>JAAOZV010000021.1:0-636867 GCA_023653515.1 Trichoderma orchidacearum
ATTAGAAAATAATATATATAAGAGCTAATAATTGGTTTAGAAGCTCTCGGGGCGGAAGAATAAAATTCCATAACCTGACTGGTAGATAACCCGAGCTACAGTCAGGTCGGCGCAGCAGGGGTATGGGGGGCTCAGGTTGTCATACTAGTCTGCAGCCACTGACACTCACCGGAATATGCAAGTCCCCTCCGTCGGGCATCACCAGGCCCCATGCGCAAATTGCATAGTGGCGGCAAGCTATTGGCCTGCCGCGGCGCCGGAGGGGACTGCGTCAACGAACTCGACCCCGGCTCCAATGGGATGCTCGAGATGCAGCAACGTAGGGGGCATTGGCGCTGCACGAATTGCATGTCTGCTGCTGCAGCTTGCGCATATCGTGGGGGGACGCTTTTGTCTGAGTGACATGTTTTGTCCACTGAATGGAGGAGCACGTGCCCTTGGCAATGCAGGATAGGAATATCGATGAGGTGCCGTGTTCGAGGTTTGATGGGTCTAGGGTCATCTGGTTAGCGACGGATGGACATTGATTGCTCTGAGACCCGATTGAAGCTGTTTTCTCTTTTTTTCTGCACAGGCAGACGAATCGTCATTTCTGCTGAGTAGTGAGATTGAGATACCTAAGGTAGGTATCTATCGCAAGTGCCACCGGAGCAACTTATCAGAAAGCCATCCTCGCCACGGAACTATGCGTCCTGGCGTCCTTACTCAGCCCCGGTCTCCCTTTCTATCGACCTCCAACAAAAAAACCTAATATCGACCGTCGTCATCACAGGAAAAGTAGCGGCTCTTGGCACGACCAAAGCTCTTGTTAGCCGGAGGGGAAATCAAAGTGATGTGGGTTGCAGCTACTGACTCTGAGTGGTAGTTCGTCCACCCCCTCCTCTTTCTTACGCCGTCTGATACCTACCTATCTCTCTGTTTTCCCCTTCCGCTGCCTCCGTACTATCGATGAATGAACCTTGTGATTTGTTGGATACCCCATGTAGAAGTAGTAGCTTTTCTTGCCCATCGCTTTCTGCCGAATAAATTGTCAAACTGGCTTGATGAGGGGGGGAAGCAAATGGAAGAAAGTATTAAAGGCGGCGCAAGGAAGGCACCGTCTGCGGGAGATGCCTTCTTCCTCTTTCTCTTCTTACCGCTTGCCTTTCCCAGGCTTTGGCCTTTTTATTTTGCCCTTTTGTATTCAACAAGGTCGTTATTCTTCTTTTTAGCTAGAATAGACGAGGTCGACGGAATTTCCTATTCCTTTCTGTCGAAACCAGTCCCTTCTCTGCTGGTATTATTTCTAGAGTCCGTAGTAGACAAAGAAAGGGATTCTCCGCCACAGGCTTAGGACTTGCCGGCTATCTCCCCTCCTTTTTCCCCTTCCAACGCCCCATTTCGCATAAAACAAGAAAATTAAAGGGATATATTCCTTTGTTCCGGCTGGAAACAGCGCCTCGATACCCGTTCGATGGGAGAGACCGTCATCGTCATCACGAATGGTGCAGAACACGCCAACTCCTCGTCGGACTCGTCGACCCTCTCCAGCGGCCAGGACGACCAGCCTCCTATAGCGGAACCCCCCGACATATCAGCGATAGAGAAGCCGCTTTGTCCGCACACTCTCTCTGCCCAGCACGTTGCTGAGCTCCTCGCCACTCATCTCCAAGATGGACTAGACGACGACGAGGCCGCCGCCCGCCTGGCTCGGGACGGCCCCAACACCATCAAGGGAGCCACAGGCGTCTCCGTCTGGGAGATTTTTCTCCAGCAGGTTGCCAATGCGCTGACCGTTGTGCTCATCGCCGTCATGGCGCTGTCCTTTGCCATCCATGACTTTGTCGAAGGCGGCGTCGTGCTGGCAGTCATTCTCCTCAATATCATCGTGGGGTATGTTCTCAAAAAGTGACGCAGAAAGGAAGAGACCAAGCCTGCTGCTCTTTGTCTCCTTCTATTCTTTTCTATAGAAAAGGTGTCCCCACCGTCTTCTTGATTCTAATCTTGCTCACCGGTGAAAAAAAATGAAATAGGTTGATCCAGGACTATCGTGCTGAGCAGACCATCCAGTCGCTCTATGCACTATCCACTCCTAAATGCAAAGTCGTTCGCAATGGCCATACCGACACCATCAAGGCCGAGACTCTGGTCAAGGGTGATCTCGTCTGCCTAGCCACAGGCGATGTTGTGCCTGCTGATTTACGTTTGGTGCAGGGTATCAATCTCTCGACTGACGAGTCTCATCTCACCGGTGAATCCGTAGCCATCAGCAAGAAGCCCGAAGCCGTCTTCTACGACCCAGATCTCCCGGTTGGTGATCGCACAAACTTGGTCTACACCGGAAGTTCCATCACTCGTGGCCGAGCTACCGGCATAGTGATTTCCACCGGCATGGACACCGAAGTCGGCCAGATCGCCGAGCTTCTGCGTCAAAATAAGAACCAGAACACAGGCTCTGGGACCGTCAGTCGGTTTTACATCAACTTCTACCAGAAGACCCGGAGTATTCTGGGATTGGAGGGCACACCCCTGCAGGTCAACCTGAGCAAGTTTGCGCTGCTGCTTTTCGGCCTCGCCATTCTGCTGGCTGTCATTGTCTTCTCCGTGAGTACGTGGGACGTGGACAATGATGTGCTGCTGTACGGCATCTGCGTCGGGGTCGCCGTCATCCCCGAGTCCCTCCTAGCCGTACTTACGGTGACCATGGCTGTCGCTACAAAGGCAATGGTCAAGGGCCATGTAATTGTTCGCCAGATGCCCTCGCTCGAGGCGGTTGGGGGCGTGACCAACATCTGCTCCGACAAGACCGGCACGCTCACTCAGGGGCGCATGATCACGCGCAAAGTCTGGCTTCGTGGCGGCCTCACCGGAGTCACAGAAGACACGGCAGATCCCTACGATCCGGGCAGCGGAACCGTCTCCTGGTCTGGATCACACGTGGGAGCTTGCTTCAGCGATTTCCTCGACACTCTGGTCCTATGCAACAATGCTACCGTTACGGATGGGAGGAAGGAGCTCGAGACTGACTCTAGTAGTGTCACTACTGCCGTCGAGTCGGTCGAGTGGAAAGCGGTAGGGGAGCCTACCGAGATAGCTCTCAAAGTCTTTGCCCTGCGTTTTGGGAGGAGTAAGAGTGCCGGCGATGAACTCATCGCAGAGCATCCCTTTGACTCATCGTGCAAACTCATGAGTGTCGTTTATGGTAACGATCTCGATGCCATGTGCCACGTGTATACCAAAGGTGCTGTCGAGGTAGTCTTGCCCAAACTAAATGAATCCGAAGAGCTCAAGCAAGCCATCCATGCCAAAGCAGAGGAACTCGCCGCCGATGGTCTGAGAGTCCTCTGCATCGCCAATCGTGCCATGGACCGAGAAAAGGAGGACGCCTATGACCGTGCCCAAGTCGAACGGAGCCTCCATTTCTTAGGCCTTGCCGGCCTATACGACCCGCCTCGTCCAGAGACGGCTGGCGCGGTATCCCAGTGTCATCAAGCCGGCATTTCTGTGCACATGGTGACGGGCGACCACATCAAAACGGCCACCGCGATTGCGTACGAGGTCGGCATCCTATCACATGCCGTCCACTTGACTCCGACGACTGTCATGTCGGCAGCGGATTTTGGCAACCTCACGGATGACCAGATCGATGCCATGGATGCGCTCCCTCTTGTCATCGCTCGCTGTAGCCCTCTGACTAAAGTCAGGGTGATTCAGGCGCTGCATCGCCGAAAGGCATTTTGCATCATGACCGGCGACGGTGTGAACGATTCACCGGCACTGAAACAGGCTGACGTGGGAATTGCCATGGGCGATAGGGGCAGCGACGTAGCTAAGGAAGCGTCAGACATGGTGCTGACTGATGACAACTTTGCATCTATTGTTACCGGCATCAAGGAAGGCCGTCGGCTTGCAGACAACATCCAAAAGGTGAGCGAGATGTGCGGTTAGACCCGGCAACTGAAGAACCTTGTTCTTTCGCTTGTTCTTGATTTCTTGTACATTCTCAACCGTAAAATATCGGCTAACTGAAGCAGTTTCTCCTGCATCTCCTGACTTCCAACCTTGCGCAAGTCATCCTTCTCTTGATTGGCCTGGCTTTCAAAGATGAGAACCAAGTCGCCGTATTCCCGCTGTCGCCCCTGGAGATTCTCTGGGCCAACCTCGTAACCTCGTCCCCCCTTGCGCTTGGCTTGGGGCTGGAGGAGGCGCAGCCCGACATCCTCCAGCGTCCGCCCCGCAGCTTGCACTCGGGCGTTTTTACGATAGATCTGATTCGAGACCAGTTTGTGTACGGAACCCTGATGGGATCCCTCTGTCTGGCTGCCTTTATGCTGGTTGCCTACGCGGCTTCCGGACAGGGCTTTCATAACTTGCCCGTCCACTGCAACACGGGTAGCCATGCCGGCTGCGGCCCGGTGTTCCGCGCCCGAGCCGCCACCTTTGCCACCCTAAGCTTCCTGCTCCTGGTTACTGCCTGGGAGGTGAAGCATTTCCATCGCAGCCTCTTCAACATGGACGAGAGGTGGAAGGGACCCTTTTCGGTCTTTCGGACCGTCTATCACAATCGTTTTCTTTTCTGGTCCGTCGTCGCGGGATTCGTCATTACCTTTCCCGTCATATACATTCCCTTTGTCAACACAAAGGTGTTTGAGCACCAGGCGCTAACGTGGGAGTGGGGCGTAGTTTTCGGCTGCGTCGCCGCATACATTGCACTGATTGAAGCTTGGAAGGGCATCAAAAGGCGATGCAGCCTCGGAATTGACAAGCACCCTGGCAAGGCAGCCATCTCGCTGGTGTAATGTGGCTGAATAGCCACGACGCTCATTTTCAAAAAAAGCTTTTTTTTTTTTTTTTTTTTTTTTTCATTCATCTTATTGAGGAACACTGGATATATCAGAATGTTTACATAGTATGCACTAAGCAGTACTTTCATATCCATGTAGCAATTGATCACTTTTCCCTCCATGTCTGCTAGCACTCGCACTTGTTTGGTAAAGGCAGTTTATAATGATTTGGCACAAGTTGGGTAGTCAAGTTAAAATGCTTCCGTGCTATGAGTAGATTTGATCTATGCTACTGGACTTGGTATATATGCGCTGGCTAAAATATGCGTTGTGACAATTTGTGTATTTCATTCATATATTCGTTTAAGCAGTCTTGATATCGGTTTGAACGACCTGTGGGGGAAAAAAGAAAAAAAAAGAGTGTCAGTCAATATTGCTGGCTTGATCAAGCTTGGTTAGAAGTGGCGAGAACGTACGAATTTCCATCCACTGACTCCCTCCCACTTTCCTCGGACATACATTTCGTAACTAGGAAAAAGAAAAATGATTAGTCTTATTTTACTTTTTTTCATCGATTTCCATGACTCCCAACCCCCTGAATTTTAGTCATGACGGGCTTACCATTGAGGGTCGCTTATGCGATCGACCAATGACTGGACGCTGGGATGCTTGTCGATGGCTTCGGCCCAGTCCCAGGGTTCGGTGTTGGTGGCGGCTTTTTCCTGTAGGGGTTGTTAGTGAGACATGATTTTCCCCTTTTAAAAATGGAGTGAATATGTACTTTGAGCTCGTCAATGTGGCCGTTGGGAATGTCCTTGTAGACGCGTTTCCGGGATTGGCCTTTGAGGAAGTTTGGGTTTTCGTTGTTTTTGCCGCCCCAGCGGGTGAAGCCTGTGATATGATGTGAGCTTCTTGATGAATTAGTGAGAGGGTGTGGACTGACCTCCGGTAAAGGTTACTTGGGGGACAAGTCTGTAATTGGTTAGTCTGAGGCTACTATTGAATGGATGAGCGGTGGATGCGTACTTCATCTTGGCGGTGTAAGTGATGGACATGAGTTGCGTGAAGCCGGAACAAGTGACGGTGGTCCTGTACATGTAGCTGCGAGTCAGTTGTGGGAAGCATGAGATGGGGGGAGAGAAGGGTTTGCAACGTACGCTCGCTTGGCGGGACACATGACGGGGCTGGAGAAGTCGATGTCGAGGTCGATTTGGTTGCGCTTGATGTCTGAGAAGGCGTCGGATGCGTGGAAGGCGTCCTAGATACTGTGTTAGCTGAGGTAGATGATGTCGTTTGGAGATGGGATGATGGTTACCTTGACGGCTGTGGCGAGGACGTCTTCGATGCCGGTTGTGGTGGCGTATCTGGATGATGTGAGTGAGTGCTACGCATTTGAGAGGAAGAAAAGGGATGTCTTACTCATTTTGCGCGCTGAACATGACGTGGTTGGAGTGGGTGATGGTTTCGGTCTTGGTCTCCTTGATGGAGATGTTGACTTGGGTGCTGCGGAGGTGAGTTAGCCTTTAGTCGAAGGGGGGAACGCTGAGATTGGGAAGCACGCACTTGTCTTCTTGGGGCGGCACGGTGAGGGTTTTGACCTGATGAGTGTGAGCTGCATTTTCACAATGATGAAGCAAGAGGGCCACAAACGGTAAAGGGGGAGAGTTCCTGGATGATGGGCTCGTCAAAGACAAAGTCTGTGAATTCTGCCTTCCAGTTGTCGAAGCGCAGGCTTGTGCATTGCTTGTTCTATCATTTCGTTAGTATTGATTTAGCTTGGGGAGACAAGATTGAATAAACGCACGCCGAAGCCCTTTGGCTTGCTCAGGTTCTTGAGCAGATACGACCGCGCGTTGCCCTCGCGGCTAAGCTCGTGCTGGAACTCGGTGCTGCTGGAGATCCACGACATGCCGAGGACGCTATGAGGAGTAGTGTATGTGAGCGAGGAGTTACGTGACCATGCGGTAGTAGTGGTGAGGAGGAGGGTTGGACTTACTTGGCGAGGTCTGCGATGGGCTTGATGAGGCCGTTGATGACTTTGGATTCCATCTCCGAGGTGGTGGCGTCGTGGCTGATGTCTTTGATCTTGAAGACTGCTTGAGCGCGTCTGCATACCAACAATTTAGCATAAAAAAGAACATGAAAAGGGGGCCATGGTAGAACTCACCGAATGTTGTCGTACAGCGCATCCGTCTTCTGTTCAAACGTCTTCCACGTCTTTTAACATCATGTTAGTCTTTGGCCGAGGGTATATATAAAAGGGGGGAAAAAGAAGTTACGAACCTCAGCCTGCTTCTCCGGCTCGCCAACGGCCTCCGCAAAGTACGCCGCCTTGGCCTTTTGCACGGCCTCGTCCAGCTTCTCAGGCGTGTCGATGTTGAAGTCGACGACGCCGGAGAGCACCTCGTTGACGCTCCGGTTCAGCGCCTGCCGGTTCCACTTGTTGACCAGCGAGTCCAGCAGCAGCAGCTTGGCGATGTGGTAGTCGGCGATGCCGCTCGACAGCTTGCGCTGCGCCTCGGCGACGCACGCCTTGGTGTCCTCCTGCGTGACGTTGAAGTGGGCGATGCGGTTGTAGAAGGCGGCGTGGGCCGCCGTCTCGCACGCCGCGAGGTGCGTCATGATCTTCTCCTTCGGGAGCGTCCTCGTGATGGGCAGCTTGTCGACTTCGGTCTTGAAGTCGTCGATCTGGGCCTTGACGAACCCGTCGAGCTCCTGCTCGAGGTAGACCAGGAACTCCTTTAGGACTATTGGGGATCGTGTTAGTTGGACTGATATGATTGGGGTATACATATATATATATATAAGACCACATACCATTTGAGTACTTCTCTCCGAACTTGCCCTTCTTGGCCGATAGCTGGTAGTCAAACTGGTTCAGGTAATGGTCGTAGAGGCGGTTGCTCATGGGCTGCGCCTTCAAGAAGGTGATCAGATCGCCTCGGCAGACGGTGGTGTCTGTAAGCGTCTTGAAGTCGCCCACATCCTCCTGAGGCAACAGGGACTCGTCCAGCTGCCTCTGGTAGATGGCCAGGTATTTTTCTGCGACAAAGATTTCTCAGTTTAAAAAAAGTTCAAAAGCTTTCTTACATCGTCGTCAGTGCTTACCGAGTTCCTGGGCGGCCACTTTTCCAATCTCCTCTTCCCGCACCTTGAGCTTCGACGTCACGAGGTTCTTGACGTTTTCGACCTTTTCTGCGTAATTCTGCTTGATCGCCTCTGCGTTGTCCCACAGGTATAGCGTGTCGATGGTGTTGTTGTACTGGGAAAGATGTGAGTTTTGCTCCTCGGCGGCGGTCGTCTCCCACACAGACTCATCGCCCACGAGGGCCTCTTGGTAGAGCTGGTCCAGGGAGGCCGTAATGACGGCAATCCTCTCCGTGTCCAGGTCGACCACCCATTTGGCCCAGGCAGTGGCGAGATTCTGTCGGATGATGGCCGCTGCTGTGAAAAAGGCGCGGTCGTATGTCACCGAGTAGTTTCTCGCCAGCGCTTGCTCGTCATATGCTGCAATCTTCTTCTTGTAGCCTTCCAGCAAGTCTCCGTGGATCTGGTCCAGAAGCCTCTCGGCAGTTTCCAAGGAGATAGACTGGAAATCGGCCAGCGCCCCATCGAGCGTCTGCTGTATTGAGTTGATCAGTTCGGTCAACTCTGTCTCTGCAAAGGCCTCAATCTTTTGCAGATTAGCTGCCAGAACCTCGCTTCTCAGAGGTTCTGATTCTTTGGCAAGACTCTCGCATGTATCCCTAAATGAAGAGCGGTTAGAATACGGACTATCATGTGAATGGTAGCTTGATGACTTGCCTGATTGTCTGCTGTGAAAGATATCGGAGCGTATTTCGGACATCAGTATAGCAATGCGCCATGATGCGGTCAAGTTTCTACAGCCCCCCCATTCATTAGCATCTTTTGTCAACGCTTCGTGATAGCTGCTGCCATCCCTACCTTATTGCAGTCCTTGGTGCTCATAAACTGCGGATCTTGACTCAGCTTGTTGCACGCCTCTCTGAAGTCGTGGTGGAACTTGATGTGAGACCGGTTGATGGCCTCGTTCTCTGCGGCCCGCCAAATATCGGGAACGTGAAGCTGCCCGTCCTTTTCAAGACGGTTAATGGATTTAACGATGCTCGTCACGAAGTCTGCGGTCGAGACTCCGGACAGCGCTTCTCCAGCAACCAGCCGAGGTGTCCTCAGCATCTGGGATATTGACGTGCGCAGGTTCTTGAAGTCTCTGACATAGGTGTCATTGAAATCATCGAGAATGAGAAACTCTTTGGACTTGTCGTTGATTTTGCTCTGGACACCTTCCTTGAGTGAGTTTCCGCGAAGAATGTGGACCTGTATGTTTGTGTGAGAATTTTTTACTTTTTTTTGCGTCTGACTCTTATTAGCAAGGAGGCCATGGCTTACAGTTACGTCCTCAAATTCGGCGGCCAGCTTCTCGCGAATCTTATTTCGCTTCTTGATGGCCTCTGTCCTTCCGATTTCCTTTCTAAGGATGTTTTTCCTGACATCGTCCACTTGTAGGCCGTTAGCCATAGAATCTTCAATGAGTGTGCACGCAACAGGCTGAAGATGTCAACTTACCACTGCCACCAAGGTCATATCTGCAGTACGTTAGCAGCGATTCTCATTGTGATGAGATGGGAGATGAGATGATACTCACTTGTTTATGATGATGACCAACTGGCCGAATTTCGGCCCGCTGCTCTTTTTGTCTCCAAAATTCAGCTTCTCCGCGGCCAGGGTCATCATGGCCAAGCTCGTCAGAATCGTGTCTTTGGCGACATCTGTGGTGTTGAAAATGATGACACGAGAGCATAGAATGGCCGGAGTAAAAAGAATGATGCTGCGAACAACCTTAGCACGCCTCAAAAGAATCCCCAAGTCAGTGAGGTGTTTGGGCCACAAACTCGTATAAGTCACCCTGGTCTCCGTGGCCCTCGGTGTCGAGGAAAGCGACCCTCTGAGACATGACCGGGGGCACTTCTATACAGTCATCCAGTCTTGAGAATTCTCTCACCGCCATGATCTTGTTTCCAAGATTGGTGCCTTATACGGTTAGCAAAGATACAGCGACAAGTTAATATCTACTTTAAAAAAAAAAACTTACCTCTCGTCCATGATTCGGCGCCTGGGTGTGTTGAGAATAATGGTTCGGTGGTGCATCCGGCAAGCAGATTCATGAGCGTAGATTTGCCGCTTCGCGTCGGCCCCATGATGCTGATGAGATTGAGGGCTTCATTGATCTGGCGGACGTGATTGTTCACGTCCTCGTGGCATTGGAGCACGTAGTTGGTCACCTCAGTCGCCTCACTGGCGTCTTCTTCTTCCTCGGCATCTTCAGCCGTCTTGTCGTCGGCATCTAGGTTGTTAGCATCCTCAGCGTCGGCATGTTCGCCGTTGACGCCGTTGACACCGTTGGTGCCTTCGTCGCCCTCGCTTTTGGCGTCAAGCTCTTCCTTGGCGCCATCCTGCTTCTTGGTGGCGCCGTCGTCAATCTCAAGCCATCGCAGCTGGTCGCCGGCTCCGCCTGATACCAACTGGAAGCTCTTTTCATCCGCCTGGCTGCATTGCGATGCTGATTAGTAGGCAAATAGGCAATAGCAATGAGAACAACAGGAAAAGAACAGGTAAAGACATGCCTGGGAGCATCACCCAGCTCGAGCGAGCTGTTTCCCCGCGAGGTGGAGGAGCTTAATCGTGCATCGCTCTTTGAGAGCCTGTGTCCGTTCTCTGTTGCTTGCGCATTCCCAATCAGATGGCTGCTGCAGGACTGACCAGACGGTGAAGACATCACATACTTGATTTCGACCATGACGGCAGCCGGGCAGACAACGATCTCACTCTCATTACCATGATGACGACGGCTGCTGCTGCTGCTGCTGTCTGGTCTGTGTAAAGACTACGGAATATGCGCGATTCACTGTCGCCCTCTGACAATGTATAAAATGAAGTTCACATGAAGCGGTAAAGAAAAAGAAAGGACCCCCCCCCCCGGGAGACCGAAACAGACTAGCTCAGGATATGCCGAATTTGTGCTTTTCCTTGCCAGCATCGCCTTTTACACGTCAATGCAGTCCTGGTGTAAGGCGGCGAGACATGATAGGCCGTGAGCAGGGCCGTTGCTGTGTTGGGCTCCCATGCCCGCCTCGCAGGGCCCGACTTGTGGGCGAATAGCTTGCATAACCTCACGACTCCCAAGGGCCCCCTGCTATGAAAGGGGTCCATCTATCCCGTTACACGTATTGCTCGGGGTCGTCAGGCGGTCACACACGTGGAGACGCCATCCACTGACTCGCGCCTCCTCCTCCTCCTCCTCCTCCCAAGGCTAGGAATATGGGCTCCTTTTTTTTTTTTTTTTTTTTTTTTTGCTTTTCTGGCTGCCGTGGAACACGTCAACCCTGGGAGACCCGGCCCATGCCGGAAAGGGTGATAACGTCGTTTTGACGACCCCAGGCATCTGCATGACGATAAGGCGGATAGGCCCTCCATTGGATCCGGGACTCTGAAACGCTTTTCCACGAACTGTGGCGAAATGGCCAGGAATCCGCAGCTCATCGAATCGAAGTCGACTGGAGGGTCCTCTCTCCCAAACCGAATGACAAAAAGAAAAGTTGGGGGTCATCATAGCTGTATGCGATATGCAACCGTTTAAAGCATGGGGAGCGATTGATCGAGGCGCATGTAAAGGGTAGCAGTAGTCGCCGTTAGCGCCATGATGTGGCCTGCAGTCCTCTTTTTCTGTAGTATATCTCTTTTTTTTTTTTACTCTACGCGTGACTCGATAATGCAAAAGTCTATTTCGATATCGGGATCAGCATCCGTTTGGTTTGAAGGGACCTCTGGGATGGAAAAAATGAATGAGCCCAAGGCGGGCTTCGTTGTCCGGCGGCCCTCAATTGGAAAGGGATACGTAGGACCGCTTCTCCATGTATGCATGTCTCACCAGCCATGTATTGAAAGCATGAACGCAAACAGAGCTTCCCTTACGGACGAGAAAAAAGAAAACTTACAAGGGCAATCGGGGGGGCAGCATTTGAAGACCAAGCGCCCGGGCCTAAAGCCGCGATCGCAATAACTAGCGGATTGTTGCTCCGTCCGTTGCCGTGCTACTCACTTTTGTTACTATTACAATCGCAGAGCTCCATAATGGGGCCAATTGATCATACTTTTGGTCCGTCAAGGGCTTGCAACATCTCTCTCCACACGCGGCTATCCGCTTTTGATCCACCGATGAGGACTTCCTACATCTTACTAGGCTAGGGATGCCCCTGTTGGAGCAGAAAAGAGAGTTGCCACTACGCATCGCAGCCCAATCACTGGTCGGCCACGGGGCTCATCCTTTTGACTCGTCGTCAGAATCATCGTCATCCCACAAACCTTGGCCCTTATCCTGAGCGTCTTCTTTAGCCCGGGACGACTTGTCACGCAGCCGCGCTGCCCGCCGGTCTGCTACGAAAGATGAAACTTATCATGATTCGATTCGTCCATGTCCACCGAGTCTACAGCATTTCGGGCTCTTGTCTCCTTCCCGAACGGCTCTCATGCTTCCGGCTAACTCTCCAGGTGTCGCTTCGAGATACATGATGAGCAAGCAAAGCTGCTCTCCGCAGCAACAACATCACCGAGCCCCCGCGATAATACAATGCAAGTACAATTGCAGGGTCGCTTAAAGACCGAGTGCAGACGAAATATGTACGCAGTTCCCAATATGGAGTGTTGGGATAAGCCTTCTCCCCCCCCCCCCATGTAAGGACGACCCCGACTACAGCTTGGTTATCTATGTCACCCCTGCCAGCTTGGTTTCCTCAACCACCCTTGTCAGAATTTCCCACCGGAAAATCTTTAGTGCGGTCACGTGTAGTCACGTGTAATCACGTGATATTACACGTGCTTAGATACCTAAAGAAAAATCTTTATTATAGCTATATATCTATTTATATTAATTTTTTAAAATTAAACTTTATATATAGTATTTTTTTAGATTTTTTCTACTATTTAATTATATAAAAAATCTATATATTTTTTTCTTATTATATAATCAAGATTGACAAGGGTGGTTGAGGAAACCAAGCTGGCAGGGGTGACATAGATAACCAAGCTGTAGTCGGGGTCGTCCTTACATGGGGGGGGGGGAGGAAGGCTTATGTGTATACTCCCCAATATGTATCCCAGAGTGAGGACTTGCATAGTGCTGTATAGCGTGCATACCGCGCCCCGGACATGCTCCATTCGTGGACCTCGGTGGCCCAGCAATCCCTTCGCTGTCGCAGTTCCCGGCAAGAGTTAGGCAGCATAGGAGCATAATGATCTGCCGTAGCTATGTATGTATAACAAGGGTGTCCAGGCAAAACTTCACCTTGTCGTCCAGATCGCTTGAGCGGGTCCTGTCATTCATGTATGGGGTAGGCTGCGCGATGTCTGGCCTGACCGGCGTCGTCAGAGGACACTCGGACACGCCTGGGATGTTGGCACTGCCAGCGCAGGGCTTGAGAAGCATGCCAGACCGGATTGCAGATTTGCCTGGTTACCCCGACTTGGATTCCTCATACCTTGCTTTGATGCTGTGGTAAGAGTGGTATGACTTGGAAGTTGAGATGGCATCGTCAATCCCTTTCTATATCAGGATTAGGATGCTCCATGGTAAGGCCATAAGAAGCTCTTTTTGGTCGAACAATATAGTATATATTATAAGTAGCAAGATGATTGGACCCATCCTTGGTGGATAACTTTGGACTTCTAGCCTCTGTCTGTGGAGCTCTGGTAGGATCATGAAAGAGGCGTCCGGGGTCGGAAGTATGCTCGATGCAATTTATTTGACAGTTTATTCCCACTGCTAGCTTATTCCTTGCCGGTGTAGAAAAGCTTGGTCCCGGTGCCGCGCGAATCTCAGTTTGAACTAGGTCTCTGCTGTTCTGCGGGCTCTAAGTGCTCTCGTCAAGCGAGCTCTTATGCCTTTGCGGGCCAGATTACCCTTGACACATGCATCACACCAAGTTGTCGTCAGTAGGCTGAAATATATCGCCACAAACTCGTTTATCATCTACAAAGAACGTGCTTCATCTCTTGAGACTGAGAGACTTGATCGGAGCGTCTCCAAATCATCGGGTCCACCAGCTTGTCTGTGATACCCTGGTGTGGAGCTTGTCGGAATTGGGATCCGGTACTCCCACCGTCGTCCTGTCCCAGTGTTCTAAGTCAGACATTAGACATTTGAGTTTGCTTCTAGAAGCATAGTCGTCGTAGTACGTGCCTTATCATCTTTCTAACCGCATATTCGATGATGACTTGCTATGCTTCTTTAGTTAAACTCTGTACGTTATGCTCTGCCAGTCCTATTTGATGTCGCCACTGCTTTTTTTTGGCATCCAGAATGTTTGCATAATGTCCTGTGAGAGTAGTTCTAGATCAATCTACTTGTACAGGCTCGAAATAGTGGAAATGTTGTACTTGAGAGTCGCCACTTTTGACCTATAGAAGTCGACATGTGATGAATCCTCGGCGTCCCGTTCCATACTCGCTGGATTAGAGTGCTTCTTTCGTGTGTATGTATCCAGACATGCCAATTGAGAGACAGTTCGTGTAACAACAATGGAGATATCTCCCAGCTCTGCGCATCGTGTTCTTAGAATTCTGTTGCCAAAGTGGCCATTCGGACCAAAATTTCTCGGTATAAGTACGACAATGTGCCGTATACCTCATCACTATTCGCCATTCGTTCTATCCTTCGCGCTGTTCACTTTGGGAGAACGCATACGTACGGATCCAAGATGATCACGGCCCACATGACTTGTCTTTGCTCTCCAATTTCCGGCCAAGATTGATGCTCGTCATCTTCATCGCCCGTTAGTTGCTAACCTAGCTTGCGGATGCCAAGTACACTGCTATACCCTAATGTGAGACGAGCAGCTGGATACATTGCCTGCGCCATTCCATGAATCGCGATGAGAATGCTGGTTTGAAGTACGTAGACAGAAAGCATTGTCCCGGAGGAGGAAATTGCGGGCTAGCAAGGGATATATGCCTGCCTCATCTAGGTCACTGCTGGCCCCCCCCCCCTTTTAAATGAGACACGATGCACAGCTGCCTCCATAGCTATAGGAGTGGAAGCTCAGTCCAACATAAAGATAAATAACAGAAGAACTGCGTAAAGATTGATGTTTTAGTAATAAATGGAGACAATGTCTGTTTAGATTAGAAGTTAGTGATGACGATGCCCCAGATTTCTGATGAGCTCCCTACAAGAGCCGACGTCGGGGGTAAGTATTGTAAATCTGTCAGAGATACTTGGGCCCATCCTGCTTAAATCTATTGAAAGCAATGAAGTAGATTTGATAGTATCTGAAAGAGGGCTGTATGGGGGAATATATGAGCTGGAAGAGTTAGTTTAGAAGTGGTACTCATACTGCTGACACCAACACTACGCTGGCCATCATTGACTTCCGGAACACTTTTTGATCTGCTGAGGTTTTGAGGCCTCCTTTTGCATAATAGCCGGTAACCCGCGTAGTTACATTCGATAGCTTTACGAGCAAATCGCCCACAGCTTGAAGTGCCTCCATTAATATCTTTTGTCGCGACAACACAGAACGCAGGCAATGCGGGTTCGGGCGTGAAGTGACGCTGGGTGCGGATCGTAATTGCGCACGCCATATTACGAAGTTAAGGGAAGCACGAATAACAGTAGTCGGAAAAGAAAAAAAAAATGAAACATATGAGAAGATTTCGAGGTCCGGAAGAAGCTCCTTAGAACACGGGTTCGTACAGGTCAGTCTTGGTGATGTTGGGAACGATGCTCACGGTGATGCTGCTCCCGTATTTCTCGAAGAATTTCCGGACTTTGACGGCCGAAGCTTCAGATTGGACTGTCCCTCTCACATTGTATTCCTTATCGAGAGCCGTTGCGATGATGTGGCTCGCAATAAAGCTGTTGGCGCCAGTTATGACAAGAGTTTGCTCGCTGGAAGGGCCATTGTAGAAGAGATGATTTGGACTCGTATTTGGAAGCTGGACGCGATGACTTGCAATTTAATGAACTTGATGTTCCTGACCATGATATTGCACCGGCATCTCCTTGATATATACGTGCTAGCAGCATCCCAAGGGCTTATATCATCACATATTAGTAGTAGCTCAATGATGAGGGCAGGTTCAAGTCATCTAGCTACTACTAGAAGTTATGATGAAATTGTAAGCAAAATCGGGCTTCGGGCAGATTCGTGGATGTCCTGACAAATTCATCGAGTTAGCATATGCATATCTTCGGTAGTAGGGTAATATCCATCTATATCAAAGGAAACAGGCAGGTATATCACGGAGTTAAGTTTGATCTGCGTTATATTACCGTACTATAGAGGCAACTCTACCCGTCGTAGCCTTGTATGGGATTAATGAATACCTGGTTGCATAGGATCGATCGAGAAGTCCATCAGGTATTCTTCCAACACTCAGATAACCACACGACTTACGCTCTTAATCACCTTTCGTGCCGCCATGCTACCAGCTATGAGACTTCGAATTATATTAAACGTCATCAGTTGTAATACTCGAAGGTATCTATATCCGATTCGTCAAATAAATATTCCGAACATGACGAGCTAGTATACTCACTGCAAAACGGCACATCAGCTAGAGGGCTATCCTCGAAAGCGTTTCCCAAGGTCTTCCTAGATTCTCCGTCAGACGATGGGTGACGAGAAAAAAGCCAAGAGAGCACAGAGAAGATGACATAGAATGAGCTGGCCAGTATCGTACAGCTAGAGAGCTAAATAAGAATGTGTTGCCACTGGCTCCTATTTATGAAGTAGAGGAGGCCTATTTCTCTTCATAATAAAATCAATCTGGTATCCCTTGTCATTATCATCTTCTGGTCACCTGACATACCCCTTTTGCAAGCGGAAAATTCTAGACAGGCATTCAAAAGAATACTTCACTGAAGCTAATCGACATCCATATCGATATCTGTACAAGTCAGAGACAAGGAGGAAAGTCTCTCATCCAGTTACCTTCTGTTCCGTTACATCAAAGCAAGGACTAGGACGCGTCTAGATCATATTAATCATACATTTTAAATCCGAGAGCAGCCAATGGCAGCAAAGCTTATCGAGGCAATCTTATGTCCAGCCGGGGTCTGGTAAAATATGGTAGAATCGATCCAGAGGCTTGAGAACCTTGATGGCCTCAACAGCCCCTCAATCCTCCACCCCAATTTCCACTCTCACCGTCTTTTTGCAGTCTTTGGAAGCCTCATGGGCGACAGAATGGCGAATGGAAGCATTCTCCATCAAGGTTCTCAAAATACTGATGCTGATGTGTATAGTTTGCTATGCATCTTGAGCGGGTTAGAGGGTAGCTGTCCTTCTTCGTGGCAAAAGCGGAGACGTTCGACCATAGCTATGAGAGTCTGAGACAGAATTCCAAGTATATAAAGAGGCAAAGCTACCCTCTCGACTTCAGAATAATGCTTCCATATCGAACATCAGCAATACTTCACTATGCGAGACCATATTACGCCCATCGCTTTCCATGGCCCATCGTGTCTCGATTCCTGGCATGCCATTTGAATGAGAGCTCCTGTCAGTTTGAATATTTTTCAACTTGATCGAGCGTGGCAGACTGGCCTCTTTTCCTCTTCAGGGAGAGTAAGCAATTCCTGACTGCGGTATGGACAGAGCTCTGTTCTATGTCCCTCGTATCCGCCATCCTCCCATATGCGTTCAACGTCGAGCCCTCTTGGATATAAGCCTGGACAGGACATGACGGCTAAGAAACTCCTTGTGACTTTGAGGGGTAAGTTGGCCGAAACGGCCTTTGTTACACACACCCATCACTTATGCATCCACTCCGGTGTAATATCAACCTTGGACTTTTCATGGTATAATCATATCAAGTAAGTCCGGATTACCGGATCACCATAGATGGTTAGCCTTGATATCCCTTTTTCCCTCCGCGTCTCCCCAACATCGGATCGGGTCGTGTCGGATAAGCCGTCTACATAGGCCGGTCCGTCCGCATCCCTTAGCTGTATGGCTTCACTTTGGAGCAATCAAGGAATAGCTAGGACTTGATCTGCCCTATCATCACTCCCAATGGCATTTCTTGCTTTTTGTCGCTTAAAGCGGCTGTCATCCATGTTGGTCAAAGTGTAGGGGGCCACAGCATGTTTCTCACTCTTGGCATTCCAGCCCCTCTTCCTTTCACCTCGTTGTTGGTTATCTGGTGATTCAGAGAATGAGCTCTGCTTATCTCTTGCTGGGCTACTGATCTTGATCCATCTACCTGCCCATCTTTCTTATCGACGAGTCTGGATGCTGTGTCATGACAGACACTACCATTGCTACATGCAAACCGTCACATCATGAAATCGATGTATGCCCCCCTCTCGCAGTCAGCAGATGTTCTGCACATGTCAATGCTACCTTGTACATGAGTTGGCTGAGGGATGACTCTGTCTCACATAAAGGGAGGAGATACTCCCCGTGATCGCCACCGTGACTGCCCAGGGGTCAAAGCTTTCCTCAGCCGCATATTTCCCTCAGCAGTATACCAGTCAGAAGCCAGATATGTCTCCACATCTAAACGTTGGAGGCATGAGCCCTAGTCAGTCCTCTTTGAAGAATTTTTTCTCTTTTTATTCTCGAAAGTCTCGTTCGGCCACGTTCCGTTGCCATAGTTTGTGTCAAAGCCCAGAGGTTTGGTTGGACCCCCTGTCATTAACATCTCCCTTGATAAGCCAAGTCTTCAGCCGCTGCACTTCCCCTCTTTGTGGAATGCTTGCAAGCAAAGCATAGCCACGCCCTGGCCGTTGGCTCCCAGGATTTGGTGCGCATATCAGCTCTCCTTGCAGTTTGTTCACCCCTCCGTCTCTCAAAATGTGTTAGCTTGTGATCAGGCCGACGGTCCTTGTGATTGCCACTCCTGTATGTCAGTCCACTATCCCAGTCGTTAGTTTCAACTTCTCATTTGTAGTAGTCACAACTTCCCTTTGGACCAATAATGTCTCTCCGTGCCAAAAGTACCTGATGACTTATTCTCACTAGAGGCGACTGAAGAGGGGAGCATGAGTTCCTCAACGACCCTGGTTGGCCGCTCTTTGCCGACCTCCTCCTCCAGCCTGCATATGCTAAAGCCTCACTCGATAGCATTATGAGGTCCTGGTACATGGAGGTGCAGCATATGCTGGTTGTAAGCGACAAGTGGAGAGATAACGATGGGAAGATTCGAAGCCTCAGGATACAGCATTCATCGGACTATAAAAGCATCACCTGCCTCCCGCTTCGTACGACAGGAAACCCCAAACGCAATCAAATCATACATACTCAATACAAACCGAAAGCCATCACTTTTATCCCCTCCTCAAGACTTTTAGTCAAACCTATCATCAAAATGTCTCCTTGGTAGGTCTCTCCGACCATCCGCTAGCCAGTCAACGCAACATCCGCATCCGTCAACATGTTGCTATTATCCAGATGCCAACCAGCATGTCCTTTTTTCTCCAGGAATCGTTATTAACGTCTTCTCTAGCACTTGCTCCACTTGCAACTGCTCCGGCACCTGCGACAAGTGTTCTTGCACTAGCTGCAGCGTGAGTTCCGTCCCAGCACCCGAGCGATAGTGATGGGGTTAAACCAGACATCTAACATATGTGAACTACTAGCACTAAGATTCTTGCACTTTCTACGATCGTCGCGCTTCTTTCGGAATGGTAGCTTGGAAACTTGGATGCATTTGACAAATTGCTGTACGCAGACATCTAGGTAGATGGGTCTCCACCCGAAGAAATATATGGACAGTGATTAATTTCTAAGGACATTTGCTAGCCCTGTCTTCTCCTTGAATCAATTTTGACTAGTGACTTGCGTAGAGTTCGGTGCGCAAATGAATTAGATGTTTCAGTACCTCATTCTCTAGACTAGTGATATTGCCGTACTCCAAAGGTCGATTTAGAGCAGAGGATGAATTGTGGCTAGGAACTAAATTCAGATATATCCAAAAGACGTGCGACCTGGACTATCGCAATTATTTTAGTAAAAAAAAAAAGAGAGAAAGGAAACGGCAGTTCGGACCATACAGGCCACGACCAAAAAAGGAGCAAAATGCAAAAATTGATGCCCACTATCAGAGTCGAACTGATCACCTTGTCATGTCAAGTGTTTACTAGTGACACGCTATACCGCTTAGCCAAGCGGGCTTCGAGCTTGTTATTGGTTACCGGCTTGTTAATGTATTATATAAATTTTACATCCTTGTCTCCACACTAATCTGAAGCCTGGCCATTGAAGTCATCTGGAGTACCCGTCATATATTTGAGTTGTCTGCCATATTCCATTTTCCTGAATAGGACTTGATGTTTCGCTAAATTTTCCCGGTCTTGCCCTTCTATTAGTCATTCTCATTCTTTGAATCTCTACATTGAAGAAAAACGTGCCTCGTTGAACCTGGATGCTGTTCAGCTACCCTACATTGGCGTGAACGAAGCTGAATTCAAGCAATTATGCAATATCATTACAGGATAGGGATATACTTGTTCTTCTTCTCCATCACCAGATACAAACCATACGGGCCATATGTTCTCGCGTCATCATTCTTCCACATCAGCTCCAGAAGTTCACACAGGCTGAATATGTGCTTCATATCAAAGCCTGAGTTCATTAGCCCATAGATTAGCTGCTGTTGCTGCTCTTTATCGACCATACAAGACCCTGCTATGACGCATGGCCAGAGTAATATCGTCCTGCTTCGAATGTCATTCACCGACAAGGCGTGTGCCAAGACGTTTTCGACATGGAATTGAATTTCGGACCGTACACTTGCGCTGGGTCGCCTCGATCCGCAGAAAGATGCCATGAGGTATATATAGAGGCCATGGCGTATCACTTCCGCCGCGGCCTCGATATCGCCAGCCTCATCTTGCGCAAAGGCATCTGCCTCGGGAGGTAGGGTCCATCTGGTGATGCGCTGCTCAATTGTCTCGTACCATAACCGAAGTCTAGCACTAGGTTTCCAGCAATCCTGGAATATCTTCTCCTCGGCAAGACATTCTATGCCCAGACGGCTTATATGAGGAATCAGCTCATATAGCATATGACAGCCGCCAAACATTGTGCCAAACGTCGTGTAGCTGCTCAGTCCATCCAGCGAAGTAAGGAACGCGCCATATGGCTGCGCAAGCTTTCCGATACTGCGATACGACGCGAGCGAGTTGACGATGGACAGGTATGCATACATTTCGAGACAAAACCCCAGTGAATCTCTGTCAATGCTTCTTTGAGGGCGCGACAGGAGTCGTTCTACCAGCTCTCGACAAGCACGCAAGTGCTGAAGGATCATGCCACTTTTATTCCCGGATACGGCCTCATAATGGCAAGCGAAGATGAGAACTAGCAAGAGCCTCGCCTGTTTCTGACCATCTGCGTAGTCAAAGTTTGCCAGCTCTTGTCGAAGGCCTGATATCGTTTTATAATAATGCAGGGCTGTAGCATGCTGCATCTTAGGGTCAACATCGCCGACGGAACCACCTGGCCAGCGAGATTGCCTGCACTCTAGATGCGTGCCACTAAGAGCCAAAACCGCATGCATAAGAAGGTCATCGGTGTAGGCCACTGGGAGCACGATTGCTATAAACGGGGACTTTGTTACTGGTGTTGGACATAGTAAACAGGCAGTGTAGTCAATGTAGTGCCGTAATAATGCCACGGATACCTGTGTAAGTGCACATGCTGTGCCTATTCCTGAAAGGTCACGAGTTGGATGCTGGATACATGAGCCTATTTTCGTTGAAGGAAGTGCCGAAATTTCATCTCGCCGGCCGGCAGTTTTCTGCATGGTTAATTCTCCGATAGACGATCTGATGTTATCACTCGGCTGGCTGGTGGCCACCCGAACGGTGTCGGGCCATTGACATTCCAGGCGGTTTCGACAGCAAGCCTGACATCTAGGCTTGACTTCATCGCATTTCTTCTTTCGCAAGCGGCAAGATAAGCATCCTGTCTTGGACCGTGGATAATTGGGCCGCAGTTTGGAGTAATCGTAAGGCTTCCTTCTACACTGCATATTGGAGACGTTGGCGACCGGATGGGGTAGTGGACATCTTTCCAGAAATACTGCGGATCGATCCATGTCGGGTGTCTTCCTTCGGGATCCGCGCTCCCCGCGGACTGCGAGACAGATTATCCTAGGATTCGCTGTGCCACAAATGCCGGAACGAGGCCGAGACGCGACGGTCAGAAAATACTCAATTTTTCTTCAGTGTAATAACCCCGGCTCTTCGATGGATATGATGACTCGGAAATATCTACCGGGCATGATGCAAGATTCTACGAGCCGAGGACAAGGCATTAGAATGCTTCAATTAACTGTGAGTTTGAGAATGCGGGGCGATGAAGGATGACGAGAATTGGACATTTTGTACGCTTGATGGATAGTGGCACTGTGCCACATAGTTATTGTAGTAAGAAGATAGTCATTAAATGGTCAGCCCGGAAATGCTGACGTACCCAATTCCAGAGCATCGCGGCTAGATTAGAACTGTTGCGAATCAGATCGAGGATTATACCCGAAGACGGCATTATAGTTTGCCAAGGATGAGCAGTAGGATATCTGTTTAGTCACCACCCGCTTATAAGGCTGCTAAGGTGCTCTAATATATGGCTATTTGACTTTTAATAAGCGGATATGGAACAGTTCAAACACAAATAATACACTTCGTGTCTTCTGGTTTAGTATCTGGGATCAGCCTATCATCCCAAACATCACCACAAAATATTCGTCTACGCTTGTATGTGGTGGATGATACCACTCTCCTAATGTTTGGTGGTATTACCATGTACGAGCATAGAGAGCTCTAGGGATACAAGTGCCGCATCTGGCAAGTTACGTATCGAGCTAACGCCACTTGGCCATCATCACCAGCACAACTGGTCCAGCAAGCTCTAAACGGCTTGACGAGTGTTTAGAGAGATTGCCGAGATACCTGAGTGTTCAAAAACAGTGCGTCATCCCCAAGTCGTTCTGAAGAATGCAGATAGCAAACTGCTATCGTTTGTCAAAGATCAGATAAAGTATGTTATAACAAAGGGTGACTTGTTTCAATACAACATATACATTTAGTCGTGTCATGGACTTCTCAAGGCGGCAGGAATACGAAGATTCGAGAGTTACAGTAACTTACTCTGCGAATGTTATCCTTCTTTGGATCTATTATAAGGGATCCTGAGGTTGCCGCGTGAATTTTGCTCAGTCGCTGGGCGCTGAATCAGCATTAACCGTCTGATAATATTATTGGTATAGTAGATTATGAAAGACTTACTAGGACTGACCGCAAGAGGTGGCAAAAATTTGCATAAACTTCAAAACATTTCTATTCAGATGGTGGACATGACAGAGTATGAGAGAAGAATGTGGATTTTCGTATCATTTGGACTCAAGCATAAATGGCCGATAAGTATAGTCACTCAATGCTCGATACATGCACTGGTGTTGTATTGAAGTGCTCATCCTGTAAACTTCATCGAATCTTGCAGTATATGGATTCAAGCTGCAGAGGCACTTCAGGAACTCGGTAGGATGCTAATAAGAGCGTCTTTGCGGACACTCTCGGAAGATCACTACACACCTAGCATCGAAACATAAAGACGAGTAAATGACGAGAGTACATTCTCAGATCCCGGCTTCATCGCCGAATAAATGTCCGAGAATATGTGCGAACATTCAACTAGCATTAAATCTGCATCTAAATGCCAAGCAAGGTGTTCATCTCATAATCGTATTTCCGACGGCTCGTTCTTGTTATGGCAACTGCTCTCAGACCTATCATAGTCTCAACTGCGCGGAGTAACCAAAGACAAGCATTGAAATAAGGCGGGACTGTCATATTTCCTCCAACCGTTGGCTGTACCGTATCCATCGACGATGCAACGTCGACTTGTTTAGCGTCACTTGTCGCGTAATTCTTCCTCGTATGAAATCAATTCCACGCGGAGCCGGTCAGATCCATCCATTGCCGAGCCCTTTTTGCCGCTTTGTAACACTCGGCATGTTCACAACAGCAAGATACGGTTAATTTACTTTAAAAAAAGGACAGGCTGACAAACACGTCAATCATTCATAAATATGGCCGACGGGCATTTGCGGCAGCAAGGCAAGCCAGATGATCTAAGCTGTCGGAAAATATTCCACAATGATTGGACGAGCCTCTGCCCAGATAGCTAAGCAGGGCGATCTGGCTCAAGGGTTAACCTTCTGAGTAGCATTTTGGACTGTTCCTGGTTCTGGGGGATTTACATGGCGCCGCCTCTTCCGCATTGTGGCTCTTGGCTTGAGCACTGATAGACCCGTCATATACTTGACCCGCGGCAAGTGATCCGATGGCAGGGATTCCCCGCCTCAAAAATCGATCACGACGGTCGAGCTGCTGTGAACTTGTGGAGTATATTCCGGGGAAGACTTTTCAAGTAAACTAGGGTTACGATAACTTCCTTTTGCAAACTAAGGCGTGCCGCATCATGAACCGACGGACATATGGCCAATATGACTACGAGTATAAGTAGAAGGAGGGAAGCAAGGGAAGGAGATTGAATTCGACACTTGGGAATCAGTAGCCTTTGAGAATCTCATCGCGGCGGAGCTGTTTCTGAAGAGAGGCAATATACTACAACGATGGGCCTCCATCGCGCCGTGGTCACGGCACTTGCCTTCGGGTCGATTGCCCAAGCTGCATACGACGTTTTCGATTATGTGAATCCCTTGATTGGAACCAGCAACGGAGGTAGATTGTCCCTGATGCCTTTGCTGTGGAAAGGACAATGCTAAGCAATATTCAAGGCCATGTCTTCGCTGGAGCAACTCTTCCATTCGGACTTGCAAAGGCAGTCGCTGATTCAGTCAATGATAATGCTGGCGGCTACGCCTCAGACGGGGGACCAAGTAAGTTTATCATCACGTTGGATGGCTCCCCACGGTCATTAAAGCTTTTGGAAGAACTGTTTCTGACGATTTTTTAGTCACGGGCTTTTCTCACATGCATGATAGTGGGACAGGTGGTGTAAGTGAACTGCCGCATACATGAGGAAAAGAAGACCCAAGACCAACGACTTCCCAAAGGGAGCATCTTTAGGAAATTTCCCACTGTTTCCCCAGAGCGGGTGCGCCGGTGGCATCCTCGACAACTGCTATTTTACCAAATCAGACCGACAGTCCTTGCCTAGCAGTGATCCCATCGAGGCGCATCCCGGATACTTTTCCGTCACGCTCAATACCTCTATCAAGGCGGAGATGACGGTGTCAAATAAGACTGCGCTGTATCGCTTTACCTTCCCCGATGAACCCGTGCCGATGAAGGGCGGCAACACGACCGGAGCCAACGCCATTCCCTATGAGCCCGTCATCTTAGCTGACCTGACAGATCTGTCTGACTCGAGGAGCAATGGAAGCGTTTCTGTGGACGCCAACAGTGGAAGGATCACCGGCCAAGGAACGTTCAACCCATCCTTTGGAGTAGGCACATATACACTGTACTTTTGCACCGACTTTCAAGGTGCCAGCATCAAGGACACAGGCATCTTCCAGAATAACAGGGCCGGCACCAACTTTAAGCAGCTCAGCACACAGACTGCCACAGTCACGGGCCCTCCCGTGCCTGGCGGTGCCTTTGTGCAGTTCAATCAGCCTAGCAACAATCAGATCCTGGCTAGAGTGGGCTTGTCATTCATCAGCGAGGACCAAGCTTGCAGCAACGCCGAGTCTGAGATACCCAAGTTTGACTTTCAGGGAACTCTTAATGCAGCGGAAGATGTGTGGCGGCAAAAGCTGGGAGTTGTCACGGTTGACACAACGGGCGTGAACGCTTCTATCCTGACCACGTTCTACTCGGGACTGTACCGCTCCATGATTTCGCCTCAGGATTATACAGGGGAGAATCCGCTGTGGAAGAGCAGTGAACCTTGTAAGCTCATCTTATCGGTGTTGATTTCGAGGCGCTTGCGTATTGTATAAAAGTTGCTGATGCAATGCATTACAGATTACGACTCTTTCTATTGCATTTGGGATTCATTCCGGAGCATCCACCCATTGCTTACACTTGTCGACCCCTACAGCCAAACGCAAATGATCCGCGCGCTCATCGACATTTACCGCCACGAAGGAAAGCTGCCCGATTGTCGTATGACATTCTGCAAGGGTTGGACCCAAGGCGGCAGCAACGCCGATGTTGTTCTTGTAGACGCGTACTTGAAGGGCCTTCATCAAAACATTGATTGGGACACCGGATACGAAGCCCTCATTTCTGATGCCGAAGGTATGAGTGACAACTATCGGGCGGCGCGTATTTTGCTTCAAACTAACCGTATGGCTAGACGAACCGGCGAACTGGGGCATCGAGGGACGCGGTGGCTTGACCAGCTGGAAGACGCTGGGCTATATTCCTACTGATGATTTTGATCCCAACGGTAAGGCAATCTCCAGAAGTATCGTGTCCATGGCCGCTCATATTCTGCTAGGTGTTGGCACATTCTCGCGATCTATATCTCGCACTGTCGAATACGCCTACAATGACTTTTGCATTGCCGAGATGGCGCAGTCCCTGGGCAAGACAGCCGACGCGGAAAAGTATCTCAAACGGTCTAAGAACTGGAAGAACATGTGGAACCCGAATCAGAACTCATACATTTACGTGACCAACCCGGATGGTTCGACCGGATATGTGGACAGCGGCTTCTACGGTTTCCTGCAGCCGAGATATCTAAACGGCACGTTTGGTTATCAGGATGCAATGATGTGCTCGCCCATGTACATGTTTACAGCTTGTTACTTGGTGCCCACTGGCCATGAGGTGAGGCTTTGACCTTCAGCTTTGCTCATATATGCTATTTCAGGATCATCACTTTGCTGACGAAACAATGTTTTGGTATGCAGACCTATGAAGCCAGCAGTTGGCTTTACACCTTCTTCGCGCCTCACGACATGACTGATCTGATCACCACGCTTGGCGGCCCGGAAACTTTCGTCGATCGCCTCAAGTTCCTGCATACAACTCCCAACCTTCTCTACTTTGGAGACGAGCAGGCGTTTATCCTCGTCTTCCTCTTCCACTACGCGGGTCGGCCCGGTCTGTCCTCTTACTTCAGCCACTACTACATCCCTTCGCAGTTCAACGACACCATTCTCGGCATCCCCGGCAACGACGACTCCGGCGCCATGGGCGCCTTCAGCACCCTGACCATGATGGGCCTGTGGCCCGTTGGCGGCCAGGACGTCTATCTCATCCTGCCGCCCTTCTTCCCCGAGGTGAGCATCAAGAATGGGCTGACGGGCAAGACGGCGACGGTGAAGAATGTAAACTTTGATGCCGCGTACGAGAACATTTACATACAGAGCGCGACGCTGAATGGGAAGCCGTACACGAAGAATTGGATTACGCATGATTTCTTTACGAGCGGAGGCGTGCTCGAGTTGACGCTGGGGAAGAATGAGAGCAGCTGGGGGACGCAGACGGCGGATCTGCCTCCTAGTTTAGATCTAAGTATCTAGGCGTAGAGACGAAGGTCTATGTGGATGAATGATTGTGCAGTGTAATGACATTAAGTATTCATGACAAAAAAACATCTGTATACGCCCGATCCCAAGATAAAGCACCCCGTTGGTATTATAGATGTTAACACCCCCTTTTACTCGATTATGATATCCTCTCCAAGTCTCCTCATCGGCAATCTCCCCAGTAATCCTTCCAGTCTGCCCGACGCTCTCATCACATCCTTTGCGTCCTCTGCAAAGGCCATCCTCATCCTCCCCACGCGCTCCCACGTTCCCCTGCCCGTCTTTTCCACCACCAGCAGCATCACCATGGCGTCCTCGACAAACCACAGCACGCTCATCTGCTCGCCGCGACCATGCCGCGTGACGTACTCGCGAATGCTGCCGATGCTCGTCTCGCCGCCCGCCGCCGCCGTCTCCGTGCCGGTGCCGCGACTCATCCGCACGTCGACGCTGAGCCCGCTGAACTGCCAGCCGTCGCTGTGCGTCTTCGCCTTGACGCGATCCAGCACCAGCGGATCCTTCACATGCAAGGCGTATTTTCCGGGGCGGAACCGTGGGGGGCCGGTGGCTTCGGCCGGCATTGGCTGCGCTCCGAAATCATACACCACGGAGCCGTCTGGTGCCAAGAGCACCATCTCGGGCGAGTACGTCCATTGCAGGGATGAGGGTTCGTTTCTCGTCAACTGTGTGGCTGTGACATAGTGATGGTTGAGGATCTTGCGACCCTTTAGCTTGGTTTCGGCGGCGTCAGAGGCGATGGTGATGGAGGAAAAGAGCTCGACTGGACCGGACCATCCAGCCCACGTCCAGCTGGGCAAGTGGTTTCTTCGGCGGGCCTGCGTACCGACTTTGTGGTGCCAGAAACTCGTTGATAAGGCAAACAAGTGTCTTGTCCTGGGCAAGCCATCCTCCGTTTCGGACGAGATGGGTGCCCATATGGGAATGCCCACTACGTTGCTCAGCTTGCCTTTCCCAAGGGTGCTCTCCAGCTCGCGCCATATCCCCAAGCACGCATGCAGCGAATCCTCGTCCCTACTCAAGTTTCGGCCGGTATATCTCACAATATGCTGATCTACTTCACGGAAGATACTCAGGGTGCTGGCCTCGCTCAGCTTGTGAGGCAGCTTCTTCCACTGCTCCCAGCTGCCGTCCATATACGACACCCCGTTAAACAAGCCCGGTCTCACAAAGTCGCACATGCGTCTCTCTTCGGGATTGTGGTAGAATTCGAGTGGCAAGTCCAGCGTCTCGGGACATGACATGCCCTCACACTCCCAGTACATTTGCTGCTCCGTGAAGACAAGGCGCCGTCGAGCGAGAAGACCCTCTTGGTAGGTCCATCCTCGGGTGTACCATGTCGAGCGCTCGACGAGAAGACGCGGATCTTGGAGACTCGACACGAGGGTTACATTGGACGTGGTGAACTTGTATTTTGGCTGAGCAGCGCGCGATGTTGATCCTACTCCGGGAAGGCCGTGCATGGCATCCTCGCCGGCGGCGGCGATGATGGTGAATACGGCTCCCTCGTAGATCTCGTCCATCCGATGAATATGCGCCATCTTCTCCTCCGGTCTGGCATCGTCCGTGCAGAGGCGATCCACCCATAGATACCTAAATCCCAGCTGGTGCACCACCGCGGCGGCGTCTCGAATCACCCGCGGCCACTCCGTGTCGGTCTTTGCATCGCCCCATACGTAACTCAGTGCTACATAGTCGTTTCGAAGGGAGGTTTCCACCACCCGCGGAGGAGACTGGGCACAGTCAATTAGCCTAAATCCCTTGAGCTCCGCCCGCACCGGCCTCCGGGAACAGCGTCCCTGGTGGTGGGTGTCGCAGAAATGAAGCCACTCCCGTACGACGTCCATGTCTGCCGTCTTTCCGATTTCTCGTCCCCAGACGCCCCTCTGCGACCAGGTAGAGTCGTCTGGCAGACAGAATGTGGGCGACGGCAAGGGAGATGCGGAATCGGGAACGACCAGCTTCCCTTCCGCGCCGCCCTTCCTCCCTCTTGTCGCATCCACCAGGACCTCGGGTCTTGTTCGGAGCAGCATGCCCGATTCCCGGAACCATTCGGGGTCCACATCCGGATCCCGCCCGCCGGGCGCCTTTGTCTTGGAGATGACAGAGAAAAAGGCCGGGCTGAGCCCCTTGGCTCGGCCCTTGGCCGGATGCTCCAGGCTGCGCATCTTGGCCGCGTCGACGAGGTAGCTCGTATCGCGCGTTGACAGCGCCACCAGGTTGTACTCTCCGTCCTCCTGGCTGGGTACGTGAACCTCCCAGAAGAGCTTGCAGAGCGGACACGTCGCCGCCCAGCGGTTCTCCTCGAGGAGCTTCAGCCGCGACACGAAATGCTCTCTGGTCTCGAAATCGCCCGTGTCCGCGGGCCTGGAAAAGGTGGTGTCCACCTCGTCCAGCGTCTCTTCCATCTCGGCTGCCAAGCGCGAGCATGATTCGCAGAGGGCCGGATCTCGATTGACGCCCATGGCCGAGGCGGGGCGCGAGTTGGGCCGCGAGCTGGAGGCGGCGTCTGAATGCGCCGACGGACTGCGGCTCTTCTGCCCGCTGAGGCGACGGATGAGCGACGAGCGCCGTGAGCCGGAGCCGTCGCTGCCGGCGGAGGACGAGTCGACGGTGAGATGATGCATCATGTTGCGCAGGGGGTTCTTGGACCGGCGACGCCCCAGCGCGGGCTGGTCAGCAGTTGCGCCGGGCGACGGGGCTCGGGCATCCAGATGATCGGCCATCGTGTATCCGGCCGGGGGGTAAATGTGTGTAGGTAAAATTAGCAGGAGAGAGAGAGAGGAGCTGGATGTCTCGTGTTATCTGATCCTGCTAAACTAAGAGGTTCGGGACAGTTGTTGTCGTGCTCTTTCACGGGCGTTGGTGCTGGGCCAAAAGGGGGGGGCGGCGACGGACGCATGCGTCTTGTTTTATGCTGCTTGTTGTTTTGTTTTACAGCCCGGCATTGAAAAAAGGTCCGAACCCCAGACAGCTGGAAATTTGAATGCTTGGAAAGGAGCGAATGAGTTGAAAGGGCGTTTTGAGGAGGCAAACAGGGAAATAAAAGGGTCCGTGAGCCTAGCGAGGGGTTTCAGTCCGTCTAAGTGGTGGTGGGTTTTTAAATATTAATGAATCGGCATCTCAACCCAGGAGCATGAGCTGGAGGCAGGGAATGAGCGAACCATGGATCATGTAGACGTATTATGATTTGCTATGTGCTACCGTGCCATTTATGCTTGTGATACTTTCTTTGATCAGAGCACAGACATATTTAAGTGAGTGTGAAGCATCCAGGCTATATACACATTTCACGATGCCCGTCAACTCCTACTCGCCGGCATAGTGTTACCAGGGGGGCGAATATTGAAAAAAAAAAAAAAAAAGAAAAAAAATCCCACATTCCCCCCCTCTTCTTCCCATGTGGAGTTTGCCTCATTACTCTATTAATAACCGCAAATTTGACCTGACCGCCAGCGAAATCAAAGTCCTAATAGCCATTGAGGCGCAGGGCTGGGAAGGGCTGACAATGCCAGCAAACAAACCCCGGCACTTGCATCTCCGCCGCAAGATTTGGGTGGAGAAGAAAAGGAGACCCAGCCGCTGAGATTGCAGAACGATATGCGCCGTGATGGGCATTGATGCTAGCGGAGGAGGCATAAAACAAGGTCTCGTCCTTTTTTTTTCCCTTTTCTTAGCCCCGGACTAGCCTAGGTCTTTTGCTTTGTTTACAACAAACACACCGGCCCGGCGCCTCCATCTATGCCACGGTCCTTTGGTTTTCCTTGATTGGGCGCGGGACGACAGGTTCTGGCGGCACGCGACCTGGTACTGCGGCCGACTAGTACGAGGATTTTATGCCGGCATGGGTGGTAATGAGTAAATTAGTATACTTGGATCTGGCTTAGACATCCGGATGTAAAACCAGCCGTTCATCAGGGATGCAGCGAGATTCCTTCGTCCCTCGAAGACCATCCTTCCGTCACCAACAGTTCAACCGCTGCCCATTGAGTCTTCCTGCTAGCCGCTCGGACTTCCTTTTCGCTGCTCCTTCTCTTCGCCTGACCTAGAAATATATGGTGTTGGTCTCGTCGCCGCGGGCGCTTACTCAAGCTCAGCCCAGCTCGTCTCAGCTCAGCTCACGATATACGGGAGCCGCATACTCTATACCAGCAGCAGACAAAGAAGACGGTGCGTGCAGAAGTGCGATCCACTGCGTGGCCGTGCCCAAGCTCGAGCACAGGCGATTTTCCTTATGTAGATCCGCCTTTTCCAGACACTGCGCAGCCTTGGATCTGCCCCATGTGACCGATCTCTTTGATGATGCGTGGATCCCACCTTTGACACGGCCTTTTTACACGAAAATAGAGCACTAAGCCACATTGTTGGACCATGACAGCAGCATACCTGTACGGAGTACCTAACCAAAATGATGACGATCCATCTCACTGGCCAGATATCCGCTCGTCTCCACCGATTCCGAGCACTAAACTGCCGTCACCGTGTCAGCCTTTTACTGTATGTATTGATGAGAAAGGAAATGGGCACCAGCCGAGATGCCTAAATGTTCTAAGAGGCAGAGACTACCTGGACATGATGCGCCTCCGAGGTATCCTCATTACATGTGCTCAGCGTGCTGCATTAGATAGAGGCCATCCTAGCCATCATGCTGCTTAATTTGCATGAGCTACACCGAGAAAAAGTCGTTGCCCAAAGGTAATAATATCATTACAGCGTTCGGTTCTGAACCTCATGTAGATCCATGTACCTACCATGCTACATATTGCCGCCATCTCACCTCCCAACCTTGCATGTGTCAAAATGTACCGCCATGGCAAGTGAAGTGACCACACCATTTCATCTAGCGTTGTATCCTTACATCTAACAGCACCCAAGTTCTTCTGACAGCACCGCAACACCCATTCATAAATTGCACTCTTGTATCAACAGAACAAACACAAAATAATAGTACCAAAAAAAATATTCACCCCATCTCAATCGTAATTTATAGGAAGAGCCCGATGCGGGGGTCGAACCCGCAACCTTGAGATTGTGCATCAGAACGTGTGCCTCATAAGAGTCTCACGCTCTACCGATTGAGCTAACCGGGCGCTTACGTAAGCAAGCGGGGTGAAGCCATTGGCTGATTGTGGGAACTGCGAGGCCTAAGCTGTATTATAGAGATGCATCGTTATGAGGAAGTTTACATGGTACCTACTATATGCCATATACTTGGGCCTTTTCTCGTGGTATTAAAGTACATGTTGTCAAGTCAACAAGTCAGGAGAAAGAGTACGTCAAGGATGCATCTGATTGTTACTAACATCTCTGGTTTGACAGAGATGTTCTAGTGAGGATGAACCCTCCTTGATATCATCGTGAAATTTTCGAAGGTATATCCATAGACACAGCCTGGAGCTCATGTATCTCCATTTCGTTCATCGCATTGCTTTTATTGGTGGATGATATGTCGGCGCCTCATCTCTTGGTGTGAATCTCTAATTTGGCTCTTCGCCCAGTCACATACGGATGCTGCTTGATGAGCATATCCCATATCATGAGTCGAGGCCTCCTTGGCGACGTCGCGTAAACAAGGCATACGTCTCAACAGCTCCCGGGATTTCGGTCTCGTTGTCAATGATAAGAAATAGTCCCAAGTGTTACAAAATTCCTACTGACTAGATTCTGTGGCCTCTTAGCGCAGATTGATTGCGGAAACTGTACATTGCAGGGCGGGATTTTTTGAAGGGTATCCCATTGCTCTTCCGTGTAAATAGAAGCTTGGATATCTTTTCACATGCTTAGACTATTGTTACAGCCTTCATCTCTGCTTTGCCAATGTCACGAATAAACTTGCTTCTTAGTATAAGGCCTCTATGAAACTGATGAACCCCCTACTGGTTCTATTTCATAGAATTCCATTCTATAGGTAACAAGCAATGTGTCGAGAAACCCTTGCCATTTTGTACCAATCCTTGAAGCTGATTACACATCCCACAGAGTAAATATGATGATGGGTATATCAGATGGCGCCAGACGACAGGGTGCCCGAAACCCACAGCCTCCCCTAGTTATCAGGTGTAAATGCAGCAGCCGTTCGCGGCCCATCGAAATACTCCCGGTAAAACACAATCTTTCCTTTCTCAGCACGAAGATACAGGATATAATCCTGATCATAAATCTTGCCCGTTGGTTTCGCGGTGGCAGTTACCGAGAACTCGGCCACCACCGCATCTTCCCCTTGAATATTATACACATTCTTCTGGGTTACCTTGAAGTCATCGCCGAGTTGCTGGAAAAAGCCAGAGACGCTCCCCGCAATAGCATCGATTCCCTTTAGGACCTTGGGAACATGCGGAGGAGCGAACGGCATTTCTAACACGGCATCGGGGGCAAACAGGGAGCGCCAGGCCTGAGGATCGGCCTTGATTGTGCGGAAATGGGATTGCAATAATTCCGCTGCACTCATTTTCTTTGCAATCGCTGACTTTCTCAGAGGTTATCATCGGCATGGAGACTGTAGGATAGCGGATGCTTACATGTATTCTGAGAACCTTTTAACGTCTGTATAATGGCAGTAGGTGCGAACTGAGGTTGCGGCTTGATATTCTCAACGCAAGCTCAAGGTAGAATCTAAAGTTGAAACTTATTGAGTAGTTCCAATATTTGGCTAATGAATTCTTCTTATATATATTAAGTGAGTCCCGAATATTGTAAGCAGCTCTCATGCTGCTTCTCCGAATAGCATGGTACAATTACCCTCTTCGCAGCCAAAGGCACCCTTCGGATACCCGAGATGTCCGACAACAGGGATGAGTATAACAGTGCGGCGATTATTCTCATACCTTTGTGACATGGGACTATTCTTCTAATTTCTTCTTTGCGGCAGAAGCCAAGTGTTGACTGTGGCTTTGTTTTATTTTGTTTTTGGTTGCTGGCAAAGCCGGCTATTGAGTATGCAGATTCTATACTTCCATACACTTCTTAATCCACCAACTACCCATACACTTACAATGAGCCAAACTCTCATCATGTTCCACAAACCTTTTAAACACACGCTATGAAACCAGGATTTTAATATGTAACGAGTCACCTTACTATTGCGTAGAGTTGACAACGGAGGCATAAGAACTTAGTCGTAGAAACCTTCATTAGCCGCGCGGTAGACCCACCCAAGGCGTCTCGCAGGCTAGCGAACTGGTGGAGATACATCTAGACAGTACTCCGCTATATCTACTTCCGAGTCAACTGTGATGTTATACAAACTCCGCTGGCTAGGGGACTACTCCAGAATCATGCGTCCAAGGAGAGTAGTTGCGGTCTTACGGAATGTCCGTGATGCCGACACAGAAGCCTCATCTACTAAATTGCGGACAGTAGTGAGCACATACGGATATGGCATATGAGGTACACACAGTGCTCAACTGGCGAATAAGCTGACAAATAGTTGATTAAAGTCCGCCGTCCAAGGGTTCTGTTTCAATGCTTATGACGTTTTAAATTCATGTTACATTAAAGAGATGTGAGCTTGTTCTGCACTGTAAAACTTGTTCGGAAGATTTAATTGATGAGCAAATACTGTCAACAATGTTCCTTATACCGTAAAATTGCAGGCTTCTTATTGGACTATGTTGGCTTGGGGTTGCAAGCTTCGCTCTTTACATGATACCACTTGTATAATACTGTCTTACGGCGCAGATGCTCTTGAGTATTTGAGTCTATCTCTCTTGAGAAGATCAAAGACTTCATTAAAGTTGATCCATATCGGCCATCATCTGAAATCCAGAAAATGACACATACTTGCTCTAGGATATCATAGTGTTTCTATTGACATCATTCTTTCTACGAACCAAGCATCCCAGTAACGACTGTAGTATCTCAGTTACTCGTAAAGTCTGCGGATTCGAAAGTGCCTTCATCAGCTGCCCCTTCCCCCTTCTAAACAGCGACAGGCCGACCCATTTCTACACCTGCGGCATATGTATCCGTTACTGAGCACTTCTTGCCCAGATTGACACCCACCCGTTTTGGCGCAGCAAAGATGACCGAGCTTCCCATGACCGGCCCGTACTTCTTGACTGCCACGGAGCGGAGCCCTGCCCGCTCAAGGATGGTGTTCCACTGTGACGCTGTTCGCTCGGAAGCTCCAAAAAGTGTGTACATTTGGAGAACCAGCCCGGCAGGCCAGACGCGAGCGCCCTGGTCTGCTATGACTACCCCATCGATCAGTAAAGAAATCATGTGCCATCAGCTAGAATACTTTAGTAGTCAAAGCATTTTCAGTGGTCTTCTCCCGGTCCTGAACTACTACACCACCGGCCAGCTCCGGATTCATAACCAACAAATGCCTCGCTTGCTGGCCTGTGTTGCCGCCAGTGTCTACAAACACTGAGCCTGGGTGTTCCTTGACGACAAAGTAGTCTTAGGGTAGCGGAATCACATCAAGACAGCTGCCTTTTTTGGGGACACCTATGAGACTCTGAAAGTCCTTCACCAGGTCCGGATGCTGCTTAAACCATTCGACGAGACCTAGCTGCGTGCCAAGTCGCTTTTGGAGGGCGGAAGTCTGGATCTGGATCTGATACCCTGTCTCCTTCAGGAAGTCGAGTGAGGCCTGGAAATCAGGATTGCTGACGGCACGGAAGAAGGGCATGGGGCCTTCAATGCGAGGATCGGCCAAGGAGTAAGTGGTCTTTCGGGCGACGTACCGGTCTGCGTAAACCTCTGTGGCGAGACGATTTGCAACAAGGTAGCGCATGATGCGACTAACAAGCAACGGATCCGCCAGGGTGGGCTCGGCCAATTTGCTCGACGACAACGGCTTCTTGCTCTCTGCTAGGGGCTTGAAGATTCCAAGGTCACCACCGATCTTGATCAGCGCTACTTGTCGACCCTTTTTGGGAGACCGTTGTTAGACACAAAGGTGCCCAGGTAAAAGTGGGATGGCATATTATGTGCACTTACGACATTTATAAAGCGTAGCATAGTGTCATAAAGAGTCCTCAAGTTCCTCTGCCGACTCATGCGAGGACGACATCAAGCGGTGCCTACTAGATTCGTCGAGTGATGGTGGTTGGAGATTCTCTTCGGATGCCCCAAGGCCCGCAACGCGGTTTGCGACGGATTCTTCCTCGACGGTCTTGTTGTGCCCATTGACAAAAGAGATGTCTCCGTTCAGGGTCGTAAGCATCGCCATCGAAACCTAGTTCCTTGAGTTTCTTAACGAGAGCCTCCTTCTGCTCGAACGAGACATGCGCAAATGCTTTGAAACATAGTTTTGTAGTCTTGGAAATCTCGGCTTGCGTCAGTTTTACCTTGGCATCTGCATTAGCCTTACCTTGGATGACTGTAGCCATGCGCGTTAGTAGAATGTTAATATGGCGTGGCAGCAAGGCAGAATTGACGTATTGGGTCTAAATAGATTAAATGCCCTCTCAAAGTTTTGCTCGTCAAAGTCGTTGATGACGGGTTAATCCTGAGACCTGATCTGATTCAATGCATTGGAGACCACCAAGAGGAATCAGCATCTGACTGATCGAAAACGCTGGTGTCCTCGCCAAAAGCAGCCCTTATCTTCCAATTTCCGGTGATGCAAACCTCTACTCTGTTGTAAACAGCTTTGGCGCTCAGGAGGGAAATACGACACTCCTGCTTGAAGACGCGCCGTCGTCACGCATCCAAAGAGACAGCCTTGAGAGGGACTCAAGACTGGAAACTGGTCAAGTGGTATGCCTCTCGACCAAAAGCAAGGCCTCGCTTCGGAGCAATGTCAGTGCTTTGATCCGCCATCTGTACGCGCATCCAGAGACAGAATTGAGGGATGTCGCCTATACGACGTGTACTCGTCGAATAGACGATCATGTACTCATTGCAGCTTCGGTTTCTAGCTCGCTGCAGCTTCGCAACTTCCTGTAGGCTGCCGCTGTCGCTGACGATCTCGATGCGCATGCAAAACATTTCTCTACGACCAAGCAGAGGGCTGTAGTATTTGCTTTTTCGGGCCAAGTTTGCTTCTACCCTGGCGCTACAACGCAATTGTTCCAATAAGCGCTCTCTTTCCGTGACCAGGTCCTTCAGTTTGATCGGGTAGTTCGTCAGCTGGGGTTTCCGAAGGTGCTTACTGCTATTGCCGGCGGTGCAGCGAATGTCAATATTGTCAGTCCTTTAAATAAGTGCTGCAGCAACGGTAGCGAGTGCTGACTTGATGAGGCATCGCGTGCATGCCCGTGCATGCAGCTTACACATCGTGGCGCGTTGCGGCTCTTGCGATATTGATCAGGCGTGCGTGAACGAGTCAGGGAGGCTGCGGACACAGGCAGTGCACACGCGATTCGTTGGTATCACACAAATTAAATCGTGAAGTGATGAACGAGGCGGCCTGCTCCAGACGCTTCGCCAAATTTTATTGTACGTTCCAAGTTTGCACCATAAGGTAGGTATGGAATTCGCCTCTTTGGGTGTGATGCTATTAGCCATAACGATAGCAGCAACTCGGATCAGCTCTTACCAGATTCATTCATCACGCAATATATATGTACCATCCATCTAAAGCTGCGAGTGGTCTTGCTTGCCATGAAGTGTAAGAGGAATAGTTACAGAGAGTAGTCACTTAGATAAATAGTGAAACCTATAGCTCGAAATTGCTCCCTCTACAAGCGTTACGGAGTATATAACTAATGAATAATATATCGGCGGAACCATAGTGTAATCCTGATGACCCAATCATTACATCTAAATTAGCTGCGAGCTACAAGGGGCTTTAAAACCACGAGTGACTTTTCCATATTACATTGTATCTACGACACTTTATCCGAACTTGGCCGACGTTAACATCACGTTAATATCACGTTATAGAATACGGAGGCGGGCACTCATTCTAGTCGGGTCTATGATCACATACTCCCGGTTATCCGCTTCATCTACAAAGTCCAACCATGCCTTCTTTCGAGGACTGAATTCAATTGGATGTCCCGCTTCTAACCAATTTGGGAAGTTAACTTCATTATGATTGGCCAATGTGAGACGACTATGCTATGGTGCCACAGCTTAGTGTAGAACCCATTCGGAACATGCTGTGTCTAGAACGATAGTAGTCTCATTTATAGGAGAACAAGGGTCAAGATTGCTTCCTCGTACGGTCTATCCAAAGGTATCGAGCTCATCATGGGCGCCTATAGAACATACATTCCAATCCAAGTATGCGAGGTAGTGAGATTCTGTTACTATATTGGAGGAAGACTACATGTAGTTATTGTTCTAGCCCTTGCATGTTCATCGCCAACGCTTTACATTCAACATAAAGACACTATGGAAGCATAATTAGTCATAGGTATATGCAAGTTAACGCAGAGATTTGTTGTAAGGATTATTTTCATGAGTCTATTGACATCCTTCCTTATACCATACTTTCACTTGAAGAGTTTATACCCCTAAGAAACCTGGTCTGGAATACTCCGGTCGGATCGTACTTCTTACTGACTGCCCGAAGCTTGGCGAGATTAGCGGCGCCCCAGCTTCTGAGTCCGTTATGTGAGATATACGCCTAGTTCATATAGACAAAGTCGATGAGGTATCCCGTTGACTTCAACAATGCCCGCCGCTTATTCGCAATGTCGTTGATGGTAGACTCAGCTAACGCATCGTCGGACGCGCTGCTGTAGGCAGCCATCTAAGGTACGCGACAGGGATTCTCGGGGCCGACAATATTTCAGCCATTTGACTATTTTTGTCAGAGCTTGTGAGATGATTTAGGAATTGTGACATGTTCCATGAAATGTCTCCGATCAAATCTTCTAGTTCCCGTAGTCTACTGGGGACTAGGTGACCCGTAAGAGCCGTTTTAAGCTGATTTTCCACTGGTAGCCGACGAAGAAAGATCGTATCAGCGTCTCGACTCTCTCCGTAAGTAGAATACCGTTACCGGTGCTCGTGTTACGGTAGCGGTTATATGTGTCGATAATCCGCCAGTACGAGGCGATGGTCTTCGTGCAGATAATGGTAATTAGGAGCTATAGCTAAGAGATTGGGTAGCAGGGGCATCCCGAGCAGGCTAAGCGTTGCTCTCGAAGCCTCGTAGTTGGTGGACAAAACAGCGTCCACAGCTGGTTGCCCATACCCAAGAGATACGATGGGGAACTGGCACGCATGGACTAGAGAAGCCCCATTGCGAAGCTGATGCAGGGTTCTTGAGGGTTTTGCCAGCCCTGCGGTTCTGCGGAAACGCCTCCAAGTTTTGTAGGCGTGGTTGTACTCTTCGCCGGCCAATGTAGGAACGAAGCTTGCTGCTGATTGATGTGTCGTGGGAAGGACGTCTTTCAAGCCACCTGGGTGGCACATGTTCGCTCTCAAAACACAATGAGTGGAGGTCAGGAGGACCTAGACGGTCGTTTACCGAAGTGACGAAGCTTTCGACGTCCTGAAGTTCATCTAGCGATGCATCTGACAGCGGAAGAGATGCTCCGCACTCCGATCCATCCATAGCTTCCATTGTGCCCAAGGGAATCTGTTCGCCTAAAGTCGGATCGGATCTCGGATGTAGTTGCGTGAATCGGATTATATCGCCCACAGTGCAATAATGCACGTAGTCACTTGCGATACCAACGTGTTGGACGGGCCTTTATTACTATGCCTTACGTAGTACTATATAGACCCCAGTCCGAGTTTGCTTAGGCGAAGCTCAGCTCTCGTCAACCCAGCCTCGCTGCTGGAATACAACCCGTAGGATCCCGCCCATATGAGCCCGCGCTGTCGGCCAATTTATTGGATTTTGCAAGGATCAACGTACTTTTGGAGAGCCAACGTGCTAAAGGATTGCTCAGCTAATGCAATGCAACCTGGAGTCATGTTGTTAGTGCATGCAACATATTCCTTCTAAAACTCCATTGTACAGTGTGTAAGCACAGAATAGTTCCTGGCACGCTGACACGTCTTGTATATAATAAGTATATAATGAAGTTCCGAACGTATGTTGGTTGTTTGCATATAATACACGCATTTTCAGTTGCCAATATTCGGCATCCAGATTTTCTTCAATAGCATTGCGACCTCTTCATTAGCAAGTGCCCATACTTACTCTAATCCTAGCCCATTTTCATAGACTCTCTTATACTCCATCAAGCCCCCTGATCTACAAGTGCAACATCAGCATAATGGCGCCACCACCGCTCTCCTACACCAAGGTGTCTCACTCAACCACTTATCCTGCCATTGACCCAAGCCAGCCCAATCTCTCGACTAATGGCAAAGTCGTCTTGATTACTGGCGCATCCGGCGGCATCGGTCGTGCTACGGCCGCATCTTTTGCGGCATCGGGTCCTCGTGCCCTTATCCTTCTCGGCCGCCGTCCCGATGCTCTGGCCGAGACTGCGGCGGTCGTCCGGTCTAGCCATGGAGACTTGGCGATTCAGACTCACGAGGTCGACCTGTGCGATGCGCCAGGCGTACGCAAGGTATTCGACAAGGTAGCCACCGAGTTTGGTGGCATCGACATCCTCGTTCACGCCGCTGGCGTCTTGGCACCAGTTGTTCCTCTCCTCGAAGCGGACCCTGCCACCTTTCTCGACGGCTACAAGACGACCGTCGTCGGCACTCTCGTAGTGGCACAGGCTCTGGTCCTAGCAAACAAGGAGCCAAAGGAAATCATCTTTATCAACTTGACCACAGCTGGCATTCTATTCCCTCCTTTCCCCGGCATGGGTGCCTACGTGAGTAGCAAGATGGCCGCCGTCAAGCTCTTGCAAGCTTTTGCGGCAGAGAATCCTCATGTGCGTCTTCACAATGTGCATCCCGGATTCTTAGACACTTCCATGTCCGCGCAGCTGTCAAAGACGACAAAGCTGCCGTTCGACTTTGATGACAGTAAGTTTGAGTTTGGGTCTTTTGCAATAATCCCTTTTATAGACGTGCGGAACTAACATGCTTCCCTTAGTCTCTCTTCCGGCTGACTTCCTTGTCTGGGTCGCTTCGCCCGAAGCAAAGTTTCTCAACGGAAAGCTCGTATTCGCTGCTTGGGACGTGGATGAACTTAAGAGCCGCGAGAAGCAGATTGTTGGTGGACCGCCAGGAACTGGCGAGCTGTGGCTCGGCTTCCAGGGATTCCCACGATACATTGGGGGCAACCCTTTGCCTGGGGCTTAGCAGATCCATGAATGAGCGTTGAAAAAGAGATTTTCAGAAGATTGAAGCCCCGTGAAGTGGGATGAGGCTTTAGTAGATGTTAGGAATCACATAATGAGAGGCGTTTTCACACGTACAGAGACATAAGGTCAGACACCCTAACGCCGAATCTCTCCTAAGCAATAGTTCGCCGTTCCTATATGCTCTGAATGATGATCATCTATTTTATGGTGACTATAATGAAGGTTATACAAATATACAGATTTACCAATCTTCGAGTGAAGCTAGTCCACGTGAGGCGTACGCATGGTCCTAGGAGGCAACGATGATAGAATGGTGCTATTCTACCGTTTAGCTCTCTTCCCGATATTCTTATTCGCCATCATTGCCCTTGAGAATCCATCCTGTCCGTCAACTTTTGTGCTAGAAGACGAGTGTCCTCTGAGAACCGTTCATCTGTTGCAAAAAATGACAGCTGCTCCTTCCACAGGTTCCAGTGCTGCATTGTCCATATTTCACGAGATCCATCAGCTTCCACAACCTCCTTGCATTGCTTGTACACCCACTGGCAGGCTTGGTCAGACGCCAGCCATTCAGATGCAGCTATGAGATCGCTTGCAATCCTACGAGGACCACCGACTCTTCGTTCATTTAGATCGGGATACGTATGCGACGAAGGGAGGATGTATGATAGCGCAGAAACGGCGCTGCAGTCAATGAGCTGTAAGGTTGTAAGACGAGCGATAAATCTTTGTAAGTTTCTCCATCTGAATTGGTATTCGCTGCCCATTTCCTCGACATCGGAGAAGGGATACGCAATCTCTATTGTGATGCAAGTTAATAGACGATTCCAGTGCGCAATCGATGAATAGTGTGATGAATGGTAAAAGGGACCACCTTCTGCTTCCCGTTGGAATCTCTGTGCCAGGAATTGAGTCGAGGGAGTCCCTAGCGGCCACAGTGATAATTTATGATCAAAAACGACGTTATAAGAATCATCATAGCTTATGCGTGGCACATCATGCTTAGGCAAAGCATTTAATTGCTGGATGAATTCGATAAGTACATTTTGCACTGAGTGTCCGGGAGGAAACGCAGAGCAGACTGTTGCAATGGACTCAATGATCATATCTATGTGTCTTGATGGGTTGGGGCCAATGAGATATCTGCTACCTTTCTCTGTCTCGGTCAGCGAAAAGGGCGGATCGCGTTCTTTGAGCTGGTGATGTCGTTTGTTGGCATCGCTGACGACCCATTCGTCAATTTGGATCGCAGCCTGAAATGGCGTCAATATCTGGGTAATTAAGTTGTTGAGGATCGTTTTGTAGAATATGTCCTCATCTGTATCATCATCATCAAAGAGACGATGGTCGAAGCATCCGGTATCTTCATAGTTTTGAGTGACCATGTTGAACAAGGCGCTTCCTCCTCGTGTTCACATCAACATAAGTATTAGAGTACAGGCATAATCCATGTGCCAGAATTCGCGCAATAAGTAGCAGACTTTCTGAGGAGGACCAGAAGTTTCGTCCTAATACTGAAGGTTCTCGATGAGATACAGCAATTTCATCAAACACGCATTAGGGCCTAGGCAGCCACAGGCAGTGCGGCCACCAACAACAGAAACACCGCACAACAAAGGATGCACAGACAAGTTATATCTGACAATCTAGATGCATTTGTCGCGGGCTTGATTTCAAGGAAAAAGAACAATACAAATGTAAATTTCCTACAATGATTCTTACCCCCTCCGGTTCTGGCTCTACATATGGTCAATTGAGGCACACCGCAACACGGCATTATTTCTGTAACAACAGGTGCCCTGCCTTTTCTACGGACAACAGAAACAGATCAAGCATTTCACTAAATTTCCTCAACCAAGACTTGGCATCCTTATGCCACCCTCTCGGATTTACAAACGTTTGCTGTAGGTGCAACCATGAGTGACCAACCAACCAACCATCTGCGCTGTTGTGCATCTCATCCGAAGGATTGATGAGCAATTCGCAGGATCGTCCCGTTCGGGTAGATACATGTATGTACAGGATGCCACCTAGATGCTGAATGTGTTCGCCAGTCTTCTATTTATGAAGAATAACGGCCCATCTGAACGTTTTGAAGCACTGTCGTTACTCACAGGTGGCCGCCATCGGCCCATGGGATGACATGGGTTCCATCTGTACATGCGCGCATTTCGCATATAGCTGATCGCTTACTGGGGCGGCCATTTCTCGGAGATCTCGCACCCTAGACGCCGTGTGGAGTGTTTTTCTCAAGTTTGAGGGTAAATGGAGGAGCGAGAGAGGAGGCCATGCAATTGATGGTACTCGCGTTCAATTTTTATTTTTTTTTATTTTTTTAAAAAAATATATTAAAAAATTGTCATAGTGTGCTTTTGCAAATTAGCGCTATCGTGTGGACATAGCTTGCTATTGAATTGACTGCTAAGAGTACGGCGTAAAGTGCGTACATGTGTATTTAGATGTGCTCTATATCCATGGCTCGCATACTGGTAGTCGAAAAATACCCCGCAGACCAACAGCTGCGTAAGGTACTTTTAGTCAATATGTACCTTAGGTATTTCTTTAGCTCTTCCTCTTCTCTTTAATCAATCTAGGACGAATAGTCCAATATCATCATTTAAGCAGATACAACCGCTCTTAAAACTCTGGAGAAACACCTACTAAATCAGCCAATGTACTGCAGCATGATGCAATGAAGCGGAGCGATATGCACTAAAACGGGGCTTGTACCAAACTAATCCTTGCGGAATGTCGCAGCCTTCGATCTCAGATTTTTTTTTTCCGGGGGGCCGATGTTCGGCTCTGAGTCAAAAAAAGTACGGAACCTGCATGCGGATTGTGAGTAGTTCAGGGTGCGACACCACTGGCGCACTGTGCTCTCCCTCGCTAAGTGGGTGGCCAAGTCAGAGTTTTTTCATGTCAATTAACACTGTATTACGTACCGACGAGCGCAACTCTTCAAGTAGTTTAATTTTTTTTCCCTTCCTCTTCCATCAACTAGTGAACCGATAAAGCTGTTTCCATATTGCAACCACCACTTCCAATATCCCGCCTACCTGTCACACGACCACAAAACCTACAATCAACGAGATCCTTAAAAATTGCATCGCAACAAACTCTCACCATGTGCGGCGCACCCGAGACCAACGGCACCAACGGCCAGTTCGTTGACAACCCCTCTGCCACCCCGGTTGTCCAGCCTCCTACTCCCCACCACTCGTCATCGCCCTACCAGTCCGTCGGCGACTTTCTTTCCAACGTAAACAAGTTCCAGATCATCGAGTCGACTCTGCGAGAGGGCGAGCAGTTTGCCAATGCCTTCTTCGATACCGGTACGATTTTGCTCCATCCCACTCTTCCGCACATTGCCCCGCGCTAACTTATATGCGAAACAGAGACCAAGATTAAGATGTACGCCGCCTTCCACTCCGTCCGCCTCGAGGCATAACTAACAATCGCAGTGCCACGGCTCTCTCTGAGTTCGGCGTTGATTTCATTGAGTTGACCTCACCATGCGCATCTCCCAGCAGCCGCGCTGATTGCGAGGCCATTTGCAAGCTCGGCCTCAAGGTACGCCATCTACTGCCCCTCCCCCACCTTCGTCTACGCTGATTGCTAACCTCTCCCCAAGGCCAAGATCCTCACCCGTTAGTTTTGCCAAACCGCCGACCCCTCTACTCCCTTCGACCAGCTAGTGATATTGACCGTGCCCGCTTAGACACCCGGTGTACATTGGAGGATGCCAAGATTGGTAGGTTTTGGACCGCGTTGGAATGATATCTTCGGAACGTCGCTGACTCTCTGCAGCATGTGACTGTGGCGTTTACGGCGTCGACGTTGTCATTGGAACTTCCAGCTTCCTCCGAGAGCACTCACATGGCAAGGACATGGCAGCCATCACCAAGCAGGCCCTAGAGGTCATCAACTACATCAAGAGGTTAGCTCAACTTCAACCCAAGTCCATTTACCTGTCACGCTAACTTTCTCTTTAGCCGAGGCGTTCAAGTGCGGTTTTCTAGCGAAGATTCATTCAGGTACGCTCATCCTTATGGCGCCATTAGACACGATAACACTAACACTGATTTAGGAGCAAGTAACCTCTTACAGCGCCGCCAAATACCATGTTATTAACATTCAAGCAGGTGACCTTGTCGACCTCCTGAGCTTGTACAAGGCCGTTGATCAGGCCGGTGTGAACCGTGTCGGTATTGCTGACACCGTCGTAAGTATTTTACATTCGGACAAGATGATTACAGGATCTAACATCACAGGGTTGCGCATCCCCGAGACAAGTCTATGATCTCGTACGAACCCTTCGCGGAGTTGTCAAGTGCGATATTGAGTGTCACTTGTAAGTCCAATCAGCAAACTGTTCTCTAAGCATACATATATACTAACTTGAAGCAGCCACGACGACACAAGCTGGTAAAGTCATGCCCGACTCCCATCAAAAACTCAAAAAACCATACATGCTAACATTAGAGCCAAGCGCCGTTGCCAATGCCTACTCTGCTCTCGAGGCTGGTGCCACCCGTAAGTTATCCGCCATGATTACGATCCCAGGAGCCGTTTAGGGAGACCTTGCGCTTTTTCCCATTTGATCCTCTTTCCCTTCATCGCTCCATCTCTTTACACTGGAATGATGGCATTCTTCCACTAACAGCTTCTCTTCAGATGTTGATACTAGCGTTCTCGGTATTGGTAAGTACTTGTATTCCCCATGCAGCCGATATAGACCTCTAACAAGGATGTCAGGTGAACGAAACGGTATCTGCGGTCTCGGCGCATTCCTCGCCAGAATGATTGTGGCCGCTCCGGAATACGTCAAGAGCAAGTACGACCTCCACCGTCTCAAGGAGATTGAGGATATGGTTGCCGAGGCTGTTCACAGTATGTACCCCCAGTCTTTCACGGGAGTCAAATATACTTACAGTTTGCCTAGTCAACGTGCCCTTTAACAACCCGATTACTGGGTTCTGTGCCTTTACCCACAAGGTATGACCGCATTTACATAAATCTGCTTCCAATTACCGTATTCATGCTTACACCATTCATTCAGGCCGGTATCCACAGCAAGGCAATTGTAAGTAAAGATCTAAAAGCAGTCATAAACCATAAGCTGATCTGTCGCGCTAACCTTGTCTTAGCTGAATTCACCTTCGTGAGTACCCTAAGAGAACTTCATCAGCTCCATAATGCGAGTCTGGTTCACCAGATGTGACAGAAAACTAACGAGAACAGTACTTACGAGATCATCAACCCTGCGGACTTTGGCCTGGGCCGCTATGTCCACTTTGCGCACCGTCTGACCGGATGGAACGCCATCAAGAGCCGTGTCGAGCAGCTAGGCCTTCACATGACCGACGCTCAGATCAAGCTGCTGTGAGTTGCTTCCGTACCCTGTCTTGGGAAGCCAGTCTGCTGACCGCCTATCAGAACAAGCAAGATCAAGGCCATGGCCGACGTCCGTCCCCTCGCCATCGACGATGCGGATTCGATCATCCGAGCCTTCCATCTCGATCTTCAAGAGAATCAGGCCCAGGAGAATTAGATGTGAAAATGGCTTTAGATGTGCATGAGGAATATTTGGATTTAACATTTGGCGTTAGATTTAAAAGTTTGGTATCAATTCGACTTTTACATGAAACCTGTAGCTCTGCTTCTCCTATTACTCCTACAGTGATTTCCTTGTTGATGAATTAACAATGGTGTTGGGGATGCTTGGGGTTGGTGGGTTTATATTGATCAGTTGGGGACCGCATGTTCTCATGCTTTAACCTCTTGAGCCACACTCACACTAACAAATAGCGAAGATCCAGACTCCTTCCCGTTAAATGAAATATTAGTAGTATTAAAGTTTCGAGAGATGGAGTAATCGTCGGAATCGAGCCGCCATAATACTACGACAAGATGACCCAAACATCTCTTCCAGTAAATTGAGGGCACGCTAAACATTCTAGCTTCACTTTATACTGGGAGGATTGCAATCATAAGGCATGCAAACTGGTTTAGGCACTTAGCCTTCTATTGGCAAAGTACAGGAGCAAACTAGTATAATCTCTAATTTGTGGCTTATGGATAACTCCAGATTCATTATATCGCTGTGAAAGAAAAGCACATATGATGATTTATCGAGCTACCCAACTATTGACTTTTGCAAGTCAGCGCTCATCGCATTAAGAATGACAGGCCTTCTCAAGCAGAAATTGACAAAGACAGTCTGAACTAATCAGCCTTTTGATATCCATAAAGACATCAAACAAGCACTGGATCAGGTCCCTTGGGAAGCCCAATGTAGGTCTCCATCTGCATCCTCCACCATTCCACCTCTTCCCGTCTGCTCATGAATGTGATATACCCGCTCGGTTGTGTATTATTCGCCATGAAAACATTGTTCGATCCCGTCAAAGACGTTCGAATGGATGGAGCCCCCGACGTGACGAGAGTAGACTGCCATTCATCGCTCAATAGAAAGGACATGAATAACTTGGCGCTTTCCGGACGGGGCGTCGACGCAAAAATGGCCGCTTGTTGAGCCCACGTCATGAACTGGTCCGGCGCATCAGGTTCTCGCACCTTTAAAAAGGACGTTGAGGGAGTGAATCCTCCAAGGCCAGAGAACGTCAAGACTCTCGAGCCGTTTCCAGAAGTATGGTTATCGATGATTGTAAATGTAGCGGCGGCGGCGCCACGCACCCACATGACGTCCTGCTTCAAAAGCGAGTCCAGCCACTGGAAGCCGTACCGCTCGATGATGAGGGAGAACAGGTTGAGGACACCGTCGTCGTCGTCGGGATACGTCAGGACGATTTTGCCTTTCCAGAAAGGGTCGAGGACATCGGCGTATGTTTGAGGGACTTGGTCGTCCGTAACCTTTGTTGAATCGTAGTAGAAAGGACCGAACTGATCTTAGACAAAGTTGACATTAGTATCAAGTTGCAAAGATGGGGGTTTCGAGGTGTGTGCCACTGTAGTTGACTGGTATGTAAGCCCCGTCAATGTGCTTAATAGCCAGATTGATATCGTCGAAATTAGCCGGCTTGTAATGCAACAGCCGCTGCTGCCTATCCCATCTGGGGAAATCGTGCACCGTCTGCAAGAGAGCAACATCGATAAACGGTTTGCCGTCTATGTAGCTCCTATCGATTCGCGAATCCGCATATTTAGACAGATCCGCTGTGATATTGATGGCGACTTCGGGGAACTTGCCACGAAACGCTTTGAGCATCGGCTCAGCTGCCGCTTGTGCTATAATTGTGTTAAGTAATTGTTCTTAGGACCGGGGAAAAGGGAGAGTGGTCGTACAGCTACCGCCAAAATAAACATTGAGAACGCCCTCTTCTTTTTGGGCACTTTGATAAATCTGATCTAGAGACCTTGTGTCTATTTCGGTGCCGTATGCATAGACTAGAGCTGGGAAGAGAACGGAAACTCCCAGCAGAGCAGCCCTTAATTGTCTAGCAAGTAGCATTATGATTATTGTAGAAAGAATGGAGACAGAGCTATTCGATGAAGCACACAGGGCCGGTAGACATTCGAAGCCCGGTGGGTAAGTTAAGTTATATATCCTTATCAATCAGTCAGACCGGCATCCATTACGACGTATCTCGTATAGATGAATGCGTAATATATCATCAAAGAGCTCTTTTGCCAGAATTTGTCAGCCATTGCTACGCTGATACAGATGAAGTCCCTGCATGGAAGTTAATGGATATCTTTCTAAAAATTATCTAAGCTCATGAATAAGTAGCGGTCACTCGTTTTTATGCCCATCGCAGAAGCATCACAACGTCAAACATGCTTGTTTGTCTCTATGTCCGACTGACCCCTGACATGGAACTGGGTCACATTTCATCTGCCGACGCCGGCTGCCGGCTGCCGGCCGTTACTACCGACGTCCGATGTATATCTCGCGATAGCCTGCTTGAAATCGACATGGATGCTGCACAATACTCTCTCCTTGCTTGAAACAATTTGGTGTGGTTGAATTACGCCAGCAGCCACCTTGGACCTGGTATATAAGTCTTGCTGATTTTCCTGCAGTTCTGTGTATAACCGAGAGTACTCAGGAAATAGTGAGGAATGCGCATCAAGTATAATGAAGCCAAGAATTGCGCGGATAAGATTTGTCAAAATGCACTCATTTTAAATCATCAACTTCCCATAAATTTACAATGTGAAGGGAAAAGCAACGCAGGATGCATATCCTCATGAGATGAACGTCAAGACGGAGCTCAGTCTTACAATAGGTTATCCATGAACTCGGCTCGATAGAGTTGATGTCTAAGTCATAGCTTTCAAATAGTGACAAGCGCGAATCAAAACTGTCGCCAAATATGAAAGCATCATTTCTTCATAATCTCCCCATTCATTTGCTTAATGTGACAACTGCCGTATACAAAACCCATTGCCCGGACAGCCTTGACGGTTGACCCTTGGCCTCCCGGGTATGGCACTGCAGGGCCTTAAGTCTCGTGATGACAGGGGCCGTAATCCTTCCAAGCAAGCTTTCGGACTTGTTTTAGGCCAGTCTTTTTCCAATTGGCTTCCCGTGCTTATGTTTTTCCGTTGTCGTACGTATGAAGGGGTACGATGATGATGTGGGATATGGGCTGCTGATGGTTTCAAAATTTTGTCGGGAAAACCACCAAAAAACATTAGACCCACTGAATCATCAAATTGTACTTTGATGCGTGATGATGATTGTGAAATAAATTTTGTCATGTCAACATGGGCAACTGCTTCTCGACGAATCAGAGGCGCTGTGGCCTCTGCTACTTTGAGCTAGACGATGAAGCCGCATCTTTAACCGAGCCTCAGGTCTCTAGATGCTATACTTGGCGCAAGCCGGGCCGCATCCACGATGAGGAGCGCCAAGAACCGCTGGATGAGCAACTGCCGTGGCCGCTGCCTGAAGCCTGGCACGAGTTTCTTAGGATACGGATCCAGACTAAACTCTGGGCGTTGCGAGCATCTCGTGGGCGAGGATGTCGCGGCTGCGAGTCCATTGGACTGGCTATTGAAGCTGCATGCAATGATGATGGCGTTTCTCTGGATGGCAAATCATGGGAGGAAGACATGGAGATGACTTGGACGCTGTCTGAAAAGCGTGGACAGATTTTAAGCAACCTACAGATAAAACTCACGGTGAATGCCGGTGGCAGAAGGGTGGAGAGTAATGAATCCGATAACCATCATCTGTGGATCATCTTACTTGATGTCGATCGGATGAACGGACAAGAAGCAGAGCGCAGTTGTAAGCTCAGACATGGCCGGCTACTGACAACCCAGTGTGAGGTTCTGACTATGCCACAGGCCATCCTTTTGCTTACAAGACATCCGTCTCATTCAGTGATACCGGTTCGGAAACGTCCTTGACCAGAATCGGCAATTGGCTTCATGAGTGCGGCTCCTCACACAGTTCCTGCATGTGTAATTCCATAGCCCGGCTACCGAAGCGCGTGCTTGAACTGACTCCAGACTCGCAAAACAACATCAGTGTGCGCCTGGTCGAAGACTTGGGCCTGCAAGAGAGATACGTTTGTCTCAGTCATCGATGGGGACTATCAACACAGCAGTGTCAAACTACCATCGCCAGCCTCCCTAAGCATCTACAGGCGATCCCGTGGAGCCGGCTGCCCAGGACCTTTCAAAATGCAGCCCAGGTCGCGGTACGGCTCGGAATCAAATACGTGTGGATCGATTCCCTGTGCATCATTCAAGATAGCAGCGATGACTGGAAGGAACAGGCGGCACAAATGTGTGAGATTTATTCCGGGGCCTACGTGACTCTCGCGGCGGCATGGGCTGCCGATAGCGATGTCGGCTTATTTCGGACAAGCACTTCCTTTGTAGTGCAACCATCTGCACAGCTCGGGACGCAGGCGCCGTCCTATCTCCTGCGTAGGGTTCCTGAGCATACGACCTGGGACGTTGCGGGTGTGCTCCAGATGACTCCAGAACTCCCTCTTCTCAGCAGGGCATGGGTCTATCAGGAGCGTCTTCTCTCTCCCAGAGTGGTCTACTTTACGAGGTATGAGCTCGCGTTTGAATGCTCCGGTAATACCAGAGACAAGATCTGCGAGTGTGAGCATGATGCCGGAGGAGTATGGGGTAGCGGCAGCAATGGCGCAGGTAGTGGAACCGGCGAGCATACCAACCGTCGCAAGCTATATCACGTCGATGGCCTCCGGGCATCTGACATCCACGAGATTAGGAAGTACTGGCATCAGATTGTGGATGAATACTCCGGTCTAAGCATCTCCTTTGCATCGGACAGGCTTCCGGCGCTTGCAGGTGTGGCGAGGCAGTATGGAACCACCCACTCCATTGCTCTGGGCCGATACGTTGCGGGAATGTGGGAAAATTGCTTTCCGTCAGAGCTACTATGGTACCGTGCCGTCCAGAAAGCTCAGCACCGCCCGAACACCTATTGCGGCCCTACGTGGTCTTGGATTTCGACTGGAAACGAAATTGCTTACGCGACAGGGTGTCCCAGAGAGTACCCAGATGACTTTGAAGTTCTTCATATTGACTTTAAGCTGAACGGTCCAGATCCGTATGCAGCCATCTCAGAGGCAGTCATGGATGTAAAAGGCTATCTAGCTCCCGGGATGCTCGTGGAACTGCGAAACGAAGTGACCGGCAACACAAGTATCCGCTTCAAAGGAAGTACTGGAGATGCTATACCTTTTCATTATGACTACCCTTTAGACGAGCCAGGTCCCCAGCATGTGGCGTTTGGAAGTCAGGTATACTGTATGAAGACGGGCTTCGTTTGGGGCGGAAACCATATATGTCTCTTGCTGCGTACGGCAGACGGGGAGGAGAACGTATTTGAGCGTATCGGTCTGGCTACGAAAGTGAGCAGAGCTGATCTGGACGGCTGGTTTAGCGACTTTAACTACAAGCAAACAATCAGGATAGTCTAAGGCTAGGATATATGCCTTATCACCCCATCTTGAGCTTAGAACTGGCTTTCCTATGAACATCAAAGTGCTCCAAGCTGTTGGTTAATCGGGACTCAGAGGTCCTTAGCAGTTTTGTAACAAATTGCCTGACTTCGAAATCTAGACTATTGGATGCTAGTGTGCTGACTCTCGAAATGGCATGAAACCCGCTCAACGAATAGTGCGCTACTTCTATTGAGATTTTGTCTTATGCTCCCAGCTGGAAGATTTCAGGTTAGCTGGAGTACCCTGGCCTGAGATACGTATGAAAACTCACATGTCTAAAAAGAGCTTCCACAGAATGGAAAACAGCAGTCCTTGGAGACCGTTGCATAGGATGCGCGTCGAGAGTCCCCGCCCGAATAGCCCGGTTATGCCATCAGCCCGAACCACTAGTCGTACAGCCTCGCCTGCGACACGCATTCAGTAAGAGAAAACTAAAAAGAAAGAGAGGTTGGAGACAGTCTTACCATATGAGACCTTCACGTCGTTGACCTGCCGGTAAGTTTTGACTACCCTCAAAGAATTCGAAACAGAATCCGAGATAATAGATGCGGTGAATCCTATAAAGGCCAGACGCAGCAGCCATAAGAATAACTGGCTTTTCGGCGGCTCTTGAATAGCTTCAGTCAAATAGTTGTACTATGATAGCTGTAAGTATATGCATATGATATGAAGAGTTTGAGGTGTGTCTTACCGTAGCAAACCAGGGATAGTGGCCGACAAAGGTTGCCCCGGCAGTGGCAAATGCTCCCCACCACAACGTTCCGATGCCATGCTTCTTGATGCGTTGACGAAGCAGAGCAGTTCCGCCGGATCCTTGGGCTTGAAGAGTCGTCTTCAAAGTGTCGACGGGAGTGAGAATCATCCGGAAGCCAGCAGCACTAATCATGGCATGAATCAGCAATTGGTAATTACATAGATGTCATATGTGAGTGGAAACAGATATGAGTATACCAGATAGACGCAAAGACGGTCTTTGCAAGAGATGGCAAGTCCTTCAAGTACGAATTTGACTGTAGCAATGCCAAGATTCCGGCGTTGGCCGCTGTGTCTCCAAATCTTGCGATAGGTCCTGCGATGTATTAATGCTGTGAGACTCATTCATTCGGTCATCTAAAGCTATATTTACCTTGAAACAGTGCAGCTCCTATGCCAGCATAGTAACGGCCAAAGCCTCCATCAGCATAGAGCGTCTGCGTCGCAACGGTGAATGAAGTCCCAAAGCGATATTGGTAGTTCATGATGGTTCGGAGCGGCTAAGTGAAATCGTAAGTACTCGGTCGCACCTCGAAGTGCATGGCAAACGGGTGAGACAGTACCATGAGAAGCAGGACCTGAAGAATCATGGCAGCGGCGCCGCTCAGGCCGCCACCAAGAGCTTTCTTGAGTGCATCTTTCAGATTGAACTAGTAGAGCGGATGGTTAGACAGAGGGGGGCTGGCTTGAAGTTGTACGATAGTAGCACCAACATTGACATCGCCGTCCGCGTCGATCCAGCCCTTGATGAAGACGGCAAATACGACGATTGCGACGATGAGCCAGAATATCCTCCACAGGTACCAGCTGGTCTGCTTCTTTTCATCTTCCTCTACGCTGGACTCTGGTCGATCCGGACGCTCTTCCGCGAGCAGAGGTGTGGCCTCACTAGGGCCTGCCTGATTCTCGACATCATCCTCACGAACCATCACGTTAGTCTGAGAGGCGTTCTAGGACAATGGAGGTGTTTAGTTAATATTGCAGCCAGAAGGGCTAAACGACAACAGGTTGTAAGAATGGTAGCCCAAGGCACGCTCAACGCGTGCGCATTCTGTAGATGACAAATGCCTGAAACATTTATGCTAGCCGGGACCTGACTGACCGTACATTTTCATGGCCCCTCTAGATTGGTCACTGCTGGCGCTGATGCAACTGCATGTGAGAATTGCGAGCTTAACCATCAGCAACTTGCGGGACTCGCGGAGCATCAGCGGCCGAAGTCGGCTCCGAGACGCTCTTTGGCGCCGTGTGATGGCCAAGCGGTGGATTTCACATATAAGCCGTCGCAAATGCTCTGAATACATTCTGAACAATTAGCAAATTGAAATACTTATTAATCTGGCTTTTGATGTAGCCAGGAGACAGCACAGAGATTTCCAAAGAGGTAGTATAGAAGTAGACCTTGCCCATAATAGCCCAGGAAATGTCGCAGTTTACTGGTGGTATAATTACCAGCAAGCTGTCTCTGCTTACAGCAATAGATCCCATCATATTTCCCGTATCTAGCCTGGGACGCTATATTCGATGCTATAGCCTACGGAGAAAATGAGCGCTGAATAGGTCTATGACATACCCTCGATCAGACCACCGAATTGTTAGAACCGCCATGCTTTTTGTTTCGCGCCATGGACTTGAGCGGGCGCCCTTATTCGAAAAGACCCTAAAGCATGATCGCCTGAGTCCGGAACCTGCTTACAGATCCACTTGATGGTCACTTATAGGAATACTGCGACCTCCAGCGTAAAAACAGCAATCGCTCGGACGAAGGCCCTCGGAGTCTATACTGTGAAACAAGGCCCCGTACACCGTCATCCGAACGTTTAAATTGCCGTACAATTATTAGAATCTAGGGAGATACGTCTCCTAAGGTACCCAAATTCATCAGGCAAAGAAGATTCAACATGAGCAGCCCCACGGATGACGTTGTCTCACTCTTCCGCTCTCACGTAGCAGCTCTCGCCAGTCAGGACTGGACTACTCTCGCGGCCAGGCTTCATCCAGAGCTTACTCGAAATCACCGTGCTGTTACTGCCGAGCAGTATGTTGAACAGGCAAAAGAAGGATTCAATGCCATTCCCGACCTGCGGGTTCACCTAGACCAGGCATTCACCGACAAGGACAAACCGTATGTTTTTGGTCGCCTGATAATTCGCGGCACGCTCAAGAACGAGTTCATGGGCATCAAGCCCTCTGGTCGCCCATTTGAATTCTCGGAGCTCACATTCTACGAGTATCAAGATGGCAAGGTCTATAGGATCCTCACGGCTACGGATAGAGACTCCATCAAGAAGCAGGTCGAGAGCCTTCCACGGACGCCGTTTGACACGGGATATGGCTATGGGCTTCCTGAGCAAGTGACTGGCCTAGGAGAGAGATTTACGAGCTTCGTCACGGGTATTTCCAAGGGAAATGTCAAAGAGTCTGTTCTTGGCTACTGTGCCCCAGAGATTCTGCTTAACGGGACAAGAACAATCACGACGGATGAGATGATACAGCACAATCTTGCTGCACAAGACGCATTCACAGACCTGGACGTGGAAATCGATGGGCTAGTTGTTGATGAAGAACACCAGCGGGTTGGCTGTGCGTATTTCGTCACGGGGCGAGCCGTCAAGGCATTCAAAGGCTTTTCGCCCGGTCAGGTCGTTCAAACATACAGTTATGTCATTCACTTTATTAACGAGGATGCGAAACTTGGGGCTATCTTCTTAGTCGTAGAGAGCGAGAAGGCTATTGGAGAAGATGGTGCGACAATACACTGACGCTTTTAGCCAGTGAGCACGAGTTATATCACTCACTGTCGATGTTTAAACATTCTGAAAGCGCATCGCATGTCCAGCCAGACTAAAATGAGATTCTGGTAGATCTCTTGCTAGGCTACATACACTGCTATGTTATCATTGATCGGTATTTCGTGGAGGAGCATATACCCCGATTAGAAAGAAGACATAAGCGAGAAGTTGGAGACTGAAGGCTGTTGGAAGATTTGGGTTTCGTCGCTGCTTTCTTGACTCATATGGGATGTATATGTAGACAACACATAGTTTGATGGGGGTATAGGTAAGATGCACATGCGTTGTCCCAGCTGACTTCATTGACCTGCTGCAATCCTGCCTACGCCTTGCCCATGCTGCTGTCGCAATTTTGATTGTCTTTCACAAGTCTATATAAACAATCTCTGGGTGCTTCGATGATTTGTTGCTTGGAAGATGAACGCCGTGGGTATGGTAACGAGTAGTAAACATCGATCTACTTATCTAAGCATTAAATTGGGCATAACTCGTGCTAATAGTTCAAACCCCTGTCTAAACGTTCAAAGCTGTCGATGTTTCGTCCTCCAGAACGGCTTGAAACGCCTGCAGCATATCCACCTTTAGATCCTCCCAATGTTCTACCCCAATGCTAACACGAAGAAGCGTGTCGTCTATGCCTGGGTCCGTCATGGTCCTCCACTCAATGAGGCTCTCCACGCCGCCTAGGCTGGTGGAATGGGAGAAGAGCTTCAACTTGCTAGGCAGCCTCTTGGCCATGTTGCGAGTCCTCATTCTTATCGAAAAGACTGGTCCAAAGCCATTGGGCATCTGACGACTGAGCCACCCTTGTTCCAAATCAGCCGTCTGAAGGGATGCATGAGAGACGTTGACAACCGAGGCTCTGATGATGGATGTTTCCAAGGCTTTGTCGCCTCGGGTATTCTCAGCGTCGTTAAACTTGAGTGCACGGTTGAGCCATTCCACGAGCTTGCTTGCCGATTCGCTTTGTCGCATGACCCGAAGGTGAAGAGTTCGCAAGCTGCGGACAGCAAGCCAGGCCTCAAGGCTTCCCAGGACGCCACCCAGGAAGAAGCGCTCCTTTTTTAGCCGCGCATACCAGTCTTGGTTATTTGTTGCTAGGACACCGCAAAGTAAATCACTGTGTCCCCCCAGATATTTGGTCCCAGAGTGAAGCACAATGTCGGCACCATGTTTGAATGGATCTTGAAGGCCTGGTGGCGCAAAAGTAGCATCTACCACGAGGATAGCACCTTTCGAGTGTGCTTTATCAGCAAATTCTTCAATATTCATGGCTATGCCTGTCGGATTAATTGGGGTCTCCAAGAATATTACATCCCCTTCCCCAAGGTCCTCTGCTTTGCAGTCCAGAGGTAGCTTCTTCATCCCGTTGAGGGCAGAGACCAATGCTACTGTTCCGTGACAGCCTGGGTAGCCTTTGGTCATCGATATTTGGCGAGGTTGAAGGCACATGAGGAGCCCCAACAGGGCCGACAATCCTGACGAGTAAGTTAATGAGGGCGCCTTGAGAAGGGACGTAAGGATAATTTCTAGTCGTGTGGTGTTGGGGTTTGTTAGTCGAGCGTAGACATGGCTCGTGTCTTCGGCCTGCGATTACATTGTTAGCCACCGAATATCGAGATTAGACGAGTTGTCGCTGCAACCGCTTCGCTTACACTCCGATGTCTTAAAGGTACCAGCGCTTCTGGATCAGAAGGGAATGTGAATGTGCTCGCCACATGGAGAGGCGGCGCGACATCATTGCCTACACGCAACTCATCGTCGGCGTGCAAGGCAAGAGTTTCGAGATAGTGTTCCATGGCGAAGAATCAGCTGTCGATTAGCATTAATAGTTTCATCACCAGATGGATAACAAAGTGAAATATTCGAAGCGAAGTGCTAGACGTGCATGTCTCTTATAGTCGTCCTCAAACAATCGGGCAGGCCATGCAGTGGGTTAAAAACCAGGTCCTCAATACCCCCTCGGGGATGTGCGATACCGCTGCTATCCGAGATGGTAATTAGCCCAAGAGACATTCACATTTGTCAAATTACGGCCTAAAGACCCCTGACGGTTTTCTACATAAGAGAGCAAGCTCGGATTGTAATTATGTAGTAGTTAGCTGGTATGTGAAGAGTGCGGCAGCAGTACCAGACATTTACACGATCAATCAACGGTAGTTCTGTGTAAAACCTCAGTCTATCTAGAGCCAAGCAATAATTAAACCAATGAGACGGACCCGCGAAACAGTCATACTAATCATTTCTCGGAAAGCTAACGGTTTTAGGGAATCTGCCCATCATTACTGGTGTTTATAACATCCGCAGGTGAATAAGCTAGATTGTTGCTCAAAAGAGCATCGGCATAGTCGGTAATCTAACCTCAACCTATGGTAACAGCTTGTGGTCTTCTTAAGCAAAACCGGCAGATTCTGAGTAATAAAAGAAGGCCTTCGCTGTGTGGAAACAGGGAAGCAGCTTAGTGATACTGTACAGATCCTTGACATACTGGACCGACATCCGCTCACGCAACTTCTATACAGGGCACTTTAGGCAATTATCATAAGGTACATCCAAAGATACCGCTCCGATATCGAACACAATAACGTGGCCCATTACGAGGCTAATGGTTTCCTAGTGTAGTGGTTGGTTGTCTCTCCCGTCAAGACAAAGAAATTGCCCCATCGGGAAAGTTTCATCTCCGCGCAAACGGATTGAGGCGTCTTTACAGCCACCGGCCTTATCGGCCCTCGAAATCAGTAGCGCAACTTCAACTTGTAAAGCAAGGCGCCGTGGCAATGTATTTTCCATGTAGCTCGCTCCGTCTCTACATCGGCCACTCGAAGAAATTTCTGCCTCGTCAGTGGTTCCGCCTTATCTGCTGTTGTTCCCGAGATCCTTAGCGGCGTTGTTCTCCATGCCTACGTACGAATTAATATACCGTGATGTCAAGCAAAGTACTCAGCACAGAAATATATTGGAAGTATTCAGCCCAGGTTATGTTTCCATATCGCTACAAATACATTATTTAATTAAGCCAGGGGAAACAAAATGCGTTATTAATCTATTTCAAATGCTTTCTTTCTCTATATCATTACTAGGATACATGTAGTATGCATTCAGCTCAGCTCCGCCGGTGGCCTAAGCTCCCGATTCAGCTTCCCCTGCGCATCAAGCTCAGCATACTGCTGTCTACTGGCATTGTACTCTTGCATAGTCGGCTGGTCAGCATATCGTGTAGCGCCATTAGCAGGTAATTCAGTCGCGGCTCGGTTGGCCATGCTCCTCCGGCGAAGTTTCCATAATAAAAAGGCGATGATGGCGACGAGTACAACTCCGACAGCAACGCCAACGCCGATTCCGGCCTTTGCCCCCGTAGATAGCCCAGACGACTGGTTTGACTGTGCTGAGCTTGAATTGGTCGGCGAGGCGCTCGTGGTTGTTGTTGTTGTGGCAGCCGTTGTCGGTACTCTTGTCGAGGAGGTTGCGCTGGATATTGATGTCGGAGCGCTGGTAAATATCGTTCCTATAACGCTGTATGCGCTCTCTGCATTATTCCACGTCGCCCACGTTGCTGGATTGTTTGGTTGGATATCAAATCGGCCGACTCCACTGTCGCAACAGCCGTCGGTGTGGTCGCAGCAGTATGATGTGCCGGTGTGGGTGACGTTGGAGCAGGATATTAGATCGGTGCCTCCGGTGCTGGCAGCTAATACAGCTTTGCATCAGAAACAGAACTTGAATGATCTAAAGCGAATGGGAACAGAGAACATGGAAAATAGACGTACAAAGACAGTAGTCGGCACATGAGGATGAATCCCAGTTCTTGTCACTGCAGGATCCTCGGATTATGTTCCCGTCACCTCCTTGGCAGAGACGATTGGACAGACACGCAGTCCCTTCACCCCCTCCACAACACATGCTTTCCTTTGCGTTGGGATCGCATGGGAAGTCGGTGGACGAGAGGCTTCCGTCTGGATAGTAGCATTTTGTGATTGTTGCAGAGCAAGGAGCCAGCAGATGAAGGAGCGCGCAAAGGACAATGGTCCCCTTCATCATGATGTGACTCGACCACACTGACGGGGGCTTGTTCAATTTACAGTCATTAACTATATATATGTTAAGAGGAAAAAGAAGAGAGGAAAAAGAAGAGGCACGCAAAAGTGCCAGCTAGCCTCGCAGGTAAAATATTGCGACCGACGATCACAGACATCTTAAAGCGTGCGACGAGGCTAAGAAACCATGGAAATAGTATCATTGTCCAACCCCAGGCTGGCTCCAATCTGGCTTATGGTCAGGCTTAGCAGCCAAAGGATTCGAGCTAATGCAGGGAGCGACATGCATCAGCCGACCTGGGTTCGGAGACCGAACTCGATGAGATTCACTATTTATCGGGCCCTCGGAATCCAAATGATATTTCCAAGCTACCTAAAGACGACTAATCATCTGAACTCCAAGGAAGGAAAGCAATGTTCGCAAGGTCCAAGCGCAAAGGCGACTGCGGATATACCATAGCTCGTGCTACCCGCCCAACACGAAGGATCGAGGCTATCGCCAGTTTCAGATATCGCTAAGAATCTTACGGCTCAGAATTACCTGTCCAATAACAAAAGTAGCGAGATTAAGCGTAACGCAAAGCGTGGGCAAGGCAAGGCAGACATGGCTATTGGTATTGGTCGCCCAAGCGCCGATCCTGTGGCACGGGTGGGCATACGGTGGTGGGAGCATCATCCCTGCACTGCATACATCTCTAAATGATAGGTTAAAAAGCCGGTTTGGAATAGCCCCGTAAGCATGGCTGGGGATCAACCGCATTAGTCTACGGTTTTGGGAGGCGCTGACTGATAGGAACTGGCTTGGGTGAAGATAAAATATGTCCATCAGATACGGAGTATGTACAACCTTTTTTCTATATACATTGAGAACCTACAAACTCAAATCCACATTAGATTCAGGAAAAAAGGAGAAGAAGGCCCCTCCTTTATCTTCTATGAGCCGCTACTATGGTTCGCAAATTCGCCTTGAGATGAAGATTTCTCGCAGTGTTCGCTCATCGCTTGCGAGGCTCCAATCGTCGAGTCGTCAGACGATCCCTTGGACGAACTACTAGAGCCACGCTCAATCTTCTCGCGGCGAACGGTAATGGCCGTCGTCATCAGCACCCGGTGTCCATCTTCGACTTGCGCCGGCGTGTGCTTATACTGGCTCTCGTTACCACCCGTGGCATACGCGTGATATGAGCCGCCGGAGATGGATCTGCCATTCATAAAGTTGTCCAAGCCGACCGTACGGTGGTGGCGGCTGGGAAAGTCTCGGCTGTGCTCGCTGGAGGTCAACTCTCTTCCTCCCGTCGTCAGCTCGACGAGGCGATTGAGGACGGTAAACTCGAGCTTGAGCTTCACGCTGTACGCGAATGGCTTGTACGATATCTGATAGTTGTACAAGTTTGCGAATTCCAAGACCATAATGGTGATGTCGAGGATAATGACGAGAACGTTGACAAGCATGAGATGCTTCAGCAAGCGGCGGCTTGACCGTTTATTCCCTATGTGGGTTTCCAGCCGCAGAAGCTTGATCGTCTCGTAGATGTATAGTCCTGAGAGCATCGACTCCTGGATGAAGAAGACCATGATCTCAATCTTCTCGGTAATTTTGTACGGCTCCATGAACGGTCCTGGGTTGTTCGAGAACGATCCGTACACCAGTGGAATGACCATGCCGTGGCACACAACGCCGTTGACGATGATGACCCAGAGCATGATCTTTAGTACCCGCCGATTCCGCATCACTAAATGCAACCGAGACCAAAGCACCAGCGACTGGCCCGTCACCATGCATACCCATCCCATCAAGCTGAGCGTGCAGGAGAAATAGCCCAGCGACTTGGGCCCGAAGAACTTGATGCAAAACCCGACGCAGGACAAGGCGATGCCCAGCGTCGCAACCAAGAAAGACCAAAAGTAGAGACCTGCATATCGCTTGAAAGTGCTCACGATAATCCAAAGGAGCTCGAGGACATTGTACAGGGCCAACGAGAGAAAGACGATGATGATGGTCAAATCAGTCCAGTTGATGCCGTCGACCCCAGAGCCGAAGCTGTCGCGCGCCTGTATTCGAGCCGTCATCGAGTAACCGCATCAAGGACACCGCCTTGATTCAAACATGGGCGAAAATCATCAAAGTAAAGGCCTCTGTCCGGCCGCCATCGCATGACGGATTCGATGCAACACTGATTGTTACGATGGTTCAGGGAGTGATAAGGGAGTAACGAGGCTTTTTGACACGCGTGTGTCCCTGGCCGTCTGGCTCATTATATGCCGCCCGTCACCTTTCATTTTGCCCTCACCCGAGGCCTTGACCGAGTGTGGCACCCATCTAGACGAAAGTCTATTTCCACATCCCAAAGCCTGGGAATGAGCTGAAGAGGGTGCAAGTTTCCAGTACTTGGATCGCATGCCATCATCAGACTAGTTTGAGAAGTCGAGTATACGCCGACACAGCCTAGTTGACAAGCCAAGCTTTCAAATGGGCTGTAGCAAGCCCTGCGCGCTCATCCGTCTTAGTCTGGAACAAGCCCGCCAATGGATGGGAGGATGCCATACCGGCCTTACGGGCCACGGCGACGTTTCTTCAACAGCCGAATTTCATGGCGTGGTGTGGCTGAGGCTGAGAAGCCACCAGTGAGTCCAGCAGCGACTTTCACTGGCCCAGCCCACTTCTCAACGTTCCAAAAGGCTTGCCAAGCAGCAATAGCCTCTTGGAGAAGCCGCTTAAGAGACTTATTCCAAGAGTTCTTTCCAAGGCAGCAGGGAGCTCCGGATGTCGGGAATCGATTATTAAATGACCCGACTATTGGCTGCCTTGATCCGTAGCGAGGTCTTCCCCCTTCTCTTGTGTCCATAAAGAGGTCTGTCGGGCCCATGCGGCATCTGCGGGCGGCTCCCCGGACTGATCGCCGGAACCGGATCGACCAATGATGACAAGGCCAAGCGCCTCATCGGGGCGGAAACCCGCGACTCCCGCTTAGGTTAATTTACCCTTTTTCTTAATCACTCTATTGATAGTTCTTACACAGCTAAATACCCTGCTATAAGTACCTAAGCTTATCCTCCTCTTGACTCTTTGTTGTTCGAAAAATGGTACCGGCCAGGCATGGACGAGCTTCTTTGGCGAGGTGAAGCAGCACAATGTCCATCCCACCCTCTTTCTAGCCGAACTACTTTTGCCAAGGCCCTTGCAGCAAAAAAGACTCAAAGACTAGTACAGGTAAGGGACATCTCTAGCCACGCAAGACGCCAGGAATCAGCCACAGTGGTGTGATTAGATATTCTCGAGCAGTGTCAGCGTGTTTCCCCGATTAGGCAACATTCTGAGCCAGTAGTGGGCAGCTGTGCTTCACTACTATTCTTCAGGTGTTAAATCACTCCACAACAATTGAACAAACTAAGATAGAACAAAATGAACCCGCGTTAGAAGGCTTTTGGCAAAAGTGAAAAGAGAAAAAAAATAACCAAAAAAACAACCTCTGAGAGGCTTGGCGGATCTCTCCCGCCGGGAATTGAACCCGGGTCTCAAGCGTGACAAGCTTGCATACTGACCACTATACTACGGAAGATGTACCAGGCGTTGTAGCGCCTGTTGTAGCCGGATCATGTAAGCAGCGGGGATTATTAGCTTATATATAGAGTCCACTACTTACCCAGACCCTTCAAAAGCGATCGAAGCATCTCAAATGTGATGTGAAACCCACTCTGATTACATATTACTTGCAGTGATTGAGTTTCTAAATATTATTTTCAGATCGGAATACGCCTCTAGTACAATGAGGCATTGTCCAGAGGCGGGTTGTCTTATCTGGCATAAAGCTCTATATAAGCTTAAGTGAAGCCAAAATATTTGAGCTTACATGGCTACTCAAAGATAGGAAGGACAATTAGGAAATATACCACCGAGACTCTTCGCCTATCTAATACACTCGCTTAATAGCACCATCCTTTACCTTGCCCATCTCGCCCACAGACGCCTCTATGAATCCAATCTTCATCAAATACTGAGCATTCTTTATGACAGCTTAATGCCGCTGCTCGTGCTCCAAAGACTCGGTAGCCATCTCCAGATCTTTTCTTGGCGCACCGGAAGCATCCAAAAAGTGTTGGACTGGCCAAAGAGGAGGCCAGTCTCCAATCTCATTCGTCGGCGCCAGTGCGAGCTCTTTCCACTACGGCGATGATACTGGTTTGCACTTCATTTTGAGCTATTGCGCAGCAACTGCCAGAGAAGCGCGGCTCACAGGAGTTGTCATACCTGTGAGGAAGACAGTTGCCTCGTTGGATAGCTTCACGATAGATCGCTTAGCCAAGCTTCCTAGTCTTGGGAATATGACTAAAAAGTTGGCTTTATCTTCTCCATGAGGTTGACGTCTAGCTGCTGGTTCTCTAAAACACCTTTACGAGCCCTTTCAACGGTCATAGCCATGTTACCGATGGTTGTTTGTTTGTTGTTAAGAAAAGAGAAGCCCAAAGACACGCCATGTCTATCAAGTACAGCCTTGGCGAGGGTAACGATGCGAATGGAATCACCTCCTAGCTGTTAGAAGTTCTCGTCGACACCCATAGACTCAGCTGGCAAATTGAACACTCGCGCCCATCGAGATTGCACCCACGCCTCCGACTCATTCAAACACTCCCGGAAAGCCGTTCGCTGACTAGATGAATATTGCGAGAGGCGATCACTAGAGAGCTTCGTAGCTGTCAGTAAAAGTGCTTTACGATCAAGCTTGCCAGACAATTATAAGGCATATTCACAATCGGTACAAAAACACGTTTGCATCATGTGATTAGGTAAATCGAGGCTCATTTTGACCGATATTAGGGGACGTGATTTTCTCAAATGATCATCCGTTGTCTTGAATTTGATATCCTGTGTCGCACTGTTGGCACTGTCTTCCTTTTGGAAGCCTACAAAGGCTGCAAGCGTGTCGTCGTGAACCATATTGGCGGCCACATGATCGATGCTGCTTCCAGCTTCTTAATTTGATACTCAATTTTTCCGACTTCTATGCGTGGACCTCGAATCTTTGACTTGTGTATCTACTCGTCCGAGGTACTCCATCGTACCATCCTCAGCGCAGCGCACGAGTCCTCCCGTTTTGCAAACTCTTGGATGGCCCCATGACCAAGAAACAGCTACTCAATATCTTCTCTAACTGTCTTCTCTTCATTGTCGAAGTATCCTCGTGCTATTGCAGATCCCTAGACGAAAAGCTCGCCAACACATACAATAGGTGCAAATCGCTGGTAATTTTCAGGGTCAAAAATCCGCCGCCTATAAAGGTAGCCGAGACTTTTGGAGATATGTAAGCATGAGAGTAAGAGGCAATGCAAGTTTTCAGAACATCTTATGGCTCTCTTGGTCACGATCGTGGCGTTGGGTTGTTCGTGGCCCAGTGGCCTAGCCAACTAAATGGCAAGCACTGAGGCTCTTCATTCCGCGCAGCTAGGCTAAGAGACTTTGCCTTCTTTATGGCCACGTCCTTTGAAAGTACTCTCTCCATGCTTTGCGGCAAATCTGGTTCTTATACCGTCATTGCTTTTCGAATTTGAAGTATTTGGTAATGGTGAACTTAGATGCAATACTGCCACGAGTTTTTCAAGATCGCAGGGATCTTGATTGACTGTAGAAACGTTGATTGAGGAGGCTTGCTAACTGCCTGCAATTGTAGAAACAAAAAGCTGTCCTGGAATATACGGAGCAATTAGACGTAATTTCTGCGGAGAGAACAACTGGAGAACTACTCCTTGAGAATCCCATCAAGGCTATTACGGAATCCAACTACGAATTTTATCTTTCGGAGTGCTAATCTGTAGGGATCCTCACCGCTTCAAGGGGGAATTCATACAACGCAACATGATTATCTTTTTCGGAGAGACATTAAGTGGATATTGGACGAGGCCCCTTGGGGAGTCCGCCTTTGGTACAACTCGGAGAAAGCACCTACATGACATGACGCTTTCTCAGCGTCACACGTGTAGAATGTTTCGTTTTGCCTCGCCCGCCCCGCTGTGCCTGTTCCTGATGGCGACGGTATAGTGATGAACTCTGTCTCATCAAGGCATCAAGAGCTTATTCAACCAGCACCGCAGAATGTTGACCTCTATTCCGTTAAACATCACCACCATCCTTGACTTATTGACAATGAGCAAAAACTCAGCATTAGTGCTAGACACTATACTAGCTTGGCACATGAATCCAACCTTTGTACACGAATGGCCGACTGTAACAGGAAGCAGGTCGACGATCCATCCATGTCCGACTTGATCACACTCCTAAATGCCAAATCAAAAAATCACTGCGTGGGCCTTGCCGAAAGCCAGCGAGTAGTTCACACGTTGAATAAGTCGCTTGAACCAACATCATTCTAGTCATGCAAGGGAGGCTCTTTCGGAGACAGGGAAAGCCAAAAATCATACTGAACCGTGGCAGGACTCGATATATGCCGCCCTTTGCTTAGGAGAGCAACTGATGGCTAAAGGAGGAGAAATATGAATCGTAAATTGAAGCTCATTTCACAATAAATGCACATAGTATCTGGCTCGAAGAGTACGACACACTGTTTTACTAGAACGAGACCTGCATTGGTAGGTCATGTCTAGGTATCAATAGCTTCAACAACCAGACCAGGCTTTCTCCGCCGTTTAATGCAGAGAAGTGACAGGTTTATCTGAATGACCGAGGGCTCGAGCATCTAACTATTTACGCTCCTCTTTTATGAAGAACTAAATAAGCGTCGTTGATCTCAGTGGGAGCCTGATGTTCGTCGGCGAAGTCTCCAACCGCTACATTAGCTGGAGAGGGAAACCTACCCTAGACTAGATGAGAATCTTGGGGAAATCCTTCGTTTGTACGCAGATGCTCTCACTGAAGCAGCTTGAGCGGCAAAGAAAGGAACTAGTAGTCCTAGAGTCCTCCCGACAAGGATGGATCGATCCTACGTGAATAGCGCGCGCTTGGTTCACCACCAAGGCGCCGCACCAGAGCTAATGCGGCGAAAATAAGCCAAAACAACTGGCACGCCTTTCGTCATGGCCCCTCTGTCGTCATCGCTCATCATAGTCGGCAGTTTCACCCTCGATCAAACCAGGCAAAGGTCGAGTCTAATAGGTTGATTCGTCCTATTGTGATATCAATTGTTCATAGACTCTGCTGCTGCTCTCATTCCCATGCGGTGATTGACGAAAATCAATTGAATGGGTTTGGGTAGAGAATGTTGTTCGTACAGGGCAGCTGAGAGGGGGCAGGCACTTCCGCCCGGATGACTAATCTCACGAGCTTCCCGAGCTTCTAGAGCTGCCTTCGTCACAAGACGGCGTCATCCTCCAAGCTGGGAAGCAAGCACATGCCTGCGCGCTCCCGTGGCTGAACGAAAAAAGATCAGCCTACCCTCCGGCGCTAAAATTGAGAGCTGAGAAAAGATGGAAAGCTTCTTACACCTTATCTGGTATTGAAAGCTGTCCACATCTGATCAAAAAAGCGCCAGCCCGGTGACGCATCCACTTATTTTTTTTTACTGTCCCCTCCAAAACCCGGTTTGCTGCGGCCGCCCTCCGACGGAAGCCAATGGAAATCGGATAAAGCAAGGCTCCAGCTCTGGCTTCAGGCTCCATCGCAAAAGGCCACCAGCCACCATAAACTAAATCGCTGCTCTGCTTTCCTTCACCATCTTCCTCCTCCTTCCTGCCTTCCCGCATCCTCCTTCTCCGTTCCAGCTCGGACCTCGACACAAGCTTCTCTCTTACCATTGTCCACAACATCTACTCTTTGTCTCTTCGAGAACTACCCCTCGCTGAGCATCTGCTATAGCTGCTGCTACGCGCATCCCAAAGCTTCATCGTCGTCATTGTCGCCTCCTGCCTAACGTCACGACCCCTCAGCTGGCAGCATCCTCTGCGCTGTGCGACAGCAGGCAATCCGCAAAATGGCTCCTCCTCCGCCAAACGCAAACGCTCCTCTCCAAGAGCGCTTCCTGGCTCTGGCCAAGACGTTACAATGTTCGTAGCTTACCAAAGTCCCTGTGATTCTTTTTTTTTTTCCCTGATTAGCACGTGCCGATTTACTGACTCTGTCGCTTTCGCTACATAGTTGCCTGGTTTGTTGGGTATGATTCTACCAGTCTCTCGTTCTAGCTCTATTTCAGCTTCGTCTACGTTTTTCTGCCCTCAGTCTCGACCTTCTCGTGCCGTCTTGCCGAGGCCCGAAGGTGAAAGCTGAGAAAGTCTCCACCAAGCTGGATAGGGGCAAGAATATGAAGGAGAAAATTGAGAACCGTAGCTAGAGAATGCATGCGATGCACGACTGACACGTCCCCTCTTTTAGGCATCTGAGTCTTATCCTTACCACCTCTCGATATGCCCTGTCCTGGGTGTTCATGAACTACTACAGCCGCATGGCACAATTCTCCTACCGAACGTCGTTTGTCGCCGCTGCTCTCACCTATGGCATAGTTGTCTACAAGACACAGCGGGCCCGCGCGAAGACCGGAGCCAAGGTGCCCAATGGCATCTTTGGCCTCCTGGCCGATGAGAACGTCCAGTACTTAGGTAAGCCCGAATCAAAATCATGAGGCGCCCATTCATAACAGCGTCTGTAACATTTCTGCTTCTGACACTTTTTCTTTGCAGTGCTGGCCCTCGTCTGGCTCTTCTCTCCCCAGTATCCTCTCGCCCTACTTCCTTACTCCGTCTACTCCGTCTTCCATGTTGCAACATACACCCGCGCCAACTTGATTCCCGTCTTCTCTCCGCCTCCCCCCTCCGTTGATGGCGTCTCCCGACCCAAGGTTAGCAACCCATTGGCGGACAGGATCGGAAACTTTGTCAAGGAATACTACGACTTCTCCATGACTGTCGTCGCCTATCTCGAGATCAGCCTGTGGGTTCGGGTTCTGCTTTCAGCCATCCTTTTCCAGCGTAGGTCCTGGATTCTGCTTGGCTTGTATACCGTTTTCCTCCGAACTCGTCACGCCCAGAGCAGCCACGTCCAATCCGCCTTTGCCCACTCCGCCGCTCGAGTTGATCACTTTGTTGGGGCTCAGGGAACTCCGCCTCAGCTCAAGCAAGCATGGGACATCGCGAAGGGCATTGGTCGCCAATTCCACGACGTCACTGACCTCAACAAGTACCTCAGCTCTGGGCCTGCAAAGAAGACGTCATAAACAGCCGAAAATATATCTTTGAGCAGATGACAGATTCGATAGTCAAAAAAGAATGATGGCTTCTGGTGCACTTGCGCGTCTGCTCCGTGAAGAAATCGGAATCTGATGATCATGCTGTTACGTCGGAGATAAGTGGGCAACTTGTGTTGGGCGGCCGGTAGCTGGGCGACTCTACTAAAGGCTGACTGGATGCTCACTGATGAGGGCTCAAATGGTGCAAATACCTGCCAGGACTCTATTGCCTGCCCTCGGAATTTTGAACTCTTCTTGAGGTTTTGGAATGGCTGATGGAAAGGCGAAATCGACCAATTGCGGATGATGAGGGTGTGATGAGGGGGATAACACATCTCTTGGGATTGCTTGATGAGCTACGTCTGGTTGGGAAGGGGCATACACAAGGGACAGATTGTCGGTGCGCAATGGACTATACTGGTGTATTTGAGCTTCATGTCGATATTTCTCAGGCATTGCAAAATACAATATATGTTTGGATCCCCTGAAGCCAAGGCAGAGAGACCGGGCTGAAGACTTGCCCTTGAAAATGAATAGCAGTAATTCATTCGTTATGCGTATGAGTATTCGCTAAGTCGTTGGCCTAGTGATAAACATCATATCCTGTGTGAATGGCTTCAACTATGAAATTTGTTCATGAGGTAAAACGCCTGTGCCAACAAGTGTGAGCACACTGATGTCATGCATTCTGACGCCGCCACTGTGGCACTCGACCTGAAGTACCTGTACCTCTCTGCTAGCTGGTGTGGGCAGCTCAGGGGAGCTACTGAGGGGCCGAGGGGCCAACGTGGGGCAGTCTGACGGTGTCTGACGATGACGTCGCTGCGCCAGAAGCCCACTGAAGCGTATGCCACGAGTGCCCCGGCCCATTCAGTCGAATGTCTCTGTACTCCCGCACGCCGCTGGCTTCATTTTACCTGGCTTACGGGCTTCGTAGCGAAGCTTATGGGCGCTGGGTACCTCGAGCGAGGCACCTACCAGGCAGCCCACCAGGTACCTTAGCCATTGACTGACCTTAGTGCCAGAGCCCATGTGTCCTGGCGCCTGCTTGCCGACAATTGGATTGTTCCACCCATGTCAACTGATCAGCGCGAGGTCATTGATCTGGCAGCCTGGCACAAGACCCAAGATCTAGCATGGGGCCGGACTGTCATGCTCGATTTTGACCTCTTTTTCAACAACCAGGCTAATTGCACCGTTCTTGCGCTCACGAGCGAACCATTCCCATTTGCTAGTCAAGCCTCACGCTGCGTTGTGCCGCGCATTGCGACCTTGATTTTTCTCCTCGGACAGAAGCAGGCGGCGGGAGATTGAGGAGCCCCAAAATCTCGCCCTCCTCCCCTCTTTTTCTATTTTGAGCAGCTCTAGAGACAGGCCATGGCCTCGATTTTGCGGCAGATTATTGCGGGGCCGCGAGCTCGGCACCCGGAGACAGGCCTGGACCTTTGCTATGTGACGGATTTCATTATCGCTACGTGAGTTTAGAGAGGGAAAACCCCTGTTCTCCTGCTGAATCCATGGTCATCCTATGGCTTCCAAGGCTATAATGACGATAGTTGCTAACTATAATCTGGTTCTTCAGATCCGGTCCTTCTCAGACGTACCCTCAGCTGGCCTATCGGAATCCCCTCGATCAGCTTGTTGCCTTCCTCGACGCAAAACATGGTAAAGATTGGGCGATATGGGAGTTTCGCGCAGAGGGAACAGGATACCCAGACGAAGCCGTCTACAATCGGATATACCACTATCCGTGGCCTGACCACCACCCGCCGCCATTTCGGCTCATCCCCTTGATAATGGCAAGCATGAGAAACTGGCTTCACGGCGGCAATGCGACGGAGGGAGATTCCGAGAAAGAGAAAGATGTGCCGCAGCCGCTATCTTCCAACCCAACGAACGAAGTTGACACGAAATCAACCACAGAGCCGGTCAAGCCCGGGAGAAACAAGAACAGGGTGGTGGTGGTCCACTGCAAGGCAGGAAAAGGGCGAAGTGGCACTGCCAGCTGCAGCTATCTCATCGCAGAAGAGGGCTGGACGGTCGAAGACGCCTTGACGAGGTTTACTCAGCGTCGCATGAGGCCTCAGTTTGGCGCCGGCGTGTCAATCCCATCACAGCTACGGTGGATTGGATACGTCGACCGCTGGACAAAAGGTGGGAAGAAGTATGTAGATCGTCCGGTCGAGGTTGTGGAAATCCACGTCTGGGGGCTTCGCAGCGGCGTCAAGCTGGATGTTGAATGCTTCGTGGATGAAGGGAAGAAGATTGAATCGGTACATACATTCACGAAAGATGAGAGAGTCGTGGTCGAAGGCGACGCGCCTGAAGGCGGCGGCCTCTCTGAGATGATGTGGGATCTGGCGGGCTACTCATCGAACAAGGAAAAGGCTTCTGAGTCAACAGAAGTGTCCGACTCTGCTAATGAAGAGCCAAAGAAGGTGCCGTCATTTGATCCCCCTCCGTCGCCGCGTCCTGCAGAAGAGACGATGGAGCAGCTGCTACGACGAAAGAGCGCTAAGCTGATACAGAAAGTATCGCCTCCGGGGTCGCATTCGAAGATTGACAAATTCAGGGCCCTCATCACTGCCGATCCCAACTCTCCCACGGCGTCATCCTCCTCCGAGGTCCGCACGCGAACTCCCGACGAGGCGGAACCAGGCGGCATGGCTGTCATCTTCAAGCCGAAAACCCCCATCCGGATTCCCAACAGCGACGTCAACGTCTCTGTCGAACGGCGGAACAGGACCCACAAGTCCATGGGGCTGACCATGGTGACGGCGGTCGCTCACGTCTGGTTCAACGCGTTCTTCGAAGGCAATGGTCCCGAGCAAGGTGGTCGGGGCGACGACAACGGCGTCTTCGAGATTGAATGGGACGCCATGGACGGCATTAGGGGATCCAGTCGCAAAGGAACGAGGGCCTTTGACCGCATGTCAGTGGTGTGGCGAATCGCAGAGAGCGGCGAGCCCACGGCAGAGGAAGAGGTGGTTGAACCCAAGGAAGGCGAGCCGGTGCCGCAGACCAAGGCGGCCGACTGGAAAGGCGCCGACGTTGCGAAGCCTCCAGATGCGGAAAAGGACCTTGGGCTACGGCTGCAGAGTCCTCTAAGCGCAAACGTCAGCAGGGCCAGCAGCGTCAAGAGCGCCGAAGGAAGCGTGACGCCGAACGAGGGCGAGGAGGACGAGACGCCGATGGAGGGGCTGAAGCAGAGCGGGCCATCGGGAGAGGACTTGGCTGAGAGCGGCGAGAAGAGCTGACCTGGGTCTACGGGGAGATGCCTACATGTATCTTAATGAGTAGTTTGGTGGGTTATGTCATTTGAAGACGTAGCTGCGATACCAGAGGTTAAAACGAGAACAAGATGGGAGGCATACACGAGGGTTTACTCAACATGAGATGCGAGAACTTGCGGAGCATGTAATTGTAAAAGGTAGCAAAAGGATGTTTTCAAATCGCATGACTTGTGTTAGCATCTAATTACAAGGGCTATACATGCTGATGAAAGAAATATATTCTCTACTAGAGAAACACATGGCCATCCCATCATGCCGCCCCGCAATGCATAATACAGACTTTTCTCTTCATGAATAACCGTTTATGAGTCGAGTTGCAACGAAAAGTCGCATGTTTTTATGGGTCGTCATTTATATATAAAGTCTGACCCTCCACATACGGGTATAATCACGATTCAGGGTCCAAACGAGGTCCAACGCAGAAAGTGTATCCTGTCAAGTTTTTATGGTTCCAGCTCTTTCTAGCATCGTAGAATAGTCTGAAGAACTAACAAGCGGCTGCTCGATTCTAAATGTGTCAAGCTTTATCTTGAACTGATATATGGATGTATGCTTGTTGAAGTGTAGAATATGTAGAAACTTGTATGCTGGTGGTTGTTGATGCACGCTCTACCCTTGTGCTGAGCCAAGTTACTTATCCGTACCGAAAGAGATATAATGATGGCCGAAAATCAACTTGCGTCTCATCCGGTTTCGCTTGCTAAATGCGGTCAACGGGTAACATCTATATCATCCAGGCGTGCGGCTGGTCGAAGCACTCATCCCACTTCGTCTTCCCCGAGCGCCAAAACCTCCTCATCGTGGCCAGCGCCGCTCCCGTACAGCCGCCCGTGAAGGGATCTCTCACGCCGTTCAAGAGGTACATCTCCACGAGCATCTGATCCGCCGTCGTCCCCGTCGCGGCGGCAGCACCAGCAACCACCACCGGCCACAGTATGTGGTCGAGAAGTGGAAGGAACTCTGAGGCGGCATCGAGCAGCTGGAAGAGGTTGGCCCGATGGGCCTCGTGAAGCTCTGCGCAGCGCTTGTCCCAGGGGCACTGAGAGGTGCAGGGCAGTGTCAAGGCCCCAAAGACTGCTACCGCGGATTTGAAAAGCAGCGAGACTAGGAATAGGTCTTTGGCCTGCCGCTGGTCGAGGGACTCGGTCGAAGTCGAGACGGAGTACATGTCGATCCGCTGGAGCACGTCGCAGAGACTAGGGGCTTCAGCTTGGTGGCCATTGGTGACTGCGGCGGCTTCTAGCCTGAGGCGGTTGATGAGGAATATTTCCTTGAACAACGGGGCGGGGCAGTAGAAGAGCGGACTGTTTCCGATCCCATACAGGGTCATGACATCGTCGACGTTGAAGTTGCAGGCGTCGACCATCTGCGCGTAGCTGGGACTGGTGGTGTTGAAGACGGTGATGCCGCTGTTTCAAGTCAGGAGAGTCAGTACAGTTCCATCAAACTATAATGCAGCTGTAGAGGCTTACATGACAAAGCTTTGCATCAACAACGGAGTTGTGGAAGAGTTCATCAGCTTTCGAAGACCGCCACAGTGCTTGATCAAGGAAAGGTATCCTTCGGCATGAAGACGCCATGCCAGAGAGTTTGAAACTAGGACCTAACGACAGGAAAAAGCCCAGAGTAAGCAACGCCCATCTGCGAATAATGTAAGACGACAAAACAAGTTTTGCAATGACCTACTTCTGCGCTCATCAAATGCGCCATGCTAGAGAAAATGTTCATCACGTTCCCAGGCTGGTTCTTTTGGATCTCGCCGTTGAGGGCGTGGATCGATCGGCCGATGTGGCGGTAGAACTCCTGCCACAGATGGTATGCCGGGCCGGAGCCTGTAGGCTCCAGTTCGAGGCCGTGGATTCTAGACACGCACATGATGCGGTAACCGACCGCTATGGCCAGGATGCAATGGCGATGAGCGGGCGAGAGGGCCTGGAGCGCCTCCCCGTTGAGGTCGACGATCCAGTCGGGATTCTGCACAATGACCCTCGCTCGAAGCCGCGGCAGCAGCAGGTTGTTGTCTGGAAGCAAGCCGTGTGTCAGACTCCATCCTCAAACGGGCCATGCATGGCTAATTTAACAAAAAGATGAAAGGGACAATGAGGAAAACGATAACGTACAGTATTGGATAGCATCTACAAAGTCCCACAGCTCTGGCCTCAGATCCGGAGGAATGGGCACCACCACATGTATCTGCTTATTAGCGCCGTCCGTAGCGGCGAGTCGCTTCGTGCTAGCAGTAGTAGTAGTAGCGACAAGCTGGAGCCTCTCCTCGCTTCCCTTTAACAAGCCGCCGCCGTCGTCGTCGCTATTGTTCTTGTTCTTGTCCTTGTCCTTGTCCATGTCCTCGGCCTCGTCCACGTCTTCTTCCGCGATGGCACCGGCCTCGCACTCCGCCCTCAAGTCGATGGTCGCCGCTTCGCTTGCCGTGTCGCCGGGGGACGCCTCGGAGGAGCTCGCATCGCTGCTGCGGTCGCTGCCGGCGGCGGCCTTTCTCCTGCGACTTCTCGACGACGCGCTTGACGCTACATGTATTGAACTCTCTGGCGTCGACCTCGGCCGAGCGGTGGCGCTGGAACTGCGCCGAGAGTGCCTGGCTTGAGAGGCGCCGGCTGCTGCTGCTCCCGCTCCCGCCGCCGTCGCTCGCACCTTTGCCTTTTGAAGCCTCGAGACCTTGCCTGTGGGCAGCCAGGTGAGCGGCCTGCTGTTGTTGTAGCCGGGGCAGATCATGCCGGCGGCGCTGCAGTTGCCGCAGATGGGAGTCTTGCCATCGCAGGGCGATTCGCGCCGGAGACACTCCCAGCATTGCGGCCTGTTTGAGGTCATCGTCGTGGCCACCCGTTGCGGCTCATGCTGCGCTGCAGAAGCGCTGGCCAGCTTTTTTTCTTTTTCTTTTTTTGCAGCCTGTAAAAAGTTCTACCAGCGACCACGAGGCAGACGAGCTGAGTTACTTGTGGTCTCCGTACTTTTGCAAATACCAAGGTAATAGCTAGCACTATCACTCAGTCGGGGGCGGGATGGCGATCCCGATATCGTGGGGTGGCGCGGGTTGGTCCGAGTGGCGGTCTTGCGGGTTGAGGATGAAAACTTGACGGACTTGAGCAAGCACGAGATTTGCAGAAATGGGCCGCTGCCCCCCTCCCCTACACTGGCAGATACATGTATTCAAATAAACATGGCATGTATTTTATTGGGGCAGTCGCAACGTTGCCTCAAAAGTCGATCCAGTAATCAACTGCGCAGGTACTATAAGAATAGACGAACCATGTGCCATCAGATGTCTTATACGGACCGAGAGTAATGCCTACATTACATTACTTGCCGGAGTCGGGGGTGGTGGGTATTAGTGTGGCTGGCCTACAAGCAGTAGTATTGAACATTGGATACAAATCAATACCCAGAGACCAGACGGTCACCTAGAAAACTCAGGTCGAACGAGTTGATCTGTTCATCCAGCTCTTTTGACTCTTTCCATCAATATTAAGAGCCGCCATCTGGGCTGGATGGGCATCGTGTCCAACGAAGCCCCGTGAGCATGTTTTCCCTGCCCGGCAAATGGCACCAGACGACTCCCCTAGCCAGAATACCACTCTGATCGAGAATATCATGACAATGCAGGCCCCTCTACGGCTTTATTTAGGCAGGGGACCGAGGGGGGCCCTTTGTACATACGCGCTTGTCATTATCCGCTCCGTCCACTCAGGGAGCGTCAATGACAAGCCATGGGCCCCAAGACCTTAACTTGCTGCCCCCCCTTTATCAAACCTCCCCCCAGATGGGGGTTCCGATAACCTGAATTTTGATCAAATCGATGCTATGCGCTAGCGCTCCTCGGCCGAGAACCGTCACGAACTTGACGCTATCGGCGGATCGACGCTCCGCCATGGGCTGCAGCGGCCTCTAAGCTGCTTATGAGATGGGGATCTAGTAATGCGACAGCCGGGGGGAGTGATGAATTAATTAACAGTAGAAGCAGATGATGCTGTATTCATATAAAGAGGCGTCGAGTCTATGCAAAGTAGAATTGCGTGGTGTTTATATAAATCGAAGTGTCTGTTGTAGTCTGATTCCCGGGCATTAATGTCGGATCCGAAAGCCTCGTGAAAAGGGCTAACCATGCTTTTTCTGGCTGTGGTTACATGAGGGAATGCAGGGACAGGTATAGTTCGGCTAAATGAGAGCTGTCAGGGGAGAGTCGAGTTTGGTTGGAAGAGTAATTTTACTACATACGATCAAGAGTCGGCCAGCAGACATAACAGCACTAGTCCAGCATCGACGATGTGCTCTATAACGATTGAAGGGTAATAGTATAGCCGTGTCTCATCATATGGATCTATCCAGAGCAGAGGTATCGTTAAGCTTGTTAGCCAGATCTATGGGCACCAGCTCTTCATCTCAAATCTATGATGAAAGCCAGAGACGGATGCTCTTCCAACCTGCCTTTCACAACCCCAAGATCCCAAGATCGACAACGAACATTCATGCCATCATGCTATTTGTCACTGTGCCATCATCGTGGAGTCTAGCAGTGGCAAGTCCCCAAGCAAGTGCGCCACTCCGCAACCCACGTTTTTGACACCAGACCCAACAAAGAGGGCAAAAAAAGAGGCGGAATTAATCCCGCTTACCCTAGACCGTGGCACCGGCCTGCTGGGCCCTCTCATCCCCAGATAAAGTTGCGCCCTAATTACATTACCAGAAACCCAAAGCTTTCGGCCTGGGCATCATCACCTCCCCCCCGCCATGGTGAGCAGCCATAAGCGCAAAGTCTCGATCCTATTCTTTCCGTCTGACCGCGCGCGGCCTCCAAACGAACAGCTCACAGGCTTTGGGTAACCATGATCGATTGGCCTTGGGGGGGGGCGGGGGAAGAGCTTATTTACAACTTGGCTTGGGCCCCGTCTGATGGCGGATTTTAGTCCCGGCATACAGCAGCCGGTAGCATATTCCGAGGCGGGCTAATATACATGTGTATTCCAAGTTTTAGTCCCCATAGTAAAATGTAGTCATCAGTCATACTAAATGGCTTAATTTGATGCTGCCCCCCTCAGATCGAGCTGTTTGTGAAAAAAAACCGGCTGGTTGGGCTCTGATCGATCGATAAGCAGCTAAGCTTCCATGTCGGCCCTGCCGGAAATTTGCATCTTTCCGACGCTTCCGCACATTATCGGTCAGGGATATATATAGTATATCGGTAGGATAGGTAAGCCCTTTTTTGATCGCGGTCAGTCATTGCCGTCACCGGCTCGCCGCCACGGACTAGGCGACCGGACGAACATCATGCGGGAGGGCAAATAAGCAGCGAAGGATGACTAGTTGGGGTTTTCTCTCTCTCCATAGTCAACCGAAAAGGTATCATTACATATGGATATCCTAGGTAAAAAAAGGTAGATTGCAAATCCGATTGGTAGCCAGGTTCCGTCGTGATGATATAATAAGACAGAGCAAAGCACCCATCCTGCTTCTCTTCCCGGCTTTTCTCGCTTTGTAAAAATCATCAACATCCCAAAGCAACGAAATATTAATAAATAATAATAAGCAGCTCGCTCGATCCGCAAAGGTGGTGGGAACCGCTGCTTGTCTCTGCTGTCATCTCCCCATTGGCTTCCTTCTGCTTCCAAGTCTCCTATTTTTTTTCTTTTTTTTTTCCCTCTCTTCTCTTTTCTCCGCTGCCGGAACTTGCTGAGGATCCTCTTTTTTGGGCTCCTCTTTCTCCTGGGAACCGGCATCTCGTCGGCCTCCGAAAGTGCCGTCGCCGCCTTTTTTCTTATTTTTTATTTCTTGGATCTGCCTTCGGGGGGCTCCCCCACACACACCCCATTTTGACAAGTCCGCCCTTATTATTATTTGATACCATTTCGAAGACGAGCTGAACCGCCGGACTTTCATTTTTTTTTTGTTCCTTTCCTCACTCCATCCGTAAGCGCCCGGACGCTGATCCTGCTGCTCCTTTAAACCGGCCTTTCCCCCTTGTTCGTTGGAACTGGAGAAAATCCTTCATCTCTTTTTTTTAAATCCTTTAGTCTTACCAACACCGAAAAGCGCATACAGCCTATATCGACGTTGCGTGGTTGGCATATTTTTGGACCTCATTCTCAACTAGGCCGCCAGCTTGGAGGAGAGTCATGGCCGCCGCCGCCGCCGATTTCGAAGGCTCTGCCCCTGCAGCTCGGGTCAACACCACGGGCTCGACGGTCAGCCAACAGCAGCAGGCTCAGGCGGGCCTGTTCCCGCACGGTCATCTGGGCCATCTGAGCGAGTCGCAAGAGGAGGCGCTGGAGCGCTTCAAGAAGGTGCTGGAAGACAAGGGGCTCTGGCGTCGAGGACCGCCGCCGTCGCACGACGACCAGACGCTGCTGCGCTATCTGCGTGCGAGAAGATGGATCGTCGACGACGCATTTGCGCAGTTCAAGGACACGGAGGAGTGGCGGGCAGCAAACAATATCGACACGTTATATCGGACCATTGAGCTGGACGCGTACGAGCAGAGCCGCCGCTTGGTAAGTTTGTGTGAAAAGATGCTGCTGCTTCTTCTCTCTACAGCAAGAGACTGACCGGGTATAGTATCCTCAATGGACCGGCCGTCGAGACCGCCGCGGCATCCCGCTCTACGTATTCGAGATCCGCACGCTCGACTCCAAGACGATTGCCGACTACGAGAAGAAGGGCGCCAACAGCACCTTTTCGCAAGCCAAGACGGACGGCAAGACACCGCCCGGCTTGCTGCGCCTCTTTGCGCTGTACGAGAACCTGACGCGCTTCACGCAGCCGTTTTGCACGCAGCTGCTGGACCGGGAGAACGCGGACGTACCCGTGACGATGAGCACCAACATTGTAGACATCTCGGGCGTCGGGCTGAAGCAGTTCTGGAACCTCAAGGGCCACATGCAGGCGGCGTCGCAGCTGGCCACGGCGCACTACCCGGAGACGCTCGACCGCATCTTCATCATCGGCGCGCCCATCTTCTTCAGCACCGTCTGGGGCTGGGTCAAGCGCTGGTTCGACCCGATCACCGTGTCCAAGATCTTCGTCCTGGCGCCGCACGAGGTCAAGCCCACGCTCGAGGCCTTTATCGAGCCGCGGAACATTCCCAAAAAGTACGGCGGCGAGCTCGACTACTCCTTCGGCCAGCTGAGCATTCCCGACCCCGCCTGGGAGGGCATCGTCCGGTGGGAGAACGGCTTCTCGTCTTTCCCCAGCGGGCCGCTGCTGTGGGAGGACGTCGAGGGCGAGGACCGGATACGCTGCGTGCGGCTCGGCGCGGAAAAGGGCCAGACCAAGCGCGAGGTCATCTGCTCCATGCCCAAGACTTGGACTCCCCCCGACAAGCTGGTGTCCGAGGAGTCGACCACCGCCACCACCACCGAGAGCGCGACCAACACCCAGACCAGCACCGCCGCCACCACAATCACCGACGCCTCCGAGGGAACCCAGACGACGGAAGAGAGCTTCCAGGACGATGCCACGCAGACGGACGGCGCCGCCGAGGCGCTCGAGCAGCTCAACATTCACAGCGAAAAGGCAGCCAACGGCACCAAGACGGCGGGAGTGACGACCCTGGCCACTCCCACCGCTGTAGCATGAAAAGAGAAAGGGACAAAAAAATATCAAAAAGCACGCTTTATAAATATATATATACCCACACGCAAGAGAGAGAAGAAAAAAAAGTGGCAAAATGCATAGGATACAAGCACATTTGTGGTTTAATGTTTTGGTTAGAGCCATGAAACACATGATTGCATATACAGAATGCCTCTTCACATCTCTTCCCCTTTACCTATCTCGACTACTTATATGCGGGAAATGGCGAGGGGGGACATTTCTCTTTTTTATGTTCTTTGTCACTTGACTATTCGGGCTGCCAGAGCATGCCCGCGGATTCTGTCATCATTTCATGATTCTCATATTCATCTGAGGAGAAAGAGGTGGGATGGGGAAATTGGAGTATCATTCGGGTTTGGGTGATTGACTATAATAGGATTTTGCATATACCAATATTTAGTTTGCTTTTTATATACAGGCATGAATCTATGTTGACGAGTTTTTGACTGCACACTATATTTAAACGTGTTCATTCTAAATTACTCGCTTCCATTTCCAAGTCTTGTAAAACAACACGCTCTATAAGAGACGCAAGCATTCTAGCCATGTAACATGTCAATTCATTCCACCCGTCCCCTCCTCCTCCGCCACTGCTCAACCCCCTTGCCCACCTCCTCCCACGTCACCCCATCCATCACCAGCCTCATCGTCAAGCCCAGCTTCTCCGTCTCCCGATTCCTCGACTCGTCATCGAAGAAGAGCATGTCCTCAAACGGAATGCCCGTCCGCTTCTGCAGCGACTCAAAGTGCTTGATCTTGCTGCCGGGGTATATCTCTAGTCCGCCGTCGAACACCTCGATTGCGGCCTTTTTCTTGGCTGATGACGATGACGACGATGACTTCTTGTTGGTATTGTCCTCGTCGTTGGCAGTATAGGATGCGGTTGGCGGAATGTGTAGGCCCTTGAGGAGATCGCGCGCCAAGTTCGGCGCACTCGTCCTCGACGCAACGCCCAGCTTTATCTTATTGGCCGTCGTTGTCGCGCCATTTAGGTAGGGGAGCACAGCCAATATCGTGGGCACCTCGTCGTAAAAGGCAAACTCCTCGCCCGTGCGGTCCGTCGCCGCAGTGTGCGTCGGGTTGATCTTGAGCGGCGGCGTGACGTGCGTGTCTACCCAGAACGGCCACAGCGTGTAGTCGAGGTCGAAGACGATGAGCCGCGGGAAGGGGAGCGACGGGTCGGACAGCGACGTGGGCAGGCTGAGTCGCGGGAAGGGCGACGGCGACGAAGAGGTGGGAGTAGAGGCGAATGTGCCGGTGGTGGGCGTGTTGATGCTAAAGGTGGGCGTGACAGGCGTGCCGCTGCCGGTGCCGGTGGAGGCGAGCGAGAGGCTGGATGACGATGTGGGAAATGTGAGTTTTCGAGGCATGGCTGGCGGAGGTGGTGAAAAGAGTATGAAGTGGAATGAAATTTGAAAAAAAGAAAGAAAAAAAAACAGTCTGCTGAGCGTCATCAAGTTGCGATATCGCGATCGCGGGTTCCGGTGTAGCGCCACAAGATGGCTTTAGCGGGGAACGATCTGCGATCTAGCGGCGTGACAGGTACATGTATCTCTGTATTCCGTGTACTTGATGCGAAGTACTCTAATACCTGGGTTACCTAGTAGTTATCTCATTTCTTCCGCGAGGCCTTTTGCTAATGCTACCTATGTTGTTGAAAGATGACCCATCTCTAGATTATAGGTGACGCTGGTGAGACAACGTTTTACACGCAACCTACAAAGCGTTTGGTCTAAATAGAGATTTGGCTATAGTGGTTTTGTCAGTCGAGATAGGTAGACCTTCTACTCGAGGTACGAGGTAGAGAGTTTAAGCTTTTGATGCGCGTCTTGACAGATGCAATGACAAAGGTAAAAGGTTACGATGCAGTCTTATTGGTCGGACGTCCTGAGATGGAAATTATGGCCGGTTAAAGTAGGGTGGCTAGCATCAATGCCTACAACTCATTAAGTTGCTTCCTTGTAAGCTTCTAGGTTCTCGTCGGATGTTGTAAGATATAGGTGTACGGTGTATGGACAATGAGACAGCATGTTACCGCAGGCAAGCGATGTTGTATCGTGGAATATCAACAATAACTGACACATCAGCATGTCGCTTTGGGCATTACGTTTCTTAGCCGATCGTATAGCTGCTTCATGATATGGCGGGGACACTACGGCTGGGCGGAGAGTAGAAGTCTCTTCACTCCATCAAGATAGGTGAGAATAATACAACTACTGGCATTTGGGGTTCTCAGGATGAAAGTATACTCACTAGCATCTGGAAAACGTGCATAGAACAGAGCAGAAGCTAAAAGCAAGAGAGATTAGAATGGATGTTATTAGTACTACCTATCTCAGCTAGCCCCAATATGTACCATACTTGGATTCGCCGTAAATGACCTTTTCAAACTCTTCTGCTATATACGTGTCTGTACGATTTAAACGTTAGTCTCGATAGACACATCCACTTTGCTATGGTGGCGTTTACATACCTGTCTTGTTTGTAGCATGCAGCTCATCAAACCTGTTGCCACTGTCAGTTTCACCAGACTTCCTTGTATTAAGCGAGCACAACATACCAGAGGAACGAATCAATCGACTCCGTTGAGTCTACGCAGTCGCTGCCGTTCACGTTGCAATGATGATACCATCCAGTCACATTATAAGGCGGCGCCAAGTATTTGTGAGGCTCGTTGTTAATATCAGTAATGAGGCTGTGTACGTCAAACACCGCAACCTTGGCGCCGGGCCAGCGCCTCTTCACAAGCAGGTAGTAAGGCACGCCGTATTCGATCATCGTGTTGGCCGATGTCGTGTACTCGAGTATCTTTTGATTGTATTCGGTCTCGTTGTACAGCGTCTTGTTAGCCCAGAATTGGTTGTCTCCTGCCCCTCCGCTCGACTGCGGGCGGTAGAGGCCGACGAGCTGCAGGGCATTGTTGTTGAATAGGACGAAACGCCGGCCGCCAGTCTCGTAGATGGCGTCAAAGGTAGCCCACAGACAGTCGATGTAAGTCGTGATGTTGGTTCCCGCCACTTGTGAGTCGCTGAGGATGCCGGTGTAGCTCAGGTCGTTTGTGCCGATCCAGACGGCATATACCGTGTTTTCCGAGGTCACGCCCCGATACAAGGCCGTCTTGCGGTCTCGTTTAAACGACGGCAGTTCGTCAGTGATGATTGACGGGTAGTTGTTGTTGAGGATGGGTGCCCATCTGGCCACATTGTTGTTGTCGCAGGTTGCACCGGCGACGGCATAGTCGTAGAGAACGGTCCGCGTGCTTTTGCTCACGTATTGAGGCCACTGCAGACCGCCGCTGGCCGTGACATTGGCCTGAGGCGGCATGACACCCGCCGGCGGCTCCTTGTCACCATCGCCTACGAGGTAGCCGAGACGGCCATTATCCGTGTAACTGTCTCCAAATGTGACGAGATACTTGAAGTCGGACCTGGAGAGCAAGGATGAAGCAGCGGTCAGCACCGCAGTGCAACTAGACATTAACAAGAAGGATCGCATAATTAAGTAGGCTAGTCTTCTATTAGATATCCGGACTCTATTATTTAATGCTCCGGTATGTGGGCGAAGTTCAAGCAAGAAAGATATAGGGAGAATCATATACCGGTATATATAACCCTAAGCACACCGTACTGCTTGCAACATAACATCCATCATATTCTCTGTATGACCTCAAAAACGTAAATAGGCTAATGTCTCCAACAACAACACACATAATGTAATCACCAACTTTTCCTGGGGAAGGCTGCTTACTCGGGAATTGCACCCATGCCAACCAATGGCAGCCTTGCCCACGATACTCCGCCATGTGTCCGACTCTTCTTTGCGGGGGATATCCGTCCCACCGACGGCACATAGGTTCCGAGGAACTATTTCCTTGTGTCCAACGGCAGCCTAGGACCCATTGCTATAGGGTGGCTCAGATCTCGCCATTGCGCACCCAGATCTGTTCGTCAGAAAAGAACTGGGGATGGCAAACGAGCTGGAGGAATCGCATGACTGAGGGTGTACTGATTTCCAAAATGGCAAGACTTGGCCACCCCATCTAGTGCAGATCGGCATTAGTTGGACGTGCGGAGAGAGTCTTATTGGGCGGAATGCATTGAATGCCGTCTGGTGGATAATTTACAGCATGGCAGTCCCATTTTAGCCTATAGGCTAAAAAGACAAAGGATGCAGGATTGGGATTCATGACGGTCCGGGTTTCCGTGAGATTGAAGCAGAAGCAGATGATGAGGCATGATTCATGGGTCTATAAGCGGGTGACCGAGTGACAACATTTAATAAGCATACTTGGTTCAAGATTACATTACTTGGGGCCGCGTGGTAAGAGGAGTTCTGAAAGTTCTTTATAAGACAACCTTGACGGAAATGAAATTGTTGCCTCAAATTAGATCCGGGAACATGAGATGCTACTATGATGACGAGAGGAATATTCTTACTTGAGCCGTTGACAGTATTCGTGCGCAGGACTCTAACGTGTTCGCAGCATGATTGTCACCGTCCCCATTGTAGCTGAAGAGGGCTCTTGGCTACCGACTTTACGCTCGGTTCGTCAGATTGCCAGTCATAACGAATAATATGAGCATCGCCGAGATCGCGTGAGTGATGGCGGCTCCCGCTTTTATAGGGCCTTGATGTGAGATACCATGTCCGAGCTCAGTGAGATACGACTCGATTCCACACTTTATATCTTCTCACATACTTTGCGTATCGAATAGAGTTATGTTTGTTGATAGCAAGATTGCCCGTTCAAGCTTCACGTCAGCGCTAACACTTGGGGCGTTTGCAATTCCAAAGCTTATATGTATAGCAGCAAGCTTATAAATACATGTCCTATCGCCTTTACAGACCATCAGGTGAATAAAATAAACAATGCAATAGTGGCAGTCTAACACCATGTCCGCTCAGCACCAGCCTCAGATATCAATCTCCACCTCACCGCACGAGGACCCTGCTTCAATGCGCAAAGTAATGCAAGATCATATCAACAAAGTGTTTGGGGAATTCGACGATGCGACCCGTAGAACGACCATGGAGCAGCTCTATCACGAAGACCTGGTCTGGTTCCAGCCCACCGAGTACTCGGGTCAACACGCCGTCATCCGGGGAAGGACGCAAGTAAATGCGACGATTCAAAAGGAGCAGGGCCAATTCCCTGGCTTCTACATGAAGATTGATGAAGAGGGATACATTGCCACCACGCAAAACCTAGGGATTGTTCACTGGAAGCTGGGGCCGCGGGAGCAGCCTGACATGATCAAGGCTTGCCATTATCTCTTGTTTGAGGATGGGAAAATAAAGGCTTTCTGGACGGCTCATCTGAAAATGCCAGAATGACTTGTGTCTCAGCTTGTAAAAACAAGCCGTGATTCTGCTTTCGTGGTACATGGTGGGAAACATGAGAAAGGTTCAGCAGAGTCCTGCCTGTTCGTGGTTGAAAATGCGCCGCTTGATGGTATGACACATCAACGACTTTTTATATAGAAATTACAAGTAACATGCATCTCGTCTTGAATGCTATTTGAACCAGAACCTAACGATATAGATATGGCCTAGAACGAACTGGGCTCACATTTTATCATCTACCAGTTTGCTTGGAGCACTCGGTGCCCCGGTCTCCTCATTGCCACGCCTACGTTCTCTTTCCCCTTGAGAAGCATCAGTAGGCTTTCTGTCACGCTCATACCATTTCTCTAGATGCTTTAAGACCAAGGTGGAGGTGACGCTCAACGCAGTAATCATGGATCTGGTCCGCAATGTATATAAGTTGCAGTGCGTTGGAATATTTGTACACATGGATCCCTTCCAAATTGTGTCCACCATCTGCTCAAGTTTCCTTGCCATTAGTCGGATGATTTGAACTCCCATTTGTGGCTGTAGAATTATAGCTTACTTATTCGTCCGAGGAACTCCATGCTACACGAACTTGCCATGAATGACCGTGTAATGTAAATGCAAAGATTTGAAAAGTAGAACCTTCTTCCATTTGATACACGTCGACGTTATCTGGATTCCAGGCTAGTCGTCTACATGACCAGAGACGTCTTTACATGCGCGATAACAGTAAGAAAATACAAGGCCAGTGTATCCTATTTAGAAGAATGTGCCAATTTATAAGACAGACCGACCAGCCTCAACATCTCCTCGATGCCGTCGTCGCATGTCTTTGACTTTCGCTATTGATGTGTCTCCAAATTTTCTCGTCATATCATAGCTGACTTGAGCAACAGTCGCCCAGTCATTTCTCTGCCCCTGCACAGGCGTACTCTTCAATACTTTCCGTGGGATAAATCTGCTAGGGCTCCAGGGAGCCAATGCCGCGAAGAGAGAGACCAGGATAACCACGGTAGATACGGAAACTGTAAGAGAAATCTCATCAGCCTCCTAACAATGTTTTGGTCAACAGGTTGGGGCAAGTCGGCTTACACATGTAGACAACCTGTTCATGAAGAGTCATCCAATCGTTGTCGGTAGACGTCTTGTTGTTCATACCGAAGAATCCAGCGAAAAAGCCTAGAGGGAGCTAACGAACGACGGCCAGTTAAGCTCTTGTGATTTAAGCCTTTCTTAGAGCAACACCTGACCACTTACAAATAGAATGGTCACAATGGTGAATACCATGATGGATCGACCTTGTTGGATGCTCTCCTCTGCTCGACATAACGCAGTTCGGGCTTCAACAATACTGGCTTCTTGTTGCTTGAGTGTCAGAAGTTCTTGCAGCTTGAGAAAGGAAAATCAGTGAGGACTCGACGAAGAAACTGGACCCTCATGATATGTATACCTGATCACTTATATGGCCAACTGCCTCTTTTAGTTCGACTATTTCGGCTATTCGATTCTGCACCTTCTCAGTCAGGTCAATGGCTTCTGCCATGTCCTCTTTCCTAATCTTCGCCTCGCGTGGGCGCTCCATGTTGGAAGAAATATCTATACTAAGAGTTGATGCATTCTTCTTGCTTCCTTTAACCTGATTCCGTCGGTTTATCATGTGCTTCTTTAATTCAGTTACGACGGCTAACTGCTGCTTATAAATGCGTTCAACTTTTTCCATGATTAGTCAATGCAGCCCGTTTCGAAGATAAAACAAAATAGAAAGAACCGGATTGGTGAGATTAGGTCGTTGTTCTAGACACAATTTGCATCCAAACATGGAGCTCGAAACGAAATGGTACTCACTAATGGTTAATTCTTCGGCAATGTCTTGTGATTCTTTCAACAAAATGCCCTCCGGGTAAATATTCAGAAAGTTCCATGATTCCTTCTCACGAGATTTACTACGAGCATGTGGCTTCCACACTCTGACGTTTGCCCAGAAAATGTTAAAGGCCGACGTGGTATTATCAGCCTATTGCAAATCAGATCCCACAAGCTTTAGATCATCTGCCACTCGGAAAGGACAGCAGGCCTCAACAATACATACAACAGTTCCAATAGCTTGGGTAAATAGATCCATGACTTCTGGTCGATCGTCTGTCGGCAGCGTCCTATCGAAGAATACTTTTGAACATTGATCGATGATTAACAGAGCTTTTTTAACTTGTTAGTGAAACCTCAGCTTTACTTTTGTAAGGCCTCTACTGACCCAGATGATAGATGGATCGAATCTCTCTTTTCTTCGCAAGTACTTCGCGAAGGCTCTTATGGACTCCAGATGAATCAGGCTTGTTCCTACCCCAGCGTCGGGGAAACGCGGTAATTATGGTATCTATATCATGTGAGTTACTGCAGTGAAGCCTTGAGTTGCAATTCTTTTTGGACTTCTTACTCTCGTCGATGATCCACATCCAAAGCTGGTCAACCATGACAACACGGGTGACTCCAACCAGCTTCGTCATTTTCTCAATATTTGGGCCAGCTACAGCGGGAGTCCTGGTCAGTATGAGTGGGTCATTGGTCATTCCCGGATTGATGTTATTCTGATTACTATTATTATCAATAGATCCATTCTGGACAGATGTGTTTTGACCCGACAAAGATTCGGCTGGCGGTGCCCAAGGCGGGAGAACTGGAATAGACTTGACAGGTCCTCTTTCATCTACCGCACCATTGACGTTATTCGAGCTGATCTTTGCGGGTCTTTCTAACCGATATTTCTGTTTCTTCATTCTCGTCTCTCGATATACGACCTGGTCCGTGTCTCTAACCGTTGTGTCTTCAACGGTTGAAAAGTAGGACTGATCCAGCGTTCGCCGGACATGTAGTGGAGGTTCCCATTTCTCGCTCTCTTTTCTATTCTGCCCGGAAAAGCTATGTCGAAGTAGCCATTCGTCTGCCTCATAGTCCATGGCATCGCAAACTTGCGCTATATCGTAGAGATATCGCCCGATTTTAGTAGGAATGGATTCACGTCTAAACTCTTGACGGGATCGTGGCATGCTCAGGGTGTGGAAACTGTGAAGTAGCCCGGAAGGCTTGTTGTTATTGATAACATCTTGGACTACTTCTGCCATTTTGGCTCGCCTGCGATTGGTTTCCCAGTGAAGATATGGAAGCTAACAAGCCAAGATTAGTCCTTTGATGCATCCATGCACATGAACAGCCAGATTCTTACAAAAATAGCCAGGTTTGACGAAGACTCAGTATCAGTGTGATCTTTACCCTTGAGTTAGCACGCGTTCGAGCCATTACCCCATGTTCATTAGGATAAACCAACTTATCGGAATATGTGCGCACCGAGGCCTCATATGCCTCATATGAATCAAGTCTTTGCCTATCCCACTGCCATGAAGCTGCCCCCGCCAGTGCTCACGGGAGAGAAGCTGTTTGGCGAAATTGTCCCCCCCCGTCATTTGATCTTCTTTCGTTCCTTGGGTCTCTCCACTAGTTTGGTGGTTTTCTCCTGTTTGTTGACTTCCACGCGTCGTCGCTTGGTTTTCTTGCGTTACCGTCTGTCCCTCCCCCCCTGCTGCTTCTTTCTGATTCGATATTGCTCGTTCAGTGGCATCGCAACACTTTTGTACTGCCTTCTGTCATACACGTTAGCCAAGGTGGCTTCGTTTCTAAGAGTTTAGAACTTGCCTCAATCCATTCCATATGATTGGCCGGGAAATGAAAGTATTTAATCTCCTTTGTGTCCCGTGCAAATAGGTCGTCACGCTTGTTGTCCAAGAAATCCTTCATCTCCATCTTCTGATCCGGAAAGTTCCCTGAGAGCAAGCTGCATTTGCGTCCCTGCCATTTCCCCGAATTGGTTTTCTCAAAAAACATGACTCCGGCCTTGAACTCATCCCATGGCTCGTCTATAGTACCGCTTTCGCCACTGATGTTGCCTTCTTTTTCTTCTTCTTCTATACTGCTTTTGCGATTGGGGTTAGGTGTTCTTTTGGTGCTATCACGAGTGGTAGCCTGTTGTCGTAGATGTGTTATCAAGTCTTTGCGTGATCCTGCCACGTTACTCAGTAATTGTCTCTTCTTTTCGTCTTCTGTAAATCTCTTGCGGATTCTTTGGATCCGTGCCTCTTCGGCTTCGACAATAGCCCTTTCAGTCGCTTGCCACTCATCTCTTTTACCCAAGCGCCAATCGAAACTTGACCTGGCAAAATCGCGGAAGGGATCGTTGGTTGTCGCCATAATCTTGGGCGAAGAGTTGAACAATGGCTTATACGTCGGAGAATGATTCGATTAGATTGAATTATGAAGAGAAAATAATACAAAAATGTTTGAGAAATACAGAATCTTTGAAGCGGACTAGAAATGTCGAAGTAATCTCCAGATTTCCTTTATGCTTGGAGTAATGATTACAGCTCTCTCCGCATAAATGTATAAAATTGCGGCTAGCCGAATCATTTGAGCTGCATCAAGAGTGGTGTCCTGCTCAGTACTAACAATGGTCGCCGACTGAGTGTTACACGACCCCAGTCAGATAAAAACTGCTTATTGGAATAGTATATGATCCTTCAAAGGTGAATGTGAGACATGCAGCTACATGCATCGTGTTAGCCTCTCTTCCCTGTTTTGGAGCCTAAGAGCGGCCAGTGACAGCACAGGATATGCTCAGCCTTGTCCAGCCCTCACCGAAGAATAGATTAATTTTTTTCAGCTCGTTCCCAACCTCCCACTTAAATTCACCGCAGCGAGATAATAAGTGGCCAAGATGGACACGCTATGGCACTGACGTGGTCGGATGGATCCGCGGTGGCGTGGCCAACACCATCGGGGAGATCGAGCTTTGTTTATCTTGTAAAGAGGCACTCTGTGAGTGGAGAACAACATGGATACTGAGGTGTCTCGAACTCTTTTACTCCGTAATGTGAATCCAAGTGGATTCCACCAACAACTACGGAGTCAGAATAGGATGAGTCTGCATGCAGATGGAGGTGGCGGAGAATCGCAACCGCCAGTACTGCCTGAAATGACGATAATATCCCATCTTTTGTCAAGAAAGATACATAGCAAATGCACTGATTTGGTATCCTTTTGTTTCCAAGGCAGTCTTCCGAATTGTGGCAGAAACCTACGTAGGTCCCTCCCACTCATTTCGTCGGCCGACCATCTGGCTAGGGCTCAGTACGTGTAAAGAACGGCCGGGACATTTACGATCTTGTCTGAGCACGTAAGTCTGTAGTAATAGCAAAGATGGAGTGATGTACTTTTGCCTGGAAGAGGACAGTGGCCTATGATACCTACCTCCTAGATGCCATCTGGAGTCGTATTGTACATATATAGAGTCAGCCAGCAGATACATCTCCGCTACTTGGGAGACATCTCGTTTTGCCGTCTTGACCAAATGCTGGGCTACTGGCGTTTGAAATGAGTAGCTCTTCGGATTATATGTACTATAGTCGCAGTTACTGAGTCGTTGCTGATATTATTAGCGAGCATAATCTTTTATATCGTGGCATGGACAAAACGTTCAAAATTTATTCGATCCATGTATTCTTGAAATAGGAAACCTGACTCGTGAATACTTATGATCCTACTATGCTCCATGCTACAGCGTTTTTTATATCTAGCGCGTCACTCCAATAGACCCAATAGACAAAAGGCAATCTGAAATACCGTCTTTAGGAAGCCTGGAAAGTATTTGCTACATCAGTCTGTGACGGTGGCGGCCCCGGGCTTTGGTACGCTGCCAGCAAGTAAAGACATAATATCTTTCTTCTCCCTCGTTCGACCGCCACTTCACTCGGCTCTGCAAATCCATCCATCTAAATCCCTCCTTTATTCTTATTTTTCTCATGTTATATCCTGATCTAGACTAAGATCCATGACAAAATGAGAGATAGCTGTCTTCGACATCCCTTCCTGTAGGGCTAAACCACCTCCGACCCCAGGCCCTCTTATAAGTCTCCCTGGCAAAGTTATCAACGGCGTCAATAGCCGTCCTATTCTAAAAGAGGCTGCTGCAAAAGCGATAATGTATGTCGATAGACTAAGATCCTCTGAAGCCCTACATGAATTTGTTATCTAGTTGCTCACGAGAGAACTGTACCTTTGTTGGCTGTATTACTTTGTGGGGTTTATGGAACTGGTCCCCTCAGCTGGTTGCCCCAGGCTTTACGGATGGAATAATCAAGGTTTGGCGCATTGCCTCATGTATGTACAATCACGGCTTTGTAGTACCTGACTTGGACGACTCATAGAGTCTCCTTCGAGAGACCAGTCACGACACAATATATTGCTAATGCTACGGTGAACTATACGTAGTGCCATCGTTAAGAAGCCATATACCTCCCACTACACACAAACATGTCATGACTGATGAATAGAGAGAAAGAACTTTCTATTCTACTGGGATTCTGAGAAGTCAAGAAGATAAACCTGCCCTGAGTTTGTACCTATGACAATTTTGTTGCCGACTATCCTGTAAACCGAAGGCTGGAATGCTTCTGGAAGAAAGATTTCTTTGCCATTGTACGTAACATAGCACTTGCCGTCATCCCTTTCGATTGCGATTTTATGAGGACGATATGGCAGATCACTGGACGGAGATGTAGCGGATTCGATGGTGTAAGCCCCATATAGAGTTAATATTTGGGAAGGCATCCGCGGATCGTACCAGAGCCGGTCAATTGTCTGCTCGTTTTCCACGAGTGCCGTCTTTAAGGATTCTCCTCTCTCTATGTCCCAGAGGGTGACGGCATTAGGATCGGCCGATAAAACGCAATTGGATTCCGGAGTAAACCTGACGCAGAAAACCTCATTGCTGTCGCAGGATATTTTTTGAAGCCGTATCCAATTTTTCTCACCTTCGTCTTCCTCATCTTGCTTCCAAATGACTATGGTGTCACTATTCCCGCAAGAGACTATCAAATCCTCGCTGGGGGAGAAGTCGACACCCCATACGTAGTAGTCGTCATGTTTGAGGACTTGAGAGCGTTGTGTGCCTTGGCCAGTGATATCCCAGACACGAACCGTGCTGTCATCCGAAGCAGATGCAATGTACCTTTCACTTGGTGACCAGGTCGCGAATCGAGCCCAATCGTCGTGCTCCAGAAAAAGATGAAGGCGTTCTCCTGTATTCACATCACATACTCGTACACTGTTATCGGAAGAAGCCGTAAGCAGTTTGCTTCCATCCTTGGGCGAGAACATCATCGAATACACATTGCTGCTGTGATCAAACTTCATTTTCCGCTGGACGCGTTTCCCCGTCTTGATGTCCCAGAGATATACGGACCCTCCGCTTTGAGCGACTGCCATTGTCTGTTCATCGGGGCTCAATGCCATCCTGCTGACATATCCCAAGTCGACTTCCTCGATTGTTCCTTGGTCATTAGATTCCCCTGAGGCGAACCACAAGTGGACAGCATTCTCGTAGGACCCAGTAGCAAGGTAGGATCCGTCAGGAGAGAAGGCTAATGAAGTAAGTCTTATGAGAGGAGAGCGTAGCACCCGCAACTGCGACCTTGTTGCAGTGTCCCACATGTAAATCGCTTCAATTGTGCTAGCAGCAAGACGAGCTCCCTTGTCATCAATCGAAAAGACTACTGAGTTGATTGCTGTGTCTTCCCTTTTGAACAATTCAGGCTGAAAGCTCTCATCCGTTTGCGCCTCAAGACTCCAGAGTCTGACTTTACCATCCTCTGAACCGGACGCAACTTGTCTCGCGTCGGGAGATAAAGCTACAGAATGGATGGGATTCCCCCTTCCACTGGTTGGCTCGAATGTTCGGCGTGGTTTATAGATGTCCTCGGCATCTTTGTGCGTGTTTCCATCCTTTGGGTCTCCTTCCTGTAGCTCGTCGTCATTTTCTCGGTCGACTGTACTTCTCGCTTCGTCTGTAGTTGTTGGTTCTGGACTTTCCTCTACATTGTCTTCCTCCATTGATCTGCCTGCTCTTGCAATCTCTCCGACCCTTTGATTCCCATCAACGTTCCAAAAGTGTGACATGTCCCAAACTTTGACTTCTCCACCATCAGTACCGGCCACAAGTACTTGATCGACCGACGAGAATGCAACGGAGTGAACGTAGTCTCCCTGGCACTTTAGGTCTTTATATGTCTGGCGTTTGATTTCGCTGAGATGCCACACCCGCACATAATCTGAGATGGCTGCTGCCAAATTGCTTCCATCATGCGAAAAGCATAAAGATCGGATTGTTTCGGAGTTACATGAGAACTGGATCAATTGGCGAGCGGTGACTGAATCCCACAGTGTAACAAAGCCCTTTTCCGATCCGGCCGCTATCATGCCTTTACTCGAAAAAGCAACACAGTAGATCCAATCCCGCACCACACTTAGCCTATGCTGGATTGTTCCCGTCTCGGCGTCCCAGATGCATACGCTCCGGTCGTCCGAGCCGGAGGCTATGAGATGGCCGTTGGGGGAAAAGGCGATGCAACGGACCCAATCTCCATGGCCTTGTAAGACATTGAAGTAAGAGGGCCAGGCTTGGCCACTAGATGAGACAGATGACACCCAAGGCAACTCTTTCTTTAGCCATAATTTTCTGATCAGACTTTCAGCCGGAGAAAACAGTAGTGCTGTAGCGGGTGAAACATTTTCCCCATCGCCTACCGTCTTGTAAAAGCGGAGGAACTGGTGAGCGTCTCGAATAGCAGATTGAAGTGTACCTGGGTTATACACCGTCTCGGACTAGAGGTTTCCGTTAGTCGGGGAACAGGTGAGCACCTTTTGAACTTCTCAAGACCTACCCGCCGTTGAAGATACAAATCCAGCTTCTGGAGTTTACCTGCCGCCACTGACAAGAGCCCTCGCAGAACAAGATCCTCGACCCAGTAGATGAAACACTTTTCGATAAACTGATACACATCGTGGCAGACCTTATCATCGCTAATAACACACGAAATTTGATCTATATGCGTTATCCAGTTAAGAGATGCATATGAAGCTTCTTTATTTGGTGTTGCCTTTGCCGTTTTCGTTGATCTCCTTATGCCGCCATTGTTCGACAAAGCGTCCATTAGCAAGACAAGACAGCCCCGAGCCAGCCTCGAGTGTTGATTGGAGACTTGAGCTGGTTCAAGAACGTGTTCTTCTATGTAGGCTTTTGCTGACTGGTGAAAGAATGAAACAACGTCATCCTCAACTTGGAGTAAGGGTCGACATTTGTATAGCACATTCCTCACATCGACTCTGGGGCCCAAGCATGCGAGAGCTTTGAGTTCATCAACATGTAAAACTCCCTGCACCAGTGCCATTGTCGAGACCAACGCCAGACAAAATTCGTTATCCCGGCGAGGCAGGTTTTTAAAGCCCGATAATATGTGGCCGTAGAGGTCATCCAGTGATTTCTTGTCTTTGATATCCTCCAAAGCATCGGCCGTATACCATACTTCTTCTCCTCGCAACAATTCACAGACAAATTCCACTCTCAAATAGCTGTCTCCATCGTGCGACAGTGAACGGAGGTTCTTGCTTACCAATGTCTCGAGATCTTTGTCGTAGTCCTTACACTTGGCAAGATCAGTAACCTTGAAGTCTATGTACAGATCCAGTGCTGTGCCCGAGCCTGGTAAGTGTAAACACTCAAGGTCAACGTGCCAATTGACATCTTCTTTCTCGAAAGCTGATTTAAAGGGCTCCGATTGGCTACTGGACACTAACCATCGCACCTTATTCGACAGTTCAACAGACTTTTGGATCAGGTTCAGAAAGTCTTCTATGCCTGACAGTGCTCCACTCGTCGAACATTCGTCAAGGGCATCTACCACAATGTATGTTTCCGATAGGCGAGGATCCTCTATCATGTCGTAAAATATGGAAGCTAGCGCCATGAAGTCATTCAGACTATCAAAGCTTTTTCTTGATGTAGAGCTGAGTTTGCTTAAATAGCATTCCGACAGCACTGGTTGGTATTCTGCCATGAGCCGGATGATGGACTTGAGGGCTGTAGTGGCATTCCTCGAATGGGACCGAGAATGGTGGAAGAAGAAGAACGATAAGAGCTTTGTACTATCTTCCTCGTGACTTGGTTCATTGAGCAATGCCTTGGTTGTTGCCGTCAGGAGCATTGTCCTGCTCTCATGTGCGCCATTGCTAATCCAGAACAGTTGCCTTTTGTGGCTCTCCCAATTTCTAAACTCTTTGTATTCCTGTGTTGATGTCAGAGCTTGATATAAATCGCCAGCGATTTTACTCTCGTGTTCATCCAGTTTGTTTAGATGGTCTCTGGGATCGGTCACACCAAAGTCAATTCGCGGCTGCGGATCGCTCTCCGACGATAATAACGGACCATCCTCGCCGTCGGATACACTCGACTTCTCCCGGCGGCTGCGTTCCACGAAGCTTTCAAACGCAAGTTTGACACGGTGCTCATTGAATAGTGGTAAGGCATTCTCCGCATCCGTCACTACTCTGAAGTCTACTGGTGGAAGTAGGTACCGAGGGAAAAACTCGACATGGCGCCCATGGAAACAAACTGCCGCAATCGAATATGATAGTATGGCTTCGTAAAGGTCGAGAATTCTTATCCTCAACTCCGCAGCTTGTTCGGCATCTTTATCTAAAACCCTCGGCAGTACATCGTACCACTCCATTCTTGAAATAATGTAGAGAAGCCCCTCCCAGGCGGCTTCATCATCTTTCGTACAACTGAGCATTACCTGTTCCTTTTGTCAGTGACGAGCCTTGTTATTCAGTTGCATTCATACTTACTTTTGATGCCACATGACAAATGGCTACCCATGGAAAGATGGCCCCTGAGGATTTAGAAGCTGTGTCCGTGATCAAACTTCGTAGTGTGGACTCGGGCTGAGGCGAATCACTTGCACTTTCATCTCCCTGTCCGGACCAACCTCCATGACTGAACCAGATATCAACAAGATTCGCTATTTGGATGCTATTTATTTTCGAAATGAATGAACAGGTCCCATTGATAGAAGTTTCGTTCAATAAGCTCTGCGACGGTCGACTCAAATCTATCTTTTCTAGATCCGAAGATAGGATATACTCGTAGAGACGTGTCATTCTAAGGTTTTTGGATTGCAAAAGTTCATATGCTTCATTCCAAAGCATCTTTGTCTTATGTTGCGAGTCAAGATTCAGTAATTGTGGTTGGATTTGCGGTGGCGAGACGTCTTGTGCTGATATGTTAAGTGGCTCGCTGATCGTGTTATCCAGTTTCTTTGAAGACGGAGATTGTAGCGTATCAGGCGCCATTCCGCGATCAGCTTCTTCTTCTTTTTCTTCTTTTTCTTCTCCTTCTTCTTCCTCTTTTTCTTCTCTTTCTTCTTCTCTTTCTTCTTCTCTTTCTTCTTCTTTTTCTTCCTTTTCCTCTTCTTTTTCTTCTTCTTCTTCTTCTTCTTTTTCTTGAGCCGGAGCCTCGTAGGGAGGTTTTAGACCTTCTTTTTCTGTGTCATCAATAGGTCTTGATAGTGGCGGGCGCCCATTGTCGACACTTGGAGGTGCTGGACTCCCTGCCAGCACCTCATGCCTCTGGCGCTGCGCATCAATTTCAAGACTCGGACCTTTGGATTCGGGTGGGCTGAGTCTAGGTCGGCTGTTTTTCTCACTTCTCATTCGAGTTCTGATATTCTTGAACATCCTTTGGAGCGCGCCATTCCCACGCTCGGTAGTCATGATTAGAGACGTAAATCAGTCGCATACGCCGAATACTTGCCCTACCAAGCGGCTCTTGAATTCGGTGTAGGCTTCTTGAAGAAGGATTTCGGCAACTAGTGGTAGGAAAGCTCCGTTATATGTCTTGATATATCGACCTACTCTGGCGTTGACCAGGCTCTTTTTCCCCATCCAAACAGAACGGACCACTTGATACGAGTATTGGACGCCATCCGCCGACTTACACGCGACCTACTGGCTGCTGTTTTCAACGCGTAGCGGTATCACTGCAGCCATAGCGCGCACGCTAATGCGCGGAGATCCACTGGCCAACTGGGCTATGCCTTGCCTACCATCCAAGGGGACTCGATGTCGTTAGATGTATCGTTACCTACAGGTACATTTCTCGAGACGGGCAAGGCTGGAGCGGAGACGTGGAAGAATGGCAGCCATCGCAATAAGAGTGGTAGACTGTAGCTGTTGAGAGTTGGGTTTCCTAAAAGTCAAATGAGAAGCGAGATATTATAGATTTAACACCGAGAGCAACATAATGACGCCTTGACTTGAGAATCTGCCAGGATGGTCCAAAATATTTACCGTGCTGGTAGATAGAAGCGGATATATATATATACTGCAGTGTTTTGGATAATCATTCGCTGGGTACCTTATAGCTCTTATATTTCATAACATTCATGATCCGTCGTATAGAAGTATACCTGCCGTAAAGCAAATACCAAGTAAAGAGCTTTGACAGTATATCAATCTCTCATTTATGAAGCACTACGTCTTATTCGGATACTGTCAGCTTAGTATTGCATAGGCCATAATATATGTGGAATGGCGTAGACATGATGCTCAGTATTCGAGACCGAGAAAAATAGTATTATTCTATGAGCCCTGCCCTGCCATCGATTCCTCGACTCAGTGTCTCGGCCTTAAGTGCGGATGTCATCCTCCATCCGAAAGTATTCGCCGACTGCATGTTTGAAGTCAATGTCGTTCAGGTTCTTAATCAAACCACACAGGTGCTCCAGCACAACGTACTTGTTGTTTTCAGACTCCTTTTGCATTGCCTTGAATTTCTGCCTTACCATTCTGATCCTCCATTTTTCCTTGCCCTCATCTCCGTTATGGTGGTATGTAGAAAGCCGACGGCATGAGAGGATAATAGAGGCCGCCCCAGCTGCAACTGCAGTGGCTACCGAACTGCCCGTGACAAATTCTGGGGATTTGAGAAAGGGCACCTGTCCGATCCGTATGTTGTTGCCGATAAAGTAATAATACCCATCTCCTCTCTGGCTGCGGTCGAGAGCATTGCCATATTTGTCGCATGCTGTGATGGGGAATACTTCGTTTTTCAGATCTCCCTTTGTTATTACGTCCCTTGACTGAAGTCCTTCATCCGCGGTGCTACATAGAACGACGATATCTTGCGTATTCGCCTCCTGGATCGCCTTCTTCAAATCAGATGAGTCCGCGAAAGCAACAAGACTTAGTGATATGATGTCAACTCCCTTTTGGATAGCCCACTGTATTGCCTATAGACGAGGATTGAGTACATATTCCATGACAGACAGCTGAGCACCGTAGTCTTACCTCGGCGACCACATTCGGCGAGACCCCTGAGCTCCTGGTCTCTGTGACTTTGGCAACATAGAGCTCACAGCACGGGTCAATAGAACAGACAAGCCGTGCCATCTGCGTTTCATGTGGCTCCGAAGCATGCCACCATAACTGTTCCTCGTCATCCCCAGTGTTTACAAAGGACTTGCCGTCGACCACCTGCTTCGATAAATCATGCGTCCATCCTCTGTCACTCTCTCCCGGTTGCTGCTGGGCTCCCCGCGATATTTGCTGGCTCGTTAGCAAAGCTTCATCTCCTCGACCTAAAGTTTGGTGATGAAAGGCAGGCAGCTGTCCTTCCTCCGGCTCCATCTCGCTTTTCGTGCTTCCCACAAGTACGACACCACTGTCGATTAACGCGACTTTCGTTCTGTGCATGCCTTCGTTTCCCCTTGCAGAATCTCGATATTTTCGAATGAAGGGTGCCAAGTTCGGCCCAACAACGTCGTTAGTTCTGTTACCATTAGTTAGTGACAGCTTCCAGATTGGTCCAAGGATGGGCCTGGTCATGTACATCTCTGTAAGATCACGGTAGATGTAGCTGGTCCGATCTCTCACCCAGCTAAACTCCTTCAAATGGATTTTTGGCAAGCTCACACCTCTAGGAGTCGAGGTTTCACTACTCTGTCGGTAATCAAAATTTGCAATGAGGTCCTTGAGCTTATCTTTGACACTTTGCAGACGCCGCTTGCTAAGGACGTCCTGTTTGGGTGCTTTTTAGTATCGACTATCCTAGCGAAGTAAAGAGGATACTAACCTTGACGATATATATCTGTAACTTCCTTAGCTGTGCTATCTGGTTAACATTTGAGCTGGCCACTGTTGCTAAATTTCGGGACTTGCGTAGCTTGCCTTGGGAAAGCCTTCGAGGTCTTTAAACCACCGCTCGTAGACAGCTCTGTTTCCGCTACTATACAGGTGAAGCTCCTCCAAGTCTTGCTTAGCCGTGTTTGATAATTTGCCTAAATAGATGTCGAGCTTCCTCCAGTTAAGGACTCTAATGCCAAAATCGTTACAGCAGAATGTCACGTCTTCATCGGAATGCGGACAGAGAAGTCGATCAGGTACCGAAAGCTCTAAAACCTGCTCGACCTTGCAACGTCGAAGCCATTCGAACACGACCCTGATCTCGCTGTGGTCTGTCCGCAAACTCGCTAATGCATCTTCTGTACCCTTTGGCGTCTGTGTATGGAGGTCTGGAAATTTGGCATACTTGAGAATACTTTCGAACTTGAAGATTCTCCCCTCCGCACTTTGTGCTGAGAGCCACTCCACGTACTCGATAAAGAGATGGTCCTCTGTGTCAACTGTAGATAGATGAAGACACATTATATCCGCTGATTTCTCAGTTAGCCAAGCATAATGGATATCGTCATAATCGATCTCTCTTACCCTCCACTGATACATTCGCATACAGCACGTTAGCATCCTGCGCAAGACAAGTCTCTGAGCTTGAATTGGCAGATTTTCACTGCCATCTTTGAAACCACTCACCTCCAGATCTTTTTAGAATACTCCTGATTTCTTTGATTCCGAGGTCTTTACTTTTGCTGCGAATCATTGCATGCAGCAGGATATTCCGCATTTTGGCATACGAGTCGCCTTCCCGGTAGGCCTTTGAGCTCTTCTGTAGATGCTCAATGGCATATATGCTGTTTAGGCTTCTGGCATTAGTGTCATCTCCAGGAGCCTTTCTCTCGTGATCGCTTTCTGAAGCCATAGTCGCTTCAATCAGTCGAGGAAACTGTCGAAGAATCGCCTCCACAATGTCCACTTTGTGAAGGTTAACTGCCCTATGCAAAAGCTCAGGCTTTACAGTGAGAGGCTTATCTCGATGAAAGGCAACTTCTGTGAACTTATTCCATATCTCAATGTTACCTTTCTCGATGACGACCTTGGCACCCTCGTCGCTGATGATCTCGGACTCAGCACTCTCGAGGAGCCGTGTCACCGTCTCTAAGGATGATGTCTCCACTACCCTTTCCCAAACCTTCATGTAATCAATCTTATTCTTCTCCATATTTTCAAAAACTAGTTGGAAGGCTTCATGGGCTGAACCATTCCCTTTTTCTTGCGCAGTCTTCTTTATGGTCGCCATAAGGATTTCCATATTGGCCACGTCTAAGCCTCGGAGCCTTTCGTCTTCTAGAATTAGACGTAAAACCTGCAGCTGGAGATTTTCGGCTGCCATAAGAAGAGCCGTCTTGGAACTGCCCTGCGGTGTAGTGATAAATTTCAGCGCAGCTCTCTTGGGGTCTTCCTTCTTGCCTTCTTGACCCTCAACTTCTGGCTCCTTGGGACTTTCTAGACATGTGAAAAGTTTATCAATCATGATCTTCGCAAGTTCTGTAGCGCCCGTTTTTGCCGCAGCCTCAAAGGGGGTGTTGTTCTGGTAACCCATAGATTTGTCATCTTCATTCACAGCTTCGAAGGCCATGGTAGGGTATACAGAGCATAAAGCACTGATAACAATGATAGGCACGTCTGTCGCAAAGTTCCCGCCGCTCTCCGCCCTTTTTTGGATGGCGACGTTGTAGTCGAAGATCGCTTTCATGTATATCTGAACTTTGTCCTTCTCGATTGTTATATCTTCCTTTGTTACCTTGTTTTTGTCTACCGATTTCGGCGCTTCGTGAAGAATGGCTTCGAGCTCGGAAATGACACCGCAAATCCATGACCTGGACTTGAGAACTTCTCCCAACTTGATCGCGCATTTCTCAATCGCCACCTCAATTTTACCGTACATCTTTTCGCCGCTTGCGAAGCCTGATATTGACTGGTGTAAATGTTGCCAGGCGCTCTTCGGCGTTGCATTCGGCCCACCAATTTCCGTAATCAGGCTTTGCTGCTGGCCCTGGGGCTTCTCCATCTTCAGTGTAATTTCAGTTAATGAACGAACTGCTCTTGTCTTCTGAGAGTGACGCGTTTGACTAATTCCATAAAAGAAAAATTGCTTGTATAGTGGTGAATTTACTCAAAGAAGACGATGATATAGGTATGGCGAAGAGAGTAACTGGATGGGGGGCCAAAGTCTTGGTATATCACCCCAGCTTCTTCAGTACAGACTTCGAGATGCATAGGTACACCATCGTAATAGGAGTATTGTGTACTATACTTTGAGATACATATGCAGCAAGGACAAGGCTGACGACTTACCCAATGCATGCTGCTGAGTGAATCCTGCCTAATACATGGGGTAGTAGTGCGGCTGAACTGGTTGACCACTTATGATGGCCAAATCCATGAGAATTTCTCTCAGCTTGCTGCTGAATGCCAAGTGGAACAATAGCTAAGCCTGATCACGACTTGCTGTTCCACATTCATCTCTACTCCATGTCAAGTGCAACGTGTCCCTGCCACACCAAAGGCAATCCCTCTTCCAAGTGGCTGAATCCTCACCGAAAAGTCCTTGGCGGTCGTTGACGCAATGATTTGGGCACCATTAGGCAAAAAGAACAACGAGTTGACTATGTGATTGCTTTCCAAAGAATGGCTCGCTCAAATAGATGCAGATGTGCATTTGAGTTTTAGTAGTGAGAATTTTGGATCACAATCCCGGTTAGAGTAAGCTCGCGATAATTAAGAAATGGAAAATCCGGATACTCTCTACAACTCCGTCATTTTTAGCGAAGAAGAAGAAGATGAAGATGATATCGCTGAGGAGGATGCCTTTTATGAGGAATTAAATCCTGATTTTGAAGACACACTTGGTGCGCTCAAGACGAATAATCCGGTCGACAACCGATACCAACGACGCTTCATCCATACTTCGGACGCAAAGTCAAGGTTCTGCAAAAGGGTTGAGACAGTTCTTGTCACCCACGGCTGGGAGACGCCAGAAATGAAGCAACCAATGACGCTCATAGTACTCAGCGTGAGGTTGAACGTACAAGGCCGACATTTTCGTATCAAGTCTGCACGGATGTGGCTCACATTTCACGAGGATGGGAAGATACAGGTGCCTAATAAGGAGAGAGCATCGCCAGAAGTAGTTGCATTCGCGCCGTATGTACAGCAGGAACTGGGTGAAAAGGATGCTGAGCAGCGTGAAGATAGCGTTTCCTACAACGCCAACCTCGGTGCCGAGCAATTTGCACAGATCCAGTTGAATGCCACAAAAGAATCTAAGCGATCTTACACTCGTCAACATTTTGATCGCGGTACGGCCGACTATATTGTCAATAATGATAGGCCTTATGGAGTGAGTTGGTTTACTGAACAGAACGACTTGCAAAGGTAAGTTATCCATGATATGTATGGCAAAGATCTACTGTCAGATTTACACTCCGTGGGGCTGGAAGACCTTCACAAGCTTGAGTTCTTGACATCAACATACCAGACATTTCTCTCCTTTCATGGGCTCTGGAGGGCCACGTTCTTGTTGAATAGCTACTGATATTGCAAATTTGCCGTAGATACGGTGTAAAACCACATTTCTACCTGGCCGTGCTTCTCAAGAGGAATCATACCGCAGCAGAGAATAAACCAATTACCTTTAGTGGCATCTACGACATGCGCATAGAGGCCGGCTTCATGCACGACTTTGATCGCGGCGTTCGACGCGCATTCCGTTTGGGAAGACCAGAAGATGAGGCCATCTACTACAATCCCGACCCAGCTATAGAAGACCAGGTTGGAGGGCTTGAAAGAGAAGGATTGAGTATCCAAAAAAAGGTTGCGAAAAATAATCTGGGAAAACTCATGGAACATGGAGAATTAGCAAAATTACTCCCTGAGCTGGAACCGATGGCACCCAAGACAAAGTAAAGTTATATTATACACCATAATAGCCTCAAATAGAAAGCAAGATTGCTGGCTTCAGCTACTAATAAACCCACATAATCGTTGAGATTGGCCGGAAAATGTTTGATTAAAGAGACAAAGGACACACCAAGCGTCTTGTACCTCCGATTTTGGATGTCTATCCGAAACTGGGCTCATCCACCTAGTTCCTCTTGCTGAATCTCGAGAAAGAAAGATTCTATTCGCGGTTCCCGTCCCAGAAACTCTGTCAAGGTGATCATTTCCGGCTGAGAGCCACCCTTTTCGAGAACCATATGGCGGTACCTGTGGCCGGTTTTTGCAACCATTTGAGTGTCTAAGAGAAACTCTGAGGAAAAGATGTCGGCTGCGTAAGCATTGGAGCTGCGCGGTGTCGAGTGAGCACACATTAGACATTTGGTGAGGAACATTACGCTTACAAGAGATAACTGTAATAGCCGGCACCATATTCACCCATCGCATGATCAAACGAGGTATATCCATGACCCCATTCGTCTCCTAAGCTTTCATCTTGATCCGTCGGGTAGATGTCCCTCCGCAATTGATTGAACAGAGCGGCAACGCTCAAGGACTCGATTCCTCCGTGCTTTTGAGGCTCATGTACTGCCATGTCAAAGAAACACCAATGCAATTGATTCAAGTAGAACAGTGCTCCTTTGTGATGCTTACCCTTTACCAGTTTCTCAACCATGTCATCAGGCATAGTTTCGGGAGGAGCTTGGGAATCTTTGTTATCCTGCTTCCAAGCATTCATGAAAACTGGTGAGAGGTAAGTATAATGACGGCTCAGTGATTTAAGAACAGACGGTATCCAGCACCATCTCTCCAACAGTTGACTTGGAGTTTCACCGAAATCTATTGTGGTGCCGTCTGGGCCATGAAATCTTGCGTATGTCGTCAATGATAGGAGGTCATGTATTCCATGACCAAGTTCATGTACCAGCAGGATTAGCTCCACGTGCCTCATCAATGTAGGTCTCTCCGTTGTTGGTCTTTGTAAGGATGAGGTGAGCGCCACCACCGGATAGTGGCGAGTACCATCTCTATGAGTATAGCCCTGTTGTGAGTCAGACATCCATGCATAGATGAATTGTGCAGACACTCGTACCGGCTCAATATTAAATGAAGAAGGGTTTCTCCTTTTGCCGTCCCGTTCGAGAAGATCCAGATAGAGATAACCACGGAATTTGTCACCTGTTTCATTACTGTCCCAGACCGCAAAAACTATCACATTATCGCTCCAGACATTATCGATCGTCAGTTGAGATGGAGATGATTCATCCTTGCCGTTAGGTTGCAGCGGTACGAATTTAATACCGAAAAAGGTCCCAAACATGTCTAAAATGCGTGGGAGCGTATAGTTGAGAGGAAAATATTCAGAAACATTGCCTGTAACGGCCGGGATCTGCTTATTCTTATTCCGGAGTCTCTCGTAATAGTATTCGTCCCATGGATAAATCTTGCCATCAAAACTTCTACCAATAGCTTCATATTGGACCTTTTTTGTGCTTTTAAGCTCGTCCATATCCTTCATTCCAAATGGCCTCAACGTTGAGAGCAGCTCATGCAAGTAAGCATGGACGTTTCGCGGAGTTTGTGCCATGCGATCTTCAAGGACTAGCGTTGCGTAGTCTGGATATCCCAAGAGCTGAGCAAGTTTGTGACGAAGAACGATAGCCTCATGGAAGAGGCCTGCGTTCTCGTTGCATCGATTTGCTTTGGCAATGTAAATACGCTTTCGGACCTGATCGTCATGAACATTGATTAGTATTCTATGAACCATGCTTTCTTGAAGAGCAACCTTCACTTCCAAGTCGGATCCCTGACCGCGACTTGGCAGTCTTTGAAGAAAGGCTTCGTCAAGCCCATCTAGTTCTTTGTAAGACAGCCATATTTCCCGTTGGTTTTGGCTGATGTTCTCCCGGAACTGGGTCTTGATGTGACTGAGTCGGTGCTGGATCTTTGCAAATTCATCTCGGATTGAATCCTCTAAGATGGAGAGCCCAATGCGCACGCGAGCCCTTATCATCTGCTGTAGAAGATAGGCGCACTCTGGCAAAAGAGACTCTCCCTTCGCTTCCACCGCCCTAAGGAGCTTATAGAGACCTTCATTGGTTATAGTCTTCACTGAGGACTCATCAAAAAGGGCTTGTGCCTGTATGGATGCTTTTCGCACTTCCGGATCCGGAGATACTGATCGGTAGAACACCAGTCTCCTAGTATCGTGAAGTACTGCGTTTTCGTCCTCAGCCAGCGGCATCAAGACATTCATAGAATTCGCCTGCTGGATAGTAACATTTGAGACAAGATTGGCATGCAGCTGTTCAGATTGAAGTATTCTAGCTTCTGCGGCTGAGATGATATCGGATGGGGTGGATATGAAGATGGGTAGTTTCTGAGGCGGTATCATAGACGTATAAGTTGCCATTGTGACTGCCTGATAGCCTTCCTACTTTACACTAGCTGGAGAATCTCCGAAACTTGTATATCTAGATAAGGTTAGTATTAGCCTGCCAGGACGTCATGAACAACTTTGCGTCTTTTATGAGCTACGATGCGGAGAACGGTGTTTGTTGGTCGTGCAGCAATGTTGCATCGTGTCAGGTGGCGACCATTTTCAGAACCCTACCTAAAATACAGCACATGATGTGACATAAGCAAATGGTACAACCCATTCATAGGGACTAAGCAGACATATTAATGTTAAGCAGTTGCGGTGAACATGGATTAGTCGATATCGCAGGCTTACGGATGTGGCAACATAATTGTATCAATACAAGTGCTGAATCTTGACTTCAAGTAGATAAATTCTATGGACAAAGCATCGGTTCAACCAAGGTTAAGGAGATGGAGGAATTAGTGAGTGGCAAAATACTCGAAGACTTCCGGCTTCTATGCTTGGAACTCTTTTACTTAGGATAGAAATAATTGTTTGTGTAAATCTATCTAAAGTGATTCTCATCTATTTTATCACTTTTCCCTAACCCATTGACCTGACCTTATTTCATGTACGGAATACATAAAGTAAGGTAGTGTTTATAATTATGCACTACAGGCATGCCTATCTGAAAGAATAGAGATTGATTCAACTGAGCTATTCCGGACTAGAGCTTGTTAAAAAGGCGCAATAAATTCATGACTTTTTTCATTTTATTTTATTTTGATATCTTTATTAGTGATCTAATGATTGTAGCTGAAAATGAGTTTATTGCTCGTCTAGATGGAGATTTGCATTATGATATTTAGATACAAGTACTCGTGTCGCGGTTTCGTGCGAAAAAAGATCTCATGGGCGTTAGTTTTATTACTATACAAATCTTTAGGCAATATACTCTGAGAGCACGTCACTTGGTGAATTCGTCATCAACACCATTCTTTGTATGTGGCCGAAGGCAAGGGGTGTGTACAACTGGAAGCGCTAAACGGTAGATAATATGTACATTCTATGCCAATCGAGTTACGAGCATGATATTTAGGACTAAAGCAACCTCTCTGTAGGACATTCTCTAAGCAGTGTGCACGAGTATTGGTATGCTGCTACTCACCAAATACCATGTTTTCCCAGCACCCAAGGCAGCCGCTCGTTGGAGAGCGAATGACGCAGGGAGAAGGATGTTCTGGGTCTCGAGTCCATCCCAAGAACGCCACGTCTCCAACTTGCCTTCACTCCTAGTGAAGCTACTTCTGCAAAAAAACACGTCTTTCTTTGTATCCGTATTGACAGGCCTACAGGTAGCGCATCTCATCAGTAGGAGATAATGCACACGTATATACTTTAGGATACTTTCAAATTAGTATGAGGGCTGAGCGGTTCACGGCTTATACATGATAAGATAGGCAAAAGGCAAAGCTGAAATGGAAGTACATGTAGCCAGAACGTATCCATTATACGCGCACACTGGAGGGATGGGAATCAAATGCCTCATAAGCAGGGGCATCACAAAAGTCCTGTAATGGTAGGGGAGGGGGCATCTGCCATATAATTGGCGGGAGAGCTACAGCAAGGAGTACTTATTGGAAAACAACAATCTACAGCCTACAGCCAATGGATAATTCAGTCTTGCCGACTTACATGTACTTCATATGCATTAATGCCTTATGTTCGTGTTTTCGAGCGCAGCCGACGACAGCGCCGTAATAGCAGCATAAGAAGTACAACTTGTCTGCTTGATTTTTTTTTTTTTTCTTTTTATAATTACCTGTCAACCTACCGCGCTCTGTCAGTGCTGTGTCAGGTCAGACTCGCAAAGACGTACCTGGCGATTCAAAAAGCAAACTCCTGACTCCGGGAATGAATGACTTAATTGACTTTTCTTTCGAGGAAGTTGAGGAAGATGATTTAAAGCTCCGTCTGCGCAACTATGGAGTTCGACAGCAAACGAACTTCACCGGCCAGGACCGCTTAAAGGAGGCCATCGTGCTTTGCGGTCGCCGTCTTGAAACTGTGCATGGCTATCATGATGGTGTCCCGCATAGCTTGATTGTCTTTGAGTGGTATGTTCACGAGCGCACTCCTCACAAGCGTTTCAAATTTGTCCAAATCATTGCCAATTTCCAATCGAGCTCTGGAGACCCGTTCTACAATCCGGCCATACGTGGGCTTGCGCCCATGGGATCGTATTCACTTGAGGAGTCAGTCGAGAAGGTCGAGCTAAGCAGGGGTTGGACGCCGTCCATAGACTTGGGATTTGGCAGTACCATCAGTGTTAAGAATGCCTTTGAATATAAACTGGTCAGCAGTACAGACCGCAAGGACTGCATTAAAGTCAACGGCTTAAGCACATTTGATGATACTGGCCGGGACCCAGATCGACTGAATACTGCTGAATGGAATCTATTTGAGAATGAAACGGCTCGAAGCGGCGTGCCACGCTACTTCAGGACCGCTGTCCTCGTCGAACGCCGCCATAACGACCAGAGCTGTTTCACGGTAGAGTTCTGCATCAACGCCAAAGTCGACATGACAACGAGTGTGAGGAGATTTTTTGGGAAACGGATCGTCGATGAGCCAATCATTTTTGATCCCTGCATGACCGAAGTAGTTTCGCGATTCAACCCATACCTGAAATCTCTGCGGGATGTTGAATTGGCCAAAGAGAGTGTCTTCTTGCTGTTCAAAGGCTCTTCCACCTCTGAAAGGTTGATTGAGGGCAAATGTGAGGGAAAGAGTTAACTGGACTTGCTACTATGTCATTTTGTATGTGTCGCTAAGTTCAGCTATGCCACATGTTTACAAATTTATGCTGCGACTCATATTTTATTTTTTGCCTTCATATTTTCTTCGTTTTCTCTAAGACTCAGCAGCATGTGATTCGCTACAACCTTCTCTTCGTCTCATAAGATACATGTCGTACACACAAGACGAGCTCCTATCGTGGTTTGTTGTCCATATACCACTTCAAGCATTTAGCTTATGTAGTGAACTTTATGAGTAGACGGATAGAAAATGGGCTACTATCTAATATATACCCCGTAACGCGTTAGCTAATTACCTTATATGTAATTTTCTATATATTCTTCTGAGCAATTAGACGGAAGGAGGTACTTCCTTAAAACATTGGTAACGTAGACGCCGTTACGCTTAGTAAAGGGTAATGTATCTGATCTGTGATAGCTGTCTCATAAGTCACATGCAGTTTGCCATAAATGTCAATAACTTTTTCTTAAAAGTCAAGGCTTGCTTTAACCGTCACGGGTGTTGTCTAGATGCTGGCAGGACTTAAGCCCACTTTCTTTCTCTCACCGTCGCTTGATCGCTTTGCAATAATGCTATTCGGTCCAGCTTTATTGAACTTCGATAGTGAAGCAGGGGCGTTTTTGATCTTCACAGGACAGGTAGGCTGAAATATTCAATTAGCGATACGCTGGGGTTATAATCCAGGGGAGTGTTACAACCTGAAGAGCCATTACAACAATAAACCACATCAGAGGTAGACATTTGAAAGAAGGGGGGACAGTCAGGGCAAGACCTAGGCTAAAGTCCATTACAATACCACAGTGCTGCACACAATAGCTCCTGGATGCTCCGACCACGCCACCCGAACTTCGCCTCTCCCGACCTAAATTTTATATAGCTCCAAGCGTACAGGTCTAGCGTACAGGTCTAGATAGAGACGTCCTGGGAATCGCGAGTCACAATACCAGGCTACAATGCAAGTGTAGCAGAACTTAGGACATAAGGGCACCCCGAAGAATGTGGAATAGTGAAAGTATTCCTCCCCGAATGTCCCTAAGAAAGACCTGACATGGGACACATACATCATACCTATCTCCTAGGCTTCAAGGGATGCAGGGTTGGATGTCAGAAATTGTGCACGACACAGCTGTTACAAAAGCCTCCCACCCTATGTAGAATTATCAAACCCATTCTATCTAGTTTCTTTCAAGATTATCTTATTAAAATACAATGGATGAAGGATCTGCGCTAGCAGCTCCTGCCATTATTTTGCGCCTAGATAAAGCTTCCTACAGCTAGGTAGTTTTACTTGTTGGATATTCCATGAAATGAAATTGAGAAATGGAATCAACTTAAAACTAGGCTAGACGCAAGCCATGTGGCCAAAAGAAAAATAACAAGATCCCAAAACGTAATACAATCCCCACGAATTTCTGTACGCGAATCAATGGCCGTTTGAATGTGAAAAGTGTCCTCAGCTTGAGTCTGTAGCATTCCCCTTCCTTCAAACCTCCAAGTTCCTTTCGCTCAAATCCTCTTCTCCACTTGGGCTTTCTATGTCAAATATATGGCCGGGGTAATGTATAAGAGCAACATATTTATAGCATTTAAAGCACAGATCAAAATCGTCGCAGGATGTACATGAACACCGTTTTCCAAAAATGACCTGTGATGGTGTTAGTTCCTTTTCGCTTTTGACAGAATCGGGGGGGGGGGGGGGGGTTACGAACACATCTGCAGCTGTCGCAGTTCGCCAAGAAGATTGGCCAAGGCTTTGGTATGGTCGCCGCGTTGTCATCGTCATCTTCATCTTCAGCACGGAGAAGATCGAAGAAGAGCGAGTTCCCGTGTCGAGCGGCAATGTCCTTCGGTGACCAGCCCGCAGCCGTCTTTTCTCCAAGTTTTGCCCCAGCTTTCATGATGCTCACTAAGACCTCTTTATCGGACTGCCGGCAAGCCCAATGGAGCGGAGTCCAACCGTCGATATCCTTCTCATTCATCATGAGTAATAATTCCCCGACCCTGTCGTCATAGCTGTGCACAATCTGCTGAACCGCTGGAAGAGAACCACTCCCGGCTGCTAAATGGATTGGAAGGCGTTCTTGATTGTCTTTGCAATTGAGATATGTCTTGCTCAAAATGCGATGCATTAAGTTCTCATTACTGCCACATGCCACGACATGAGCGACAGACTTTCCCTCTTGGTCAATAGTTTCCATTGAGAGCCCTGTGTTCGAGCGCTGGATCAGAAACTCCAACACTTTTTCATCTGATTTCGCAGCTGCTGTATGAACTGGGGTCCCGTACGTTCCAGCAACCAGTGATGGGTTTGCTCCTTGGCGTACAAGATAGTCAAACATTGCACACTGGTCATCTGGCGATGTACCAACCCTGCCTACACTTGCGTTGACAGCTGTGCCGAATTTCCCAGAAATGGAATTGATCTTTTCCTTCTGGCCGGGAAATTCCAGCAAAGCTGTCGCGGCCGCAAGCTGACCATGGAGAGCCGCAACATAAAGTGCACTCCCCAACTTTCCGCTGAAGACAGTTGTGTTTTGGGGATCTGCGCCGTTATGAAGAAGCATTGAGATGAGTTCCTTTCTTGTATCATTTACAGTTGATTCTAACAATAGTCGTGACATGAGTAAGTCTGAATCAGCACCTGAAGTCTTCTTCTGTTGAATCAGAACCTCTCGAGCCTCGTCATCGGGCAAGTCCTTCAAGACCTTCCAGAGAACGGTCTCGTCTACTTCAGGCGGTCGTAGCTTGGCCCCGTATTTGAGTAGCATCGAAACAGATGATTTGCGATCGGAATCGCGAACCCAGGACCAATAAGCTAGTTCCAACGGTGTTCTTCCGCTTCCGTCGACTCTCTCTATATCAGCCCCGGCATCCAACAATAGTTTGAGAACTTCTGCGGAGCCTTCTTCTGATGCGTATAGGAGAGGTGTGCTGCCACTTGTGTCTTTCATCTCGACATCGGCGCGTCTAAGTAACAGAGTACGTACTGCCTCGGCTTTGGAATGGGACGCGGCTAGCTGCAGAGCCGTATAGCCAACTGTATCCTGATAGTTTTTGTCCGCGCCCAGTTCTAATGCTAAGCAAATGAGATCTGGTGATCCATCAATTGCCGCGCGGTGCAGGCACTCGCCGATTACGGTAGAAGAACGACCTCTCAGTGATGGCAATAGAGACTTCGCTGCTGAGACATGACCGCACATGATTGCTCTTTCAGCAGCTGTAATGCCGCAATGGTCTGGAATATCAGGGCATGCTCCACGTGTCAGGAGAAGTGAGACAATATCCGAATGGCCTTGTTTAGCTGCAATATGAAGTGGAGTGTCACCACTTTCATTCCCATCGTTCACGGAGACCTCCTGGTCAAGCAAAGCTTCAACCACCTCGAGCAAGCCTTCTTTTGCAGCGAGATGCAACAAGAAATTTTCATCAAAGTCAATTACATTCAAAGTGGCCCCTTTGTCAATCAGGAGTCTTGCCATACTGGTGTTGCCTCTTCGGATACAACTGATCAGCGCTCTCTCTATTAAGGGCCTCCAATGATCTGCTTTGAATGGTTCGGCTAGCGTGTCTTGTATTGATGATTCAACCTGACTAATTTTATCCTTTTGGTGGTGGTATCCTAATTGTTCGTGGTCAAAGAAAAATTCGATCGTCTTCATCTGATTGTTCGTGGCCGCAATATGAAACGGGGTTTCCCCTTCGTTGTCTTCCACATCGCTCCGCGCACCAGCTCGAACCAGATCTTCCGTACATTGGACGTGGTTATTGGCAGCCGCGGCATGAAGCGGCGTCCGGGAAAATGAATGACCAAGAATGATATCGGAAGACTTGCTATGCTCCAAAAGGACTTTTAAGATACCCACCAGCCCGTGGTGTGCAGCTAGGAAGACAGCGGTGTTCCCATCAGAGTCCGTTGCAGCGAGATTAGTATGATCGCCACGAAGCAATGTTTTAGTTGCATCCAGGTCTCCGCTTGCTACTACCATGTGCAGAATGGTCTGGTCGTCATTGTTCTTTAATGCGCCCGTTAGGTCATGATGGAATTCCACCGATTTAGTGATGGAGGTAGCATATCCGATGGCTGACCAATTGTTGCACTGAAATGGAAGAGCGCACTTTAAATCCCTTGATGATATGGGGATTTCGTGTTGCTTGATGTAATCCAAGATGGTAGACCCCCCGACAGCGAAGTCCTCGGACAACAAAAATTGCAACTTTTCTTCAACGAAGCATTTGTCAATAGACTGGAGAAGCTCAAATGTTGACGTCGGAGATTTCTTAAAGCACTTGGCCAGAAGCATCAATTTTGTTGAATCTTGCTCCATCGTTTCATTCCACAAGCAGGCGGCCGCTTCCCCACCACTCACTTGAGCGACGGCCCATGCTAGGGCAACCTGAGCGTTGCCTTCTGTAACCTCAAGAACTAGTAGAGCCTTTTGAGCTACTTGAAGTGTAGACAATAAAGGTAGATTGAACTTTGCCGAAATCGAGTCTAGGTTGACAAGGGTTGTCAGAGGCAAGATGAACTGGTCGGTAATGCCACTCGGAGAATGAAGCTCACACCACAACCTGAGCCAGATTTCACAGAGGCCTTGAGATTGAGGAGAGCCAAATAATTGCAATTTGACTGCCTCTGTCGTTTGGTAATCTGACGTCATTTGATAGTGATATAGCCAGTATTCTACCGCATAGATTAGGAATGGCCACCGTAGTAGACATGTTTGGTCTGTCAAATCATAAGCGTGTTCCTTCTGAGTGTCCTCGTCATCCATGAAAGAGTTGCTACTATGATTCCTTTGAGGTTCCTGGGAATTCGAAAAGTGCCTGATATAGGACAAGCATCCATTCGCAATGCGCGAATGGATGTTACCACCAATAATCCCACTGGTACAAGTCCCTGAAGACGAACCACCAAGCAATTGTTGTAGAGCACTTTCTATTTCGTCGTTCAAGAAATATATCTTCTGACCCCGCTGATACACCAGTGGCGCGAGATAGGTGGTAATCGCCTGACTGGGAGTCATGGAGACACTCGCTACAGAACTGTCATCTGTGATCGCTCGTAGAAGGGCGTCGAGCTCGGATAAACTGATTGGCCTGCTCGTATGTAAAAGGACGGAGAGAATATCTGACAGCAGTGGCTGGTCTATCTCCGGAATTGTCCTCAACACTTCGCCTACAATGTTCCCAGCACCTCTTCTCTCAAGGAGGTCGCCTACAAAATCAACCGTTCGCCAGGATCGCACTTGGATGTGCTGGCTATAAACCAGAAAAATCAAAGGGTCGGCGTGTGCATTCTCCATAAGTTCCTCGATTGAGTTTTCGAGGAATCCAAGTAGAGGATGGTTGGTAGAGCAAGAACGTAGGCGCTCATTGATATCTCCCTTCAGAGCCCCCTTGATGAAGTCATCATCGTTACTGACATAAGAGAGAGAGGCCGAAGTGCCAATGTCCAAGTGAGCCCCAGAGCCCATTGTCACCATTATCTTTAAATTTGTGTCTACTAGTTTTGGCATTCCGAATAGTCGGCTGAAGAATCGGGGGATACCGGCTCCAAGATGATTGTTTGTAGAGATGTCGAGCAAGAAAACCATTGTGTCATCGTTGTGACCAGCAGTAATAGACTCCAAGCACCTCCAAAGAACTAGCTCAGAAAAAAGCTCGTTGTTTTGTAGAGCATCGACAATATCGTTAATCAAGAATATAGATTTAATTTTAATCCAATGACAGGGTCTGTGGACAATGGCTTGGAGAACGAGGGTGGAGAGCAAACGAACGACAATGTTGTCTATGCCATAAGACGGTCGTAAGGTAGCATAAAGAACTTTGTATCGTGAGAATTCTCCATCTTTGAACTTTCCGATATGAGTCATAATCGACTCCTTGAACAAGGCATTGTCAAGAAGTGGTGGAAGCCGAAGAATTAAGGGAAGAGACGGGTCTGCGGCTAGCCATGCTTTAGGATCATCCTGCTGAAAGTAGGCGTCTGCTGTTTGGCTAAATACTGAATATCGTGAAAATTGATGGTCAGAACTTTGCGAACTTCGGCTCAACGACCGGAGGAATGAACGATAGGTCGTATCAATCACTGAGTGATGGAGTATTAGCGTCTTATACTGACTAGGTTCGTCGTTTCAAAAAAAAAAAAGTAGAAAGATGGGATAATGCGAACAAATGACACTCTCTTCGAGCCTCGCCAGTAGCGCGGCTTTGTGCGATATAGTAGGAAGCGTAGAAAGCTCATCTAATTTCACGTTTCGAACGACAAATTCTTCCCCTTCACAGCCTAGAGTCGCGATATCTTCCGTAATAGCCTGTAGGCATGTCAGCGTCAAGATCGCATCGTTCATTCGGCTCATATGTGAAACCAAGTCTAAAGTGGGGCAAAATGTTCTTAAACTTACGTGTTGAATTGAAGATACATGTGCTTTCCCTGGAGGACTTGAAGGCTGGCAGTACTGAATAATCTTGTATCGATGGGGGAGCTTGCTGAAGCGCTCCTGGATGTCCATTTGGCACTTCGACAGCCCGATGATGCAGCTCGGTTTCCATTCTGTGGCATCATTCCGTAGGCTAAATACAAGGTTCAAGGAAATAGTTTCCCAACTAACAGACTTTGAAAATCTGTGTGGCGTTCCAAAAAAAATCTGAATGATGTTAGATTGCTCATAATATTTAGACCATCAGGTTCTGATAAAATCGTACCAACGTCGTGAATAGTCGAGCGAGAGCTCTGTACCTTGGGTTTGACAAAGCGGCAATTAAAGCCTGTAGAGGAAATGTTATTTACATTACCTATATGTAACAACCGCCGCTACTTCGGCATTGGCAATTCAAGGCTTACCTCTTTTAGCACAAATCCGCCAATATCCCAAGCCAGGAAGACAATCGGTTCGTTAGCCTAAGCGTTAGTCAACCATCAGTCACCAGCACCTTTTTTTTTTTTTTTTTTTTGGTTGGGGGAATGGAGGGAAGTGAGGACCTCAATATCGACAGAGCGTGAAACTTTGTCTAGTAGTCTCATTGCAATATCAAAGAAGGGCTTTTGCGGCAGTGGGTCTTGCTTCAACTCGTTGATATCGTACTCAAAATAAATCGGGTGAACATAGACGACTGTGGATGACAGCGAATACACATCGAGTGATCCACGGCTCTCTCCGAGGCCGGTAATGGTGACGACCCTACTACAGTCAGATCGGTTCAATAGCTTCGAAGTCTTGAGGCAATGACCATTGTAAAACAAGTAGTTATGAAATGTATCTTACCGAATGTTTTTCATTGTCGAATTCAGTCACCTGTTAGAGAAAGAAAGCAGATTGAGTAGCTATAAGAGCCTAAACAGTCTCGGCGCCACGCCTATGCCCGGAAAGCAAAATCTTTCCTTATGAGGAAGCTATAGCTATAATCAATCAATACATCGACATAGAATGCGGTAGATACACCAATGCATAAGCAGATCATAGATTTCTCCCAAGACGGGCTATGGCTAAAGAGGCTTGGGAGAAAAGTGTATATGTAGCTCTCGTTCTGTTACACCGCACGCCGAATCTTTGTATTACATTTGATCAGTACATCACAAACGATTATTTAGAAGGTTGCTCTTATCTCAATCTTGATGATTCATTGTAGTGTGTGATTTGAGGTAGAAAGGTGAGGGGATACGAAATCCTAATCTTGGGCCACCAAAGCCTTGCCAAGAAAATATATCCGGGTGTGTATTGACGTGGCGTTTGATCTTTGGCTACTGGATCTGATTCCGACAGCAAAATAACCAACAAACCGCCTTATATTAGTAGCGTCAATATAGGCATCGTATCTTCACCGGAAGCTCGGGCATAGACACTTCCATATAGCCGAGCCTGGTTGAAGGCCCAATTCTGATCTAGTTCGGTGATGCAGAGTAGTAATGATCTAGATTAGATGAACAGAAGTAACTACTTTGTTAGTCGAGGAAGGCTGTAGCGGGGAAACTGAAGGGTAAGGATTGCTGCCGCCTCAGTCCTGTCCAATGTAATTTTACCACGTCCTTGACTCTTAGATGAGGGGATTGCAACCAGGCCTGCGGCAGCAGCAAGGTGTTGGGCCACTGCACCTCGTATGGGGTGTCCACCACATGCAAGGGGTGAATTTGACCTTCTGATTGGCAGATACTTCAGCGTTCGGTATGGCGCGATCAGAAACACTGCCCAGGCAATATCGGCATCTCTTCCAGTGATTGCATGTAATTCCATGGGTCACAACTCGTACCAGACGTGGCACCAAATAGTCTTTCAACGGACAGTCGTAAGGATGATGGCAGCACGGGCGAATGTGACTTTCAGACTCGCCATAGAAGGTACCCGAACTCTAGGAGCAGCTCAAATGATGAATGTCCATAACTCTCCAATGTATTTGTCGCTTCGCACAGTACTCTCTCTATCATTTATGCACTGGGGTCATGTTATCAAACTCTCGAAGACTGATATAAATGGGGAACCTCTTGATTCTGATACGGGACATGACAAGCCAAGTAAGATGATAAGTATGACGGGGACCTAGGACATGCTACCGCCCGCCTTTATTAATCTTCAATACGAATCATTGTAGGTGCTCTGGAGATTGTAAACTTCTTACACATTGGCTGCTTCAACATCTCCGTCAGCTTCAAGGTGCTTAGAGCGAGTCACCATTCTCCATCAGCAAGTCTACAGGCCCTTCGTTCCGAAGCTTATGTATGATGAAAAATAACCTCAGTAATAGGCCTTCAAACATCGAGCCCACGTTTTCATACGGTATTTCCTTCCAACGAGCAAAATGGAATCCAAGCGAAAAAGACTCTTGAATGATGTTATTCAAGAACAGGAGGTTTCGGACGACGAACAATTCGAGGAGAAATACAAAGATAAGATAGCAAATGTCCTCTTACAAACCCGGAGCGAAAACCCCAATGCAAATACATTTATCCATTATCTCGGCAAAGTCCTCGCTCAATATGAAATGGATATCGAAAATGTGCAGCGCCTAATTAAGCTTACACTTAATATGCTGGCCGCCCGAACCACCCCCCAGACCGCACTTGGAGGACCCTCTCCTGTCATCCACGGTGCCATCGCAAAGGGAAAAGATTTGCACAGCCTGGCAAGAATGATCTGCGAATTTGGCCGGGATATGGTAAGAGAAGGGATTTCGGCGCAAAATGAGAAAGGGGAAACTGCTTTACATGTCGCCTTTAACCCCAATTCAATTAATTTCTGCACAGTGAGCATGCTCATCAAGTTCGCGGACGAGAAGACGTTTGGATCTACGAGGAAATCTGACGGAAATACACCTCTTCATGACCTTGTCGATTCCCGCCATTGCACGACCGGGACCGAATGGTGTAATATAAAGTCATGCGATGTGTGCCCCCCAGTTTTGAATAGGACAAAGCGTGCTTCAAAAGTTTACATGGACATCCTCAAAGAAGTCGTCGACAAGTATCCTCAGGCTATGTCCATGCAAAACAAAGAGGGCAAAACTCCATACGTTGTTCATCTCGAAACAAAGGAAAAGATGGATCTTGGTAAAAAGTGGGACCACCTAGAGTATGGGATCGACCTACAACCCAGCGAGGAATGTGCTGACCACTTCCAACATTCTATCCCTCCTAAAGAAGAAGACGCAATTCCCCTAGGCGACCTACTTGACGAGCAAGCCGATCCGATTTTTGCTGGTCACACATTTTCACGCAAGAACTCTGGGCAGCCCGGCCACAACTTGGCCAGCGTGGTGCAACCCAACACAGGCATTAGGAGGGTGGATGATGGCAAGCTAATGAAGATAAGCGACAAGAAAACCGATCACCCATCGGATAAGAGAAGCAAAAAGATGGAGACGACAAAGGACGTAGCAGAGGAGAGCAGCGCAGAGGAAGTCAAAGAAATACGCTGGACCAAGGAAGATCAGCGTAATCTAGTCAGAATGATTTCCCAGCACTTGCTAGAGACCTGCTTTTCTCAAGACACGTATGAGTCGGCAAAAATTAGCCTATTTGGGAAGGCCCAGAGTAAGTATCACTCCTCAAGCCTTGATAACAACGAGTATATGGGTTTGCAACGATACCAATACTTGATGTGTTTATTCAATTTATCAATGCTCCCCCATCGAGAAAATTCGCTAACCTAGCCAACGCACATAAGATTCTCCAAAGGAGCGAACAGGCTTTTCTCCGCAAGAACCTTTGAATGAGAAAACTATAGCTTGTCATAAATTTCTGCATCTGCATCCGATACTTACATATGCCGAGGTCACTCTTACTGACGACGCACCCGAACACACACTGCAACGACAGGGCTATGGATCTCCCGCGCAGAAGCAGCGTAAGGTTAGAGAGATGAATGTGACCAACCTAGAGGATGTCATGACGTGGCTTCGCAAGGGAGGGGTGAGGCGAATCTTGAAACTTGTCGTCCGAGACAACCAATCTCTCCAGTGCCAAGACGAGACTATCGAAAACATAATTCAAGGATGGGATATCCGATACTTGGACTGGAACAAGCTAGATATGTCTATAGATATCATAAAAAGGGCCAATGCCGAAAAGATGGTCGGCCTTTTCTTGACTTCTAGTGGTGGCAACTCGGCGCTGATCGGATGGTCGGATCAAGAATGCGGGCTTGGGACACTATCCGGGGTAAGTGCCAAATCCATATCAGGAGAACTTTTTGGCAATGCTAATATATAGATACATATCCAATGTGACACAGCTAAAGAGAGTCAGCATTAAAACCACGAATGTACGCACTTGCTATAGAAATAAGTTCTAGCCGGCGAGTACTGACTATGGAATAGAATTTGGAATCTAATAAGAGGAGAGAAACTTACAGAGAAGAATTCCTAGCCCGGATGGCAAAGCGGTTTCCCCAGCTAGACGTCCAATTCGAACAGAGTTATGACCCAAAATCTGCTGCCATTGGAGAGCAATCAGCCAAGCGACGAATAGAAGGAGATTGGGAGGGCCAGATGCAGTAAGTTATGGAGGCTATTTGGGGATATGCTGGAGCTTAGCTGACATCTTCAAAGGCATCGGTGGATGAAAGCAGTCGATGATTTCCTCCGAGTAATGCACCGTGCAGAACAAGCCATGGCGCCAGACATTAAAAAAAAGCTCAGTGAAAATCCAATCAAGGTTGCGTTGATCGATGATGGCGTAAATCCTCAAAGGCTTAATTCCGTCAGCTGCCTTGAACATGGAAAGGGCTGGCCAGGGGAGGAAACGACGGGCACTTACTACTCGAGCACGGAGGGTCATGGCACTCTTATGGCCAAGATTATGCTTTACTTATGTCCATACATCAGACTCTACGTGGCAAAACTTGACAAGGGTACTGCAAATGACGGAAAATATGGACCATCAGCAGCTATGGCGGCCGAGGTAAGCCGATGACCTGCTACTATGCGAAGAATAGCGGAATCTAAGGATTGATAGGCTGTTAAGTGGGCAACTAACGAACAGGTCGACATCATCTCTATGAGCTGGACAGTGGAAAGTAAGAAAGATCAAGGGCAAAGCGAGCTGAAGAAGGAGATTGAAGATGCCGCTAGAAAGAGTATCATCCTCTTTTGTGCCGCTGAGGACGAAGGTGAATATGCCAAGGGCACGTCTCTAGCAGCTAACTGCGACACCAAATCTATTAAATGCATCGGTTCGTCTGATAGAGAGGGCCGCCCGTCGAATTTTGTGAAAACGACAACGGTGGACTACCTCTTCCCCGGAGAGGGAGTGCTCGAACACATTAGCCAAGACGCTCGGAAGGGGACCGATGGCAGCTCCGTATCTACGGCGTTAGCCTCGGGCATGGCGGCCACAATCCTATGGTGCTCCGTGGCTGCTGGCGGTAGCAAGGATGACTTTCGCCAGGACAACCGGCTTTTCAAGCTCTTTGATCTCCTGAAAGGCTATGGCGATAACAAATTTATTGACTTTGGCAAGCCTATTTACGATATTCCTCAAATGAACGATGATCAAACTCTAGCACGTGATTCAACAGCTGTCATCAAAGAGTTCATCAAACGACTCAATAACAACTTGCAAACTTGGAGGCCTACTTAGACGGTTGATGGAGTTGTGAATGCAGGAAGCGACTGCTCATATGTTATCTCAATAAAAGGATTTTTCAGCATGCACTGGCTGTCTTTGCCCAGGGCTCCTTCATCAAACGGAGAGGCATCGGAGTCTCTCAGCAAAGAGATACACGTATTCCAAACTTTTGGTGTTTACCATTTATGAAGACCACGATAGCCTCTACCGCTACTATTTCCAAAGGCTGCTGGGATCTAGAGGTCCTAACAAACCTCGAAATGATGGGGAGTACGACCAATCTATATGAAAGTACTCTTCAAAATCAACATGGATGATAAGATTCCTCCTTCCTTTGTAAATTAACACGTAGCGTACACAGGGCCCATCGCCTGTGGCTTTCACCGTCCAATTGCCCAGATACTGCTCTGTATTCTTGCATGCAGTTTACTAGACCTTACAATACAATAATCAAGATAGGCGTCTACCGAACTTAGATCCAAAGCATCTCCGGACTGTTGCAAAATGATAGTGGATAGAATGAACTCCTCAAAGTCCGGATACTCCAACGTTTCACAGTAATTGACTCGGTGTATCATCCATGTGCTTGAAGTATAAAGTATTAGAGCTAGATATTAATCTCCCATTGAGTGAAATCTCACAAGGCAATATCGTCCAAATGCAAAAAGCAAAGCACCGAGTTATTCGTGCGTCAAAATTCGTGCTGAATTTACAAACACCAGTTAAACCCCAAGGAGTGGTGCATGCAAGTCCCAGTCCTGCAAAAAGCTCAGAGATCAAACTGGCTACGTGCGCCCCGCACAAGACAAATACTCAATTCAGCTTGCCAATATTCTGGAGAGCTAACTGAAATCAACGTTAAAAACTCATATGCTTGAGCCAACGGTATCATCCAAAGAGAGTAGGTAGTGAACAGACTTTTATCCCGTGCTAGGTGTGATATGAACAGGGCAAGGTAAAGCCCCGACAGCTTTAAGAGACTTCGCTGCTACTGAGTGATAAATAATGTAAAAGGGAGCCAGACTCCTCCTCCAATCCTAAGAAAAGAGAGGTCAGAGACAAGTATAGATACCGTGCACTGTGCTACGTAACTCCATAGCACCTAGGTACAGAGTACAAAAATTAAGATACGCCATACCACTGTCTATAAACCTCTCCACACTTCTCCTGGACTCGTTGTCCGATAGCCCACACTATGCTTGTATTGTCCTGCTATACAGGTACCTAGTAGTGCACCGAAAATTCCATCGCTATTGCAAGGTCGCTATTCCTTCTAGTATCTTTGACATAACGTCATTGCCACAATGTGTAAAGTGATGAAGGTTGGAACATCTACATGAACCTTTGAGACATCTTTTTGCTATTGCCCACACTACGCTTACATTGGTGCCTTATCTAGGAACAAGTACTACTGGTTCAATCAATCCCATCACCTTTGAAGAAAATATGATAATCGATATATGCAAGTCCTTATCAATAGTCAGAGTCTCTATTATAGGTTCCCGCAGTAATTCTACCTAAGCCCAACCTTTGCCCATGGCTAGAGACAGTCATCTAAGCGTCCCAACCAAAGGGCATCTTTTCCTTTTCCATCTATGCTAACAGGGCAGAAGTTCTCAACAGAATTTTGACTGCTTTTTCGCTTGTGGCTGATGGATGACCTCGCCGTCCATAATCCCTGAACAAGGCGTAATAAGCAATGTGGACATATGCGATCTCAGGACCATTCATACTCCGTATGTCGGTCATGATGAACAATAACCAATGATATGCGTCTTCTACATTGTCGAGACTGGTCAAGCTCAGCGGGTCTATAGGTGGCACCAACTGATAGGTGGACGGAAAAGTGATGCATTGCATATCATCGCGCCCTGCCGGTGCCTTTTAATGTGGGGAAGGGCATCTGAGATCTGTATAAGACGGCATCTTGAGTAAAGTTCAGGCCAGCCAACCATACGTACATTGGATGTAAGAAATCTGCATTCATGCCTAGTCGACGGCCTGAAGGAGGGGCGTTGCTTGTCTCTATTGCTTGAAACTAGTCGGCCTGGTCGTATTGAGTCGCGGTTCCCAAATTCCGGTTCTATCCTTCCTAGTCGTCTCCCTTGGCGAGGTTGCCTCCTACATCATCAAGATTCCGAAATACAATATCTTGGAAAAGCTTCTCTCTGTTTCTTTCTATCACCTCTTCATGCTCGTCTCATCATAACGACGGTACGGAGGCTGTAAGAGGCGGTGCAGATAACGTAAGATTGCCTCCCAAGCGCCCAAAGTAAGGTTGGATACTGACCTAGCCATCCGTGTCAGCAACCTCGATCACGAAGTGTCCATCTCTGCTCGTTCGAACATATACAATCCATCCGATACAAGATGGGCGACGCGGACAACACCAGCCGGCAGGATGGGAATGGCATTGGCGATGCCGCCTTGTACAACTTGGAGAGATTTGAGCGAAGGCTGGAGGCCCTCGCCGACAAACCCAAATGGGACCTCAGCGACACGGCGGATTTCGATTGCATGCACTATCTAGGCGATGCCGCCTTGGACAAAGCAGCTCAGACGTTGGGCCTGCAACCAGGGCAGACAGTCATCGACATTGGGTCCGGATTCAGTGCCACTGGCCGCTATTTAAACAAAAAGTATGGCGTTGATGTGACGGGCATCGAACTGCAGCCCGAGATTCATCAAATCGCAGAGAAAATCACCCAACGAAATGGTCTCACCGAGGGCGTACGCTCCATCAACGCTGACTTTACAAAGCTCACGGTAGATGCTCCTGTAGACTACATCGTCTCGTTCTTGTGCATTCTACACATCCCCAACAGAGACGCATTGTTTCAGAAGGCAGCGAGTGCCCTCAAATCAGGAGGCAAAATCTACATTGAGGATTACTTTGCTCCAGGTGCACTCAGTCAAGACGCCAGCGACAAACTGCGCAACATCTTATGCTGCCCTTACCTACCGAGCCGTGACCAGTATATACGCGACCTTACAGGCGCAGGGTTTCATGACATTCACTTTAAGGAGGCCTCAGAGGAGTGGACCAAGTTTGTCCATGATCGGGCCATCAGTAATCAAGAAAAGGGGACAAGCAGCGCACCACTTACTTTGTTCTACGACACGGTTGATGAATTGTTTACTGGCGGTCAATTGGGCGGTGCGCGGATTACGGCTACCAAGTTGTAAGGAGTCTGGAAGCAGTGCAGATTAACCAAACCTATATGTTGCTTACAAAACTATTTATACTCAAAAGTAGTTGGCCAACTGCGACGGATTGAGTTCCAGGACTGTGACATCAATGAAGAATAGAGTCGCTAGCATTTAACCTGCTGGACTAAGTGTCTGCAACTCTCCAGGCATCTGCCTATACTTAAAGCAAAACTAGCTGCAATTCCGTACCGGTAATGCTCCTTAGATCGTCTACAATTTGTGCTTTCGCCGAAACTTTTCGACCCGTAGCATCATCGTCTCTCTCTCTCTCTGCCAGCATGAAAGCAGACATGTTGCGCGCAGCTTCCAGAACTCCTCCCAAGGACAGACCAGGCCGCGGTGGTAAAAGGTGAATTCCCATCGCGGTCATACTTTACGTTTTCTGCCAACAAAACTTTAGCTATGCTTTTCGGCTTGTGTAAACATCGCCCCTCTACTGCATGTACTTACATTCGTAGTATTGGCTCGTACGGCCTGATCCTAGCGAGGATTCTAGCTGTTTCTCAATGTCGCTTTGAAACTCAAGGTCCCCATCAGACTCGGTGTCCTCTTGGAATTCACTGTGGTCTTCCGACTCAGATAATGCGGAGCTGCTGTGTGCGTGCAGTTGACGCGGGAAACCACTAATGTTAGGCGAATTTTTGACAAATTCGTACTTGCTGCTGCCTGAACGGAGGCATAGGAGGATGCTGGTTATGCTAGATTGATCTGTGGCTTTGATCTGGATATCTTTGGGTAATCCGGACAGGCTACCACCAGCCATGGCTTCTATAGTGTTCCTGGATAATTTGTATTCATAAGACTCCGCCTCGTCATTCTGTATCAGAAAATGTGGTGTAAAGGTGCCAGGGCAGTATCTCAGCAGGATTTTGCCAAGTCCTTGAAGATCGGGAGTAGCTTCATGGAAACGACAGCGAATACGTCCTAGATTCATTTGATATCAGCTCCGCAAAAGAACATGAAGCTAGTTGAGTGTCTTCCACGTATCGAATTATGTAGTTTGTGCGCCCTATCGGGATGGAATATAGATAGGGAGATGTAGTGCTAATGCTAACGGAACGTTCTTACCAGTGATCTTGTATTGTTTAGTCTTCCGATCTCGTGTTGCAGGGCTGGTGCTTTCGAAATAGAAACAACTGGCGATTAACTTTTCCGCTACTTTTTGGATCTCAGGCCGCATCTTTTGTGTCGCGTTGTGTGTAAGCTCCTCTAGTCTTCCAATTGACCCGACGTCATCGAAAGAAAGATTCTCGTTTACAAAATGAGCGTTGAGGCGGAAATATCGGCCTTCGTTCCCAACAAGATTTGTCATGCTTGCTGATTTGGCTTGGTTGCAGTACTGCTTCCAGATCTCTTCGCAGTTCAGCTGTCTCTCGATGATTGTAGAAGCTATTCGCAGCAGATACCCAAGCCCATTCACCATCCGCTCCGCCTGGGGTGCTTGACCCAGGAAGCCGTTCATGCTGGTTTCGGGCGAGTGCTTCGTCCTTTTAGCAGTATTGACACCGCTGCCGATCGAAAGGACGATGTCAGGCTGCCAGTCTTTTACGTCTTCCCAGAGCTGCCGTCGCTCTTGGTCTGCGATGAAGACGGGACAGTGGTGATGGATCGCGCCGTCAGCATATGTGCGCATAGTCTTTTGATGAGTGAACGGCTTGAAGAATGGCGGAGCCGCCGATGTCGCCCTGGCAGCCTCCCATACCTTGAGCTCATCATCCGGACCATGGGGCCTTATGAATGTGTATGACACTGATATTAATCACGCTATCAGCATCCAATCCTTGAAGAGACGCAAGGGTTGTAGCTTGCCTTTCGTGGAACCATGATCTCTGTTATAGTTTGAGAGTACTGCTGGTTCATCTTCTCTCGCAAGTGTTGTTGTAACTGCAACGCGTACGGCTGAAGTTCCGTGCTGAGGTCCGCCACGCAGTACAGCTTCTTTGCCAAATGCTGACCGCAGCGCCTTTTCAAATGGTTTCGATTTGTAAATACTTTTTCCCTTGACGGCAGCGAATGGCCTCCAGAACCGAGGAACACGTTTGACAAAGGATTTTTGACAGAGCGCTTTAAAGACCGACATGCCGTCAGCGACTCTCCAGTTGTTGACCCCCAAGCCTAATGCAATAAGACCACCAGCACTGCGTTGATGTCAATCAAATGAATGAAAAGTTTTAAACTACGGCACAAGACGGACCTTGTCCCGACAATGAGGTCGAAGAAATTCTGAATGGGAATATGATCCCCGAGAGCTTGCTCAATATTGCGGAGTATCACAAGCTCAACAATCCCTTTGACACCACCTCTAAAGCCTTCTGTTAGCACTTGAAGAGTACCTGCATCGAGGAGAGGCGCAAATCACTCACCCATCTAAGAAAAGAGTCCTCACGCCAGCCTCCTCTGGCTTATACCTGATCTGTACTGGAGAGGGCCAGCTGGTACTGCCAGGATGAAGCGGGCAGCAGGAAATCTCAAACAATCCCGGTTCTTTACGCCTCCCAACGGACTGTACACACGTTTTGCAAATGATATGGCCACAAGTCAATACATATTCGGGAATCTTTCCTATGCAGCAAGAGCAAGTCAGATCACTCTGTAGGAGGGAATCGGAGGAGAGCTCAGTATAGAACTTCTCCATATTGCTCATGTGCATCTTTGTGATGGAAATGCTCTCTTCCACTTGTATGTCTGTTGATTTATCGGCATCAAGATTTGTCTGGATCTCATCTATCCACTCGTGAAAGAAATTCAAATCCAGCGACGACTGGTAATTGCCTCGACTGAGAATCTTTCCTTTGGATGATTGGTGCCCCTTCTCGTGCGAGTTCCGGACGTTTGCGCATGGACAGCCATCTTTTTGAAATGAGCAAGGCAACCAGTTGCCACGGAATTCTGAGATGACATTCCGGAGGCGGGATTCGTATGTCATCTTGAAGATAGTAGAATACGCTTCTATATAGCAGCCGTTAGGTTTTTCTCATTTATGGGAAAACAACAGAGAGAGTTATAAAAAAAAAAGAATCTTTGGATTCGGTACCGCTGGTATTGTCTCTCGTTACAGCCATCATGATACAGGAGGCAATGGGTCGAACAAGTCTGTTAAAAAGTGATTTGACATTAATGGAGTGTTTCAATCTGGTATATGTCAACAAGATGAGATCAAGTATGTGCCCTTCAAAGTCCAGTGGCGGAGATAGATGACGGCGTGCCTCTGCAACGAAATCGAACGGCATGTCCAGGCTTGTGCAGAAATGGCCAAAAGCCGCATTAACAAACCTTGGCAACTTCTCAGTAGTAAGAAGCATGCGAGTCTTTTTCTTAAACATGTACGAAGCCTTGCACTTTTGTTGAATAAGACCGTAAAGCTTTGTTATCTGCTCCTCAAGTTGCATGTAATAGCTCTTGACGGGAACCTTTATTACTGTAACCGATGAATAGTAATATTCAGCACTTCCTTGGAGGTTTTGCTCTCTGTCGGAATGTTCAGTCGATTGGGTATGTGATTTATTAGGTCGTGGTGATCGTTGAATAAATTCTCTGTCGTAAGGGCTGGTTCCCATTGATTCGCATCTCGGGTCGCCTCAGCAGCGTTGAACACGATGATGACGTGCGGCCTGCTTGGCTGGTTGAGAGACTTGTCGATGGAAGTGGCCGCCCAATCTACCAGCAGCTGGAATACCTCGGATTCAAAAGTTCGTTTGCTAGATGGGTTGGATGGTTAGTCAAAGTTCCCACGTCCTACGACCATATATGCACCTTACCTGGATTCGCGGAGCACAAAAACAATGACATCGGAGAACGTGTACAGAATTCTCGGAAATAGATTCTTTACGGAAAACTCCCACGACCGTCTTTTATCATCCCTTGCCCAGGCAAGTGTTTTGATAAACCGGTCTTTCAGAATGTTGCAGACTCTCCTACCATTCTTTGCTTCCCCTTGAGACTGAGATCCCAGCCCGCGGGGCATCGTCTCCCCACCAGACATGCCTTCAGAATCAGCATAAAGTATTGGTGTCTGAATATCGTCGGTCAGAGGATCTGCATACAAATGCACATCGGCCGTCGTAGGGAGATTGTCGTCCAACCGCCCCGGAACTGGGCAAACATCGAAAGATTGGGCTTTGACCTGCTCGCGTTTCATGAGCATTTTGATGATTGTGCTCTTCCCAGCTCCTATGCGAACATTAAATACGTCAAAACTAATTCAGAACAGATAAGATGAGGCAGGAAGCAGTCAAACACGTACCAGTCTGTCCCACAAAAGAAACAAGATGAGGAAAGCGCTCTTTGAATTTCCCATCTTGAGTCTCATACATGATATCAATAAGTCGATTTGAGTTGCGTAGAAAAGGGTTTTGCTTGTCATCCCTGTCATATCCAAACCAAAATGTGTCATTGTCGTAGTGGTGGAGTTCTTGTTGCCGTTCCTCGGTGGGCTGATCGAAGATTGGCTTGAGTCGTCGAAAGACACATATTTTGACTTTTTCATGTGGAAGGCCGTTTTCTCCCAGTTTGCCCTTCTACAAAAGGTTAGACATGCTTTTTTTTTTCCCCAACGTACAATGGCCATAATTCCTCAGAGTAATCGTTAAAGTTAAAGATGAGAGAAAGCAAACTGAGAGAGACCGAATAACGACTGTAAAGATGAACCACAGACCTTATGAGGCCGTTCATTTTCCCAGCAAACGTCACAGAATGCATCAATACACTGAACACACCACGAAATGCTGTCAACCGCTTTGCATTCGCAACATGCCTCTGGTTCTGGAGGCGGCGTTGGTTGTGACAAGTCCGGGAGCAGAGACATGGTGACAATGTCATCAATCACCTTGGGTTACTTTGAAGCTATCAATAACTGACAGCAATCATCAAGTCCTAGGTGCTCTTTTAGATCTCAAATCTAGAGGGCCGTGTTCGTCTCTTGGCGTGAGAATGTGAAACCTAAAGGTACCTCGCTCCACGTCGTCATTCACACTGGGGGAACATTGTGTTCAAATACATAGGGTAGGGAATTATGAATAGCTTCATAGAGTGTACACTGACATGGCTTATCGCTCAATAACCACATATGAACCAAAATGCCCTAATTGAATAACGCACCAGTATGCGCACCCGGACAGATCAGGCTTCCTCAGCCTCATTGACACGTCACAAACTAGGAGTGGGTTGTGATGCAGGAATTAATTAGCTCTTTGGGGGGAGGAGAAGGTAATAAGATTTATTATTGGGCGTGCTTGATTCAGCTTTCATCTACATTCGCATTGATTGGGTGATTGTGCATAACAGTCACCGAAGCCATACATGATAGGGTCAACAAGCTACGATTCCCACCTATAGCAAACTATGAGAGCCAGGATGGCAACGAAAGCGACTATGATTGCTACCCAAACGATATTAATTCATCCCTTTGTTATACATTGTCGGTCCTTTTCTAGACTGTATCTGAAGACCAAACATATACATGTATGTAAGTGCAGCAAAGAACCTGCTAACTATCCCTAACATAGGATGAAAGGCACATGATGCCTTTGGTAAATACAGCACTGACTGTAGCCAATACAACCGCAGCTAGTATCCATTCTTGGTTGCGACATCAAGATGACAGTAGTAATCGCCAGGGCCAGGGTCACGTAGTTACTATGAACCAGACCCGGCATTATGTAACTACGCAAAGAGCAAAACGAAAGCCATGACAGTGTAAAAAATGAGCCTATAAGCCTTTGAAGCGTAACAAAGGATCATCACTTTCAACCGAAAGCATCGAGCTTAATGAGCGACCAGTAACTGATCAATGTAAGTCGTGCTATAGCTCAGGCTTCGCCTCTTTTGAGGAGCTATAGGTGCTGAATTTGAAGCCATCTATACATGTACCTGGAACGGAAATTACAGAGTGTAGTTTCCAAAATTCAAGGCTCGCGTATAATGTAGGGTACAATAGCCTAGAACTGCCTGCTTCCGTGTAAAATTGTACTTTGCCGAGCTTAGGTAGAATCGCCACTTGATTTTGAGGACGTAAATCAAAAGGTCTTGCATTGTATTGGAAGACATTATGGGAATACCCGATAAATCATTGCTGCCTGCCTACCTACCTACCTATATATATATTAAGCTTCCCTCCTACACCTATAGGTACCCCACCTTTTAGATACCTAACCACTAAAAACCTCACTCTATTTAACTAGCTATTAGATAAAATAATATTAATAAACCTTTTTATAGCCCTTTCTAAATCCTCTAGGAAAATAGAAATATCTCTTAATCCCCTAGATAATTAGAATAAGACTAATCCTATTGCCCCTAGGCTAATAATTACTATATAACTATAGAAAGAAATAACTCCCTTAATCCTAGGAGTAAGAGAGACTATAATCCTTCCCTTTACCTCTAAAAAAAAAAGATATTATAGAAATAACTATATAATAGATAATATATTTATATCTAGCTTTAATAGAATAAAGCCTAGTATAATAGCTATATTAAAACTAATAAGAAATATTATTATCTCTATCTTTAATAGTATAAAGAAAGCTATTAATATAAGTAAAAAAGAAAAATCCCTTATTAGAAATAAAATTATAAATTAAATTAATAAAATTAATATATAATAATATATTAAATAGAATATAATATTAAATATAACTATAGCTATTAATTCTTACTTTATATAATATATATCTAAGCTCTCTTTAATAGTAATAGAATAAATCTAATCTTATTTAAATATTATATTTAAAACTTTTATTACCTTCTATATTAACTCTAAGAGAAAGCCTAAAAACTCTAAGAAATTAAATAGTAAGGAGAAAGCTATCTAATTAATTAAAATAGTATTAGCTAATATAGCTTATAGTAAGAAAGATAAATTAAATAGCTCTAAGAATCCTATTAAAGTAAGAGCTCCTATAATTATTAGAAAAGTAAATTAAAAAAACCCTAAGATTATATAGATATAAGCTATATTATAGGATATTACTTATAATAAAAAGCTATAGAATAACCCTAATACTTAGAAAAATCCTTTTTTTAATAGTAAAGGGCTAGCCCCTATTATTAAAATAAAAAATAATAATAAAACTATTATAAGTACTTAGAAATCTAATAACTATATCTTTATTTAAATTCTCTTAAATTATAATTAGAGAAAAATAATAGCTATTAGAGCTAAATAAAAATTAATTAGCTTTTTAAAACTTAAAAATAAAGAGATTATTTACTTTTAAGAAATCTATTTAAGTTTTATTCTCTAAGTAAAAAATTAAAAAACTAAAATAAAAATTATTATATTTAAATTAATAGCTAAGAGTAATAATCTAAAAATTAAAGAAATATATTCTTAGAAAGTTTTCCTTTTATATAATATATTAAAAATATATATAAATATAAGTAAGATCTATTTAATAGATATACTAATTCTAGAGAAAATATATATTAAAATAGGAATTAAAAGCCTACTAATAGTATATTATAAGGCCCTATTTAAAGAATCTCTAAATATATACTATTACTTTATATCCTTTAAAAAAGATATTAAGTCTAGCTTTAGGCTCTTTAATAATTTCTATCTAATAGAAATTAGAATCTAAAAGCTTAGAATTATTTAATATAATTACTACCTTAGCTTCTATAATCCTTAAAATTATATAAAAATAAAAAAATACTTTAAATATAAGAAATCCTTAAATAAATATATAAATATTACTACTAATTATTCCTTCCCTTTATAATATACTAATTATAATAGATTATATAAAGTAAACTCCCTTAAATATCTAGCCTAATTTATTATTAAGAATAGAGAGAAAGTCCTTATAACTAAAAATTAACTTAAAAGTATAAGAAAGCTAGAAAAGTAAAAGTATAATAAAGCCTACCTATCTAAAACCCCCCTAATTAAAGATATCTCTACTATAGAACTAATACTAATAGAACCCCCTAGAAAAGGCCCTAGAATTTACTTACTAATTTTAAATTTAATCCCTTAGCTACTAACTAAGCCTCCTATCTAAACTATTATAATTAATACTAATTTAAATAAAAAGGACTCTCTAATAGAGGGCTTTCCTATTAGATTAGAAGTCTATATAATAGAATTAGACTTAGGGAAAGATAAAAATATAAATAAAGCCCCTAATAAAAAAAATAGACCCCTTAAAATAGACCTATAAGTAATAGGCCCTATTATAGCTATTAAAGAGAAACTAGCCTTAAAATCTTCTAAGCTAATATAGAAAAGAATAGCCTCTATTAGAATATTACTCTCTTATTTATATAGAAAGATAGCTATAATATTATACTTATTTAAAAACCCTATATTAAATAGAATAAAATATTAAGTAGAAAGTAAATTAAAAACTATTTTAAATTTTAAATATATAACCCCCTAAATAATTAAAAGAATATTAAACTTTTAGTTCTTATATTTATTAAAATCTTACCTAATCTCCCTAATAGATAATTCTCCTTTCTAAGGCTAGAAAATAAATATATTTATTAGATAGAAATCTATAAATATATAATTATTAATATCTATAAAAAGGCTTTAGAGAATATTACTATAGATATTCTTATTAATTAAAATCCTCTATTCCTATAAATTATTATAGTAGATAACTTTAATATAACTTACTAGATATAATAATTAAATAAGAAGCTAGATTTAATAGGCAATAAGATAATAAAATAGGTAAATAAATATAACCTCCTTCTCTCTCTAATTAACTCCCCTATAAAAGACTTAAAAAAATATATTAATCTTATCTTTATAAACTATTCTACTAATTCTAAAATTAAATAATCTCTAGATATTAATTTAGATTATTATATAGTTATTACTATACTATTTAAATTTATTTACTTTACTTCTAAAGCTAGAAAGAAATATCTACCTTTTAAAAAGTATAAAAACTTTAAGTAACTAATATATTTCTTTATATAAACCCTTTCTATAATTAACCTAGAAAAACTTTCTAAAAGTAACTTAAATAAATATATTAAAACCCTATAAAATCTCTTTAAGAATATTCTTAAGGCTATTAGTAAAATTAAATATTAGAATAGCTATAGTACCCCCTAATAAATTAAAGAATATAAAGCTACTTATAGAATAATAGAAAGGGCTTCTAATAGCTTATAGAAAAAGGTAGCTATTAAAAAATAATTTAAATATATTATCTAAAAAAATAAGAGAGTATACTAAAATAAAATTATTACTAATACTAATATTAAAAAGAATATTTAAACTCTAGCTAAATAATAAAAAGCTATAAATTATTTCTAACCTCCCTCTCTAATAAATAGAAATAGAAATATTTCTAACTTTATAGAAAGGGCAATCTTTCTTAAAGATAAGCTACTTAAAAGAAAAACTATAGAAAAAAATATTTTAAACTTATAAAAAGGAAACCTTCCCCCTAATAATAAAATTAAATAGAATACTAAAGTTTTAAAAGAGAAAGTTAAAAAAATAATTATAGAATTAGATAATATTATTCCTAAAATAAATAAGATTTCTATAGCTCTCTTATAATTAGTCTAGCTAGTAGTTAGTAGCTATATTATAGATCTCTTCTAGGAATATCTTAAAGTTAGCTACTACTCTCTCCCTTTTAAAAGTATTAAAGTTACTATTATCCCTAAATTAGAGAAATCTAAGAAAATATATATTATATATAAAAGATATAAGCTAATTTCTTTCCTATTATATATAGGAAAGGGGCTAGAGAGATTCCTTACTAAAAGAGTCTCTCTACTAATATTAGAATATAAGAAACTATTAAAATAATACTTTAATATACTACTTAAATAAGCTACTTTAAACCTAATAGTATATCTAATCTATAATATTAAAGTAGCTCTAGCTAAAGGCCTAATTATTTTACTACTTATCTTTAATATAATAGGAGTATTTAATATTATTATATATAATAGGCTAATTTAAAAACTAAAGGTATAAGGGTAGCCCCTATTTTTTATACTCTAAATTAATTCCTTTATAAGTAATAGAGATATTTTTATTTAATATAAATATAGCTCTAAGCTTAATAGTATTAGATTAGAATATAAGGCCCTATAGGGATTTTCTATTTCCCTAATTATATTAATACTATATTTTTATTCTATCTTTTAGCTAAATAATCCTAATTCTAGATTTAGATATATAGATAATATAGATATATTAGCTATTAAAGAGAATATAAAAGAAACTATCTAAATACTATAATAGTAATTAGAAAATACCCTAACCTAAAGTAAGGAAAATATAATCTCTTTTAATTTAAATAAGGCTAAACTAATTTACTTTTATTACTTTAAAAAGAATATCTATTAAAATTAAATAGACTTTAAAAATAAAGTAATCCTACTCTAGAAATTAATAAAATAGCTTAGTATCTACCTAGATCTAAGACTCTCTTTTAAAAAATATATTAAAATTATAATAGAAAAAGCCTTTAAAATAGCTAACTTCTTAAAATCCCTTAATAAAATAATTAAAGGCTCTCCTTTAAATACTATAGCTCTAGTAGCTAAAGTATATATTCTCCTAATACTATTATATAGGCTAGATATCTAATAGCTAGGCCTAATAAGATAATACTAATTAAATCCCTCTAAAACTATAAGTACTAATATAGATAATTTTATAGAGAAAATAAATAGGGCTATTAGAATAGTAGCTAAAGTAATTATTCTAATTTAAAAAATAATTAATATAGAAATTATATATAGAGAGTCTAATATTCTAAAGGCCTTACTAGCTATAGCCTAGATAAGAGTCTAAATTAGAATTAGATTTACCTACTTAAATAGGAACTATCCTATTAGTAAAAGGGTAAATAAAAGACTAGCTAATATACCCCTAATTAAACTCTAATATATAATTACTCTAATAGAATATATAATTAAACTATCCCTCTTTACCTATAATAATAGTATAATTCTCTCTAACTTAAAATTTAGAGAAACTAAGAAAAAAAAAGTAACTAAAAGTTACCTTAAGCTTTTAAATAACCTCCTAAATACTATACTTATTACCTACTTAAATAGATCCTAAGATAAATTTAATAATATAAAATAGAGAGTAATTACTTTTTATAAAGCCTAGGCTATTAAATCTAATAGATACTTTCTAAATATAAAAGTATATAATATAAAAGTAATTAGAACCTTTAAGGCCCTTAAACTTATTAAAAAATATACTATTATAAACTTAAATATTAATAAGATTATTCTATTTTTAAATAATTTAATAGTTATAAATAAAATTCTAGGCTAGATATTCTACTTCTTATAAAATACCTATATAAGCCTTAGAAAGATTATAAAAGACCTTTAACTAGGAATCTATACTAAGATAGCCTAGGTTTCTAACTATAAGAATATATATAATAATAAAGTTATAGATAAACTTATAAAGGAAGGATTAGAGCTTCTAATCCTACTATCTAGGACTATTATAATTACTTATATTAAAAGGTAGGCTAAAAATAAGAGAAAATAGCTCTAGGAATTAGACTAAGACTAGAACTAACTACTATACTATAGATACTAGTAATTAGATACTCTTACTAAATCCCTAGAACTCTAATTACTAAGGGCTATATTATATAGGCTCTATATAAAAAGGTTAGAATATAATAACTTTATTAAATACTATAAGAAATTTAAATATAATACTAGGCCTACTTATAAATATAGGGAGCTAAAAATCTAAAGCTATATTATAGAATATAAGATAATTAAACCCTTCCTACTAAATATCCCTAATAAAGATTTCCTTATAGATATTATATCCCTTAAATACTTACTTAGGCTAAATAAATATAAATACTTTTAAATATTAGTAGAGAATATAAGCCCTTATAGCCCTACCCCCTAAGATATAGATTAATATAAATTTAAAATTAATATAATAGTTTTCCTTTATTTTATATAATATATAGTAAATATAGACTCTAAACCTATAGCTCCTACTATCCTATTACCTAGATAGGATTTATATAACTAGCTTACTTAGTAGATATTAATATTAAAATAAATAAATAAATAAATAAACAAACCTACATATATATATAAAGGCTCCGAGCTCACTATGATTAACACCCTTAAGGGGAGACAGAGCCATTATTAGAAGGCTTACGGGACTGGGTATTACCGACTGCAGGGTCGATTACAAATACCACATATGCTGTTGCTGGTGGTGTACGAAGTAGCAGTATCACGTATTAAAGTACGCGCGCTGCTATAGCGCTAGCCTTGCTTAGCTTCAAGGTCGTTGAAAGCCGGGCCAGTAATACTCGCAAGAGCCTGGCCTGTATCCTGCAAAAGGCATCGTCAATAGGCAGAGAGTGGAGATTTTTCTGCTAATGTTAGCCGTTTAGGGAGTCCGCCATGGTTGTTAGAGGCAGCCGGATAAAGGCGAAAAGAGTGGTGGTGAATGAAGCTTACGTTGCTATATAAGTGATGAATCCCCACTAAACAATTACAGTACCTACAAGATCTCATGAGCTGTAACGTTGATATATCAGTTGTTGAAGCTTCCGGTCAACCATCTCGGTGCAGATCAAATGGCGGTAGAGAACCCTCCAGCTGAGATAACCAATCACCTCAAACAGCTCTATGCCGCCTATCGGCACACCAACGACATAAATCTGAAAGGCAATTTCTTCTCTGCCACCTGCCTCCAGGTATGCCGGCCACAACCATCATACGCAGCCCGCAATAGAGAGACTATTGTTCGATATCTCCAAGCGTCGGCAGACCGGGGCACCAGCCTCGCGTCATCGACTACCGAAGCAAAAAACAAGCAGTCGAAGAAGGGTTATTACACGATCCGGCCCCTACGAGAAGATGAGTTTGAATTTGGAACCGATGAACAAGTTGCACCAACTGGCTTTGCGACGGCAGATGAGCTGAAGCAAAGGGCGAAAGCTGAGGGGTGGGTGGGCATGAGAGTTGATCTGTGGGATGTACATGAGGGGAAAGAGGGCGAAGGGACTCTGGTTAAAGTGCAGTATTGGTGGAGGAAAGAGGAAGATGGTTGGATCCAGATTCTGCATGATATCATGTATATAGGGCCGAGGGATGGGACTGAGGGCAGCCAGGGGGAGATACTCGAGTGATGATTTCTCTACCATTGAAGTCTAACGTCCTGTTGCGTATTTTAACAATGTCATGACGTTAATCATAATAAGTTGAGAAGAGCCTTGGCCGCATCATGGATATCAGTAGGTAGCAGAGCTGGCTGCACCGAACCTGACTTAGAGTATTATAAAGGCCTGTCAATTGCAGGATAGTTCTCGACTAATATTGCCCATGATGGACCACCCAAGCCGATCAAAGAGTAGAATTAGACGATGATATAGTCCATAATTATTTTGGTTTATATAATTCCCCCGCATTGATGGGAGGGCTGAACCGCCGCGCATGAGAATCAAAGTCTTGAACCGCTCACTCGGTAGAGCCGAAGACTCACAAAGTGACATGGATTAATAAATGGATTCAAGGCATCGCGTGCGCATTGATACATATAGGCCAAGAAAAGTGTCTTACACAGCACTACGGACTACAGCCTGCTGTAATTACTACCTAAGCCAATGCGGAGTATACATACAGCTCATATTTCCTGTCGCCGCCAATCGGGGTGTCAACGCAGATGAGAAATGGCAATCTGGATTTGTTGGACGGACAGGGCGCGGGATGCGGCAAGCTGGGATGACGCCTGTTTCATCTACATTCATATCATAATACTCACTTAGATACGTATATTGAGAGCACAAGTTAATTTGACGAAACAGTAGAACCTAGAATCTAATACCCACAGGCCTCGTTTGAAGTAGTGAAGAGATTGCCCGTCCACCATCCTGACCTTTCTGCCAACATGCAGCTGCAGCCTTTCATCGTCCCCCCTTGAGAACCGTATCCTATATAGGCATGTAGGATACTGCTCCGTTATGAGAGTACAAGTCATCTTTCAAAATATGAAACATGTATATCTATATATATAGTATGTTTATGCATGTATAGCCTAACCTAGTATAATCTCCTTCCACGTACTCTCATCACAATGAAACGCTGCCTTAAATATCTTCCCGACTGCCACCCTTCGCCAAAGGCCCTCTTGAGGATAATGTTCAACAAGCAGGACATAGTATACATCCCACTCTGATTCAACCCTGTCCTTGGGGATGTAGTACGTCCACTCGGGCATTTCTTCCAGTGTAAACGACTTGGCTTCCGAGATGGCAATGAACTGGAACTGGCGCGGCGCTGGCTGTTCTCCATACCACTTGGCGTCCACCGTGATAAACCCGCAGATATCGCCTCGCTGATCGATGACATTGCAGCGACGGAGGTGTCCTCCACCGGGTCCATCGTGGGTACCTGTCTTTAGCGGAACGCCATTGGGAAGTTTGTCTTGTCCCGCGCCGAGGATGATGTCTGACTCTAGAGGAGCAGCAGCAGCAGCAGCAAGATGGGGCTCTGCCGCAATGATACGAAACTCGCCTGACCAGGTAAAGAATTGTAAAAGAGGCAGGTCTGGAAATTCTCTGTGCCCGCCGGTCCGACTCTTGGATTCTGCATCCGGGACGAGAAAGGGGTATTCGGGCAGAGTAAGCTCAAAATTCGTCTTTCTCAGGCTCTTGACGCGAGCTGCGGCTGTCCTGCGTGGTGGACGACCAAAAGGATCCGTCTCTTGCGGTCGCAGACGGAGTGGGGGAGGAGGAGCTGATCGTCGCAAGGGATCAAAATGACGATGGATACCCGGCGGTGGTGTGCGGTCACGAGGGCGAATATCGCCGCGATATATCTCTCTTGGTGGCCGGGGCTCCCTATACCGAATGTCATGATACGCCTCCTCGTCCTCCCCGTCTGCCCCTTCTCTATAATCAACAACTTGCACCGTAGGGTAAGGATCATAGTCTACATCTCGACGACGAGGAGCAAGGAATTCCGGCACTTCTTCATCATAGTATCTGGGAGAAACGGGGCGCTGCGGGAGCCGGATTTTATTGTTCCTCTCTCGATGACCCATCGATTTGCTCCTCATTTGAGAAGGATCTCGCTTCTCGTGTGAACCTGAGTTGTTTATGATGACTTCTCTTTCCTCCTCGTAATGACGTTTGTTTCTGGGCGGGAATCGACGCCGAAGCTTTGCTTCATCAGAATCAGAGTCATCACTGTTGCTGCTGCTGCTGCTTTCGCCGCTGCTGTTGTTGTTGTCGTAACTGTTTCTGCTGTTGCTTCCACAGTATCCCCTCCATCTTTCTTCACTGCTTTGATCCTCCTGCGCCCAAACCTTATCCCACACGCGTTGCGGTGTTCCATAGCCATCTCGGATGTGCCAGTCTATCCAAGTGTGGTCCCTTAGCCAGGCACGGACGTCAGCTACGCATCCCTCCACCATCGGATGCTTATACATCACTCCGTCAGTCTTCCACGCACACCATGACCAGCTGGGAAACTTCATATTCTTATACTTGTCGTCCGCTGAAGAGGGCGCCTCGAGAAGCGTGGCTTTACCAAGAGGTTCCCATAGTAGGGCAAAATCAAAATGTGACGTTGGCAGCCCAAAGACGAACGGTGCCCTCAGGGTGCCTTCCATCAGTTTGCACATTCCGTTGAAAGCCGCAAGTATATCAAACGGCTCGTAGAGATCCCTCTTCGTGTAGAGGCTGACGCAGTTCGTATAGAACCAGAGCGCTCTGCGTCTCAGCTGCGTCAATGTCTGCAAGGGAGCTCCGGTAAGGTCAAGGGACCAACCCTTGCCGTTCTTGTCCCCGAAGATGTCTTCCGACATGCCCGTACTTCTGCACTGGAAGTAGACTTGCCCTTTGGTAAATATGAGACATCTTCTGGACAGGAGGCGCTCTTGAAAAGTCCACGCGCGTCGATTCCACTATCTCAGATTAGCAGAGTTCGATTTTGATCTCAGGAATAAGATAGATGTACGTACCGCAGAATTGTCTATGCTAGCTTCCGGTGGCTGATGCAACATGAGGTGAACATCGTCGGCAATCTTTGCAATATGCTGCCGTACGTGGTGATCCTCATTGATGGCCAGTAGGCCAACCTCGGCACCATCACCGTCTGCAGCGCAAATGGTCATTGTCGAGTTTCCGTAAACTATAAGGCGTGAGTAAGAAAGGAGGATCGTGGAGTAAAAGAAACGTCGACGGGGAACACGTAATTACTTAAATGCATCGCTCGAGAATTCAAGTTCCACGAATGGCTGCTATCTTGAATAATGCAAAGAGAGTCGATCCAGATATACCGAATGCCCAAGCTGCTGACCAGACTGATGCTCTGCTTGAGAGCTTTGGGTAGGCCGGCAATGGGTTGAGCGAGGCCTCCGGATTTGCGCCGGTTTTGGATGTTGCGCAGAGTCGTCCTGTGATCCCGACTACTACCCCACACGTAGCTTACCGTTGCGTATGCGTCAAAGATTAGATGGTCTTCCTCTGTTCTATATGGTAGTGGAACTAGATTCTGGTTTTGAATATCAATCACTCCAAAGTATGACTGGCTCAGCGTCTCGGAGAAGGGGTGCTCTATCCCAAGCTTTCCGGTGCAGCGCCCATCATGATGAGTCTCGCATAGCCTGAGAAACTCCCTAATCAAGTTTCGTTTGCTCACAGCCGGTCCGATGCGTCGCCCTAGAAATCGCGTCTCTTCATTCAATAGCCGAGGATAGTCCAAGTTTGACTCGTTGTAGGAAGAGGGGGCAGCAAGAACAAGGTACGCTTCGTGAGGCTTGAGACAATCGTGGTTCCAGCGAATTCGCAATCGCCGCGTCCTTTTTCTGCTCGTTGACTTTAAAGAATCACGACCATCCAGTTCCCATACAAGACTACAAGTCGTCTTCTTCTTGTCAATGTTTGAGCCAACATCGGGAGGGATAGCGGCAGCAATAACACTGCAAAGCAAACATTCGGCCGCTCTCGCTTCTATACTATCCAACGTATCAAAGACCGATTTTCCACTGCTTGGTTGCAAGGGCTGTGGCAAGAACGCAGAGTTGGAGGAGGATATGCCATTGCCAATCTTGAACTTGTCAACGCTGAGTCCCAATTCAATACATCGAATGCAGAGAGGGCTACATCTATCCATTTCAGAGTCAAGCATAGCAACCTTTTTGGCTCTCCTGCCACAACAAATCATGGATACTGATGATTGGATAAAGGACCAGCTCGAGATTTGAGAAATGAAAAATCATAAAAAACCATAAATAGATGCACAAAGGGATTATCAGATAGGAGGCAGCATTTTAAGCTAAGCCAACAGCCAACTTGTACTATAGCAAGGATTTAGGGTATTCAGCCGACCGTTCTGCCTTGCACGCAGCCTAGCCTGCAGCCCAATTTCAGCCCGAACAGTCCCTTGAAAGTATCAGTAAGTAAGGGAACGATTATGCCTTGCGGTTCTTCTATCCATAATTTCAGCTGTCTCATCTTTTGCATTGCCTTGTTAGGTATGTTTCCCGCGTAATGGCTTACAGTGATTTGCAGTTCATGGTCTGGATAGCACTGGACCTTGCATTTGCTCTAGCTAATTTCAAAAATGCCACTTATATGTCAAATATTCCACGCTTTGTTGAATGCTATGTGATGCTGCACCCCAAAGACAGTAACAAAAGCCCGGAGTTGAGCATCAAGATAGTAGTCCAAGCAAGACACTGGTACATAGCGCACAGCTATAATAAATAGCAGGCCTGTACATAAGGTACCGTACCTAAGAGCCATGTATACATGAGGGAAAGCATGACGTCGGCCTCATAAGACACAATAGCACCGCACCTTCCAACAAGCCGGCTCGGGCTCGATCTGCGACGTGTGATTAGTTCACACATGTCACGTGACTTGCCCGGTTAGCTCAATCGGTAGAGCGTGAGACTCTTAAATGAGGCACACGTTCTGATGCAATCTCAAGGTTGCGGGTTCGACCCCCGCATCGGGCTCTTCCTATACAATCAACGATTGAGACTTGATACGGCTTCCTTTTTTGTCATTTATACAGATTCCTTGCACGGGTCTGCGGTTTGCAATTGTTTATGATTATTTTTCTTATTTTTAATCATTTGTTGGTGGACAGAGGAGAGTAGGAATATGCATTCTACATAAGGTATGTTGGTTGTACTGGGGCTTCATTGAGACATCAATCATGTAAAATGCTCCCAACGCTGTTCATGTACAGAAAATTCCGTCTACAATCCAAAACCAAGACCACGTCCACTCGGTGCTCAGTGAAATCTTCGTCCCCGGTAATGCCTGTCCCCTCTGTAGCCGCCTCCATACGGTGCCCCTCGCCGATGGTCCCCCCTATCTCGAGGCCCGTAATGTCCACCTCGATAGCCCCCACGCCCACCGCCGCCGCTCTCCGCGTGTTCATGCCGTGGCGGCGGTATCGGTTCCTCAACCTCAACCTCATATTCCTCGTACTCTTCGTTAAAGTATTGAACGACAGTATCCTGCTCTTGCCGGGCTGCCTCAGGGTCGAACACGAACCGCATGGTACCGTCTTGACCACGCGCCGTCCGTCGCTTAGAGGCGTCGCCGGGCCATGAGGATGTGGTTGCAGGCGACGTCAGGGAGCCGAGGTTAGCCGGCTGTGAGTCGTCGTTCTCGCAACGAGCGCAGTAGTACATGTGTCGAGGGATGAATTCTTTTTCGAGCTCCGTGTTAAGGGCGATTTTGATGTCCATGAATCGGTTCAGGTCAAACTGCGTGCCGACCTTGGTCGACTTGTGGTATTGGACGTACAAGTCCAAGATGTCCAACATGGTCTCGAGCACAGCTGGTCGGTGGTACTGCCGCCGCTGAGCGGCAAACTCCTGGACTTTATCCAAATGCTGGCCGGTCATGCGAGCGGTGAGCTCTACCAAGGCCATGACCATGGAAAATGTAGTGCGCTTGATGGGCACAAATGTTTTATACATGTCGATGCTCATGGCGTAAGCAATATCGAAGAACGGCTTGCCCTGCTCCGGACCCAGAATGCTGCGCACAATCTTTACCAGGAGCTTTTGGGGATAGCGAGTTCGAAAGTCGAAGCCAATCGTTTCGAGAATCAGGCGCTCTAGTCCGATGATGATTTTGCCAGGGGATTCGAAAATCTGCCCACCTTCATCAGCGTCAAAATCCACATGCAAGATGTCCCAGAGAACGCACCTTGTCGTCTGAAGCCGCGGGCTTTTCAGGATTCTTCACATTGTAGGCCGCCGCGAGAATGTCCTTGGACTTCTTAATCGTATCCTCGACTTTGCACGCGACAAACAACGATGCCAGGGCCGCGTCCTGATAGTTGTACTCGGCATCGCGAAAGTTGAGCCGAAACTTGTGGAAATATGTGCATGCCGTGTCAAACGTCCGCACTGGTCTGTCATGGTAGGTTAGACCGAGTACGTCCCAAAAGCAAGAAGAGCAAGGTGGGCTCGACGCACAGGTTGAGATGCTGTCTCACGGTGTCGATGAGCTGGACGCCTTGCAAGCGGTAATTATCCTCCCGCGCGGGGTCGCAGCCGTTATCTTTGAGCATCCGCCGTATCTTGAGCTCGGAGGCATATTGATTTGAACTGGAGATGTAACCCGGGTGAGGGCCGACCCGAGGAGCTGCGTCGCCATTCGAGGGTGGTGGAGGGGCTTCGGGCTCCGTAGGAGACATTTTGGCTCAGGTGACTCCAGAAGAAAGTGATGTAATCTCGTCTGGGCTCTTGTAGCAGTATGTTGGGATCGGGCCAGGTTCGATGAGAGGTTGTCTGGAGATTGCGGAAAGTCCCTTTCACGTCCTTTTTCGACCCATGGACACAATTGAGGTCTACTGTTGGCTTCCCATGACTGTCTTAAGATATAAGATTATTGATCTTGTGTTGTTGAATAAATGTACGAGTCGACGTGCCTGGACTGCTGGTGTCGAGCCGAGAAAAAGATAGCCGTGATGCTGATATTTGGAAGATGAGGTTGGCTGCTATGGAAAGCATCAATTGAACTTTGGGATACGCGGACCCAAGCCGCTAAGTGCGGATCCACTCCGCGCAATGACGCAGCTTTAGATGTACTTTATACGACAGTAGATCTACCCTACACCGAGGTATTGAGGACGATGTTTTATATGAAGCACGTTGATAAGAAGATTGTAGTGAGCAGCTCGATCCGTTTGGATGATCATATTCATCTGTATTATTTCTATAAAGTCCTTCTAATTCTTTCAACGTCCTGGTTGAAGACCATTGCAATGCCAACCAGGTCGAATTGTAAACCCAACATGCGTTGCTATCATCAGACCCCCCTATACAATATGGACTAAAAGTGTTGTATTGTCCACTTTTTCGATGATTCTTGAAAATCGGAGATTGCAGGATATAATAAAGATATCACAGTGCAACTCTCAACCATTTACGGGCTGAATATGCCCCTAATTGGGCGTGCTCAACTCGGGCGTGGCCGGAGCATCGCTAACGGAGCCAGAGTTGCCGGAGAAGGTGGGCCGAAACAAGTTGAACGGAAGACCCATGACCATAGAGGCCGATGTAAGGGCAGCAGCAATGAGGGTAAAGGGCTTCATGGTGATTTGAGATGGTGTGAATATGATATAGATCAGCTTTTGAGAATGTGAATTCGGGGTATCGGTGCGACCCAGCGCGAAAGACTTGTAAATTCAACACGAAAGGAAAATGACCGAAAGCCGTGAGAGCTAGCTCAACGGTTTGATAGAAGACGACGCTGTTAAGAGAATGGATATTGAATGAGATGAAATAAAAATGTTGGCAAACTCAACGAGGGCGGAGCGCATTCTTATCATCCCAAGTCATGAACCTAGGAGTCGATCCAAACATGCGCTCCTTACTCCAAACATTTGCTTTCAGGCCATTTCCAGATACGGCCTGCGTTTCATATAACCGGCTGCCAAGAGAAGCACATGAGACGGCGATAGAAGCAACTTTGTGACGCGCCGGGTTTCAGCTCCACGGAGGTGATGCCAATCATAGGCCGGCGACGAAGGCACTAGGTAGCGCGCTTACGAACAGTCCATAGGGGAAAGCGTGTTTGGCGGCGATGCTAGCTGAAATGGGGTTTCCAAGCTACACGGACTGTTTCGCGGCGTGTTTGCAAACGGCGTGATTTTGGCGATGCTTGGATGAAACGGCGGAACAAGTGCTGTATTTGGGAGCGTGAAACTTTGAAGTAGTGCCGAATGAGTTTACCGGTACTGGCAGCCCTTTGATGCTAAAGTAAGGTAGCCATCAGGACTCGTGCTTGTCTGTAAGCCTTGAAGGTCTGAAATCTGTAATTGCCATCATTCAGAAGGTTTAGCGGAGCACTGCACTGAAAAGCGCCCCTTCAGCGCTGTTCGCTCACCGCCCGCGGCTGCCTACAGAACCCCCAGACCCTTTCTGCCCGGGAAGATGACGTCTCCCGACGCCGCATCCGAGAAAGGTGCATGTTCCTAGAGACAGTCCGAGCTCCTTCCAACCTCCTCCATTCAGACTTTCATCCTACCTATGGACGTTTGAGCATCCGGATACGATTCAGTAAAACGACAACCCATCACCAAGACGCGTCAGCCACCTCACTCAGCGCGTCTATCAAATATGCGTTCAACGCGTTCTCTGCAAGCGCTCCTAGCGACGGCCCTCTTGACGGGTGCCCTGGCTCGTCAGCCATCTCGCCATGTCACCGACGATGATGACGATACGCCTCTACCTGTCGTCGTCTGGCACGGCCTGGGCGACTCGTATGCCGGCGAGGGCATCCAGCAGATTGGCGAGCTAGCCGACGAAATCCATCCTGGCACCTTCTTCCACGCCATCGCCATCGGATCAGACCCCAACTCCGACCGGTCTGCCACCTTCTTCGGCAACGTCACCGAGCAGATAGAGGCCGTGTGCGCCGTGCTCGCCTCGCATCCGATCCTATCCACCGCCCCGGCCATCGACGCGATTGGCTTCTCGCAAGGCGGGCAGTTCCTCCGCGGCTACATCGAGCGGTGCAACAACCCTCCCGTGCGAAGCCTGGTCACGTTCGGCAGCCAGCACACGGGCATCACCGAGTTCCGCGCCTGCGGCAACACAGACTGGCTGTGCAAGGGCGCCATGGCGCTCCTAAGATTCAACACCTGGAGCAACTACGTGCAAAGCCACCTGGTGCCTGCGCAGTACTACCGCGACCTGACGGACTACGACACCTACCTCGAAAAGTCCAACTTTTTAGCCGACATCAACAACGAGCGGGCGCTGAAGAACCAACAGTACAAGGAGAACATTGCCAACCTGACAAACTTTGTCATGTACCTGTTCGAGGACGACACCACGGTCATCCCCAAGCAATCTGCGTGGTTCACCGAGGTCAACGGCACCGCAGTCACTCCGCTGCGAGAGCAGATACAGTACAAGGAGGACTGGCTGGGTCTCCGTCAGCTGGACGAGAAGGGAGGGCTTCGATTCCGATCCATCACTGGCGAACACATGCACATCACGGAGCAGGTCCTGAGAGAGACCATTAAAGATTTCTTTGGACCGTTTAACAGGTCGTTTCCCAAGGAGAAGAAAGTGCAAGAGGACTTTTACTCGGGGGAGCTTTAGTTTCACGTCTTTATGAGAGTTGCTTTAATCCGTACATCGAATCTTTGTGATTTAGTCTTTTGCTTGCTGTCTCTTTACGTTTTCTATACGCGCTGTTTGCGTTTACATGGTTGGATCTCGGCAATGTTATTTGCAAGCGATGGGAATCTTATGGTACATCTGTTGACATTGGACGTAATTTGAGAGCCAAGTACGATGCAATGATAAATAAAGAGACTGATACATGTATTCTTCGATACGAATATAGCGATTCTATTCATATTTTTGTGTGTCCGTCTAATACGCCGTAACGCCTATGCCAGAGATATCTAACCATCATATTATGCCACTGCCGCACATGCACACAGACAATTATGGGTTAAAAAAAGGAGGGAAATATCATGGGACGCCGAAACTCTTTCTTCTCTTTTCCTCCCTTTCCTTACTCCTCGACCGCCTTTTGCGCCGTGGCCTTTTGCTTCCTCAGCCGGGCCTTGCGATCGGAAATCTGCTTGTCCAGCTTGTCGTCGTTGCTCTCCGGCTTGGGCTTGTCATCCTTGGCGGCGACAGCTTTCTTGGCCTTTTTGGGCGCAGGCGACTCGATCTGCTCGGGGCCGTCGCCGCCGTCGATAGACTTGCGCTTCTTGCCAATGTTGGCCTTTTCGGCGGCGTGGAGGGCCCGACGCTGGCCCTCTGCGTTGGAGATGACGTCCTTTTCGTCGAGCCAGAGCTCGTCGGTCAGCCAGATGGGCAGGGCGGCGGTCTCGGCGCCCTTGATGTAGATGCTCTTGACGTTGCGCCACTGCTGGGGCACCCACTTGTCGACGACGGCGGTGGCGACGGCCTGGACGTTGGCGGCGAGCTGGTCCGCGGTCCAGTCGGAGAAGCCGACGCGGACGGCGGTGTTTGTGCTGGGGGACAGGCTGACGAGGGCGGAGCCGAGGGCCTTTTCAATCTCCTTGGCGATCTCGGCGGGCGTGCCCGCGTTGACCTCGCCCTCCTTCTTCTGCGGCTTGGTGCGCTTGCCCTCGACCTTGCGGGCCTTGGGCTTGAGCACGACGGGAATGGGCCGCTTGAGCGTCGTCTTGTAGAACGTCTTGCCCAGCACCTTGGGCAGGCGGTTGATGATGCGGTCGTCGCCGAGGAAGACGTCGTGCTCGGAGAAGAGCTTGCGCTGGGCCTCGTACTGGCTGTACTTGGCCTTGAGCTTGGTGATGTCGATGACGCGCGTGATCTTCTTGCGCAGCTCCGCCGGGAACTCGTCTGCGGCCACAATGTTCTTGTACGCCCGCTGCGGGTCCGCCGTAATGAGGCAGACGGTCGTCTCGGCCGAGGCGTTGAGGCTGTGCGGCAGCGGGATCTTGCCCGGCTGCAGACGAGTCTTGTCGGAGATGTGGCGCTTGGTCGTGAGCGTCAGCCAGATGATCTTTTCGGAGTCGATGTCGGCCTCTTCCAGGAGGTTGCGCTTGGACGACTCTTCGGACTTTTGCTCAGACGCCTTTTTGATGTGGGCGAGGAGCGCCTTGGAGGCTTTGAGGGTCTGATTTGAGTGACTCGGTCAGCATTACAAACAAATATTCTTTCTTTAATCAAGACGTCTTTGGCTTCTTGTCCTGCGTCAAAGCCAAGATGCGGTTGAAGAATTGGCGACGAACCTGCTCGGGGTCAATGGGCGCCGGGGCGCTCGACGCAACAGTGGCGACCTCTTTTTTTGAAGGAGCCATCTCGATGTACGGATCCTTGTCTTTTCCTTTCTAAACGGACAAGCAGCAAGAAAAGAAAAAGGAAATGCGACTGTAGTTGTTCGTGGTGGGGTGGCTTGCTGCTTTGCTGCAAAATCTCACCCAAGCTGCTTGTCGAGGCTATCTCAGAAAAAAAAAAAAGTTGGCCATGGAAGCGAAATTTTTCCGAGCGAGTTAGCGCGGTGCTTCGGAATATGCAAGTCCCGGCTGCCGGTCTTGGCACGGAAGACGGACGGCGGCCGGAGCGGACGATGGAAAGGCTCCACTTGTACTTTTGTACCGCGCCGTCCATTCATTACCTTACCTTATATTTGTGTTTAGTACTAAAGTATAGCTACCTAGCAGGTATGATCAATTTCAGTGCTCCAGTTGCAGCGCGAAGAAGGTCGCGAACTGGTGAAACGGAGCTTCATAGCAACGTATTGTCTTTCATAGTAAGCGATTGGCCAACTACGTGCAAACATTTGCGCATTTTCCATCTTCATTAGACAGCAGCTTTGCGCACAACGAACGTGGATGCCAGACATGGCTCCCCCCGAGCCTAGATTAAGGTAGATAAGGCAAGGCATGCTGGCGATGCATTCGCGTCGGCACCCTCGCGACAGTTGCAGAGCACACACACACGTATTCATCCCCCAGACGGCATCATCATCTGCTGACAGCAATGCGTCTCTGCCCGATCTTTTGGGGTAGGGTTCACAGTCAATTGAGACGGGGAGAACAAAAAGCCACGGGTAGATGCGAGGCCGAGCATGACTGCATCAGATGTTATACGTGACATACCATACTTAATGTAACCGGCACGGCAGCATGCACAAGGACGGCGAGAGGAGGGGGTGCCGCATGTGAGCGTGAAAGTAGGCTACAGGTAATATGTAGGGCGGGCTTGACGTGGACGCAGACGCAGACGCAGAGGATAGAACGGTGGATTGGATGCGATGGAGCATGCAGGCAGCAAAAGCAGGCGTATCGCGTGATGGTAGCCGCAAGGGAAGATGCAGATGGAGGCTGTACGAAGTGGTAAAACGCGGCGAAATGTCAAAGCCTTTATCGGCGGTCCCGTACATGATACGCCGCAGGCTGTACGAAGCGGGTCGTACAGAGATAATGTGCAGGATAGAGAAATGGAAGAGATTCGTGGTAACACACGCCCTGTACATGTATGGAAAAGGCAAGGTAAGGGTATAGTACTAGTTTGTGCCATGACTGGAATGGAGCAGGGCTCATCTGCAATGCATGCTCTCTTACGGCTAAGAAGGACAAGGTGAAAAATTTCCAACAGCTCGCATGTGAGAGGAACGCGGTCCAGGTTGCAGGCGTGTGGAGACGTGACTAGGACGGGGAGGAGGCTGGAGGTGCAGAAGGGGAAATTGCAGATTTATCATTTTGTGCAGTGCAGATTTGTGCCGGGTGAGGAGAAGGGAATACGTGGAGCTTGATCAATTGCTCTAGAGTGCGGAGTGCGTTGCGTGCGTGCGACGGCTGCGTGGATAGATGGATGGATATACTAATATACTGCTCAACTGCTATCAGTCAGTCTCGCAGGTGGCCAATCTGTATGTCTCTCATGCAGAGATGATACATGATTCTATATGGGCGAGCATGGTGCTGGAACAATGCACGCACACGACCGAAGACAACTTGATTGAACCTGACAAGTACGGACTAGAGTAGATTCATGTTCCATTTGTGCCATCAAATCGAGATGATAAAAAAGCCTGGCGAATGGAAGTGCCCTGTGCGCAGTCGCCAGACACGCGCATGGGCATGTCGCCATAGCAGCCGCAGCTCCCTGTAGGAATTCCCATGCTGCCCCCTCTCCAGCGCCCTGGATCCCCTGAAGGCGCCCGTTGCTACGGCGCTAGGCGGGCACTTTACGCGCTGTCCTTTAGCAGCTTGGGCTCTCAATTAGTAGGGCGAGACACTGAAAGGAAAAAAAGGCGCTATGCTGGTAGCAATTATAAAAAAAAAAAAAAAGTGCACTGCACAACGCCAACGCCAACGCGATGCGTCGCGCGCGTTCGTGTCTCTTTTTCTTTTTCCCCATACGTCTTCTCCGCCCGTTTAAATACCGCCTCAGCCCAGCCCTGGCTCTCTTTCCCTCACCCCTTCCCAGCCCACGGCCCGTGTGAAGCATCCAGTCATTTTTCTTTTTATTTGCATTAATCCCTTCACACGACACGGCCCCCTTTTTTTTGGGCCAGGAGGATTTTGTTTTTTTTATTTTTCCCATGACTGCTAGACTCATCCAGTGCAGTATCGTCGTCGGATCAATAACAACTATACTCTCTCTCTCTGTCCTCTGTTTAGGCTTGTAAGTGGGGAGGGGAGAAAAGAGCTGCAGTGCGGCCAAAGGAGCTCCAGACCGTGTAGAGAAAACAAGACACCAAAACCCCGTCCGACGCGATTCGACAGTACATAACCGGGCCAAGGCGGCAAGACAACACGAAGGAAAAAGAAAAAAAAAAAAAAGAGGGATTTGAGGTGTATGAAGAGTGTGATGACCTCTTGGTGAAAGGAACAGGAAAAAATATAAAGAAAAAAAGAGGTGCAAGAGAAGAACGCGAGAAGCGAGATATAGAGAGCTCCAGCTCGGTCCAATTCTCTCTGTATATCCGATAGCTGGGGACCTACACGCCACCCGCCGCCTCGCGCCAATTCAAACCACATGGACTCGCCCACGCGACAGCCGGCACCCGCCGAGCCAGCTCTGCCCGCCCCATCGGCCTCAGTCTCTTCGCTGGGCTCGCCTCTCAAGCGGCCAGCCCCGTCTCTGCTGCCGCCCTTTGAGCCGCTCTCGTCCTCGCCTGGCCTCCCACGGCCGTCGAAACGCCAGAATGTCGGGACGACTGGTGCTCATCTGCGGTATCCCACGCCGGTGCCCACCTCCAGCACGGGCATCCTCTCCAGCTCGCCTCTCCGGGCGAGGCTCAGCCGTGGCCTGTCCGAGCGAGCTCCCCTCTCGGCCGTGCCGTCGGTAGAGCTCAACGAGAACGGCGAGATGCTGCTCATGGGCCGCTCTTCCAACTCGTCTCACTTCCAGCTGTCGGCGAACCGGCTCGTGTCCCGCGTGCACGTCAAGGCCCGCTATCTCCAGGCAACAGGTCCTCTCGAGCCCAACAAGATCGAAATCACCTGCAACGGCTGGAACGGGCTGAAGCTGCACTGCCAGGGCCGCTCCTGGGAGCTCCTCAAGGGCGACAGCTTCACCAGCGAGACCGAGGGCACGGAGATCATGGTCGACGTGCACGACGCGCGCGTCCTGATCCAGTGGCCCAAACGCAGTTCTTCTTCGGGTACGGACGCCAACGGCCTCCTGTCCGACTCGAGCTGGGAGGACTCGCCGCCGCGGTCCCAGGCCAGGGCCAACGCCAACGCCATGATGCTGCTGCAGTCGTCCCCCCTGCGGAGAAGCGCGCGAATCCAGTCTCCGGACAGTCCCACGCCGGCCCCTCGCCGCCGCTCTGTGGTAGCAGCAGACGACGACACCGGCATCCAGATCTACGAGGATGATGACGACGACCTGCCGGAGTCTGGACGTGACGAAGATCCGGACATGACCATCAGCATGCGCACCGAGCTCACCGCCAGCTTCTCCAGCGACGCAGCAGATCCCGATGAAGAGGAGGACGAGAGCGACGACCCCGACGAGGAGAACGACCCCATCATCCACTCCTTTGGCCCCTTTGGCGCCAACATTTCCACCCGACTCGCCTCCATCTCCACCAAATCCCCACGCGTACCGCACTCCTCTCCAAGGCGGGCCCTGAAGAAGGGCTCAGCGGAGACGCTGGTGCCACGAAAGATGCTCCGGGAAGTCGACGATGTGGAGGCCAGCCCTCGCAAGTCCAAGGTGAAGAGGGAGTCGTCCCTCCAGGAGGAGAAGCCCGCTCGAGAGCTGCTGCAACCCAAGGTAGAAGAGGAGGAGGAGGAGGAGGAGGCGGAGAGGGAGGCGGCCAAGGAGAAAGCGTCCAGAGTCCCCTCAGAGGCGGACGAGGCCATCTCCAACCACGTCGTCAACCAGCTCGCCTTTTCCCGCCTGTCCTCGACGCCCCTGTCCACCATCATGCACAACCTGCCGGCCGAGCACACCAAGGACCTGTCTAGGGACACGCTGCGCCTCATCATCGAGACGACGGCGTGCATCGGCATCATCAAGCGGTCGGGCAAGGACGCCGCGGGCAAGGCGCTGGAGAGCGAGTATTACTACGTGCCAGAGGCCGACACCGACGAGCAGCGCCGTGCGGCTGTTGTGGACGGCCTGCGAAAGCCTAGCCTGCGCGCATGCCGAAAACAACACAAGGTGGGTTTTTTTTTTAAAATGATTTCTTTACAGTCACTTATTTCTCCTTTAACCGTGAGCATGTCACCTAACATTATGACCGCAGCAATACTACTGGAAGCGCCCCAAGACACCTTGAAACAACCCCCCCATATCATTACGATGCAAAAAAAGGGAAAGCTACGAATTAAAAAAAAAAAAATCACACGGAGGAACGATTGATTGATTCTTATGGACTCGCATATATAAAAGAAAAAGAGAGATCAATACCCTTTTTTGCTCGAGGCAACCCACCAGTAATTCCTACCGTCTGGTTTTGGTTTCCTCCTGTCTTATCGCTGTGGACGGAACGAGACATGTAAGATGAGAGAGTGCGTGTGGTGTTTTTAAAGTTCCGCTTGTTTATTTCCCCCACCCCCCCTTCATGACTCTGGGTCACGACGGATGAAGAGAAGAAATGCAGTGTTTTTTTTTCCCTTTTGATTTTTTATCCTATTTTCCTTTTGGGTCGCTCCTCGCTCTCCGGAGGGGGAGTCAATTCGGCGGGAAACGCTCAGGGAGGTTTTTACCGGGTGAGAAGGACGATTTTGTGCATCGTCCAAATTCATCCTCATGTCCGTAGGTGTTATTCGGCATGTTTTTTTTTTTCATCCCCTGCACAAAAAAAGAGTAAAGAAGGAAGCTGTTGCTGTCGCTGTTGAAGCTTATGTACATATATCACATTACACACCGAGGGCGATCCGCGCACGGCAATACAAGATGAATATTACGATATGAAATCAAAATCATCTTGAAATAACAAGACTTTGCAGTAACAAGAAAATAATCACGATATTCATAAATTCAAGAATCATCTAGCAGTAACAAGAAAATAATCACGATATTCATAAATTCAAGCATCATCTAGCAGTAACAAGAAGACATTTACGATATCAAAATCCGGAATCACCTATATGTGAAAAATTCATCACGGCATCAAAATCAAGAATCACCGGCAGCAAACAAGATAAACTCAAAAAAGATCGTGATCTGCATTCAAATCAATTCCACACGTAATGTGACACCACAAGCCCATGCACGCCAGCATCATACGATTGCCCCCCCAAGCCACGGGCTCTAAAGGCGGCTGGCTGATAAAAAAAAGGAACCCCGCCTTTTTGCTTTAGGTGGCGAGCGGGAAGGCGCTGACGCATTGGATCTTGCATTGGAGCACAGGGTAGCTGCCCAAGATGAGGGGATATATAATTGACACTTTGTCTGCCAATCTGTAACAACCAAATAAAACCACAACCACAACCAAACATATTTGATCCTAGTATGTCAACCTATGAATCTCGCAAGACAACAACTAGCTAGCTAACACAGCCCAATAGCAACACAACCTTATTACACATCAATACACAATACAAGCTAGAATCAACTAGCCATGGAATCAACTCGACCATCAACTCCCCCAAAAAGTTCGTCATCCCCCTCTCTATGCTCCCATCTTTGCTATCTACATACCTAACAATCATAATAGCAGACCAGACCTCCCACCCCAACGACACCTCCCCCGCCGCCCGCTCCGCCATCCAGCACACCGCCAGCTGGAAGCCCAGCTCGCTCGACCGCCGCCTCAGCTGGAGCAAGCAGGACGAGAAGCACGTCCAGGAGATGAGTTCCCTGGCTGGCGTCCAGTCGGGCCACCAGGGCTTTACCGAGAAGGCGTAGTCTACTGAAAAAAGAAAAGAAAAAGACTGAAAAAAAAAAAAAAAGTCATTCAAAAGCATGGCATTGGGATGGACAAATGGGAAAAATGAGCTGGTAGCGTGATGAACCAAAAAATGGAGGTGTCCTATTGGCGATGGATTACGATGGATTCAAAACAGAATGACTCTTACAAGTCAATGCATTCTTGGAGTCTAGTTAGTGCTTACAAAATCAAAATTATTTCTTTCACAAGAGCTCCCTCATATACTACAAGGTTCAATACTCGAGGCACGCACATACCGTAGACACCAAGTGAGACTTCATTTCAAGCTGGCCCAAGCCGGCATTTGCTAGCTAATGTACACAGATGGAGAAGAGGAAATGAGAATAAAAGAACACTGAGATAAAAAAAGAAACTCTGTTTCTTTTGCATCATGACCGCGATACGTCGCTCCAGCCCGCATTCGCGATCGATTGGGGTATTCCAGACTTGAACCCGAAAAAAAGGAAAAACCCAAGAGAGAATTAAAAAAAAAAAATCGCAACTCCTACTCCAGACCCATGCATCATGATGGAGGGTTCCCGTCCCAAGCGTATGAAATGAAAGTAGCCAACCGTACCAATGACATCTTCTCATCACCCCTACTACAAGGCAAGCAAGGCAGAGCAGACCTATCACACCTCTCGTTTCCCACTTATGGTGGTGGTGGAAAGGCGCTCCGACAGGGCGCCCACCGCATATGCCGCGCCGCCCACACCGACCGTGCCCATCACCACCTTCTTGCCAAAGCTCCTCCTCTTCTTCCTCTTCGGGATCGCAGACTCCACAGGTTCCGATTGCTCCGTCTGCGCGTTGTTGTTCTTGCCGGTGCGGAAAGGCGGTGCCGGCTTAGCGTGGCCGTCCTCTAGGCTGTCGTAGTTCACAAATCCAGTGGGGCTGGCAAAGTTCCCCGACACGGGCCGTCCCATCATATCCACCGGGTTGATGCGAGCCGTGCTGGGCCTCTCCAAAGGGAGCTCGCTGGGGTTGGGGGCGGCTGGCCGGTTCTTGCGGAAAATCAGCACGTCGCCGCCGCCCGAGACAATATCGTAGCCACGTTCCTGCAGAGGCTTAAAGTATGGAAGAAACTTGGATGGGTGGGATAGGCGCAGCAGCACGTCCGTCAGTTTGGGGGGAGCAGAAACATCCTGTTCGTGGGATGTGGTGTCAGCGACACCAACGGACTCGGTCGACGTGTCATAGGCGAGGATTTTGTATTCGACGGGCTCATCTCCATCTTTTGGTACCGCAGCGATGGGCTCGTCGTAGTGCTTGGACACCGCCGGTTCCGTTTCGCGACCACATTCCTCAGAGTAGCTTGTTTCTAGTCCCTTTGGTTCGTTAGAGTACGGATCCTTCTCGGCGCGCATTTCGGCCAGCTTGCTGGTGATGCGTTCGATCGGTTCTGGTTCGGATTTCGACAACTCACTGGGAAAGCTTTCATCCATAGAACTCATCTCTACTTCTGTCTCATCTTTTTCTGCACTCACTTCCTTGCCCACACCTGCCCTGCTTAGCACCTGGCTTCGAATCTCATCTGCCGTCAACAGCTCGAGAGGGGTATCCTTCCATCCATCAACGCTGATGCCGTGATGCCGCGTGGCTGAGGCCGCCATGTCAGCCCGAAGCTTTGCCTTTGCGTCATAAGACCCGAGGCTGGCAGCGACGACGTCCTCGACCTTGATCTCAGTCTCCGCATCTGGAGGCGAGGCTTGATAGCCATTGAGATCCTTGTAGACTTTGGTCACCTCCTCGGGGTGGATGGGATATGGAGTGTCTGGGGAGTCGAACGTTTGAGGCTCGTACTCGCCCAAATCGGTGTAGCTTTTGGTCAACTCCTCGGGGTGAATGTGACGCGTCTTTTCCGGCTCTACATAGCCGTCGACCGCATAGGCGGATAGATCTTTGTAGTTCTTAGAAGCCTCTTCCGGGTGAATCCGCGGCTGTGCTGGTCCTTTGTTGGGAAATGCCGAGTACTCTGGCAAGTCCTGATATTCCTTGGACGCCTCCTCGGGATGCACTCGGGGAGTGCGGGGACCCGCATTAGGGTACTGGGCATAGAGGTCGAGGTCTTCGTAGTTCTTAGAGAGCTCTTCCTGGGTCAAGGGGCGAAGGCCATCTGGCTCGTGCCAGCGAACTGGCCCATACTTGTCCATGTCCTCGTAGTCGAACTTGGTGGTCTCGCGCACTTCAACCTTGGCAGGAATCGGCTCCGCCTTGGGAGTGGGGTCGTTCTGAAGGGCCTCGTAAGCCTCCAGGACGGAGGCCTTGCAAGTGAAAGGACGTCCGTACGCGTGGAGATCCTTGTAGTTCTTGGACAATTCCTCCGGAGTCAAACGTCGAAGCCCATCGGGTTCGTCCCACGTGGCGGGGCCATACTTGTGCAAGTCCTTATAGTTCTTTGACTTTTCTTCTTGAGATTTTTCTTGCAGACCATCGGGCTCATTCCACCGAATAGGGCCGTATTTATCGAGGTCTTCGTATTGCTTGGACTGTTCTTCGGGAGTGAGCTGGGGCAATCCATCAGGCTCATTCCACTTGACCGGATTGTACTTGTCCAGGTCGTCGTAATTCTTGGACTCTTCCTCGGGCGTAAGCTCTCGCGGCGTATCCGGGTTGTCAATCTTCATTCTCGCATAGTCTGGAAGATCTTGGTAGATCTTGGAGCGCTCCTCAGGAGTCATGTGGGGCAGCCCATCAGGCTCGTTCCATTTGTTTGGCTTGTAGTCGGGAAGGTCTTTGTACTGCTTGGACTCTTCTTCCGGCGTCAGCTTTCGAGGGGCGTTCGGGCCGTCGAACTTTTTGGCGGAGTACTTTTCGAGCTCTGCCCGTGAGACCCTACGGTTGGTGATGGGATCGATGAAGCTGAGATCGTCACCGGCTGTGGCTCGCAGGACGCTCTCGGCAGTCACTTGATCTGACTTGCGGTTTGGATGAAGGTAGCTGCGGATGTTCTGCAGAGGTGTCCACATGGTATCGTCATTATTGAATAGACGGTTGATGGCATCCCGCTCGACATCTTCGATATTTCGGCCGGGGCGGGCTCCAGACAGGTCATCGGACCATGACTTGACGTCCTTGAGATTGGTGTATTTCGCAGAAGACGATGCGGCGGTCTTGGAGCTCTGCGGCTTGGGGTTGTCCCATGAAAGGCGCCTGTTGAGGGAGACCAGGTATTTGAAGGAGAGGACACCGTGACGGCGGCGCCCCAAGTCGAAGCCACAAAACTGTCTGCTCTGTTGACTGGCAGTCGATCGGGTAGAGGCCAGGGTGGAGGAGGTGAGGGCACTGCGTGCCAGGAGGAGCCTCGCTCGAGGTGAGGCAAGCTGAGAAGTCGGGATCATGGTGATGGAAAAATATCGAGCCAATGGCGGAGATGGGATGGAACTACCGAATCTGCCGGCAAATCACCGTTAGTACACCAGGCGGCCCTCATACGTGGACATCCCACAACGTCATAATGAGGAAGTCATGGGACAAATACGCACCAGAAAAGCGTCGAGCTGAATCACCCCAACAGCAGCAATTGCATGTGACATGGAACTCGGACAGAACCGGGCTGTGCGAAGGGGAAGGAAATAAAGGACGGCACGGTGTTGCCGTTGAATTGAGTGGTATACGGAGTACGGTGTAGCTGAAGGAGAGTCGATATGACTATCGCCGACTTGACTGGTGACGAAGGGGGGGGCAGAGATTGGAGGAGGCGAAGGGAATGAAGAATTTTGAGTATGGAGACTGGCAGGTGGGTAATGGAAAGAAGAAAAAAAAAGAAGAGAGATCAAAAGAGTAGATGGAGACGACGAGAGAGAGAAAGACGCGGGTATGTATGAACATTGGCGGCGGGTCCCCTCCCTCAACATGAACGCTTATCTGAGGTGAAAGCGAGTTTTGGTCACCTCACCGGGCTGCGCCGTTCAGGGTCAGCGACTCAGCAGCTACTTGCGGGGTAACCCGCTAAGCCCACAGCGAGGTGCCACTGAAGCCTGCGCTGGCATGGACCGCCCGGTGGGCCATTTCAGGGAGACAAACCTCACGTTACTTGGAGGGAGGCGGCGGCGCTCCACTGCCGGCTGGGACAGAGAAGAGCGAGAGGCGGGTACGGAGCACCTCGGAACTTCCTAGACCGGTCTGACCAGGTGGAATGGCCCCGGATGGACAGGATCAAAACTCCAATCTGCTGTGCGCGAATCGCCGCTTGTGGCACCAGACGAAATAGAGGCGATCTGTTGCTAAGAACGCCTGGGTTCTCCGCACTGCTAAACCACCTCGTGCTCCCCCTCTCTTCCACTCATGTTTGATCGTTAGGGGGCCTGTCACTGCAGCTGCAGCGTCCATGCAGGGGCCCCAGCTTCCCCACTGCGCTCACTGAACTGAGGCTGCTCTCTTCCCTGCTAGGGCGCCTGGGGTAGCTGTGACGACGTCACGGTGGGGTCGCAGCTCGAATTGACCGAGCCAAGCCGTTGCCTCAGGGCCAATCACCAAGTTCCTCGCCTTTCTCGGCGTCTGTGGGCTGCAGCCGGAGGAAGGCAGAAATCACGTGAAGAGACCAACACACGGGATTTTGGCTTTTGCCCTTTGTCCCAGCCTCCCGCAACGAAGTTGAGGAGCCGATGGTTCTGTGGTGTGAGTGAGTGTTTCGGGTAGAGACTTGTTGCGAAACATCAGATGGGCTGACCCAACGTCGGAGAAAATAGGCCATGATTCAGGGCCGCCTTGACCGGGTATGGTCGGCCAGGCTTGGGAGGGACGATCTCGTTGTTCCGTGGTGGTGGTGTGGGAGCGCAACATGCCGCCAGGCAGGCAAACGCGGCTTTGCCTTGAGCGGGCCAGTGGCGATTTGGCGGATGCGCGGAGCAGCACCAAAGTACACGATGGTGGCACGCCCGTCAGAGACCCTGGATAAATTCCCTCACCCAGCGGTATCAAAGGCTGATGTGGCAGAAGGGTGAGAGCTGTCAGTGGCGCCTGGTTGAAAAGGCGCTATGCAGGGGCCGTGCATCGAAGCATGTGGTCTGGGCATGGGGCTGGCTTGTCGTGGAGTCGAATTCGAGATGAGGATTGCCATTGCAGGGGATGCAGCATGATGGCATCTGGCTTCATGTTGCCAGCGTGTCGTGACGTGACTGGGGATGGTGTTTTGATCTTGACCGACCGTTTCTACGCCGGGTCCAGAGTGACGATGCCATCATGCGTTCAGAGTATGTGCATCAAAGAACTACTTACTATACTCATGGAAATCTTCCCAAAGTAGGTAGATGCCGTCAACATTTTAGGCACAAGTCATACTTTGAAAAAATAGCACAAATAGATCGGGCATACTAGCAAAAGAGTATTTAGGCAAATCTATGTTTGAGTACATGCATTAGAATCTGTATCCAGACCAAGAGTCGCTGGCGGTGGCCTTAAGGAGGGAGGCTTCTCGATGCTGAAGTGCGACGTGTCTCCCAAGTCCCTGCCATCCGGGCAGACTGGCAATTGAGAATATGCTTATGGCAAAGCTCTGCTGACGATGCCTCTGCATGACTGCTATACATCAAAAGTACTCTATAAATTATAAAGATTCCAGCCTGGAAAAGGTTGAATAGATCACCTTCTCCGGCCCCAGTCTTCGCCTTCCACACCTTGTACTAGATGGTATTCCACCGATTGCTTACCTAAGTGTCCCTCACTGCGGTAGAAGTGCCCCTCCTGTAGCTTGCCAGTAATGAATTGCCCCGCCATAGCCGGCGTGACTCTTTCAGCTGCAGTTGAGCTTTACTGACTAAGATGGCACTCGTTACCGCGCAGCCAGCAGCCTCCAGCGCTCTGCTACAGAGGCTATGCTGACATCACAGGCGGCCTTCATAGCGGCCAGCCCACGCGACAGCCCTCAAAATCCAATTACTAATTTTTCGTCCCGCCTCGTCCTCGAAGCTCCTCCAGCAACCACCTCGCAGAGCGCCTCTCCTCCCCATCCTCCTCTCCGCGCGCAGCGACGACCGCTCACCCTCCTTGACCCCCTCCTCCCGCAGACAGACCATGAAGCAGCGCGCTTCCGCAGCTGCCCGAGCTTCCGGGGCCAAGTTCGGGGGCTTCGGCGCCGCCGGCGGGACGGGCACCCTGTCGTACCTCGCCGAACCCCCGTCCTTTAGCGCCGTCTCGGACCCGAATGTCGTCGTGTCTCTCAAGAACCTCCTGAAGAAGGACAGCACCACAAAGACCAAGGCCCTGGAGGATCTGCTATCCTATGTGCAGGCGCATCCGTTTGAGAAGGACGGCGGCGTGGAGGATGCGCTGCTCCAAGTCTGGGCCGACGTCTATCCGCGCACGTCGATCGATAACGCCCGCCGCGTTCGCGAGCTGTCGCACAACCTGCAGTTCGAGCTCATCAAGTCAGCACGGAGGCGCGCGGAACGGCACATCCCCAAGGTCGTGGGTGCGTGGTTGGCCGGCCTCTACGACCGCGACCGAGCTGTTGCGCGGGCCGCCAGCGACGGTCTCTCCTCCTTCATCAACACTCCGGAAAAGGTGGCGGCGTTTTGGAGGAAATGCCAGACACAGATTCTCGACTATGCCATCGATGCCATCAGGGAGACGCAGGATACACTCAGCGACGAGAGATCCACCACCGAAGACGACGCCGAGGCCAAATATCTCAGAGTGGTCACTAGCAGCTTGTCTCTAGCGCTCAGTCTTATTCAGAGGCTCAACGACGAAGAGATTGGCAAGCTCAGCGACAAGTTTGAAGAGTTCTTTGCCGAAGACACCGTTTGGCGCAGCATCACCTTTAACGACTCCGCCGTGCGGAGGACCGTCTGTCAGCTTCTCATTACCTGCCTCAGTCGCAAGCTTCCCTATGCCGAAACTACCTTGGCAAAACAAGCATTTGTGACCGGTGGCCTCAAGAGTAACCAGACCGGTTCTGCACTCGATTACGTTCGAGCGCTGACGAGGCTAACGCAATCCTGTCCGGAAATCTGGACGCCGTCTCCCAAAGACAAGAAGCCTGCGCTCTCTCGATTGCGCCAGTTCATCGAGAAGGGATCACAGGGTTGCCCCGCCAAATTCTGGGAACATCTTGACGAGCTCATATCTGTCCTTCCGGTGGATCAAATGAAACAATTACAAACCGCCTCTGAGTTTCTGGCCGCCGTCAAGACAGGTGTGACGAACCGTGAAGAGCCCCGGACAAACACCTCGATGGCCTGGAAGTGCTACATTGATACTTTGAAGCGCCTGTTCAGAAATCTCTCCGATGATGAAAAGCTCATATTTGCCCGCGTGCAGATTTTCCCGCTCTTTGAGCACTTCCTTTTCACCGTATCTGACAAGCCGGTGGCCGTTCCTCTGGGCCCTAATGCCATGTCAATCTTGGTCGAAGCCCATCTCACCATACTTCGGAGCCCTCCGGCTGTCGTCTCCGCATCATTGGAGGAGTGGGAACGCTTGGCTGGGGAATTGAATACTAGAATAGCCGGCTCACTGCCGGAGGTGTCTCGAGAATACCAATCGTCTCAGGAGAAGATTGCCGAAGAGGGCCGTCGATGGTTTGGTCTCGTCGGAGAGATCCATAGAAAACTAGACAGGATGGAGGAGCCTTTCCCAGACCAAACAGCTAACCCTTCCAAGAAGGTCATCAATCAGTGTATTACCATTCTCCAGAATCGAAATATGAAGCCTTTTGGAGCAGCCGGCATACTCGAGTACGCTCTGAGTACTGCACCGCATCTTTTCGACAGCGAGACGGGAGATCAAGTTTCACAATTCCTATCGTCGGCCGCCGGCGAGTCGATAGAGAAAGTGATTCAGTCTGCTTCAGCTCGACCTTTGCTGTCCTGTCTCAACATCCTGGGCACCATCCCCTCCAGAGAGCAATCGTACCGCACCATCTGGCAAGCTTGGGTGGAAGCAGTCTTGGAATTTCCGGATCGTACAGCTCGAAATTCAGCACTCGCAGCTCTTATTTCCGAAGAAAAGGCCGCAGAACTCGCTAGGCAAAACAGCAAACTTCAGGATTACATAACATTAGAAGCCGTAGACGCTGTGAAAGGCGATGCGCCTGGATGGGAGTTGCTGGAAGCTGGCATGAGCTACGGGGCCCTCACTGGTGACAGCTGTCGAACGCTATCTCAGAATCTTTTGGACATTCTCGACAACGAGACTTCTCTGTTAGAGCCGGCACTGAGAGCGCTGGAGATTATTGCCAAAGGCAGACCACAGCTTTTCACCAAGGATGAAGCCCTTCATACAGCACTGGTGGCGCAGCTGCTGAGTTTATCCGAGATTGGCGATGGTACCATCTCGTCCAAGGCCATCGCCATACGTTCACTTCTAGATGGACAAGGATCCGGGACTCAGCCGGTGGTTGAAATCATACACTCTAACCTCGAAGCAGCAAGTTCTCAGTCGTTAGATATTGAAACCTTGGCTAAGCAGGCTCAACAAGCGCACAAGGCAGGTATTCCTGCCGAAGAGATCTTCCCCAGCACAAACGTCTGGATGCAGAAACTGGCGCCTTTCCTGGAACAACCCATCAATCCTTCTCTGTCAATCACAAACAGCCTAGGCGGCGCTGCAACGTTGGCCAACTCGGGAGCTCTTCATTCGACGGAGATCCGCGTATCCAGGGACCGGAAAGGCCGTTCCATACCCCTAAGGATGTCCCTTTACTCCACGCTCCTCTTAAACGAAGGAATTGACATTGCTAAGCTACCGCGGCAGTTCCAGATAGAATTGCTCTATCTTCAGTGCCTCACTATTCAGCTGGCGACAGATCAAATCACTTCTAGAGACGATGCGTTATGGCTTGGCTCGGAGGATGCCGAGTCGGTCTCTGAGGCAGAAGGCTTGGTAACCACTCTGAGGAGCTTCATCAGCAAGAGCTCACTGGCATCGAAGTGGTGGGACGATTCTTCTGAAGACGAACAGGCTCACGTCTTTCGCGGGCTGTTTGATCTCATGAAGGAGGAATCAAGAGAGTTGATACCAAGAGGCGTGTACAGCGCTCGGGCTATCAGCGAGATTATACAGGTGCTCTCCGAAGCCCAGGGGCTGCCACCTAGTCTGGAAGAAAGTCTGCTGAAGCCGGCACTGGCCAAGGCTGCCCCGGAGACTGCCCTCCTCGCCGCCGCGCTCATTTCGGGACTTGGCGAGGCCCTGAAATCTTCCAAGCTGGCGAGCAATTTCTGCAATCGGCTTGTCAGTGATGTCGCGGGGGCATCTGCAAGTGACACCAAGACCATGGTGATACTTGTCCTCCTCGCGCTATCCGCGCAAGTATACGACAGCGGGGAGCTGCCTGTGGCCAACAACCGCGTTGTTTTTGCCGTAAGGCAAATCACGTCGTGGCTTGAGGATGGCGAGGCCTTGAGCCCGCCTCTGACTGCTTCCATGTGCACGGAGATTTGCCGCGTGCTGACCCAATTGCTGCCTTGCATGGGCGACGTGTTCGGCTCGTACTGGGAAAAGGCCATTGAGTTTTGCCTTGAGCTGTGGGAGAAGGCGGCGGAGCATCCTCTGCCGGAGGCGCTGCCCTTTATCTACTCCTCGCTGAAGCTCATGAAGGCTCTGGAGAGCCTGGATGATCCGAACGACGACTTGCAAGATGCCCTCAGAGAGTCGGCTACCAAGCGGTCCAAGTCGTTGATCGAGTTGCTCAAGTTGCCTCGTGTAGCCACTAGCCAACCGCTGGAAATTGTAGACGCCATACTATGCAGAGAAGTGGAAAAGATCCCCATTCAAAATATTAACGATATCTCAGACATCTACGAGCTAGTCGCCTCCGAGTCGCAGGATATTCAAACCGCGGCTTTCGATCTGCTACACAGAGCGATCCCGGCCAGGCAGGAGCAGCGTTCTATTGAGATTCTCTTGGATAAGACAGGTAAGAGGAAGATGGCTGTTTTTTATCTCACTATGTGAATGAATTATGAAATGCTGACCCATGAATCCAAGATGCCCGTCTTCCTGATGAACTGCTGTCTCTGCTCCTCGATGCACCGACCCTAGAGCGATACTCGGATGAAGCGCTTGCGCAATTTCCCTCCCCCATCCGCAGCTACTTGCTCTCTTGGAAGCTCGTGTTTGATGCCTATTCTGCATCATCGTTCAAGATCAGGGGCGACTTTACAGAGAACCTGAAGACCGACGATTACATTTCCCCTTTTTTGGATTTCATGTTTGATGTCCTCGGCCACTCTGCCGCCCATCCGTTGAACCTGGAGAGAGAACAGTTTACGGCTGAGCACATTCAAAACTACGACGTCAAGGCCGCCCGGTCGGAGCCTGAAGAGCGGAGCCTGCAATGGCTGCTGGTGCACCTATTCTACCTCACGCTCAAGTACGTCCCCGGCCTGTTCAAGGCATGGTACCTCAACTGCCGGTCTAAGCAGACGCGCATCGCCGTGGAGGCGTGGACGACCAAGTATTTTTCGCCGCTCATCATCTCCGAGGCCCTCGACGAGGTGCAAAACTGGGTGGATCAGCAGGAACCCCCCGCCGCGGACGAGCAGGAGGTGCTGTTCAAGATTTCTAAGAACGCGAGGGAGGTCATTGTAGGCTACGAGGTGGACGAGGCGCAGGCCTCCATCGTGATCAAGGTCTCGGCCAACTACCCCATCGAAGCCGTGACGGTGACGGGCCAGGACAGCGTGGGCGTCAACGAGCGCACGTGGAACAGCTGGATCATGACGACGCAGGGCGTCATCACGTTTTCGGGCGGGAGCATCATCGACGGGCTGCAGGTGCTGAAGCGCAACATCGTCGGCGCGCTCAAGGGCCAGAGCGAGTGCGCCATCTGCTACAGCGTCATCGCCGTGGACAAGCGCATGCCGGACAAGAAGTGCACGACGTGCCGGAACCTGTTCCACCGGACATGCCTGTACAAGTGGTTCCAGAGCAGCAACCAGAACACGTGTCCGCTGTGCAGGAACCCGATTGACTATCTGGGGGCTGATACGCAAAAGAGGAGGCGTGGTTGATGGAGATGAGATGGATAGGCTTCTTCTTTTTCTGGATTAGTATAAAAAAGGTGGTGTTTTAATGTGTATGATGGGTTATAGCGTAGATGAAATGCCCGTGACCTGCAGTTAGACAGATGGAATCTGTTGAAGAAGAAGTTGAAAAAGAGTGGAGCTTTCACTCTTTGCTTGTGAAGCATTTGAATGTCAAGGCCTGCGTGAAAGTTCTGGTCAGCTATGCACATAATGTATACTTATTTTAAAAGGTCATTCTACACACCTGCTCAGCCGAAGCTCTACTTCCGTTGTAGCGAACCAGTCTCGACACCGCATCCCTAAAGTCGGCATCGACGTCTGGCAAGATGTCGTCCCAGCTCCGTTGCGGAAACACGGTCCACAGCTCAAAGGGGGTGACCTTGAAGTTCTTGGCCTCGGGCCACGTCTCGGGCGTAGGCGTCCCCAGCGTCTTGAAAATGCTGAGGATCAGCCCCAGCTGATTACCGTCCTCGTGGACGGGACGAGACTCGAACAGCGGCGATGGCGGGGAGCGGATGGCTTCGGCGAGCATGGCGCCAAGCCCCCACATGTCGACAGCGGTGCCGTAGCCTTTGTCGCCGAAGAGGACCTCCGGGGCGCGGTAAGGGCCGGTGCCGATGTCGAGGATCTTAGCGGACGGCGGCTCCGAAGTGGCGGAGAATTCGGGGTGCCATGCCGTGCCAAAGTCGGATAAGTATGCCGGGCCGGAGGGCGACGAGAGGAGGACGGCGGAGGGCTTGATGTCGCGATGGATGATGCCCTGCTGGTGGACGGCCCGCAGGGCGTTGAGAATGTCGGTGAAGATGGAGCGAAGCTGTTCCCTTTCCAGCGCGACGCCGCCGCCGCTCCTGTCGAGCAGATCCGCGAGGGTGAGCGGCATGTACGGAAAGGCGAGGACGAGGCGCTGCTCCTGGTCGCGGAAGACATCGAGCAGGGGGATGCACGGCGGCCGCAGGCGCTGCAGGATCTTGGCCTCGCGCTGCGGGTTGTGAGGCTCCAGGTGGTGGGCGACGATGACCTTGAGGGCCTTGTCGCCGGCTCGGTAGACCTCTGAGGTGATGCCCTCGGAGATGGGGACGCAGTTGAGGTGGGAGCCGATGCGGATGCCTGGTCCGGGGGGATCATCGTCTGATGCTGGGGAGACGAGGGCTGGTCCAGGTGGCTTTGGCGAAGAAGCGTTTGCCCGGCAGGCATTGTCGTATTCGAGCTATAGGAACACATGAGTTTGATAAGTGAATGCATGAATTGCGTTAGCTAGATGTGGACACGCACCCGTGAGGATGAATTGTCGTAGGCGGCCTGCTCAATGGCCGCGGCTTCACTCATGTCTTGGGAGGGCAGTGACTCCAAGCTGTCAAAGGAACGTTAATGATGATACTGAGCAAGGTAAATGGTTGGGGCATACATTTTTGAAATGACTTCATAGCGATCTACGGCGGAGAGCGACGACTTCCAAGACGAGGCCATGGTGAATGAGTGACGACGAGCTTCTTCTTTGAAGTTCGAAGCGCTCTAGAGGGCATTCAGGTCATCAAGGTATGTACATGTACGTAAGTACCTTATATGTAAGGTAAGCTGGTTTGTGCACAAATGGAACCCTCGGTACATTAGCTATGCTCGCCCCACGCGGCCCCCATCTTCCCAGGTCCCAGCTTCAATTTGTTTTAATATCGGCAACCTGATGGCAATTCGGCAGGGCATGCGAGGGATTGGGCTCCATCCCAGCGAAACAGACCCTCGTCGCAGCCAGACGGCCAATTTATGCCGATTGCAAGGTAATATACATGCACCTTGTAAAGTCGCACGTCTCAGAGGTTGAAAAAAGGTTCAATGAAAAAAGACCCGAGGCTTCTCCGACGGCATCATGAGAAGATCCGTCTGTACTACTAGATGAATTGTCATCCGATCCAGTGCACTGATTATTATACTTGCAGCTCCGGCGGGCTGGGCGCTGCACTGGCTTTTCTCGGCTGCCACTGGTGCTGACGAGGCTGGGGGCATGGCGGCGCCCCTCCCCATAATTGGGCCCCCCATAATTGGAGGTTTCAGGCGCCTCACAGCGAGGCTGGCACGCTGTGGCATGCCGTGCGGCCCAGAGCTCTCAACTGCCAGTGGCCCGAGCTCCCCTCCCCAGCCTTTCCAATGCGTGCACTGTTCAATTTAATGTTCTTTTTGGCACCAGAACCAAAGCACAACAGCTGCCCAGTCCTTCCGTCACCATCTCCACCAGCTTTCTTCCCTCTCCACCACCATAGCATTGATCACTCCACCAAACGAACGGCGACAACTTTACCGCGCTGGGCATCGCCATGCGCGCATTCGACTAAAGCAGCGGTTGCACCGGTATCCATTCCTTTCCATCTACGTTGCTTGCTTGTTGCTTGCCCAACACACTCTGCCGCCTCGGCGAGGAGAGAGAGAGCAAGATAGAAACGACTCGGAGAAGCAGAGAGAGTCACCGTCACCATGGATGAGACGGCGAGGATCGAGTATCCGGCCATGCTGGTAAGTCCCCCCCTTCTCCCTTTCTCCTCACGACTACCGCTTGCTTCCCTCGGTTTAATTGATGGGAGCTGGAGCTGACGAACCGCCCTTCTTGGCGCCATTGGCGACAGGCTCACCTGCAGCCCGGCCAGGCCGTGCAGACGCTCAACGACCGCATGAAGCGCATCAACAAGATCAACCTCGAGATCGCCGACTGGCTCCAGGTACGCACAATCCCGAACGAATACATCTGCTGAAGCTGTGATGCAAAGACGAGGGGGGAAAATGCTGACATGGTCGTCGTCGTCGTTGCTTGTAGGAACGCCGTCGCGTCGAAGAGCAATATGTCTTGGGCTTGCGCAAGCTGGCCCAGTTCAAAGCACCCAATGCGCAGTCCGAGCTAGGGTGAGTCGCCATACTCTTGTCAATTCCACTCGCCCATCTCTTTCCTATCATCGGCCAGCACCTACATCTTTCATCCGCTAAACCGTGACATGCTTCCAGCGTCTTCCAGGTCCCGTGGTCCCGGATCATCGATTCCATCGAACGCATGGCCGGCTCTCACCAGCTGTTTGCCGATCGTCTCGAGAAAGATGTCGAGCAGCCGCTCCGCAACTTCCCCCAACGCCAAGATGTCCAGAACATGAACAACATCTCGAGCAACCTGTCCCTCATGGCCAAAGAGCTTGACGAGGCCCGAGATCGCTCCGATAAGCTCACCAAGAAGGGGGGCAAGGCAAGCACGCAAAAAGTCGACGCTGCGTCATCCAAGCTCGAGTCCGCCACGCAGCAGTGGGAGTCGCAGTCGCCCTTCATCTTCGAAACCCTTCAGGTCCTAGACGAATCGCGCATCAACATGCTCCGTGACCTGCTGACACAGTACCAAACGCACGAGTCTGACAAGGCCCAGCGCGACGCCGACATCGCAGTCGAGACATTAGCCATGATGCTGGAGATCAGTACCGAGAGAGAAGTGCAGAACTTCGTGCAGAAAGTGACCGCGGGGAAGGCTCAGCTGCCGCCTAGGACGGCTACGAGGCGTTCGACCACCCAGATGTCACAAAACTCCCCCAGCGGAACGAGTGCTCCATCGACCCCGAACCCCGGAACCCAACTGACTACCGCCGAAGACGACACAAGTGAGCACAATTCACTGCCCAACGAAGGCAAGCCGGGTAAGCCGAGGCCCCTGTTGGTTATCATGCTGGTGGTGATGATGGGGAATGTCCAGGTATAGAACTTTTTTTTGCTGATGAAAATGCCAGAGTCCAAATTACGAAGGCTAGGCACCATGTTTGGTGGCCGGCGACGACAGAGCATGCACGCTGGCTTCGGTCAGCTCTCGCAACAGCTGTCCCCCCAGAAGACGCCTGGCGCCAACTTTGGACGGCTCGGTAGCAGCCATGGTCGCGGCGTCTCCCCCATGACTTCGTCGAGCAATCTCCAAGAGTCCAACCGATTGTCCATCCTCCCCGAGATGCCGGATCCAGTCCGCAGACCGCAGTCTTCATCAGATGCCATCCACAGAGAGAGACAACCTTCGCTCAATGGAAACGCAAATGGTGCGGGAGTGGGTGAGAGCCTTTTGGACGCCCCGGCACCGGAGCTGTCATCACCCAGTGCGGTCAACGGCAATCGTAACGTGGAGTCCGGCGCTGCCGCGCCGGCCATTCCTCCGCCTACATCGCAGCAGGGTCAGGAGGCCGCTCAGCCGCCCTCCAAGGATGACGAGGGCTTCACAATACGAGCACCGATGAACGACCCCATCTCCGAAGCGCAGAGAGAAGCCGCCAATGAAGAGGGAGACCAGCCCTTCAAACTCAATATCCAGAACAAGCCAATTGAAGAAGAGGACCCGGAAGCCGCGCAAGCCGCACTTTCAAACGTGGCCAACACGCTGAAGCTGGGTTCGGCCAACAATCGTCGCTCCGTGAGAGGTCGCCGAGACGTGCGGAACACCATCTATGTGCCGGCGCCGCACATCTCGGAAAGCCAGTCGGACGGCGCCATTCCCTCCCTGCCCACCCTTCCATCCTCTCCTCCTCGGCCGCCGTCGTCCCGACCGAGCGCCGTCGCCGCGTTGGCCTCGGAAGCCAGTGCCACTGGAACCTCCGACACGCAGTCCGTCCGGTCCGGGAACTCTCTCGGAAGCGCGCACACCAAGCACCCGGAGCTGACGGGGCCCGGGCTGAACGCGTCCATCATCGAGACGGTCTCGGTGCTCTTCGAGGGCGGCGTTTTAAAGAGTGCTTCGGTCGCGGGAGAGATTGCCTTTGCCAACAATCCCACGGGCGACTTTGACAGCGCCAAGAGTAAGCTGCCCATTTCCCCCTTCCCTGCCTTTGTTTCAGTCCAAGTTATGTTCTTTTTTCTTAATATTTTTTTTTTTCTTTTTTTCCTCTTTTTCTTGTCGATGTACTCTAACCATGAGCAGCTCACGAGACTATTCGGATCAACAACTTTACCAACCTAGAACGAATCGGCCCCAACCGCATCTTTGTCCACAATGCCTCTCCTGACCAGCCCGATCAATTCACCCTCGACCTTTCTCACATCTCTAGGACCTCGACCGCTTTTTCATACCGTGTCTTTTCCGAGGAGTCCGAGACTCCCGCTCTGGGACAGCACGCCCCGCTCCTACTGCACCCTGTATGGAAGCCTCAAGGTGATAAACTCGGCCTCCTTTTGCAGTATCAACTCCATCCGGAATGGAAGCTGGCCAAACCGGTCACGCTTCATAACGTTGTCTTCATCGTGTCGTACGAGGGCAGAGCGAGCGGGGCTCAGACGAAGCCCAGCGGTACCCACCTCAAGGATAAGCATCTCGTGTACTGGCGACTGGGCGATGTAACCCTCACCGACGCCGTGCAGAAGATTGTGTGCCGCATCGTCGGCGCGGATGGCGTAGAGCCCCTACCGGGCCACGTCGAAGCCCGATGGGAGTATACCGCCTCGGGCGACGAAGTGGTAGGAAGTGGCATTTCCATCTCCAGATTAGAGGCCGGCCCGGGCAAGGACGCCGTGGAAAGCGACCCCTTTGCGGACGAAGATCCTGCCACCTCGAACGCTTCGCTCTCTGAGCAGGCATGGGTAGACGTGCCAGTCACACGAAAGCTTGTGAGCGGCAAGTACGAGGGGAAGTAAATACACTTTTTGAGTTTACTGGCACACGGCGTCATCGCCTCGGCGTCTGGAGAGGGATGAAGCCAAAAAAGGGTTTGTTTGTTCTTTTTCTTGTTGAATTTGTTGACACTGGGTGCTATACTCACCGTTGAAGAAGAAGAAAAAAGGAGGATAAGCCATCTATCTATGCGACTTTGTGTTGGGGACGACAAAGAAAAGATCGCACGACCGTACACCGATTTTATTTTCCTAGGGTCTACATCATCCATCTACTTTGTGATATCAGGGGAATCTGTTTTTCATCAATCTTGACTTTGGGGGAGTCTCTGTTGCGCTGATGTATACACACGCTCATTTATCTACTAATTTCTATTGTCGCTCTAATCTCATGCCCTGCTCTCTTTTGTGTTGTTGTTTTTTATTGAATGTAGTAATAGTATTAGAAGAGGTGGAACGAAATATACTTGACGTTGGTTATTCGAGACGAGAGTGAAGCTTCGATTGTGAAGTTGGTCGAAGTCTAGATGTGACTTATGCTTGCAGGCTGTCTCACTGTAGTTGGTTCCAGCCGACTTACTGCAAGATGCCATTTGAAAGAAAAGAAGTCTCATGATGAGGAATGTAGGACTAGCACTGACACCAACAAAGTAGTGACCAACTTTTTCTCTCTAATTTGATCGGTGTGTATTTATTAGGAGCAGAGCCTCCATCATCACCCTAGTATAGGCACTTCTATGTAGGGGGCAAGGAGGCTTCGGTAATGAAGACACGTTACAGTGAGCGCTTCGTCCCTCAAAATCACATTTTATTATCTTGTCTGCTTAAAGAATCGTCGATACTGTAGGTCAATTGTTCACAAGTTATTTTAGTTGTTACTGAATAAGGTACGTACCTTAGGCTTGGTTATGCGATCTGCGAAAGGAAGCACCATCATCCCACCTGCCACGAATAAAGGCAAACGATTAATTCTAATCTCCTCAAATCTTGTCGCTCTCACACTCCTGCGAGCCCTGAAATTCGCCATACCGACAGTCTTACTCTTGAGAGCCAACTAGGTCGATCAAATAGGTTATCAGCAGTTCTATTCGTATCTTAGGATACAGAGCCATACCACCAGCTAGAGGCCGACAGGACGAAAGGTGGCATTCGGGGGTATTCCGATTCTGCATACGACCTGTTTTCGACGGCTCTCAAGATGAGCTTCAGCCTAGTCTCATCAGACGCAAAATCTACTATCCTCTCGAGAAGCAAGTTTGGTCTGGGCCGACATTAAGCGCGTTATGAGAACACCGGTACACGGATCCAAGGGTACCAATTCACACAAGAGCTCTTTATGGCATCACATTAGACACGGTGACTCGGGATCTCGCCTGCAAGGGACCGAGTACCACGAGTCGACCTTTTGTATTTTCATTGACAGTTTGCTGCGAGGTATGTGGAGATTGCTATCATGTCATATAGTTCTGGGCACCGCCTCGAAACCATCATGTTCAAGCTATACCAAAACATCAGAGGGTTTCAGTCCATCTTTCTTCTTTTAACAGCAAGCAGCTTGCGTATTCCTGACTAGTCACGCCAGCAGGTCGAGATGGCTAGAATTCAATTATGCAGTCACACCATCCATCTAGCTGCGTGAACCATTGGAGTACAAGTCGCTCCAAATGTCACATTTTCAAGTCAACAGAAGCGCTTCTTATATGCTTGCACAATCTTCTCACAAGCTTGCCGACTATTTCTCCTGCGACAGGGAATAACGCGAAAACAACTAGGCGTTTCGATTTGTGGAGCAAGCCGAAAAACAGACGATTCGTCGGACAGACCTAGCTTGAAAACGATAGTGCTCACCTATTGCTACCCTTCGGCCCCATCTTCGGCCCCTTTGCGAGATGCCCTCCAAGCAATGCCTCCCAGGTCGATAGGGCGCGGCTTCCGAGCTGAACCCATTAAGCTTAGCCATTAGAGTAAGGTTGCAGGGCCGAGGCTGACGACAGGAGATCATTTCCCGATGGATCGAGGACGGGGGACAAAGGTGACTGATCATGACTACGCTCTGCGCCCCGACGGAAGTTATAGGGAGAAGATCTTTGCCGGAAGAAGCAGCCGCGAAACGGAATAGTTATTGTCAAGGAGTGCACCGACGACGCCGGTTTGTGGGATTTTCGTCTCTTCTCTTTTTTGTGAGAGATGAAACAGCCGTGATCAGGGGTGACCGAAGGATGTGAGCTTCTGCCGGCGATCTGCGTGGTCGGATGAGGTGAGCAGTTGTGGACTATATAAAGGGGACGCAGAGGTCTGTTGTGATGGCCTCAGAAGCCTGAGAGATATTGGTCTCTCGAACCAGCGAGAGCTTCCATCACCGTCCATTTATTCATCTCTCTTCCCCTATCCTATCCACCATGCGTGTCCAGAGCTTGCTCAAGCTCTGCGTCACGGCGGCCCTCGCGGTCTCGTCCAATGCGCTGTCAGTGCCTCGCTCCGACATGCAGTCGCTTGAGGCTCGTCAAGATGGCGGTCCTCTTGTCTTCTGCCACTTCATGGTTCGTACTGGACGACAACTCCCATCACTTATCGGACGTCGAACCATTGAAACCTAACTAACGAGCAATGTGTTCAGATTGGCATCGTGGGCAACCGCGGAAGCGCGGCCGACTACGACGCCGACATGAAGGCGGCCAAGGCCGCGGGCATCGACGCCTTTGCCCTCAACATCGGCGTCGACTCATACACCGACCAGCAGCTGGGTTACGCTTACGAATCTGCGGCCAACAACGGCATGAAGGTCTTCATCTCCTTCGACTTCAACTGGTACCACACCGACCAGGGCCAGCAGGTCGGCCAGATGATCCAAAAGTACGCGTCCCAGCCAGCTCAGCTCGTGGTCGACGGCAAGGTCTTTGCCTCGTCCTTTGCGGGCGACGGCGTCGACTCGAGCGCCATTCGCGCCGCTGCCGGCACCGACATCTTCTGGGCTCCCAACTTCCACCCGCAGCAGGGCACCAGCCTCGCCGACGTCGACAGCGCCTTCAACTGGATGGCGTGGCCCAACGACGGCAACAACAAGGCGCCCAAGCCTGGCGCCAACGTGACGGTCCAGGACGGCGACAACGCCTACGTGAGCGCCCTTGCGGGGAAGCCGTACCTGGCGCCCGTGTCTCCTTGGTTCTCCACGCACTTTGGCGCCGAGGTGTCCTACTCCAAGAACTGGGTGTTCCCCGGCGACCTGCTCTGGTTCGACCGCTGGAACGAGATCCTCCAGCTCAAGCCTCGCTTCGTCGAGATCATCACCTGGAACGACTACGGCGAGAGCCACTACGTTGGCCGCCTCGACAGCCCGCACACCGACGACGGCAACTCCAAGTGGACCTATGGCATGCCTCACGACGGCTGGCTGGACATGGCCCAGCCCTTCATCGCCGCCTTCAAGGCCGGTTCCACCGACCCGAGCTCCTTCATCCAGGAGGACAAGCTCATCTACTGGTTCCGCCCGACGCTGTCGACCATTGACTGCGACGCTACCGACACCACCATGGGCGACGCCGACAACTCCACCGGCAACTACTTCAAGGGCCGCCCCGACGGCTACCAGACGCTGCAGGATAAAGTCTTTGTCGTCACCCTCCTCAAGGAGGCCGGCACTCTCGAGGTCACCGTCGCGGGCCAGACGCAGACTTTTCAGGCCCCCGCGGGTGCCAACAGCTTCTCCGTGCCCATGGCCACGGGCGCCGTCTCCTTCAAGGTGAACAGCTTGTCTGGCGACGCGGGCATGCAGATCCTGGACCACTGCCCTTGCGGCATCTACAACTTCAACGCATATGTCGGAACGATCCCGGCCGGCACGCCAGATGAACTGCAGCCGGCGGGCTACGCGAATATCATGACGGGCTTGAAGGTGTCTACGTGCGGGCCCACGGGGAGCTAGAGTGTGATGGAAGCAGCTTTTTATGTAGTACATACCTATGCAGATCAAAAGTACATATGCTCGAGTTTAATATGACTTCTAATACGCCCGAGGCCTACAGCATGCACGGTTTCAATGGATGAAATAGGACCTGTTAACATGATGAAGCCTATATAAATATATATATCAATGACTGATGAGCTAATCTACACATGTGCGGTGTTTTAACTCGTCTATGATCTCGTCTGTCAGCAACATACATACTACTGCCATCTCCCACTTCACCTCATCAATCTCATCATCTCCATCAACGGGCAACATGTCTTCATCCCCGCTCACCTACCGCTTCCTCAGCGCATCCCAGATCCAGCGCCTCCACGCCCGCTTCATCGCCCCCGCGCGTCCCACGCAGCCCACCCTCCTCGAGTCCGCCGCGCACTCGCCCATGCAGCACAAGCACTACGGCCAAACAAACGACGTCTTCCAGCTGGCGGGCGTGCTGGCGCAAAAGGTCATCCTCGACCATGCGTTCCGGGACGGCAACAAGCGCACGGGGTTGGTGGCCGCGGCGGTGTTTCTCCGTCTGAATGGCTTCAGACTGCGTGGCGATGCGGAGAGTCTTGTGGAAGGGCATGTTGCTGTGGCGACGGGGCGGTGGACGGCAGAGGAATTGGGTCGATTTTATGAGAGGAGTTGTGTTGCTTTGGAGGATGAAGTTGACGATGGGGGAGACTGTGAGAGGGTGTGATGGTTGTTTTTTTTTTATTTGTATTTGAGCATGTCTAGCGCTTGCTTTAATTGATTGTAGCTTTCTTCACATGATGCCTCGAATGCATCTATATCACTACTTAGAAATCATGATACTCAAGAAGGATGTAGGATAACTCACGAGAAGGCGTTCCGTCCAACGTGATGGAGTGCGAGGCGCCCCAAAGCCAAAGCGTAGCAGCACTAGTTTCACCGTCATCAACACGCGGCAGACTCTGCTCCATTACAATCCGCGGATACTTAGCATCCTCTAATCAATCATATCACATATCAGTAAATACCATCATCAGCGAGAAAATAAATTAAAAAAAAAATAGAAAAAAATGATCGCACCATGTGCAAAATACCGCTCAGTATGATGATACATCAGCGGCACTCTACGCCGCACAGCCAGACCCGTCTGCCGCACCACCTCCGAGACGAACGCCAGTCCGATTTCCTTGTCCATGACAATGTATGCCTCGTGCGGCTTGCCGACGTACATGGCGAAGCGGCGGGTGAGAAGGGCGCCGGTGCGGTCGAGGGAGAGGAGGCTGCCGTGGGCGTCGTGGAAGGATCTGCGGCTTAGATGGGGAGATGCGAGGATGCGGGGGGACTTTTTGAGCATGGAGGATGAGAGACGCTGCATTCTTGGATATGTTTATGTGGACGTGAAGAAGTTGTTTGAAGGGAAGATGATGTGTGAACACCAGTTGGCTGGAAATAAGCAATCACCTGTAAGCATATGCATGAGACTCAACCTTCATCCAGACTTACAGTAACATGTAAAACAGTCATGAAACCATAATTCTATACGCTTTTTATCGTGCAACCAGATGGCCTCCTAAATGGCAGCATGACACAGTAGATAATACACATGCAAAAGACACCTTAATGAAACATCGACATCTCAACGCTTCGTAACATTACACTCAGACTCATATCTTGGGCAGCACTTGCGTAATCGATATTTCGCCAAAGAATGTGTTTTCCATGGGCTCGACTCCCCCCATCCTTTCACTCGCCCGACGCCGCCCGCGCGTGCTCCTCGTAAAACTCCAGCGTCAGCGCCGCCAAGAACCCGGGGATGCAGCCCTTCTCCCTAACCCAGAAGCCAATGTGGTCGGCAATCTTGCGCGCAAACGCGCTCTTCGGCCCGCCGCCCACCTTCATCGTGCCCCTCTCGCCGTCAAACACAATCGAGTTCTCGTGCTCGTCCGTCTGCGACGGGTAAAACGTGCTCTCCACCCGCATCTTGCCGTTGGGGATAAACGTCACCGTCCACCCCAGCGTCGAGAAGATGGCTTCTTTGAACTCCTGCGACTTGGAGCCCCAGACTTCCTTGAGCCGGCGCGCTGACTTTTGCGCAGAGGCCGTCTCCGCCTTGGCCGCGGCGATTTCGCGCTCCATTGCGCCCAGGACCGACGTCGGGATCAGGGGGATGGACGGATTCGTCTCTCGGGACCGCAGCGTCGCCAGCAGGTCGTTGTTCTCCTTTTGCAGCGCCTCGAGGGTGGCGCGTTTGATTGCTTCGTAATCCGAGGTGGGATTCGACCGCAGCGACAGCACCCGCGTCTTGGAGTGTTCCTTTGCCGCAGACAGCTGCTCACGAGTCGTCGCCAGGTCCTTTTCAAGCATGGCGACGTGCGTCTGCATCTCCGTCAGCTCTTCTTGGAGCTTGCGGTTCTTACGCGTAAGCTGGCCGATCTGTTCCTGAACGACATCATCCTCAGCGTGGCTCCGCTTGCTTCCCGCGGGCAGCAGCTGAGATGATGGCTGCTGTGATAACGACGAGTCAATGGACGAGAGCTCGCTGTGGAGCCGCTGGACCTCCATCTTGTAGTTATCCACCATGTCCTCCAGCTCCTGAATGCGTGCCGCTCGAGCATCATCATACTGCTCGGGCTGGAGAGCATTCTCCTCCGCATCGAATGCCTTGAGCTGCGCTCGCAGGTATTCCACCTCCTTCAGGGCCAAGGCACGCTGTCGGTCGAGGCGCATGCGCACCTTGTCGGTGTTAGCAGCTTGAGCAGAGGTTGTCGCATTCTCCACCTGACTCTTCAGCTGGGCTCTCTCCTCTTCCAAAGCCTTGATCTGGGCTTCTTTCGCCGTGATCTCGGCACGTGCAGCTCCAAGCTGTTCGACATACGCGGCACTCGTCAGGCGCTCCTGGACGAGGGCCCTGGCAATCTCCTCGGGTGAGTCAAACTCAGCCTGGCCAGTTTCCGACACGTGCTCCAGGTAGGCGGACCATGCCAGGCGCTCGTCTTCCAACCTCTGTCGCTGTATCCTGGCCTCCGCCAGCTCGGCCTCTAACCTCTCCGCAGCTTCCACCTTGCGCAGCAACGTTCTCTTCTCCTCCTCCACAATTTCGACAGCCTTGTTGACGGCACGCAGTCGTTTCAGCTCAATCAGCTGTTCGCGATTTGTAGCTTCGAGAGCACGGATATGTGAAACTTGCTCTGACAACTCGTTCTTGATGATTTCCATGGTCTCAGCATCGCCGCTTTGCGCCTTGAGTCGCAGTACATCAGCCTCTAGCTTGCCGATCAGATTGTCCTTTTCCAGAGCTTGCTCTTGGTATTGCTGTAACGCTGATTCGCGAGCCTCGCTCTCCCGTTCCATCTCCTGTACGGAGCTGTTGGCAGCCGCAATCTGCATTTGTAGGTCGTTGATTGTCTTGTCTGCTCTTCTGGCCGCTTCGTCTTTAGCACTGGATAGATCCTCCAGCTGTTCCTGGAGGAGGCGCGCCTCGTCCTCGGCCGCTCGAACTTTTGACTCCAACGACCGCTTGTCGTTTTCTGCAGCCTCCTTGAGTTCCTCCATCTCCCGCCGTATGGACTCCATCTTGCTATCGGTCTTGGCCTTTTCAGCTTCCGCCGACTGGCGCTGCTGGGCCTCTTCCTGTTCACGCCGCCGGGCCTGCTCCATCTTGTTGCTCTGCTGGGAGAGGGCAATGTCCTTTTCCTGCTCAGCAGTCTGTAGGCGGTATTGCAAGGTGCCAATCTCGGCCTTGAGAGCTTCAATCTCTTTTCGATATTTCTCATACTCATCAGCATCGGGCGGCGCGAGGTTTTCCTTAGAAGAGCTCTCGAGCGAGCCTTGCCGAGCCGAGCTCACGACATTGCTCTGTCTTGAGGAAGGCCTCTCGGGATGCGCCTCTCCGATCAAGAGGTTGTAGGTGGGTTGAGTTGCACGGAAAGATGCTATCTAAAGAGCGAACGGTCAGTCAATCACATCAGCCTAGGCGTCCTGTCAAGCTACCGTTCGACATACCCTTGAATCGCGAAGTGACAGATTCGGTCGAGGCAGACTAGAACTGCTCCCGGTGCGCAGTCTGCTGGTTGACCGGGAGGCTGGTCGACCGGCAGGGCCAGCGCCGTCCTGCGTCGCGCGGCCGCGCATCTCGAGTAAAGTGGTAGCTTTAAATATGTGTATGGGGTGGGTGTTGGCCTTTGAGCTTTTCGATTACAGCAAACGCGCTTCTTCGCGTCTCTGGATGAAGCTCAAGATCGTGGTCACGTGATGGTGCAAGCTACCGGGTAGGCTGCGTTTTGTGTCGCAAAAAAGGAACACCTCCAAGATGCACCGCAAGAAAGGGAGCAGCAGGTGAAATGAAGCAATGTTCAATGTGGTGAATGGAATTGAAAATCATGACATTGGCTGTTTTTATTAAAAGGGCTGCCTCTGCTACATCAATTGTGGCTCTGTCTTGGTGGTGTTTGTATTCCAGGTACGAAGCCAACTGTGGGTACTTGAACCAAGCTTTTGGGGACAATGCACAGAATATGCAGGTTGCCTCAACCGCCCGGACCCGTCTCACAGCTGCAGCACACATGTAAATAGACAATTAAAATGCATCAATTACGGATTACATAGATGACACCGCTGAGTAAATGGCAAACGTCTGTTTCAATGGATGCTGGGCTTGACGTAACCTTGGCTGGAGCTCTTGTCGTTGAGATCATACGGTACCTGAGCTTGGGGCAATCGCGATAAGCTCTGCCGATCAATTGGCATTCCAGAGTTGGCGATGGCAAGTTGACATGGCGGAATTCACAGGTATGGTATGCATGCTTCCAACAGACATGCATGTTTTGATTGAAGAATGATCCAGGAAACATTATAATGAAAAAAATAAAATAAATAAAATAAAAAAAATAAAAAAATAGTAAAAGAGCCCGGCCATCGACATAACTCGCCCTCATCACTCCAACTCCTGCCCATGACGCAGCCAGCCCTTCCCGTGACCCACCCGTCAAAATAGGTACAAGATACTCTACCAGTATTAGCGGGAAGCTCGTCCAGCTCCATCCCGCCGTCATCTCGTACCCGCAGACCCAAAACCTCACAAAACCCACGGGACATGCCACTGCCCATGAGCCACATCCCGGATCTCGCGGGGTTTGCTGCTTAGCTTGTCGCAAGAATATACATCAAATCCTGCTCCTCCGCACATGGATCCAGCCATCGCGGCATTGTCCCGTGGCCCTTGCCGTTGATTCCGTCTTGTCTCGAACCAACTTCACCCAAGCTCAACTGCCCATATATTGTACCGGGCCACTCCCTCGTTCCAAGTCTACGTTCCATCCACCATGGCCGCCTTTGGTCGTGGTATTGGGGTAAGGAAATCATCTTTTAGCTCAATCCGAGCAATCGCTGCACGAATCAAGACTAACATTGAGACTCTACAGGCGACGAGAAGCTCTCTGTCTGCGACCATTGCACCCCGCGCCCCTCGGCCATCTTCCTTCTTCCTCGCCTTCAATTCCGAAGCTCGCTCAGGCTATGACCGGCTACCTTACTCCTCCCCATCATTACTATACTCTGTCCAAAAGCGATGGTCTTCCGACTCAACAACGCCCAAGCAGTCTCGCGACGCTGATGGCCCGAGGCCCGACCCGGATGCTCCATCGCCGTCGACTCTCTCTGAAGCCGGAAAGATAACACCGTCTTCGTCATTATCTGCATCTTCGTTTTCATCGCCATCCTCATCCTCATCCTCATCGTCGTCGTCATCGTCATCACCGTCCTCTTCGACGCCGAGCCCTCGTCGCAAAGAATCTGCCAAAGGCAAGTTCAACTTGTATGGCGATGAGTGGGAAGACACGGTAGACTTTACGATCCAATCCTTTGACGAGCTGCCCCATCGCCTCTTCGGTGTGAACCAGCATATGATCATCAACTATGAACTCAAAGAAGCCCTGCGTATGATGCTGCGCAAATTTAACGCTCCGATTGTCTACTGCTTTGCCTATGGCTCAGGCGTCTTCCCCCAAGAAAAGGCTGGTCGCAGCATCAGCGAAGCCGAGTTTCGGGCTGTCCACCCTAAGCCGCCTGAAGCCTTGGTCAAAGCCCAAAAGGGCTCGCCCAAGATGATTGACTTCATCTTTGGGGTCACGCATACGGAGCACTGGCACTCCATTAACATGAAGCAACATCGGGACCACTATTCGGGTATAGCTTCGCTGGGGTCAGGCTTTGTCTCGCGTGTCCAGAATTGGGGCGCCGGTGTCTACTTTAACCCCTACATCGAGATGAATGGCATGTTGATCAAGTATGGCGTCACAAGTATCGACAACCTGGTGAAGGATTTGTCCACTTGGGACAATCTGTACTTGGCCGGACGCCTGCAGAAGCCTGTCAAAATCCTCCGCGATCACCCCCGTGTCCGTCTAGCGAACCAGATCAACCTCATCGCTGCTGTGCGGGCCGCTCTCCTCCTGCTGCCTCCCAATTTCACGGAAGCGGACCTCTATAGCACCATCGCCGGCCTCAGCTATATGGGCGACCCCCGAATGGCACTCCCCACGGAAAACAAGAGCAAAGTAGCCAATATTGTCACGCACAACATGGTTCACTTCCGTCGACTCTACGCTCCTCTCATCAGGACCCTTCCCAATGTTGCATTTGTGGATCCAGTCCGGTTAGATGACGAGAACTGGATCTTGAATCCCGAGGCCAACACCAGGCTACAGCAGGACATGGATCTTGTCAAGCGAGGCAACATGGTTAGGCGCCTGCCGTCAAGCTTCAGGTCTCGGCTCTATTTCCAGTACCGGAAGAAGTTTGGCATTCCGCAAGACGAGTTCAGGGCCATGATGGAGGCGGCGTCTGATTCTGATGGTGCTGTCAAGCGCCGCCAGGCGGGAGAATTCGAGAAGCGCATCGCAGCTGACAACCCGGAACAGCTGCGCCGGCTGACTCGCCAGGTCATCAAACAAACCGTTAGCTGGCCGAGCACCGTGCAGAGTATCAAGGGCCTGTTGATGGGAGGCTGGAAACGATCACTGCGGTATCTAGGCGAGAAGATTTCCAAATGGAAGAAGGGCAGATCTGCAAAGAAGCCTGAACAGAAGGAAGAGTAGCCGAAGGAGGGCGGGGACAGCGCTCTATTTTCCGGCAAGTTATTCTTTCATAACGAGGCCCTTGCTCTCTTCCAAAGGCGATTCTTTTTGACCTGATCGGTCTCTTCCTTCGTGCACTATGCACCTTGTATGAATCTACCCACCTTGAACATAGAGTTAGAATTGAAGACGACGGAAGCGGACGTGGATGGCGCACTATTTGTACTGTTAGTTATCTGATGATTGGGAACACAGGACGTGGCATATACTCTGACGACAGAGTGAACAGGAAAAAATGAGCAGTCGACTGGGAGGCTGGTGTAGCTTTGTAGCATTACGGTACGGATAGGATAGAGGAACAGTAAGCAACGATTTGATGGTTTGGGATGCGGCGTTTGCTGTGGAAGAAGCGGTGCTGTTGAAAAGCGTTTACGTTGCCTCATTGTAGGGATTGAATCAGTTACTGGACAGGGGGAGCAAGTGAACGTCTTCATGTTGCCAGCATGAGTCCTTTGTCGTGTAGCATCAAGACTTTGAGTGACCCGGCGTATTAAAGTGTAAGGAGGAAGCTGCGGCTGTTTGACTTTGATACAAACAAATTCAAGAGGCGGCTAGAAGGAGTGAGTTGGCGAGCACATAAGGATGAGTGGTTGGTATGATGCACGACAGGCAGAGTATCGAGATGGGATATAGTTCAGATTTGTCTTACCATGAAGACTTTGCATCTTGCACTAAAATCATACCAATCACCTCGATTTCTCGCGCCTTGAAGCTGATTGCTAGCCTTGGATCTTTAGTGAGCGGCGACACGTTTTGAAAGCTTATTCAGACTGAATTTCGTAGGCTATGCAACACTTTAACGTGCTAGTCTGATGCACAGATGGTCATCCGTCTTAGTATTGTCTTTGAAAGGCGGCAAAAGCTGAATCTTTTTGCTAAGACAAAATACTTTTGCGCAGTAACCCACGCGGTTTCTGCCTTCTTCGCAGATCAGGAGAAGTGGCTGGGCCCAAAGACCCAAAGACCAGTAGTAATACTATGTTTCGTTCCCAATCTTACTTGGAACCGTGGATCAGACGATCCCAAGTTGTGTTGACATTGTCTTGGAGGATAGGACTTGTCTCGGTGTTTGATCGCCTTTCGACACCGCCAGGCTGGGATCCGGCCGAAGATGTGCGGTTGAGCCCACGGTAATACAGCATGTTATGAAGCCAAGACAAGAACAGATGATGGGTAGGATACTGACGTGAGCTGAGGAGCGCGGTGGGAGGCTCCAAGTGTGATGTCTTCCCCTGGATGCTTTTCGACCGTGCTTCTTCGTGAGAAGACCGCCGCTAAGGACGCGGTATCCTTTGCGTAAGACATCTACGAGACGGACAGCATTTTATCCAAAGTCCCAACTGGGGCCGTTCAGGATGAGATCATTTGCCTCAGAGGGATGCACGGTTGTATCTGAGTATAGGGCTCGATAGCGTGATTGCAAATTTTGTCATAATATCGAGAGGGCTGAAGGAAGCAAGGTCAGTTGCTTGCATCGTGAAAGCTATGAGGTGAATGTCGAGAGAAGATGCTTTTGAGGATGCAGAGAGAGAAGAGGAAAAGTGGTGAAGAGCCCGCGAGGTAAGGAAGGCACGATGGCCGATAGTACATCTGATACCTCATGTCCTATCACTTAACACACCGCACTGGTTCGGTACTCAGGTGTCAGTCACGAAACTGCCCCATCTTTCGAGTCAATGTACATGCATGCCGATAGTGCAGGTAGGGCATGTCGAGCTTGTCTTCCGAGTGACATAAGGTATCAGTAGAAACCGCGTCAGACGCTGCTTTGGCTAGCCTAGGAGCTACTACTTAGGTATAGCAGCCTTCGCAGTAAGACCATGAAGTGGATTGAACTCAACGTCTTTCTCCATATTCTCAAGTCATCTCGTGCGATTTAATGCCCTATCTTATCCTCCTTGCGCGGTTGAGCAAAGCATCGAGGTGTGGCAGAATCAACATGGGCACAGACGTCGTATGAAATAGCAGAGCCGGGTAGAATCCAGTAGAGGTCAAGTATCATGGCATGTACAATACATCCTGCCTACCAAAGCATACGAATGGTAAGGTAGACCTCCTACACTGCTGTCTTTGCACTCTTGATATCCTCCTCACCAACTCACCCCCTCTCTCGCTCGTTTCCCAAAAGCAAACACAGCTAGCTACATGTAATCTTTCATCCAAGCTTCTTCCCGGGTAAGGAAGCCAGCCTCCATCACCAGTAAACAAGCCCACGCCAAACCTCACGTCGCATCATCAAACAAAAATACCACACCCCCCACAACACGCTCTGAAAAGACAAAAAACACCCCCAGCCCTGCATAATGCCGATAAGCGTTCAAATCTCCCCTATATGCCGCTCCGGCAGAGAGGCCTTCCCCGCAGTAGTAAACCGTGCCGTGCGACAGCCGTTCCACCTCCCTCCTCCTCCTCCTTTCTCCCCCCAACCCCCTTTACCGCCCAGATGGTAGCCTCCCAATAAGCAAACAAAGGGAGAGCCTGCATACAAATGTCATTTTGACAGACCAAAAATAAAAAATCGCGAGGCTTACAAGTCATGTTTTTTTTTCCTGCAAGGGAGAGTGACACTGAGAGAGGCGTCCCGCTCCCACACCCCCCCCCATTGTCAGCCCGACTACCTGGTGCATCGTGAGATGAGTCCAAGACAAGACATTCATTTCTCTTATGCACGCTCAACTAATAGACTCGTGATACAGGCAGCAGCGGGACATGAGATTTTTTTTGTTCTTTTACTAAGTCTCTGTCTCTGTCTGATCGGAGGGCGCGCGCTCTGCATACGGTGTGCGTGCTAGCAGAGCGACTATTGCTTCTTGGGTCTATCCTTCATGCAGGGAGGGCGCGGGTGATGGCCATTTCCATCCGTTCAGATACACGGAGGCGAGGAGCAGAGCGAACGAGATAAATAGGATACCTTTCCCTCCGACGATGGCCTTGGGTCTTTCTCATCGTCAATCTCAGCTCTTTGTCGTCTATTCACTCATTCATTCACTCGTTCATTCGCATCACTCTCGTTCAATTCACTCTTTTCATCACAGCATCAAGAAACCATTCCCATCAAATCACCCATCACCACCAGCAAGATGCAGTTCTTCACCATCGCCACTCTTTTCCTTGCTACGGCCTTTGCCGCTCCCGCCAAGGACAGCCATGGCCACGGTGTCGCGCGCCGTGCCAATGCCTTCTGCCCAGACGGCCTGCTCTACACCAGCCCGCAATGCTGCAAGACTGATGTTCTCGGAGTCGCTGATCTCGACTGCGAAGTCCGTAAGTCGTCTCCCCGTTCCCCGAGGCGTTAGAGACGTCGAATGTCTAATAGTATGGAAACAGCCACCAGCGCTCCCAGCAACTGCAAGTCTTTTGGTGCCATCTGCGCGGCGGTCAGCCGACAGCCCAAGTGCTGTGCCATCCCTGTGGTAAGCTTCGCCCTCCCGCTTCCTTTCACCATTCACAAAAGTCAGGGTTCATGCTAAAAATCGTTTCTTCAGGCTGGCCAAGCACTTCTCTGCGTTGACCCTGTCAATGCTCATACCAAATAAACTGCTGTTTACAATCCTCGACCAAGCTGGATCCATACCGGCATAGGCCTTGTACATTAAGCCCACTCACTGGTACACTGTCAGCAAAACCGGCCTTGGATGAAAGACATGTGATGATAGAGAGGAGGGATGGTTCACTTCGATATGCACCTTTTTGGTATAACTTATATAACGTATAATGCATTTGTGCTCGGCACATGGTCCTATAGACGTCACATTCAGAAAATACAGCTGCGTCGTCTCATGAACTTTTGGCCTGGTTCCCATTAGATTAAAGCGTACGAAACGTGATCTAGTGTTGAATTGACCCAGCACTTGATCCGGGTCTTGGGTGACCTTGTGAAACAGTGACACCCGTAATGGTCTGACTTCCCGTATCACATGTATTTTGCGGCCTCGCATGGTTTCTCAGGACGTCTATGCAAGTCCCTTGTTCATATTGAGAGACATGCTCCCCCTTTTATCGTTTTTGCTTTTTCAAGGCCTGAAACGCGGTTGGCCAGCCACCACCAATCGGATTTCAACCCATAAAGTATATCAAATAAAGCTGGTGGCCCGCAGGTGGCTGGGTGGGAGGAGTTGGCTTGTATAATCCGTACCTGCTTTTCTTTTTTCCATTTGCGCTAATCGTCCAAGGCTAATACGGCGATCCAGCAATGGGTTGCCAACACTCTTATTATGAAGCGATTGGATTGTATTTCTGCTATATTCATTGTGATGGCTGCCATCTAAGAAATTGCTCTTGAATTCATGTCCGCTCGCTGACGTTCGTCCTTACAACTCTTCCGAGATCTGCTCATCCTCATCGCTCTCCACAACAAACCAATTCTCAACTCGAGCGGTGCCGGCGACGACCTGCGCCCAAACCTCTGGTACACAGCTTTCGGGAGAAAGAATATAACACTTGGGTGTAGGCTTCTCGGGGGGCTCAGCCCGGACGTGCCAGGTGTCGCTGGGCCCATCGGTGGACAGGTCATCCCTGATCGGCTGCAGTCCGGTTGGGATATCACGGTTGAACGTAGCACGCATAAAGATTTCGTATGCAGCCTCTGGCTGATAGGACGGGATCATGTGGCCCGCTTGAAACACTCTGGAGAAGCTGTAGTTACCATACTGTCGGGTCAAACCGGCAAGGCCCTTCTCCGTCAAAAGCGGCGCGTAGCCTGCATGGGCAAACTGCTGCGAGTGTGAGTAGGGTATCGCTAGAGACGCCCTTTCACCACCTATCCAGTTGCATGCATAATCGCGATCGCCGTACATCATGTGAACTTTGACGCCGCTGTCAAGCAGATATCCTACCGCCTCCAGGAACCCTCCGTGGATCTCGTCATAAGAGCTGGCAAAATTCCTCTCTACGGCTCGGGAAGAAGCAGTGAAGTTGACAGGAGAGCCAAGAGCGCCGAGGACACTCTTCTCCGTTAGGTACCCATAAACATAAGTTGGTGGGAAAGGATCTCGACGCGAGTGGCCAATGTCAAACCAACCGCCGTCGAGGTCAAAGTAGATTTTGGGAGCTGCCGATGCGCACCAGCTTTGCAGCTCGCAGAGATCGACGAAATTTACTTTCTGGGAATTGATGGTGGCAACATCGAAGACGCCAAGGCGCTGTTGGCATCGCTGGATCTGATCCCTGCAACCGCCCGGCTTCGTAAAGTTGTGTTTTAGCTCATCATAGGCGGATTGGTTGAAGATTTGAATGCCGTAGGTCTAGCAGGTTGGAGTCAGTCGTATATCTTGAGATAGACATAAGCGAACCTGCCGCTCCGATGTAAACGCTCAACTCACATTGTTGAATGGAAAATCAATGTACGCCTCTTCTTGAATAAGAGAGTCCAGCCAGCCGTTGACAATGCCTAGGGTATCCAAGTGAAGGAAATGGGCGTGCTCATCCTCAATAGTGCCATTCGCGATCTTCTCGTTTTGCTGCTGGAAAAAGCGCATAAATCCAGGGCCGTAGTGGCCTCCATAGCTCTCAGCCCACAAACTGATACGATCGTTAGTAGGCTTATAATGAGGGAACTCGGAGAACCAGGCCTGAGCAAAGTGCCACAATGCATGGGCCGCCTGGGCAGTGCTGTTGGTCGTATGAGCCGGCTTCTGACTGCTAAAGGTACCAATCATAGAAGTAAGGTTGAGTTCTGGTAACTCTTTGGAGAAGTCGGCAGGCTTGATATCGAAACCATCTTCGCCAAGATAGGCCGTACAATTAGTGGGGATGTCATGAGAGAAGCCAACTTGATTGGGCTCATCGATGTATAGCATGTTGACTTCATTGTTCCAGCTCCACGGGTTGAGAACGGTCGATTTGGAATCCGGAGCCACAAAGCAAGGGCCGTTTTCCCCGAGAAGGCCAAGTAAGGATGAAGCACCGGGACCCCCATTGAGCCAGATGGCTAGGGGAGCGGTCGTGGGATTCTTTCGGGCTTCAAAAAACCAGAAAAACCTAGGGCAATCAAGTCGTAAGAAACGATCGTCGCGATCATGTTAATCTGAGGTGAGGTAAGGTATGTGCCTACGTGTTGATTGGGTAATTCTGGGGCTCGCCGTCTACATCTTCAAGAAGGCCTGGAGGCAGATGAACATGGCCTGCATATGACTTGACTCCAGGAGTGGTCTCACAGATGCCAGGCTATATTCACCCGGTCAGCAGAACTGAATGCGACCATGGGGATTTCCAGGCCCATGTAGGAACCGGGAAAAAAAAAAACAAAGAGAGCAACATACTTCTTTAAAGGAAATAGTGACATTCTCGTGGAATTTGGACTTTAGCACGCTCACGCCCTCTGGCTGTGGAGGGAACTGCGCGGCAACCAGGCCAGCCAAGCCACCTAGTAGCACTCTAGTAGAGAACATGGCCACAACTTAGCGGTCCTTGGTCGACGACTCCCAGCCTGTTGGGTTGACTATATACTTCAGCTGTAGGGCTGGATGAGATGCAACACGGTTGCTTCATGACGCTGGGCGGTATCACGACAGACCGGCTTTTTATGTCGCCAATATTTAGCCGCAAAAACAAAAGACCCGGCTGAGGCCGCGCAAGAGCTGCAAAAGTACGCTTAAGGTACCCGATGCAATAGACAAGGAGAGGGAGCCAGGCGCGATAGTTTCATTCAGCAGTTTTGACACCAGATGCACATATGGTGTAATTCTTGATGGTAGGCAAGAGGCTCGCACGGCCTAACTGCCCTGCACACTGATAGTAGATGATGCTTCCAACGTCTCTCATTGGCGGTGGTGGCCCTCGCCGTTCTTGTCAACTTCACATGATGTGCTCCTTCATCAACTCGGCCGTGACATTCCGTATAAAAAAAATGGTTCTTATTTGCAGCCTGCACCACAAAGCCGAGCGAATTCAAATGTATCCAGAGCTCCCCTCTTGAACAGAAGGAAAAATGCAGCATGCAGATCAGATGTAGTCAAACGCTTCTTACTTCGATTGGTCTGAAAGGGTATTCGTCCCTGGAGACCCAAAAGTTCGGACCTAGAACGCCATCGCGCTTCTTGCTCTTGCTACCGATCCAGTTCAGCGCCCCCGCGCGCTTCAGCTTTTGGTTCTCCTCGCCTGCCCAAGCTAGCTTAACGCCGACACGGCACGAAGCGGGCTCATATTTGACGCAACCCATTTTAATCGAGGATAACCTGTACTAAAAGAGTCATGTGGTCCAACTCGACAACAGTGCAAAGGCACCCGCAGTTGAAAACCCAGTCTGGTAAAATCCATCACTGGAGCTCGATATATTGACGTGAGACCCGGTTATTTGGTCTGTGGGACATGTTCTAAATCATGGGGTAGTACATGACTCGGTGTTCAGGAACCGGTGGATGGGATAGATGATTGCCGCTAAGCTAAGCATGACAGGTCAGTCGGCGGATATTCACCGTGTGGGTGTCTGCGAGCACGGAGAGAAGTGTGAGCTGAAGTGAGGATATTCGAGCTGGCTTGCCTAACTGAGACCGACAATGACGGGTAATCACGCCATGTGGGATTGTCTAACTGATGCTGTTAGAGTACGAAGTACTGACCAATTGCGATTCGTGCGCTCGCGCGTAACTCTGCATGTCTGTGATTTCCACTTAACGAGCACTTTTCTCAATTCATGTAGATGTTGGCATCTTCCTGTGCATTAAGATGCTTTGGTCTGTCGCTCTGGCTAAGATTATCTGTTTAACTGGGTCATGTGGTAACCCCCGATTGCATTGCTGCCATAGATCATTATGATTAGCTCTGGCGGCCGCAGTATTCAGCTCGACGAACCTCATAAGCGCTGAGTAGTATACGGAGTACGTGTGGATCACACTCCGAGATGTTGAAGGCTGTAGCGGACGATATCTTTCTCTTCTTGTCTCTGCTTGGAATTTTGGAAAATGTAAAAAGGACCAGTATTGACTCCGATATATCACCAAAGTAGATTACGAAGGCCTATGGAGGGGCTGGTGCGTCTCTTCCCTTTCTCGATGGAGTGGAGGCCCTTTGTGCGGCCCTCCTATGTATTTGGCCACAGAGCGAGACCAGCCTCTGTTAACGCCGTCGCAGATGAGTGCTACAGAGAAGCGTATGTGTAACTCTGGAAAGGAAACTCCGTACGCCCCATGGTGTGGCCTAGATTCTGAGAATGACAGTTCGTCCCGTGCAGTATTTGACATCTGCATACAGAGGACCGTGACACTGATATGGTGTCCATAGTGTGGATCGACGACTATGTCTGTGCGCTGCTGGGCACTTATTCTTCTTTGAGGTTGCTTTAGTAGGCAATTCCTCTATATTCCAATCTCAGGTGGATGGTGCGTATTAACCGGAAGGTTTAGCTTGAGAGATCGACCCCATATGATTTATGACCTATCCCACTCCGTTCGATCGCAGCTCTCAGCTCTCAGCTTGAAGGGATGGGTGACAAGGTCAAGGAGCTTTGGACAAGTAGCTTAATAAAAGACTGGTACCGACAAATGTTAGTTGCAAGTCTAGTCAAATGTGACAGCTCCGTTCGCCTGGGGGGGTTGGACATGGGTAAACGAGATCGCTCCACTAGTTATTTGACAATCCGTGTGCACCCTGTTCATGGCATTTGACAAGAAGACGATGGGTCTTTGCGCACACCTGTCAGTCATTTCACTGCAAACGCCTGATGTGCCATGTTTCTGAATAGGGATGCCCCCGCTGCCGAGGCATATCATATAATGACTTGGCATATTTTATGAAGATTTGGCCTTGAGCAGTTCTTTTGGAGCAGGAGCATCATGCTGTTTGAATTTATAACACATACTTAGTGCATAAGGTCGTAGCAGTTCACGGAAGTGGCCTACCTGCAAAATGATCAGGTTATTCTGGGCTTCCAGTTCTCGTGATGTACGTACAAGTAACGTTCAGGAAAAAGCCTTGTGATTCACGAAGCCACAGAAAGAAATACGTCTTTGACCAGACAGCCAGAAGTCTCTTCCAAGGATCTTGATTGCTTGATTGACGGAAATGGCGACTGGATGGGAAGCTATCCGGTCTGTTGACCCTAAGGTGCGTGGCGGCGGCACCGATCGTCACCCACGATGCCTCAGCTAGGCGTATAGTCATAGCTTTGTTTGCACACCATCTAGGTGCGGAGATGTCCGAAATTTTTCGTCTCCCGTTGAAGGATGACAGTTAGTGTTTGCACATTTTCAGGAATTCTCTCGGCTTCCCTGGTAGCGGCATGTAGCCGGCCGATCGTCAAATCGTGGCTTTTTGTCACCCTGGCACATCATATCCGGCCTAAGCATTTCACAAACAGTAGCGGGCTGTCCGTGATGGCTGACAGTGTTATTCATCATGTAATCTCCAATGGACATCTTGCTGCGCTCTCTTCCAAAGAGCTTGCAAAGAGCATGTCTTCCATGCATCGACTCTATCGCTCTGAGGCCATGTCAAGCAAAGTAGACCAAGTGGTGGACCGCAAGCACGCATTCAAAAACCCGGTGGCCCGATAAACACCGATTTGGGCCCAACATAGTAGATCATACTTGGCTAGACCCTTCTCGCCCGTCGACATGAATGACATCCTTGGAATTCCCCAGAAAAAGGTGGGAAGCGGGACAGGATATGGGCAGCTGGTGGGTGATGACGATGGTTGAATGATCCAGGGCTCACAGGTCGGGCCACCGAACTCGCTATTTTAGCTGGCTCAGGTGCAAAAGAGGATCGTCACGGGGGCACGTCAACTGGCTTTGGGCGCCGTCGAGTGCCAAACGAGTGCTAATGAGCGCTAGCAACCGCCCCAGCGCTGGTGGCTGAACGGGTACATGAAGCTTCATGTTGAGATTAGCTGGCACCTATCAGCTACTAGTGGTCGGTGGCTTTTTGACATCTTGGGTGCTGCGCATGCGTTCCAGGTCAGGGTTGATCCTTGGACATGGCAGAAGCTGCCGCATCACTCCGTGCCTGCGAAGAGGCTGCAAGCGCAAATTGAGAAATATTCCTACCTTGGGCTATGGCATACGAGAGCCTGCTGCTTGCCTGGATAATAAGGCAGAGAGTCTTTTGCAGCCCCGTGGTGTGGTACCTTGCAGTTACCTAATGTAGCACACTTTGGATTCGGTACCTGCACAAGCCGAGGAAAGTAGGTAGGTACCACGGTACGGTTGTCTTACGTGCTGGAAGCGGAGACCACAATGGGGACAAGTAACTAAGGTACCTAAAGGTAACCTTGGGTCGGGTCATGGAAGGCAAGGTAATCTGGATTAATGGGTGCTCAGCTCTCCTATCTCTCGTGAATCGCCGCTAGCTTGTCAATTCGCGAACGAGCAAGACAGCTGGACGAAAATTATCTGGCTTCATCTCAAGCTCGTGCCAGAGCTGGAAGGACAGGGACCACCCTTGCACTACCTCTTGTTCGATTTGTATCTCATCGAGGACCTGGTCAAGGGACTAGGTACCTAAGGTGCTAAGAGATGCAGGTACCGCTAAGCCTGGGTACCCCTGGTACCTGTCGTTTGGTGAGATGGGGCCAAAAGCTCGGTACTGAGCATGAGGTAGGAGGTACGTACCTTACTTTATGTACTTCGCCTTCCAACTTTCCATCCGGCCCAAAACCAATCGAAATCACTTTCATCTTGTTCATCTCTTCCACCCTGGTCTTGGTCCCAGCTTCTCCAGCCAACCTTGTCAGGCTTCTCGAGACCCACGTTCGTCCCATCGCAGGACTTTACCGCGTCGGATGGGCTCCCGGTGTGTCATCTTTCATCTCTCATGGGCATCCCTTGGCTCTCCCAGTCGTTCTCTCTTTTGGCCCGCCGCTATCTCATCCTTACCGATCTTGGTTAAACTCAGCCCCTCAGTGTCATGACGGTCTCTAATAGTAGCATGTAGGGCTCAACAGACGACTGGCTCTGGGCTTCAAACGCTGCCCGCTGGCTCCTATCTCCGTCATCCTGGTCACAAGTGGTTTCCCAAAATCTGATTGTCTTGGTCTAGCGGCCGTCGCTCGCAAGCTCGAGTCTACTTCGTATCTTGCCCTCGACTGCATCTACGCTCGTACACTCTTCTCTCGACAGTGCCTCAACGGCGGGTTCAGTATGTCACACATGCATTTTGTGTGATGGGGCCACCTAGTGTGGTTGCTCAATCGCCCTCCCTCATGTCGTAGCGGCCTCTAGCTCTCGGCAGGGAGCGGGATTTCGACTTCAACCCGCATTGTTTTCTACAACGGCCGTATACGCAAGGTACCAGGCAAGCAGTATCCCGCATCGTCATGTTTCACGGCAAATGGAAACTGCAGATATTTTGTATGGGCTCGCACGTCAGTAACCATTCGGTAGCTCATCATTCGATAGAATCACGAAAACACGCAAGTGAAGGAAAGTATGGGAGGGCAAAGCAAATCAATCGCCGAGGTTCGTCATAAAAAAGGCCGGCCATTAGACATACACAGAATGGGTCATGGCGTCTACCCATACCCGTGTGTGGCTCCCTCAAGCTACCAGTATGGCTGCTTGGGCGCTTATACATAATCTTCTCTACTTTGATTACACCCCTACCACACCCCGGTGGAGTACGCGTGTGGGCAGATCTTTAAAGCCATCTGGATTCCCTGTTCTCTCGCTTACTTTATTTCGGTTCGTATATGTATTCCAGGTACTTCTGTTGGTCTCTCCCAGGCATTTATTGAGACTTCTTTCTCTTTCTGTTTCCCATCTTCCATAGCTACTGCATTCCCTTTAGCTTTTCTACACATTCTTAACCCTCCCAATCCTCCGTTGTTTGACGCTCAACGCGCGTCTTGCGTAGAGGGTCTGTACGGATCATCATCTCAGCACCAGTTCGGATAGACGGTGTGTGTGCGTGCGTGGGTGTGTGCGGTGGCGGCGACTTGCCTCTGCTATACATCGGCAAAGTGAAGGAAGATAAAACAAAGTCTCATATCCGAGGATCTGCTCCATTTCGCATCACGTCTTCTTCCGCATGGCCTAGCCAAGCCAATTCCACAATGGGCCTGTTCAACTTCTTGACTAAGAGGCCGTCTGCCGACGTAACCTTTGAGCAGAAGAAAGTCCACTCATCAACCACCGTCCTTCCACGAACTCCAGGTTTGTCTCTGCACATTGAATCTGAGACTACCAGGTTTCTATATAACCATCTAACTGCTTTTCCAGGTATCGCCAGTAGCCAACAAGTCGGGGCACCAGATTCATCACAACGACCTTTGAGGCCTCGACTTGTAGGTGTAAGCGACGGACGTCCCAGCACAGCCCCTGCGGACGATACAGAAAAAGGGTTCAAGACCACCGGCCGCAATCCTAAGGCCTCTTTACGTGGTCTAACATTGAACCTTGCCCAGAAAAAGAGCGACCGTGAAGATCCTCTAAATCGTTACCAGACTGACCGAATCGCATCCCCAACGGCCAGCTTCCCTGCTCCGCGCCGACAGCCTTCAGCATTTATCGATCTTTTGGATGCTCAGGGAGAGCTCAAGCCCTATGATTTTAGATCAAGGCTTCAGGCATCTGGCTCTCGTGAATATGGTGAAGATGTGGCTGATAGAAATTTGTCTGATGACTTACCAAGCCCGAGAGTTCCCGCGATCCATTCCCCCGAGACTGATGCAGCATTTCCACATCGCTCACGAAGTCGTGCTTCTGCGGCAATCCCCTCCAGACCAATGCACGCAGGACATATCTCGTTAGATTGCCCTGGCGAAAGCTCTATGCGGAAGCTCGGATCGATTGACCATCTGTCTTCTCAATACAACTCATCTGGAGAGAGACCAAGATTGAGGGGAAGGATGAGTTCTGCAGCACTGAAATCCCAAGATACGACAAATCACAATCAAGTAGCTTTGGCCGGGTTTGCCCGTGTTGGTATTCATAGTACCAATCCTCGAGCAAGAAGCCCCTATGGGCATATCTCTGTTACAGGCTGCGGAATTCCCACACTTGAGAGACCACCTCAAACGTCTGCAGGCCCTTACATGCGAGATGAAAGCAGCTCGCTGAGCGCAGAACTCCGCCCTGCCTCGCCACCTGGTGTTCCTCGCTACAAGTCCAGACATTCCAGTCTCCCCAACGACAAGCTGACCCTAGGATCGATGCCTGGCTCAGTCCGCTCAGCTAGGGAGGCTCTTAAGCATACTCTTCTACCTTCTCAAATGGATAGAGCTACTCAGATATACCTTCAACGATGCAGGACGCCAACGTCACCAAGCCAACTTCATAGCTTTCGCTATAAAGTTGACAACGACTGGAGTCGATTCAACCAACATGCAGGGGAGTATCTCCAGCCATCTGTGTCTGCTTGGGAGAGCGCCAACTCATCACCATCGGAATACGTTCGTACCTCCTCTTTTGGTAGCGCAAGCAGCTCTCGACTAGACTACGTTGAGAGGCAAGCGTTCGCTCAGTTGGGCGGAAGGCAAGGATCAATTTCATCTTACAATCCGTCCGAATACTCCAATCAACAGTTTAGCGGCGTACGTAGTATTCGTACGGCAGATACGTCCATTGATATACCCCACCACTCTGTATTTGGCGAATTGAAGTTCAGCGACTGCTCTTCGCGTAGCCTTCGATCTAGGGGCGGCGATAGCGCCATTGCCCCTGATTGCATTGGCCCAGGAGGAAGCTGTTGTGGAGAGTCTATATTCATCTCACCTGCTACACCGCTGGAAGATGGACCTGATATGGGCCCGTCATCGTCGACCTATCGTAACGAGGTTCTCGGTGTTGGTAGCTACGAATCTTCTGGCACACACGACTCTGATGCCGATTCTTTTCGCGACAAGTATCAACAGACGGGCCAGGATGATGAAACCCTATTGTTTCCGGACGTAGGGTTCGGCGATGATGGTAAGAGCCTACCAGGGCTGTTCAATGACTTGGAGAGCCCTCCCACTCCCAAGTGGCCTGATACACCCGTCACTCCGACCGATGTACCAGAAAGAAATATTGATGAAGAGTCCATCCCATCGGGCCCAAGGGCCCCTCAGAAGCCGTATCGGAAATCGGCGAGACCGTATACTCAGCGAGAACGACTGCTGGCTCTTGGGTACGACTACGATTCAGATTCAGACGTGGAGTCTTCTGCAGATTCCGATGAACTCCCAGAAGAAAGAGCTCTAACATTGCTTACTCAACTTCTTTATGGCGGCACATCCGCGGAATCCAGAATTACGGAGGAACGGCAGCTTGATATGGCAACGTTCACCAAGCTTCGTCAAGAGATTGAGAAGAGGAAGCTGCTTGACCCTTCATCTAGACGGGGAAGTAGGCTTTCTAGTAAAGCAAACTGCCAAGTTGAGGTGATGGCAACGAATCAACGAGAGGGACAATAAAAGATATACCTGAGACTGGTACTGGGTGGTTGACTTACCAGCTCTCTAGTAGGGATAGATACACTTTGGCATGCATTTTTCACACCGCAACGGCACCACATTCTATTGGGTTTCCTATGTTTTCACTACGTTATCACTTGGCATCCCAGCAAGGCGTTGATCCGCAAAAGGATGGGGTTTTCTTTTTTAGGCATTCCCTGCGCTACGACTTTCTTCTACGCTGCAGAAATCTACTATGTAATAGAAAATAATGATCAAGTCACAATAAAGATTAAAAGAATAAGGTATCGAGACTATCTACGGTGTGTAGATTGCATTGCAGCTGTGGCGCAGGAGAAATCTAGACCAACGTATTTCAGCATGGCACTAGCCCGACTATTGGTATAGAAGAAAGGAGAGAAGAAGCTAGCGTAGGTAAGAAAATGCACCGAGAGTAAGCCAAAGTAGTGTCACCACCCGGAAGACCCGCCGCAATTCTTCATCGTAGCAAGGGAATACCCTGAACAATGGGTGGCTTGAAGCCATTGAAAAGGAATCCGGCGCGAATTCCACCCACTGCATATGTAGTACGTGGTTCGAGAGTGGAGAACAACATTCAAGCCTTTCCCGGCCATAAGTTCCTAAGCTGAGATGCGACGCGGTCAGTAACTAACAAACACCTCCTTAACCCCTCTTTTCCTTAGCCCACGCTTGCCCATCAATCATCTACCATTTGGTGAATGCGATGAAGGGTATATGATCGCCGAGAAAACGCTCGTGGATCCCTAATGGTGTTTCATGCGTACTTGCATCATGCAGTGTACCTGCGGCGAGTGGATTGAAGTGGGCTTCCTATCGAAGCTAACTTGTTCCAATGAACGTTCCAACAGAAGCTTTAGTTCTGGACGGGAACCCCGAAAGCAAACACAATCAAGCCGTGCAATGTGACAGCTCAGCGAGACCTCGTCATACCCATCTCGGCCTTCCGAGGGGTCTGAGCGCGGTTGAAAAGTCGCGCTTGCTTGCTGGCCAAGATGCATGGCCAATTCAGAAATTCAGCCGCTATCCCGGGCCTTCAACTCTGAGCGGCAGAGTCATTACAGTCGCACCCCATCTCCTCTTTGAAGTGGCCCATGTTACGGAAGAGTGCAAGCTTCTCCAGTGCTAGTTTGGCAACAGTGACCTTGGCATCGGTGCCGCTTTTCGAGGCCGTTGCGTGTGCCACAGCTTTCCCATGAACCATCAGCGCGCATAGAAGCTCGTCCTCGACCAGCACCGCTACGCCGGCTTCAACGGGGGCCGGTACACTGGCCACGTGAAGCCTCCACTGAGTGCAGCTGAACTCGTTCTGCAGCCTGTGTGACAGAGCCGTGACAGGGTGGTTCGAAGCAAACGAGGAGAATAGCCCCATGTCCTCAAAGTACGGCTGAATAAACCTGACGAAGAAGCTTTGTACTACAGAGTAGGAGAAGCCAGAGTCGACAAACATAGCCCCCACCAATGCTTCGATGACATCGGCGAGAGCCTTTGGAGGCTGGGGCGCATCAAGCCAGAAGTCTTTGGGAGTCTCAACGGTACTTTGAGCGTCAGGCGACTGACCTTCATCGTCTGCGGCTCCAACATCGGTGCTCTGGGATGTCAACTGAGCCACTTCTTCAGCTTGCTGGAGCTGGGCTACATACTCCCGAATATCGCCTAGAAGGGCTGACGTCGCTATGAGGATATGCTTATGGAGACCAAGTTTGACACAGAGGTAGCCCTGGAAATGATTTGACGACATGGCCATTTTGTGTTCCGTGAGCCACTTTGGATCCGCCTCAGGAAACCGCTTAAATAAAAAGTCCACCACTGTCATATCCAGTAATGCGTCACCCAGAAACTCAAGGCGCTGATAGTCGGGTATATTGTTCTCGAACGTGTATGACGGGTGTTTGAATGCACTGCGCAGGAGCAATGCGGTCTGGAAGCGATAGCCGGTGATTTTGGCGACCTGATCTACGGCAAGCCGTTGCACGGCTGTTTCTGGCCCGTTGTGCCACCCCGGGACCTTGTAGGCTGAGAAGTATTCGCCAAACTTACTCATGCTGTGGTACTCTGAATTAACCATAGCCGTAACGACTTTCACCGCCGTGTCCATATTTCCATCACTGGTACCCGTCATGTAGGCTGCTCCAATGAGAGCTTCGCAAACGTCTGCGATGGACTTGTGTGACAGACAGTGCTTGGCCTCTGTCTTTGCGGCTTTGCCCCTCTTCAGCACCATATTGTTCGGATACCAGGTTCGGCGGTCAAATGCCTTAGTTCGAATGTGCGACGGCATGTCTCTGTTAACGGCATGCGTGAATAAGTTTTTGTTACACAGCATGAGCATGCGTTCTACGTGATACTCAAACTCGTCTCCCGTCGGAATCAGTGTGAAGACTGAGATAGATGTGGCCATCTTCAAGAAGGTATCGCCAAGGAACTCTAAGCGCTCGTAATTCCTGCCCATACCCGGCTGGAAGTCGATCTGCTGCTCCCCATGCTCCTCGGTGTTGAAGCTGTCCTTGGTCATCGCCTCTAGCGCGAGCTCAGGGTGAATATCGAGGCTTACCAGAGAGCATGCTTCGAGCGCAATCAGAGTCGAGTCGATTCGGTACATCATCACAGGTAAAATAAGTGACATGGCAACAATATCGACCGGAATCTGTATATTATGGGTTAGAATGCCCCAGTGGTTTATGGAGGAGTAACTCACGGATGACACTATGAGGGGCTCAAGAATGATGAAACAGCGACCATCTGGTTCTTCATCAGTACAATATTCATCCAAAAAGTTGCGGCGCGTCGAAAGAAGCTGCGCGTTAATGACTGGTTGATCCTCTTTCCAAGTTCTCCTTCTTCTCGATGCCAAGGTCAAGCTGTTGCTGTACTCTTTAATGCTTTGCTCAACCTTTCTGTACGCCGAGCTTTTTGGCTGAGGAACACCCTTCGGAGTTGGATCGGATAGTTTTAATTCTTTGTTCATACCATCAAGTATAAATTTGCGAGAGCCATCCCAAGGGTCTATAACAAGCTTATCCTCGAAGAATTCACTAGGAGCACTCTCCCAGTCAAGGCGTCCATTATCATGCACATAGTGCACTGTTTCCCAGTCAACATTGGTACCAGTTATCCCATCACGATTTGGACTGGAGGTAGTGCTGGGCGCAATAAAGTAGGGAAGTTCGTCATATTTGGCGTCATACTCCTTGCTGAAAACATGGGCAAAGAGTCTCAGCGTAAAGCCCGCTAACGCCTCCAACTTCTGAGGAGAAACCTCAAGCGGAAGCTTCAGGCTTGAGAGTCGAGCAATGGACGTTCTCTTACCACTGAAGAATAGAGGAGCGCTAGGTATCTCGGGCAAGGGTCTTCTTGCCAAAATTATTAGTGGGCGAGATGGCCTCTGCAGTACCGCCGGTTGTTCAAGCTCAATGACAGTTTGGTACAATGTATGAGAAGGCTCTGAGAGACAAGACATCCAAAAATTAGGCTTAATTTTCATATCATACTCTGACTTCTTGTCGGATTTGAGGGCAAGCCGTGCGTTGCGCATTGCAGGCAGCTTCTTGGAGAAGACTGGCTGGAGATGGTCGTCCACATATTTCTTCTTAATCAGCTCAATGCAAGCTTCAAATGCAGCAGAGCACCTTGCCAGCTGTTTGCTTTTTTGTAATTGGCCTGTGACCATTTTGAGGGGAGAGGTATCAGGAAACACAATTCTGGCGATAAACTTTTTGCCCATAGATGTAACAACGTACTCCGTCTGCTGTCTCCTGTCAGTCTTGCAGGGAAGAGATGAGATAAACTTGGCCAGTACTTCCAGGCTGGTGATAAATGTCAGGCAGGCACCGGTGGCTTCGATTGTATATGTCTTTTGCATGGCTTGTTCTTGCTGGGCTAGTAGCGAAGGACTGATGACGAAGTCTTGGACTTTACGATCTTCAGGAAGGGCAGAACAAAAGAGTCGTAGTGCATATGCATCTCGGGTCGCTTGACGTAGACGACGAAGATGCTCTATGTTACCCTCTTCCATCATACTAACGTAGAGGGATGACTTTTGCCGTGCTCTGCCCTTGGATTGAATGTATTGTATAGCAGAGGTATAGAGGTCGAAGCGTACAATGACATCACATTCTGGTATGTCGATGCCTTCTTCTGCAACAGATGTCGCAAATAGACAATTCGTCTCGCCGTATCTGAACTTCTGTAGAGCGACAATTTGGTCCTTGTGGGACATATATACGGCGCTCGCAGAACCAGCATAAGAGCCGATCTAGGTGCGCACCAAGGAGTAGTAGTTAGTACACATTTGCAGGTAGTGCCAGCTCAGATTAGTTCTCACCATGTAAGCCGACTTTAACCCCGGAATAATCATTCCTGGTTGCTGGAAAAGATCTGCTAAAAGGAATGCAGTTGATCTTGCTTGTACAAAGACAATACATCTTTTAGCTAGTCTGGTACAAAATGCATCTTTCAGAACCTCGTATAACGTCTTGACTTTGGAGGACAGGTCAGGGGAATTGTCTTGGATTGGTCGGATTGGATGATCTTGGATGATCAGTTGAGCACGTCTCACCGCTGCCATCGCCTCATCACCGCTTAAGACGTCAAGATCGAAGGCGTCGCGCCCGGTTTTGGCTTCAAGTTTGGTCATTTGGATATCAGTCATCAAAACCTGCCAGTAGCGGTCGGCACACCAGGCCCCGAGAGTTGACGATGCATTCTGCGCAAAGTCTAAATGCGCCTTGAACTGCGGATTGTTGCTAACGCAGCGTGCAATCATCTCCCAGAGCTGCGTCCGGGAGATTTCGGGGCTCTCTAACCGGTCGTAATATTCTTGTACTTCGTGTTGTCGCCGGCGACTCTGGCTTTCCTCCAAGGCTTCGTCCGAGATTGTGGCGATCTTGCTACATAGCGTGCTTTCCAATTCAGTGGCGGCGTAGCGGATATCCGTCGTTTGGGCATCAACGGGAGACGCTGTCATGCCAAGTATACGGGGACGCTGTTCTTCTCGCGCACGGCGATAGTGGTCCTTGATTATTCGGGAGTAGGGATGATTCTTCTTCGTATGATGGGCTTCATCAAAGATGAGCAAGTTGATGTCGTGGATGTGTATAAATCCACAGGCCAAAAGATCAAGTAGGATTTGCGCCGTACAGACGACTGCCATATTTTCTGCGAATTGGGTATCCCAGAAATCTTTTGATCTCGTTATGCCAGTCATTTCACCAAAAAACTTGCCAATAGGAAACTCGAGGTTACTAGTCAAGACGGCATGTTGCTGAAAACACAGTGCTACTTTGTCCACAAGGAAGAACGCGATTTTAGGCTTCCGACCAACTTCACGATACTCGAGCTCTTCTTGCAGGATGTGCCGCAGAAGAAGAGCCGCAATGAGGGTTTTGCCAGAACCTGTTTTGTTAGGTTGATCACGTCGTATCTTAGGTTAGACCAGTATAGAGTGTCATACCTGTATCGAGTACCACAATGGTGTTTTGTTCCTTTGCTCGCTCGAATAAGTCAATCTGATACTCTCGAGGGCTTGTTATGATCTTGTTGGTACGATCTTCGATAGATGTGTATAGGCTCTCTTTCTCCACATGACGATCCAGGTCTACTTTTGCAGCTCTATTCATTTCCAATTGATTACTCTCGAGCCATTCTTGAAATGCCAACTCCTGTCGTCTCCTCTTTGTTGTCGGTCCAGCGGGCTTTGCAAGGGTTTTGTCTTGTAATGAGTTTGATTCATTGTCCTCACCATCATCAACATCTGCGCCAAGGTCGCCAGTATCAACGTTGGCATCGGTAGCCTTGGAGTAGCCGCTTTCGTAATCCAGGTTTAACTGATCAACATGGGGCAGAGCCATCATCGATGACGGCGAAGCGAACGAGGGACTACTTTTATTATGAGACATTGCTAATCGTTGGGAGGGTGAGGAAAGCAGAGTAAAACGGGAGGAGTCCAATACCTCAATAGCTTGGGAAAGGACAGCTACAACCCTAAGATAGCCGGGACAGGTGATCTTTGTAGTCGAGAGAAAAGTGGAAATCCAAATCTACGAATTGAAAATAGAGAGAAACTGAAGCTGAAGGTACAATATAGAAGCAAACGAAGGCGGTGAACGCTCTTTTGCTTCAGAAAAGGCAAAAGAGAGCGCACAAAAAGGCAGGGCACGTGCAAGCTCTGCGCCTGATACAGACAGCTGTCTGCAACCGGCTGCCTGGGGCGCACAAGATGGATCTTTCCTTGGCAATTCATCGTGACGCCTCTCTCAAGGTGGCCGTCCGGTGCTTGATGTATGTTTATCTCCCTTAAGCCTTGTTAATCGCTCTCATCTAAAGGTAGAGAATCGGCAGGCCCAAATATCATAGTTCTTTCATGTCACGTCCTACGAAGTCTGCAAGTTAAGCAATCTTTATAATTTCCACCCTTAATCCGTATGGTATTTGTACAACAAACTCTGACAATGAAACCTTCCGTGTGTCCCTTCAACGGCGTAGGAGCAAGAGAGCGCTCGTTGGGGAATAGTTGGACAAATGCTACCTCCTTAACCGAGGAAATGAAACTTGACCAAGAGAAAGCCAAGTCAAAGAAAAGCTAACCATTCCACAACAGGCGAGACCAAATCGATCGAAGTGCATCGGAGCATCGAAAGTATATGACAATCTAGCCATGTGTGCAAGTGTGCGACATTTCCCATGTCGCCTAATTGTCCCCATATATGGACAATATCCCAAACCACATCAATGAAAAAAAAAGAGGGAAAAGAGAAGGAATTTCTGACACATTGATGCTGGTAAAACAAATAAAAACTGCGTCACTGCAGAGGTTAGTCATTGGCAATCATTATTCTGCTCCATCCATGGTGTCCTACCTCTAAGAAGATCCGAGTTCCGGAGACGTTTCCATTCGCTCCTCAAGAGAAAACGAAGCTTCGGTAGCATGGATTGCATAAGTTGCCGTGTCAGTAACCCCAGCAAACTCAGCCCTCTCGGCATTCGGTCCGTTTTCTGCCCGAGACTCTTCTTCGATGCGCGTGTATTCAGCTTCCATAGACATAAGTGTCGCTCTGATGGTATCACGATCCACCTGGATGTGCCTTGGGACCAGAGACTCTGAATTGATGCGATCCGCCTTTAGAGCATAGCTTGCTTTGACTGCGATAACGGCAAATTCAGCTACATCTGCTGACCAAGCGCAGCGAGTCGTGGGTATCGTTGGTGGAACTGCGTTGAGTTCTTGAGATTTGAACATTCCGAAAAATCGATCCGGCCGCTTTGTGACCAATTTTGGTTGGGTGTCGGGGGCTATCGAGCCCTCCAACCTGGACGTGTCTGGCTCCGGAGTAGCCGGCTGAGACTCTGAGTCCGCCTCTGCGTGTTGCGGGTCTTCATCGATGGTTTGCAGCGTGTTCTATTACAATGTTCAAATTTTGTTGGGATGACGGATGATTTTTGTGTAAGAGAAGAAAAGAATTGAGATACCTACCTGAGTCGCAGCCGGGGGTGCCAGGTCACCTCCCGACTTGGGGAGAAGTGCCACTAGAGCGGTTGGTTGGTCTCCGGTCCCTTCCTTTGAGCCGGAGTCAAGTCGGATGCCTTGGTCATCTTGTTTTTTACTGGATCTCGACCGGGATTTCTTTCCCTTTGGCCTGTTAGGAACAGATTCAATACTTTGTCCCATTTCGAGAGCATATTCTAGAGATTCGCGAGCACGAGCACTGAGCCTACGCGTCCGTTTGCTTCTTCCCGACACAAGGTTATTATCGTCAGACTCAGAATGCATTGCAGGTCTCTTTTCTGGAAGATATGCGGGTTCTGCTTCCACTGATTGTCCAGGTCCCTCAGGTTGGCTGCGACGTACTTCTCCGGCAGGCTGCTCGATATTGCCAGGGTTCTTGGGGGCTTGAGCAGCTGCTGGAGAAGCACTTATCAGAGGAACATCAGCCGCAAGGCCAAGCATTAATTGTCCCCTGTCATTGCTTGTCATGAAGCGTGATCGAGCAGAGCCAACTCGAGGCCTCGACGCATTGTATCCGCCTGCTATTGCAGCAGCAAGGACTGCCGGACTGTGATATTGCGCAGTATTTGAATGGACAGAAGAAGAAATGGCATACCTATTAGATTGATCCCGCAACTTCTGGGCCGTAGTACGAGCCGCCTTTTGGGCAGAAGAGCCTGGGGCCCCAGTGCCAGACTCTTGCACAGCCCGACCTCGAGGGCGCTTTGTCTGGGGTCGTTTCTGACGACGTTTTGGAACTTCCGAAGCTTCCTGGTCTTCGAGTTCTTTAGTGTCTTCCCGATCAGTTTGCTGCATCTCGGCTATGTAATTGATAAGACTCTGTGGGCGGGCCTGCTTGATTGAAATCATTGCATCAGACGCTCAAATCCATTATTTCACAAAGCAAATGTGGGAAGTGGGACGGATGTTGCACTTACGAAGCCAGTAGGATATCCCATATCAATTTCCGGCCGAGTCTTGACAATTTCTCCTGGAACGTGCTGAGGGTGAAGCTCTGGAACAGTAGTCTTCAAAGCCCGGGTGACTTCTATCGCTTTTGCATTCATTTGGTACTCCGGAATGGGTTCAGGGACCGGTTCGCCCTCTCGTAGATCTGGACTGAGGCAACTGACAACAGTTTGAGCGTCCAAAGAGAGCTCAACATCAGGCTGCTGATACAGCCCTGGCTCAAAGAGGATCGCAGCTTGCAATGAGCCAAAGAAGGCGTCATTGGCCATATTGTTACGGACATGAGCATTGTGCTCCTTCGCACGATTGATCCTTCCATGCTGCCTGATGATTCCTTCAATCTCTTCCATCGAGAGCAAGTTGGCAGCGGCAGCGCATCGAAGAAGTGCATGGTCGAGGCAGCCTCTCACAACGGAACCGTCAATGATCAGATGGGGGAAGTCCTTGCGGCTCTTATCATCAGCCCAAGCCTGTAGATCAACGTCGTGAGCTAAGAGTCCACGCTCATAGAGATAACGAAGACCCAGCTGGACATTTTCGTCGGATATTTGCTCGACCGGTAACTCAGGGCGCTTCTCATGAATCCAGCCTACAAGCAGCCTATCTCTGTCTTCCCCATAACCCCTGATACCCAAGGATCTCTGGATGGCAGTTTTCTCGAAATCATTCCACTGCTCATAGTGGCTGACATATTTCGCAACAAAGTCATGAATTTGGCTTTTGGTGAGCCGAAGCTGAGATGTGACGACTGTCTCAAAGGACTGCTTCTCACTGAGACGTAAAAGGATGATCCACTGAACACCATGGCTAAGCTGATTCCACCCGACATCGACATCGTATGCAGGAGGAATCACGTCAGCACACTGCACCCTCTCACTGGCGTGAATAATTTGCGGGATGCCAGGAAGCAGCCCCTGTTCCGCCAAGTTATCCCGCGTCTTCCACCAGTAGAATGTCTCGGGCGTCAAAACTTCTTCAGCAATATCCCGCTCAGTAGCGTTGGGGAACAAGGGTGGAAACTCAGACGTCGACCGCACTGGCCGTGGCAGGTGAGCAACATGTGCCCTACGGGAGTGACTCTGGATGCCCGAATCAGGCTCCCATTGTTCAAGGGGCCCAATGTTCAATGAATGTGGTTCTCGGGACTGGGTGGGAGAAGTTGGAACTGCTTCTGAGTTGCGGTCAGCTGGATCCGTCAAGACATATCGCAAAAACGTCAGCAAAAAACACATTTTTCTCAAAGACGGATACATACGCATCTCTCCTTCAAGCATAGCCATTAAGGGTCCCTCTTCAGGCCCTCCAATAATGGGGAGATCAAGCTGCCGGCCTTCAAGCGGGGGCCTGACAATCTGGCCGCCGGAGCCTTGCTCCGGCTCGGATATGCCGAATATGTCGGACGCCGTAGACAAAGGGCTGCCTCGGAAATTGAAGACAACATCTGGAGTTCCGTCATACGCCATGATTGGTGATGATCTATCGCCAATGAAGCTATAGAAAGGGAATGATAACGCCTCTAAAGGGAATATATGAAGAGAAGGGGGTAGATGAGTCGAGGTGTTGATGATACGCTTCTTTATTCTGAAAAGCGAAAATGAAAATCTCTCGAATGATTCAGGTATGCCAATCGCGATCTGAATGGATGAATGGGGAAAGCGAGGGGAGGACAAAGTAGGCCCTGAAGCTACCTGAAGTTGCAATACTCGAAACTCTGTGGGTTATCTGCTTCACGAATCAATGAGACTAGAGCAGTCCAATATCTCGATGAAAGAATAGGAGAAGAAAAGAATTTTAGATGGTAGTTGTGAAATGGGCTGCAACATCAGGTGCCGCCGCTCCCTGCTCCAAACACTGCCCCTGACCCTAAGCAGCAGCAATGCCAGATGGTCGAGATATTCTTGATTAACAAAGAACAATGACAGTCTTGATAACAATTTGAAACAGACGGTTGTGGTCGATGGCAAGGACGATTAGAAAGCGTAATGTTGAAGAGGTGGGTGAATGTTAAAGGTGGGCGATGCAGAAATTGTGAAGAAACCACAACAACAAAGTCGAGGAACTATTCATCAACACCACGGAAACGCGGTCACGCATAAACAAAAAAAGCAACACGTCAAACTCGGAAAAGAAGAGAAGAAGAAAGAAAGAGACGGGCCGGCAGACGCGTCGCCTGACAGTGCCGCCAGGTGGCCATACAAGCAGAGACGGTTGGCTTTTTTTTTTTTTAAATTGGAAAGATGAATGATGCACCGTTCCAACAGCTGGCAAAGAATACAGCGAAGTTATGATAATCTACTGTCTACGGTATTGGAGAAAATGATGGGACATGTACGTGAGAACAGCAAGAACAGAGATAAGATGTTGATGGGATGACAATGGGTTTGGACGGTAGTGTAGATGCGATAGGAGACACTATATGGTGTATTCATGATATTATATATTGATATCAGTGGCCTATGGGCTTGGTTTGGAAACACTTCCGTTGATACTCACCTGGAATTATGATATGAAGTGACAAATCATCGAGCAAAGGTATATCTAAGATGTCGTATATGCTGAGAGAAGAGTGCTACATATAGATACGATTAGTGAATCAGAGAGGTAACTGCATCAGTCATGGAAAGCAGAAGATGTGGACGATACTAAAGCAACTCGAACAAGTTACGAACCACAGAGTACTGGTCATCACGATTCACTCCGGGCTCACCCTTAAGCAGATGGCACGCATAATCAACTGGCTGCTGCTCCAGCATCCCAGATGTACTTTTAACTGTCTCCCAAGTCTCGATCTCGTCCAAACTTTTTGACTCAGGTAACCCAACGTCGGTATACCAGGCGCCATGCCACCGCTTGCCCTGCCTGGTCTCATCTTATATGTTCCCCCATGGCTTAGCTAGCTACTGCATATCACGATCTAGAGTGAAAAGGCATATTCATTTTGTACAAAAAACACGCTTCCGCATCAAACAAAGCTATGAGCGGCATGTAGGGTATATGTCGATTTCGAAACACCTTATGCAGACTATGGTAGTCATATCCTATCCGCCTAAAATCTCAGCCTGAAGCTGCTGGTCATATCCAGCGCCATGTTCTCAAGTGAGAGCATCCACGTCCTCCTAGTCTTCAAGATCCTTGAATGGTGTGAATGTTTCTCGGCCTTCGAAACGCTCATGGTCACCAGCAAGGTTGCCATTTGGAATGCTCCCCACTTCTTCCGATAACTCCATCATATCGTCCAAGCCGCGTTTGGAGTCTGCCTTATTCCTAGGGGATGCGTAGAGAGTAGGAGAGCCTGTTTGGCTGTGGCACTCGTTGGCCACCGCAGATCGAGCCCTGATGATTCCCTCCCACGTCAACAGATCCCGTTTAAAATTCTCTTGGAAGCCACAGCAGAATCGCCGTGCGTTTATAAACTGAAGCGCGCCAGCCATGCTTTCCCCATACATGGCCATGATATAGGCGGCCACCAAAGGAGGCGAACGGTCATTGCCCGTGTCACAGGTCACGAGGATCTTACCGCGCCGTAGGTAGTTTGAATGGGTAGGCGACTGGGCCTCTTGCGCAGTGGTTCCGCTTTCGTCTCTGGCGGCTTGAGAGTGATGTATGGAGAGGATGTGGCTATTTATTTGGTCAACTGTTGTGGGAAAGGCTCTGACCAAAAAGAACGGGTCAATGTCGACGTAGAGGGGAGAGATTCCAAGCGTAGTGGCAGCCGTGTCCAGGCTAGCCAGGTTTCGAGCGGTCCGGGCATCACGAACAACCACGATCATAGTGATTCCCTCTCGCTGCAGAAAACTAGGGTCTCGGATGACGCTTGTCGGTCCCAGATAGAGAAAGTCGAGGATCGCCTGTGCTTCTCTCCGCTGCTCATACTTCCAGTCCTGGGAGAGGTCTACCGCGGCCTGGACTCTGTTGTCTGTAATGATGGCGTAGTCCTCTCGAGAGATCTGGCTGTGGTCGACGACATCATACGAGGGCACGAGGCGAGGCGGGTTGTGTCTCTGCTGCTGGATGGGGATGTGGATGATTGGTGGACTCGGGGGACGAAATGAATAGGCGGCAGAAGGCATCATAAGCCTACCTGCAGGATTATCCATGGTGAAGATGTCGAGAAACCGAAGCCGTATCAACAAACACACTGCGTGCTGTGTGCATATATATGTGTGCGTGAAAAGTATCGATGAATTGGAGTGACGTGAGAAGCCCCTGTGGCAACTCAAAGACGGAGCTGGCAGAATCAGAACTAAGAGTGACCAGATCGTGAGCCGCAAGAATGAAGGTGAGGAAGGAGGGTGTTATGAAAGAAAACTGTAAGGAAATGCTCCTGATATAGACATGTACAAAGAATGTGATGATCCAACAGGGGAAAAAATGCGATAGCCCGAGATGCTTCTCAATTGAATAGCAAAACCTGGATGATGTGAAAGAAGAGAAAAGAGAGAACAAGAGGCCTGGATAGGCGAGGAGGCGATGAAGTGAGGCAACGAACAAAAGGCAGGTACCTCCCGCCGCAGATGCCTGCAGCACTGCCCACAGCGATGCAAGGCAAAAGGTACCTCCTAGAAGGCGGTGGATCTGATAGCCGGTAAAGTACCAAGTGCTCAATACAAAGCGGCTCGTCTCAAGCACCAGCTGGGAAGATGCTTTCTTTTTTTTTTTTTTCTCACGAGGGTACTTTTTACTTCACTCTGAGGGAACGGCGCAGCGGCATCAAGTGAACACGCTCAGCTCCGAAAGGGATCGTCCCGAATGCTGCGTGGTGTGTTGCAGCAGATGGACACAAGGTCAGGTACAGAACAGTCCGTCCCACCAAGTACCCTGTGTGACCGACGGCAGAGCAGAAGAGATAAGTGGAGGGCAGAGGGGACGGTGGTAATGGGCTGTGAGCTGGGCATCTGCCGTCTTTTTTGTACTGTCTTCTCCTCGCTGCGTGTACCTGTGGTCCCTTAGCGCCTCGAATAGACGGGCCTAGAGGCTTCTCCGCGTTGATTGGGGTATCTAATGTTGTTATTATTTTCTTTTCAGCTCCCCTTGCTTCATAGATGGTGTGTTGCGGTGGTGGTGGTGATTTGTGTTGGATGCCTCTGCCAGAGTCCACGCCTCAGCGGCCCTAGTGCGCTGCTACCCCCCAATAGACCAGACAGGAGGTACCAACCCAGCCAAGTATCCAGCTGCTGCCAAACAAGGTACACTGTACCCTGGTTAGTTCCCGCCACTACCGGACGATGTGGGGTTCCAGGTACCGCGATGCGAGCATGCAGGCTACTCCATCGTGCGGTACCATCTAGGGGGGGTCCCCAGAGCTGCACAAGGGCTAATTGGGAGGCGATGCCAAACGAAACATACACACCAAGCCGCCAACCCTCCATCTAATGGGCTGCGAATGTTCCGTACAGCCCAGCCAAGGGTCTAGGTACGAGTGTTAATGTATGCATTTAGTGCCTTGCCTGACCCTACTTCGCCAGCATCAGGTACAAGTGCAGTAATATGGTACGTGATGGGACCCCGGCCTCTGGATACTATCAGCTCTGAGGTGCTTCTCATCACCATCTTCATCTAGCTTGTGGCTCTCAGTCTCCGTTCGTCAACCATATATACCCAGTGAAAGACACCCTTGTATTCATCGTGATTACTATTCAAAATCTCCTCTGAAAAACAATAGGAAGCCTCCAATTCGACATCCGAGCTCCACAACTTCATCTATCCACTACGCATATCCAGACTAAGGGATGCCCTTATATGTCAATCTCTGCTTTAAGCCTTCAAAGTGGACTCTCAAGAAGCGACATAACCCCATCGTCCTGCATTCGTAGTCCATGCGCTCTCCAAGTTGCGCTCCGCACTACTAATCTCTTCTGCCAAGTATACTAATCCAGTCTGAACAACCAGCCTAGTGACGGCATACTAATCCATTGCTATGCGAGTTGCCCTAATGTGGCATGTCATTGTAGCACTATGAGAGAAAGAAACATCGGTCTCATCAGCAGGTCCAAGGTATTATTTTCATGACCCCTAGTAACAAACACCATGGTATCACAGAAGAGAGGAGACTAGCCTCAAAAGTGTCATCTCTACTTTATTCTTTTTTTGTTAACTCATTTTGTCTTCCCCTCTGAACGCCGCGAAATGCCAGGTATATATCCTTACTAGTCTTCCTTCATACTAATCATACAACGTCTTTTTCCTTTTTCAGCCCTTCAATATCATACAGAGCAGTATAAGCCACGAAGCCGCTCTCTGCCTCTTTTTTTTTCTAACCCAACGAACATCATACGCATAAAGTCTTTACCAAGTCTAGGCCAAAATATGCAGCGATAAATCATAGAGCAGGAGCTGCTCGTCTGGAGCCCTCCGATACCTCATCAATCGGCACATCGTCAGAGTGCTGCTCCACGTCTTCCGCACTTTCCTCCCCAATAGCGGCGGCCCTGGTCATCTTCCGAGAGCGTGCCATTAACCGCTTGCTCTTGCGCTTCCGCTCTAATGCTTCTTCACTGAAGTTGAGGCGCTCCAGCGTTTCCATGAGCTTCTCTTCCACCAGGGTCCGCACGTGAAAGGCCAGGGCTTGGCTGCGAAACATGCCGGCATACCGATAAGAGAGCCAAACATACTGATTCAATGCCACATGCAGTGATTCCAGCTTGGCGAGATATCTGTGAGGCTTATCGCCAAAATCTTCCATCTTCAGCTCTAGAAACTCTAGCGGCAGCTCCTCGATATCGAGAAGGTCGCCCTTGGAGTTTGTAGCGACGATTCGGGCGAGGGCTCGGAGCACCTCGACGGCCCTCTCTGCTCGAAGCGCAACAGGCAGGTAGCAGAACGTCAACCTGTCGTGGATCGTGAGCGGAATGTCTTGGATAATGTCCGCAATGTCCAAAATATCGCATCCTAAACCAATCCTATACAGAGAATTGACCTTGGCCGTTTCTTGAATCTTCTTGAGAATATAGGAGAGGGGTGTTTCTGGCGGAAAATACGACGCGAATTGCTCCACAATGCCCGCCGGTGGCTGAATGCTGGCCGCTTCAATATCATCTACGGCCCTGGTAAAGGCCCGCTGGATGCTTCGTAAATCAGCGCGTTCCACCGTGGTGACGTAGCCGACTTTCTCCGTCTCTTCCGTTGAGCCGTCTGGATTTTGCGCCGATCGGTAGCGTCCTGCTCGGCCGCCGATTTGCTTGATTTCAGGAAAAGTTAGGTGTCGATTTATGCTGCCGTCAAACTTGGTGACCGACTCCAGCACTACTCGTCGAATCTCCAGGTTCAGACCCATGCCGATTGCATCACTCGCTACAACGAAGTCGTAGTCGTTGTCCGGATCATTGAACAAGGCCGCTTGCTGAGCACGAACTTCCGGGGGTAATGATCCGTAGATGATGGCACACCGTCTTCCCGTTTTCTTCTCAATAACCCGCTTCAGGTTATGGAGAGACAGGCGGCTAAAGGAAACAATGGCATCTCCTTTCTGCAGATTGTTGTAGCCACCGAGGGACTGATCCATGGTCTTGAGGGGGCTCAGGCGCTCATATCGGTGGACAACACACTTGTCTCCGATGCTGGCGCACATGGCTTCAATCACCTTCACGGCGCGCTCTTCGCCGCACACGTGAACCTCCTTCGCCTGCACGCCAAGCACGGCACTTGTCCATGCGTTGCCACGATCAGGGTCCGCAATCATCTGAATCTCGTCGATAACAGCGACATCGAAGCGAGTATTCAACGGCATCATTTCGACGGTGCAGCTTGAGAAGTACTGGTCCGCATCTTCAGGGATTCGAACCTCCTCGCCAGTGATGAGGGCGCAAGGAATGTTCTTAGCTTTAAAACGCTGATACACCTCAGTGGCGAGCAGTCGAAGGGGGCCGGCATAGACGCCACATTTAGAGTTTTCCAGAGCCTTGAGCGCATTGTACGTCTTGCCCGAGTTGGTCGGTCCCACGTGGACGTGGATAGTACGCTGCATGGTCCGTGTCGCGGGGAACCACTCGTGCGGAAATCGAAAGTCCAACAGCCGTTTCTGACTGTCCAGCAGCTGCCTCTGGGTGTCTTCAACGGCGTCGGGGAGCCTCTGACCAATGATGAAGGACTGAAACGAGTACATGATCTCCTTACTGAGACCTTTGGAGTCCTTGGAAATAAAGGCCTCCCGCAGGTTCCAAAAGAGGGGATTCTTGTCGCGACGAGTGACGCGCTTCTCCGCCAAGGAAAAAGCATGGTCGATGACATCCATAAAGAGGGTCGCATACCGACTTAGCTCATCCTCACTGAGCGTAACACCACCAAACTGCGCGGCGGCTCCCTGGCGGCTCAGCAGAACTTGAAGGTGATGAAGAACAGCGGAACGGAAGAGCTTATGGCGTCCTGAATACTTGCCATCGTCAAGCCGCAGCCTGGTGTTGGGATCGTGACCCTGGCTAACCTGCGATTGGATATGTGAGATTTTGGTCTTTGCTTCATTTCTTCCTTGCTTATAAACTCCATGGCATCAGGAAATCAAACTTACTGAATCAACCCTGGAATGAGGAACGGGCTTTAATAAGCCTAGTTTTGACCTAGTAGCCAGAGCTTCTTTGAGCGTCCTCGTTTTAGGCTTGATAGCCTTTGGCTTACTACCGACGGCCCTCCATAGTTGGGATGTCGTTGAGAGATGCCGTATGCATGTTGCTGTAAGCGGGCCTCTGAAAGCGCCGTTCTGGGCCAGAGCTCTCATGACAGATGAGTATGGGCTGTAAATCTCATTTTTCGTCGTAAAGCGGAAAGAAAAACGATGCATTCAATTTATTTTTCAACGGCGGTTGCCCTCTTACCCGGCATCAAAGCCAAGACTTGGTGAGATTTTACTACAACTTTTTCCATGGAAGTTTCACGGAATTTTTTCGGGCCCGGATTAGCGTTTGACCGGGGTCCTGCATGTAAGGGGCAAAGGCATGTGGATGGCGTTTCGTCATAGTTCCAGGCAGGCTCGACTGGTCGCTGTTCCCAGCTTCGTTCAACCTTCCAACCACCAACGCATCTTTTGCTTTTCATTCGATTGTTCTCTTCAGCGCGCTCACTCTCCCCCAAACGCCTGGCCTAGATTCCTCTCTTTGAGGCGACACAGTAATTGCCACCATCATGGCATCATCCTCTTCTGCCACGCCTCTTCTCTAGTAAGCAGAAAGCGCCTTGGCAGTATCGTCTTAGCGTGCGAAGGTTGCTAACAAAGGAGCTTTCCACAGCTCCTGCATCGCTCACAACACCACCATCCTTTCCGAATGCACCACATCTGCCTCTTCGCAGACCTCCTCTCTAGCGTCTCTTATTCTTCCCAAGATCGAGCATGAGACTCCTCAGAAATTGACATATACCCACGGCCAACATCAGATCCACTATGTCGCCGAGGCGCCATCTGACCATCCCGACCACCCGGCCGCTGGCGGCCTGACATTTCTTGTCATTGCAGATGCTTCGCTCGGCCGTCGCGTACCGTTTGGCTACCTGCTGGAAATTCGCAAGCGATTCTTTGAAAAGTTCCCCGAAAGCAGCGACTTTGCCGACATGCCCAACTACGGTGCAGGCTCGTTCAACTCAGAGTTGAAGAACCTCATGGTGGAGTTCGGCACGACAAGCGGCGGCATGAACGATGCGATTGGGAATGCCAAGAGGGAGATTGACGATGTTAGGGGCATTATGACCAAGAATATCGAGAGCTTGCTCGAGAGAGGTGAGAGGATTGATCTGCTCGTCGACAAGACAGATAGGTTAGGGAGCAGTGCTCGCGACTTTCGGGTTCGGAGCCGCGGCTTGAAGCGCCAAATGTGGTGGAAGAACGTGAAGCTCATGGCACTCCTCAGCGTGGTTGTGATCCTCATCATCGTCATCATTGTGATTTCGGTCAAGGGCTAAAATAATGGGGAGGGTGGGAAGAATGACTTTTCTTTCAACCTTTTTTTTTTCTTTGCTTCTTTTTTACCTAATGGATGAGCCAGCCTAGACGCTGTACGTGTATTTATAATGGGACTTTATGAATTAGGAGTCGAAAGGAACTATTCATTTTATGAGGGATTACTTGGGTTGACATTAACAGGGGACTTGGAGCTGGAAATACTCAATCGATAATGCCATTGCAATGCGACGCTGTCTGTTCAAATAAACGTGCCTGTAGATGCATCCCAGCCTTTCCTTGGACAAGCAGATGTGCGGCCCAGTCTCTCATATCCCCCTTCAACATGGTATCTCATTTGCCATACATCCTCCATTAACAGACTACCCGCAAACGATACAAGATCCCACCGACTGCAAATTCAAAGATCCTAGTCCTCATTCATTCAATTGCCCGTTTCCCACTCCTGCAGCTTACCCTAGACAAAAGAAGCCAAGCCCTTCATAATTTGGGCGCATTGGCACCATTCCGCGACTCCTGGTACACATAGCCCTGCGCCACGGGACTATATCCCGCCGCGGGCGCCGGCACGGACGCAATGGATGATTTTCGCAGTCTTTCGGTGAAGAAGACGGGGTGTGTTGTGGAGGCGTTGTGAGATGGCGCGGCGTGCTTGTTCCATATGGCTTGGAACTGGGCTGGTGTTGCGGCTGCGGCTGCGCCTGGGCCGGGCGGAGGAATCATGATTGTGATGATGGCGTAATTTATATCTTGAGGCAGTCAGAGAGAGAAAGAGACTATGGAAGCCTCTTTTGATGGTGAATAGTAAGTGTCATGGGATGTAGAATAAGGTATGAGCATGGGTGATCTTGGCAATTAGCCGCATGAAGTCGCTATGATGGAATTGTTGGCGGATCCTTAGTAAGCCGAGGCTTGTCCAGATTGACTTTTATGAGATGCATGTGGTTCGATATGAAGAACAGAACAGAAACTTGCTGCAAAATCAGCGAGGAGATGGAGTAAAAGATGGAATATAAAAGGTTCATCATTAATCTATCTCTATAAAAAGTCTATTGTTTGCCCTTTTGATTCGCCTTGTTGCCGCCCTGCTTTTGTTGCTTCTGCTGCTGCTTTTGCCTTTGCTTCTCCTTCTCCTTGCCCTTCTTGATGGCTGCGACCAGACTTTCCACCTCTTCCGCCTGTTCTTTTTGCTTCTGCTCATCCGCCAACTTGTCCTCCTGCGCTTTCTTTTGCGCTCGCTTCTTCGCCGCGCTCTTTTCAATCTTTTCAATGAGTGCGTCGCTCTCTTCCCAGAGCTTCTTGGCCACCTCGTCGTCCTTGACCTCTACCCGGGCAAAGTCCACCTCCATGCATTCCTTGATCAGCTTGCCACCACTGCCTCGCCCAAGGCTGCCCTCCATGGCGGCGTAGAGGATGGATTGTGCAGCCTGGTACGGCGACTTGAGTAGGAACCAGGGGATGGCGTAGAACCCCAAGTAGAAGAAAAGACCAACGAGGGAGCCTCTGGTCAACCATCTCCTCATGCCTGGAGTCCGACTCAGACCGGGGTCTACAAAGATCACTCGGGTGTTCATGGGAAACTCATCAGGGCGCTTGTAGGAGTCTAGATGCTTCTGGAAATACTGGCCGAACACGTTGAGAGCAAGCTTGCTTCGTGCATACGCTGAGCCGGGAGTCCAGCCTTTTTCTACATTTCCCAAGCCCTCCTTTAGAGACGGAGATCCAATGTATGAAGAACATGTTGTTATGATCACACGGACATCTCGATCAACAGGTTGCGCCTTGAGAGCTGGGCTGAGGATACCCAATAGGTGGAAATTGGCCAGGTAGTTGACCATCCACATCTCTTCGACCCCATCCTCGGTGACGGTTCGTTTCCCTCCTGGTGGTGTCAGGGTTGCCGCACAAAGTATTATCATGTCCAAACGTCGAGGAGGGGCGTTATCAATCCATTTCGTGGCAAACTTTCGAATACTATACAGGCTGGAGAGATCCACCTGCTCAGTATAAATGAGGTTATTGTTCGTCTTTTCTCGCAGGTCTTGAATGTAGTCGGCGAGAAAGGGATCGGAGCCGGGGGCCTGTGTGAGGAGGACAAGCTGAGCGCCACGAGCAGCGAGCTGATGTGCGACTTCTGCTCCTATCCCGGAAGTTCCGCCTGTCATCATGACAACGCGGCCGTGCATGTTCCGCTCGGCGGGGTTCGTGCGACCGGAGGCATAGCGCTTCAGAAGGACGAGGAACGCCGTGGCCGCGACGGCATAGAAAATTGGCCAGACATTCTCGCGGATGACCGGCGGGAATCCATGTTCCAGGAGATAGAAGATCGTCGGAACAGGCATTGTGAGCGCAACGGCCTAATCGTGGGTTGTAGCGAACGAGTGTGTGCAGTCGAATTCGTCAATTCATCGTTTCTAGTCGTGAGGATCAGCATCAAATAGAAGATGGCTGACGGACGGAGCGGTCATGTCTCGTCAAAAGGGATACGTTCCAAGTTAAAACGTGGTGGAAAGCGATCTCAGGTGCTCCCACGTGACACAGCTCCAGTTTAAGGCAGGTACGCCTCAGAGAGAGAAGTTACCACTCCAAACGCAAATTGAAGATGGCCTTCAAAATACCTAATCCAAGTCTTTTTCACTTATTCATTACCTTCAACATGCACAGCATTGCTTCCAAGGTATCGGTCATCCAGGCTAAATTATTTGGGCGTCAGACTCATAATTATTAGGTATAAACTGCTAATGTGAACTATGTACGGACCATGTCCGTGTTTGGGGTATGAGTGAACGTGAACCGCAGCAACATTTTCCATAACTCGTTCGACGGCGTCATCGCCATCGCCAGCCTCTGCTCTCTCCATGTGAGATTTTGACATTAATTTTACTTCTCCTCTTTGTTCTTCCTCTTCTTATCCTTATTCTTCTTCTTCTTTTTCTTATCAATATCCAACTTCACCGGCTTGCCCTTCCGCACCCAAATCTCACCAATGGGGTCACCCTCCTCTTGCACGCAAACCCATTCTCCAATTCCATATTCCTCAGGCGCAACTCGGATTCCTCGACCGCCTCCGCCTATAATCAAGTTGCCCGGACGGTAAGTTGCGTCCATTTGCATGCGACGGATGACACTGCCGTGGACGCGAACGTTGTTTGGTATGTCGCGAACCTCTCCACGGGGCAGCGGCCAGTTGATTGGCTTCCAAGTTCCATCTGATTGAAGGTCCATTCGACGGAATGGCATCCACTCCATGATATTCCATGCAGTGACCGCCATTGCTGAAAGGCCACCACCATATACAAGGGAATCATGAATGCGAGCGAGGTGGGCCCCATGCATCATATCGACAAAGGCCTTTTTAAGGTCCGATTCACCGTCGTCGACAGTGTCTGGGCTTGGAGGTGCCACGCGCTCTGTTCCCTCCTCGCCTTCCTGGTTGACTAGAAAGATATCGGGTCCCCTTTCTTGTTTCTTGCGGTTGTTCTGAAAGCTAGCACTGCCATGCTCGCCACACAAATCAAGACAGTCGAGCTCTCGAACTTTCTCTAAGTCGAACTGCAGGCCGGCACGAATAGCCTCGCGAACCATCCAGACCAACGGTACGTGGCTCGCATTCTTACCCTTGGACTCGGCCTGCCATCCGCCACCGATATCACCATGACCACCGGCGAACCACACTTCGTCAATGTCCTGCTCACCGCTCTCTTCATATTCAATAGTCGAAAACTGTTCTGACGCATCGCAACCAGCAGCTTGCGAACAGCGACGATCCGGACGGGCAGACTTGGATCTGGCCCTGTACGGCGCATATTTGCCGTTTGGTGGGTTGGCTTGAGCCTTGGTCTCGCCTAGCATCGTTTTTTGACTCGGCCTTCTGCCTCGATCGTCCTGATGTGCGTCTTCAATGCTATTCGTAGTGTCTTCACTGGAGTCACTACCATCATTCATACCTCTCAGCCTGTGCTCAAATTCCTTCCAATGACCATGATTGTGGCGATGATGTTTGGGGCCTTGCTGATACATCAAATCCTGTCGGAATTTGGCCCGCCGTTCATCGATGCTGACAGCGTGCCGAATCACCCTAGCACTACTGCGAGCTGTGTAGGGAAATTTGCTCCGCTGCATCCAAGCAGTCTCAAATCGAGGCACAGAGTTGACCGTGTCAAAAAGGCCAAGGAAACGAATTCTGCCAACAGGTCGCGAAAACGTCTCGCGGAAGCCTTTCATGAAATTATACATTTCATGCTTCTTCCGTTCCTCTTCTTCTGCCAACTTCTCATCCTTGTCCCCGCCTCGACGGCTCTGCCAATTTGCAAAGGCTTTCCAGGCGAACGAGACCATTTCTTCATTCCCATGGGACAAAAGGCCGATGTAGTCAAGCATTTCAGCCAGAAAACGGGCAATGTACGCGCCGCGACTGAAGCCAAACATGTAGATTTCATCTCCAGGATTATAGAAGCGCATGAGGAAGCGGTAGCCTCCAACGACATGCTGGTCGAACGAGGAACCCACTGCGGAATCCTTGGCCTTTTGATACCACGACTTGAAGCGCGCTTTCATGCCAGTGTGTGAAAGAGAACTAGACACGATGTATGTGCCAATACCGGCTTCTCAAAAGAGTCAGTCATGTACGCAGGAGATTTGTGAGACTGGCTCTGTGCCCGTGTCCGCGTCGGCAGAGCCAAACTTACGCTGATAGTAGTGATATTGATCGTCTGCCGTACGATCAAGCATTCGAAATATCTTGAGGATATTGCTGTCGCTCTCATCGCCGTGAAACTTGTTGCCCGTGCCATCAAAGCACAGAATTAATTTACGAGCATTTCTGTCCCGAGGCGCGGGACTTGCTGGGCGCTCCATGATGGCAGCCGTGATGTAGTCCAAGCTCGAGCGACTCTTTGGATGCTCAGCTGAGCTTGGGTCCAACATACTTCCGGTAGACATGACTGGTTATATGCGTGCACTTATTAAATGAATACGACCAAACTGGTAATGTGGAGGTCGCGGGACCAGGGGTTTCACGGCATGGGCAAAAAAAAAAAACGAGAAGAAAGCTAGGCAGATTGTAAGCACGGAGCGCCCGCGGCTTATTATTAGTATTCCTGTGGTTATGAGAACGGCTCATGATGGCGACAACTTTGCAGCTCTTTGTCTCAGCTTATCAACACAATCGACCTCTGCCTACGAAGCGGGCAAAGCAGTAGTAAGTCCGTGATCCAGAGCCTTCTGGGAAAAGCTGCTCTGACAACCTCGACGGGTGCGGCGGAGCTACTGCGAAGGAGGCTGAGAAGCTACCGGCTGAACAGCGCTGATCGCTCCCTTGTTAAGGTGGTGGAGCTGCACGTCTTCTAAATGCCGGGATTGAGCGACCAATAAGAAAGATGACGAGGACCCCTATTATCCAGGAGATTGGTGGAACGCACTGACCGGCAGCCTTGATATTCATGACATATTGCGAGATGCAGACCAGCAGAGCGGGGGAGAGCCGCAGCAGAGCATATGCATGTCTCGGAGACGTCAGTGAGCCAGCCAGTAGGCGTTCATGAGGCCTGGTGACAGACTGGAGACGGCTCAAGGTCGATATGATCTGGCCAGTTGAATGCCCCGAATTTGAGAGAAAGGACGCTACGGCTGAGTCGGTCTGCACGCAAGCTGCAGAGCAGTTGTTACATTGTCCAGCCGCACGAAGCTATCTCGTTGCTTTTTGGGTAGCTTCGGGCTATTACCGCGTCTCTTCTTGCTTTTTGCGTCGCTTGACCGTCCTCCATTGGGGCTGGAGGCCCATCTCCCTCCCTCTTTTTGCACTCCGAGCATTGTTGCTTGAGTATCGTTGGTGTTTTATGGCAGTAGCTTCGCTGCCGTATTACAGAGTATGGCTTGAGACAAGAGACTTATATATATATGTGACAACCCTCATCACGAAGCCTTTACGAGGCACTGATGCTCTCTGGTCAAGCGTTGAAACTTTCCGCCCGAAGTGGTTCAATAGCTCTCGGGGCTCCGCAACGGGCCGTGCCTAGAACTTTTTGGGCGCAAGAGCAATTTCATTGCAGCCAACGCTGCATTCATTGCTGGTTTCTATTGGCCGGCATTGGATATCGCTCTCCACCTGTGTTGGATCTCCAATTTGCGCCATCCTTGTTCGGAGCTTGAATGCGGTGTGGTGATCGCGATGTCTGGAACACAATTGCGGCCGATCGCCCCAGTCAGATCTTTTTCCATCGGATCGGGGGCGAACAGGCTAATACCTTGTTATCTTTAAAAGGAGTCCAAAATGGGAATTCGAACCTCTTGGTAACGTGAGGCCGCGATCGTTCAAGTTGCCTAATAGCTACAACGGGAACCGCAACTAAAACGAGATCAGTCCCGGCTATTTGCTCCGCATGCTGAAGCAGAGGCTGAAGGCCGGCTGCATCCAATCTGCGCGGCCACACCAATTTACATTAGCGTGCGGATGAGAGACGGATCATGCTCTGCAAGACGGGCTTGTTATAGCAGTATACAAGTCAAGTGTATATACAAAGTAGGGAGTACATGCCGTGCGATATCATACGTCCGGGATACCAAAACGAACCAACAAACAGACAAAAAACCAAAAAGAGGTAGGGCAGTTCGCTGAACACATTCTTTCCCCGTCCTGGTATCTTGGGACGGAGGAAAGATGACGGCTGCAGCGCTGCCTCAAAGTTTACTATCCTTCCAGATAGGCTTCCTCTTCTCCACAAAGGCCTGCACGCCCTCTTTCATGTTGTCCCCTCCGTCCATCTTTGTGTAGATCTCTGCTAGGATTCGCTGAGTGCTTTCCTTGGGGCTCTCGGGCTCCCAGCCGCTTAACAGGCCCTGGCGAGCTACAATGACAGAATCCGGCGAGTTGTTGGCCAACTCGATGGCCCACTGAAGTGCTTCACCGACGACATCTCCTCCGCGCGTAATAATGTGATTTACGAGCCCCCAGCGAAGCATCTCCTCTGCTTTATAAATTCTCCCCAGCAGAGCCATCTCGGAAGCGCGCTGCATGCCGACGGAGCGAATCAGACGCGGCAGGGCGCCTTGAATCGGCACAACGCCACGAGCCACCTCTGGCAGGGCGAATCTGGCGTCGATGGATGCGATGACGATGTCGACGTTGAGGATCATCTCCATGCCTCCGCCAAGGCACAGACCGTTGATGGCGGCGATGATGGGCTTCTTGCCCCGCCGGTTGCTCAGTCCGCCAAAGCCGCTGTCGGGCAACTGCTTGGAGTGCTCCTCGGGATGGGCATTCCGCTCGTTCCACTCCTTGAGGTCGGCGCCGGCGCAAAAGGCCCGCCCCATGCCGGTGATGACGGCGCACCGGAGAGACGGCTCGGCGTCATACCACTTCCACAGGCGGTCTAGCTGGAAGTGCATGTCGGTGCGGATGCAGTTGAGCTGCTTGGGACGGTTGATGGTCACCAAGAGGAGGTGCGGACGAGGCGCCGTGATGATGACATCCTCTACTGCGGGAGGGCTCGCTGACTTGGCCATGGTTTTTTTCTTTTCTTTTTCAGCTCTACGGCCGTACCATCAAAGGGGTGAGCGAGGCTGGCACGTCGATGAGTGGTGACCGCATATGTATGCCGGGCACCAAAAGGGGGCGTCCTTCTTTTTCTCCCGTCCTTTTTGTTTGGGCAGTTATTTCAATCAGCTGATGGGATGTGGGTGAGATGGGCCGCGTCCTAGGAGACTGCAAAGCTGGACATGGCCGGCCGCGACGCTTCTCGAACTGTGACCTTTCGACGTCTCACCTCGGAATTTGAACTGAGTGGTTGGGCTTAGGAGTGGCTCGACCGCCTTGTCTTGAGCTTATTCCTTGTTTACGCGCCACCCAGGAGCAAGTGTGGGGCAGCCTCGGCTCTTCGGTTGGTTGCGCCGTGTCCGCCCATAAGACGTCGCTTTTTTGGTGCTTACGGAGTTGCACTGCTTTGTAACACTCACTTGTGCTCCGCACGGCTCAACTTCTATGCCAGCAAAAGCATATGTATATCGTGATATCAAGATGCGTTCGCTCGTATCGACCGGAGTACAGGCTGTTTTGGATATGGAGCATGAGCGACAGCTTGAGAAGATTGAGCAACATCTACAGAATACGGCCGGTTGTTGCAGCCTTTCGCAATCTTCCATCAAAGTGTCTTTCACATATCGTGTCCTGCATCGCGTCTCGGAGATTTTGATATTACTATTTATTTACAAGAGTTCCTACGTTGATTTTTTCAAGCCCAGATATCCCCTTGTTATATATACGTTGGCAGATGCTCTTGTTTTACCCAGATACTACCCATTCCATCTGCCCAAATCACATGAAATGAAGCAGCAATTAGTTTTAAAGAAAAAGAGGAGAAACGATAGTAAAAACTCCACGTGTTACTGTCCATCCAAGGATCCTTATGCCGGCAGGCCTCGCTTCTCGCACTCGGTGAAGAAGATGAGCATACGCCAGAGCTTCTTGACGAGATCCTCTGCTTCGTCGTCCAGTGCCTATAAGACATCCCTTGGGTTAGCAAAATAATACAAAGCAAACAATTTCTTCTGGTAAATAGATGGCAACTTACCCCCTCGAGCTCTTCCACCAAAGCACCGGCCGTGCCATGTTTCCGCAGATGCTCCTCCACAGCCTCCACCAGCATCTCCTCCTGCACACCAAGATACTCGACAATCTTCTTCTCCACAAACGGTCGAAGCTTGTCGCGCACAACTGTATCGTCCATAAAGTCCCACTTGACTTCCCAGGCCCAGAGACCTTCCTTCTCCGAGGGAATCTCCTGGGCCAGAGCGCGGACAGCCTGTGAGATTTCTTCCTCCGACATGCCTGCCGCACCAGAAGTGGCATCCAGCTGGATCGGGATGAGCTGACGCTTCGTAGACTCCACCTCTTCGTCGTCCAGCAAGCCTTCGACTTCGGCGATTGTGCGTCGTTTTGGTGCTGCTCGCGAGGCTTGCGCTTTTTGAGCCGCCGCACCGAGTGAGAGCTTGAACGGCTGGGGTGCCGCAGCGGCGGCAGCGGCTGCGCGCTGCTCCATCTCTCGCGCCTGCTGGTCCAAGAAGGAGTCTGCCATGCCGCGTGCCTGCTCCATCCGAGCCTGCTCGCGGCTGCGCTCTGCCTTTTCGGCCTGTCGGTCAGCTTCGTCTCTGGCTTCCTCCTCTGCTCGCTCTGCATTTCGTTTCCTTGCCCAGCCGGCGCGATCCCTGTAGTATATGTGAACCTTGCGGGCAGCCTCTCGCTCGTCATCCCAGTTCTTCTCCCGTTCCAGCTGCTCCTGTTTTCTACGCTCGAAAGTCTCGATTTCGTGCCGTTCCCGTTCCCGCTCACGCTCCAGCGCGGCCTGCCGTGATCGTTCTCTGTTCACCCATTTCCTCTCTGCTTCTGCATACATCTTATCCTCCTCAGCCTTCCGTTCGGCCTCTTGTCTTCTCCAAAGCTCCTCGTCACTGGCATCGGTATCCTCGTCTTCTCGCCGGTAGGACAGATCCGCGCTGTTTACTCCGCCATTTACGAAAGCAACTCGGTTCGATCCGTTTTGACCCTTAGGCCCGGCGGGAGCATTGGGCACTCCCCGAGGTCCGAGAGGCACATTATTTGAGCTAACCGGCGGCGTAGCCAGCCTCGACCGCGATGTGCCGTTGCGTCGTCGCTCGTTTTCTTCGAGCTCCTCCTCTCGCTGCAGTCGCTCCAGATCCCGCTGATTGCTGCGCTCTCGGAATGCAGCAATCTCCCCTGCAACCACCTCACGCATCTCCGGTGGGATATCTGCCAATTCGTCGTCTTGCGCCAAGGGTATATTGACAACCTCCACGTTCTCTTCTGCCTCCGTATTGCCCATGGCAACGTCACCACCCGCATCCGCAGTCTCGATGACAGGAGGGTAAAAGAGTTCTCTGATGACTTGTTTAAGAGCTGCGCGGGCACTCTCTATTCTCTGCTCTGCAGATGCGTCGTCTCCCTTGCTCTCCTTGTAAGTTTCCAGGTAGCTCATTGACGCGGGATCGATGACGACCTGTAATCTTGTCTTCTCAATACCATCAAAGCTATCGTCTGTCGGTGGCTCGCTCGTATTGGGTTGTTTCTTCACGGGCACTTGTACTTCTTCCTCGGCTAGGAGCTTCACAGCAGTCGCAACTGAATCGAGGTCTTCGTACAAGGCGAAGCCGAATTTGGTTCCCTTGCGATCTTCTGACACGCTATCCCACGGGTCCCAGCGTTTTAGTTTCCCGACAGCACCAAGGATTTTCTTTATGCCGTCATCACCGCCAGCACCCTCGGGGATTTGATGTAGGAAGATCGTTCGTAGTTTCTCTTCGCTCGTAGGTGGAAGTAGCGTCTGTATGCTTTCTCGCGCTGCCATTCGCCCCTGATCTGAACCTCTCTCCATGCCAAGCCCAGCTCGTCCTCCCGACTGTGCGGGTCGATCGTCAGATCGGCCACCACCAGCTAACGCTCCTGTACCCAGTCGAATCACGGGGGCATTGAAGTTGATGTTCGGCATGTTCGTCGGTGCTTGAAAAGCGGGCGGCAGGCCACTTGGACGATTAGCTTGAGGCACGTTGGCTTGCTGGACGCCTGGCGGAGGGGCCATGCCTGGGACAGGAGACATGCCTGGTGGTGGTCCTAGCGGAAGAGAATGTCAGTCTGTTGCTTGCTATGTAAGACGACCCAGAGGAAGTAACGCATACCTAAGCCAGGAGGAGCGGCCAGGCCGGGCGCCGCAGCCGGAAAGCCATATCCTGGCGGCGCGCCATAAGGATGATGAGGTCCTGAAGCTCCGTTAGCGGACCTGTATCGAGCGTCAGGCCAACCACTGCCATGTGTACCTCCATATGGATTGTACGCCATGGTGACAATACTCTGCAGCTCAGAGCAGCGTCACGCTGGCTTTTGGTAGGGAAAGAGAATTTGTCTATGAAGAAGCTCCGATTCCCGCACCGTCTCGTTCAATATGTGAGAAGCAAGAAGATTATTTAAACCGCCGCGCCGTCTGCAGAGGTGAAATTTCTGGTGATTAGGTTCGAATTGAAGGTGTTCCTTTAGTTGTATAGAGGAGCGACAATAGAGACGGGTCTATTCGCAGAGAACCGGCACGCAGACAGTTTTGGACGGGAGGTTCTCGACCAAGAATGTCCAGGATTCGCAGCTTGGGAAGAATTGTCGTGATGGATATGCAGATTCGAATCGCGGCGCCATGGCTGGAGTTCCATTTGCTGTCGGCTGCCGACCCACTTTGCACTGGGCCGCATCAAAGTTGATCCGACCGGCGCTTTTTGCAGTTGAAACGAACTTTCTGGCTTTGATGCTGGAGAAGTTGTTCGAGCTGGGATAGATGGCATGGTAAAACTGAGCCATTGAAGACAGCAAAAATGTACGGAGTCAATCATTTACAAATCTGATGGATGAACATATTTTTTGCTAATCTTCTCAAATAGGGCTGCGACGTCAAGATATGGCAGCATGATGCTGTCCCGAATGGCAACCCCAGCGCAGGCTCGCGCTTTTTCAACATCGCTGGTCATGCGATTCCATGCCTCACGGCCACTCGCACTGGAAGAAGACCGAATAAACCCGCTGGTTGGGAATAATCCTCTCCCAGACACACATTCGAAGCCTGCTGCGCCATCAAAGCCTTCTTTTGGACAGAACAGCAAGGCCGACTCCAGCGCTGCTTCAAAATCCAAAGCCGACTTCACCCCTCCTCCTCCACCACCGCCTCCTCCTCCCGCAGCCGAATCGTCCTCTTCATCTGAACAGAAATCCACCTCTCGCGACTCTTCCTTCCCTTACTCAGCCGCCGACTCCTCCACGCCCTTCAACTTCGACATTGCCGAGATCGTCGCGGCCAAGTCCCTCGCCTACGGCCAGTCCCTCAACGTCGGCGACCCGCTGCAGCGGCCCAAGGTGCGCACCGAGGCCGTCTCCGGCCGCACCGTCTTCATCGCCGACCGCCTCACCCCGACGACGGCGCCCACGCCCGCCGTGGCGATCCGCGTGCTGGAAAAGATGTGTCGCGACCAGAAAGTCAGGAACAAGTACCACTCGCAAAAGTTCCATGAGAGAAAAGGCTTGAAGAAGAAGAGGCTGCGGAGTCAGCGGTGGCGGGCACGGTTCAAGACGGGCTTCAAGGCCGCCGTGAGCAAGGTCATGGAGCTGAAGAAGCAGGGATGGTAAGAGTACATCGAGGAAGAGGTGGGGGGGGGCATTGGGTGGCACGGCATGGCATGGCAGATCGTCTTGATATGTGAGACGATAGATTGGATACGGCTAACGGCAGACTAAAAAAGAGAAACAAAAGTGCATCTAGGTGGGCACTAAACATTCACTGCGGAATATACATGTACATTATACGATAGAGAGAGAATGCATCAAGGAAGGTATGGAGAAAATTACTAAATGTATGGCAAGGCATCGAGTACGAGGAAAAGGTCCTCTTTGAGAAAAAGATATATATATACAACTATGCTGAACTATGTAATCATCCCATCCCTGTTCCGTTCCCATAAGCTCTGTTCATGAACCTTATACACATACCCAACGCCGAAAAAGCTCAACTTCAAATCATCAAAGTAAACGTCGACCCGCATACACACTCTCATTCTCATTCACGAGTATTCTGGCATAGCCCATTCCTTAATGGGGCTAGGATGTACACTTTGCCCAATTTTGGGCCGTGATCGAAAGACAGCCTCCATGTCTTCTACCTCAGCCAGCTGCTCAACCAGCTGGGATGTCTCATTGAGGTCCTCGTCTACCCGGGGGAAGTAACTACCTTCCTTTCGTTGGGGCATCTTGGATCTCCTCAGCGATCTACGTCGCTCCATCTGAGCCTTTTGCTGCGCTTTCTCAAAGCCAGCCATGCTTCGACGAGTCCGGCTCGCGAGGTCTTCCGAATAATCCGGATTGACGACTCTGGTCTCGGGAAGTTTGGGAAGAGGCGTGGTGGGAGTGGGTGGATCGAGCTCCTCGTCCTCGAAACACAAAGACTTCTTGCGACTCATGGAAAGCCGAGTGCGCTCAGCCAAAGATAGTGTATGCCGGGGTTTCGTGCGCTTCACGGGCGACGGAGTCCTTTGTATAGGCCCCAGCAAGTCATCTACGACGACATCCTTTGTAGGTGATGACCGCCGCTGTGGGCTGTAAGATCCGTTCTTCCTCGGCTTGGGTTTGGTTTCCTCTGGCGACTGACGACTTGAAGACGTTCCGTACGATGATCTCTGAGATGACGGAGGCGTGGCCAGCGGCGAGTCATCAATTTGGGTCAAGTCATAAGTGCTTCGTCCAGGGAAATTGCGCTGATTCGCCCATGTCACTGAGCTCAGCGATTCCTGGCCCGTAAACAGCTGGGAGAGACTGGGGCGTGATATCACCGGTCTCACAGTCCGGCTTGGGGTATTGAATTTCTCTTGGAACGACACGACGGAGCTATCCGTGCGGAACGCATTTTCAGCGTCTTCCAAATCGCTGATCTCATCATCCTCGACACTTTCAAAAGAAGATGCAGACTGGAGGCGGTGATCGCGTTTCACGGGTGTTCGTTTCCTGACGAAAGCGGCAATGTCGACTTCCTTTGTGGTAATTTTTCCCAGTTCGTATTTCAGATCTGAGACCAAGGCGGCATAATCATCCGTCATCTGGGGTGCCTGTTGGAACAACATGGCCTTTGGCTTGACTCTCCTCCCGGTGTGCAGGTCTAGATGCGCAGAAAAATCCAGATCAATGCCTTTGGGCTTAGCGGTAGAGGTCCTGGGCTTGGACGGAGCAGGTCTCGCGTCGCCGAATGTGTTCCGACAGAAGGTGTCCCATTTGCGAAGCCGCTCTTTCTGGACCCTCACGCGGTTGTCAAGCTGCTCCAAAAGGCCGACGTCATCGGTATCTAGCTCATCAAGCCGGCTCTGCTGGGCCCTCCTCCATACCATATCAAAGGAGGTACTCAGGATGCCGTTGTGCTTTGCATCTCCGCTCATTAGAGCTTCCATCCACGCATCGTTGCCTGACCAATTGTGACGCAGCGTGTTCCGCATCTCGGCCTTGGCATTATCAGAGACTGTCTGGCCACCTCCATTCATCTCCCTGGCGACAATGGCTTCTTGTCTGCTGACAATGTCGTCTTCTTTGGCATCCAAGACATCAGAGAGCTCTTTAAGGCGAGCTCTTTCCGCTTCCTTTCGCGCCAAGCGTTGGCGTATTGACGCCTTGTGCGCCATAGAAAGAGCAATCAGATGAGCCTTGTCACTCTTGTAGCCCTTGTTCTCAAAGGCAAGCTCAACAGCGGGTGTTATGTAATCACCACTGGCGGCAAGGTTATCAGAGACGACCTTTTTCAGCACCGCAGTCGAGAAGAAGGCGAGAACCTCCTCGAGTCTCTCGCCCTTGCATTCATCCAGCATGGTCTTGCGGATAATGGTGTCCCTACCGAGGTCGCCATTTTTCTTGGCTTGCTCGAGAGCCCTGACAAGTGCAGAGCGCAGATTGATGGATTGGAGCTGGTCAGCAGGTGGGAAAAATGGTTTGAGCTTCTATTGAGGGCCGAGCATTAGCGATGTCAGCTCCGTTGCGCGCGCCATATCCCAGAGCAGAGAGGGGTTTTCATTAGTAGCAATCGAAATATATACGCACATTAGCTGCCTCCTCTGGATCCCAGATGACAAACAGTTGGTACAGAGCCCATTCGACGCAATGCACTCGCCGTTTCTGATCCTGCAAGCTCGTTCCGGAGGCTGTGAAGATGTTGGCAGTGATGTCCGGCCAGTCGGGGAGCTGATCGAGATCCAAGAGCTTGATGTTGGTGAGGAAGAGTGAGAGAGAGGCAGGACCTGCAGCAGCTATACCTCCGCCTGCATTCGGTTCTGCAGGGGCTTGAGAGCCAGCAGCAGAGCCATTGGGTTGAGTCTCAGCTCTGTCGACCTGCGCAAGGCTTCGAACTGGCCGCGCGAAGGCTGCGGCGGCAACAGCAGCTGCCGCTGCTACTCGAATGGGCCTGGCCGAGGATGAGGGCACGCGGGAGGCGCGCGTCCGAGTATGGAGCTGAGACTGCTGGACGAGAGTCGCCATGGCGGCATCCCTCGAGCTGCCGCAAGTGAGTGATGCAGGCAATGCAAGCGACGGGATGTCTTGCTTGTGCGTTTGCTTGTGCTTGTGCTTTTTTGGTTCCTTTTGCTAGCCTTGCTCCAGGTTTCGCAGCGGGGAGAGAAAGAGAGAGACAAGAGAATCCAAGTTTCGAACTTGGAGAGCACGGATATGGGCAATCGTCCCTACAGCCGCAGCAGCAGCAGCAGCATCGTCGGGCTCGCAATTGGGACTCCAGGGAATTGCAAGTACCGGGAGGCGCGGTGGCCACGGATGCGATCGTGAGTGGCTGCGGGTAAGACTTGAAGGTTGAAGTTGAGCTGGTGGAGGCTATTCCGGATGGAACCTCGACCTTGAGTGGCTCAGGCACGGCAGGGGCCGGTGGCGCTGGCAGTGGGCTGGCAGCGGGCTTTGCCAGCAGGCGGGCCAGTGGGCGCTAGTGGGTTGTCAGTGGGCGCGCCCCGCCAACCAGCGCATCACAGGTGTCGGTGAGCGCTGCAGAGCCCACTAGCTCCGGGGGGGCACCAATGCCTGTAATAGTGAGCTGTCCCGCAGTGCACGTCGCTGGCCAGTGTGTTTATGAACACTTCACCTCACATCTGGTGCATCGATGGATACCTGGGCGGGTGATCGGGGGCTGCCTATTCGTGGCGGCCGCTGGTGCACATGTCGGTATCGATGCGTTCTGACGATGGGAGGCGAAATACGAAGCATTGCATTATGTACGAAGCGCATACCTTTACCTTGATATTGGATATTGCATGTATCCATCCATCAATTGATCAATTCATTACCCATGCTACAGTGCTACAGTTCCTACCTGAATATGCACCGGTGGCTACATGTACCGATATTCTTCGAGGGTTCTTCCCCGTACTTGCCTCAAGATAGAAAGGCAGGTGGCATCCATCTGGAAGCAGCAATCGTTTCAGCGTCATCTCTTTCCAAACTCTACGGGGTATGCAAAAGTACACAGCCGCATCAGTTCTACGCCGAGGTACACGCATGGGACCCAATGCTCCGACAATGGTAAGTTGCTTCTTGCCGCTGCTGCACCAACGCATTATTTCCCATGTATGACGGGATACAGCGTAATGAGATATCCAAGGCATGGATCAATTTTTCTCCCAGCCCGTCGCTTCAGTGACTCCATGTCATCCCTACTCTACCAAACCTGCTCATCTTCACCTTCATTCTCATCCTTACAGTTGATTTATTGCTCCTTATTACTCTCTGAGCCACAACTCCGTATCACCATCACCACCGTCTCCTTCGCCATGCGTCTCGCACATCCCCAGTCCCGCCGCCGTCTTCCTCAATTCCTCCCAGCTACCGTATTCCGGCCCTGTCTTCATAGTCGCATTCACCGGTCCGTAAAGGAACCACGCACTCATCGGCTGAGCCGTTACCTTCCAGCCTTCATCCCCCGGTCCATCGCTTGAGGCCACCGCTAGTCTCCTTACTCCGACGTTCCCAGCCAGGAGATAGGCCGTCGTCTCCATCCCCTGACTTAGGTAGTCCAGCATCTTGAGTGGCGCCTTTGCATATCCGACAGGCACGTCCTCCAGCGCCTCTGGGAAATACGCGATGCCGTCCAGGATCATGTCGTCTTCTGTCGGCTCGAACTCCTTTTCAACCTCGACCGGGATCCTCAGCGTGCCCTCGACAGTCCAGTGGAGGAACCCTGTAATCCAACCAGAGATGGAGTAGTCGGCGGGTCCAGCGCCACAAGACACCAGCCTCTGGGCTCGCACAATATTCTTCCAGAATGTTTGCACTTCTTCGCTCTCTGGTTCTTCCCATGTATCGGCAAAGCGCTTCAGGATCGGGCGCAGCCGCTCGGCATAGTCCGCCGGCTCGTCCCCCCACTCCCTGAGTCTATCCAGCTTCCCCAGCAGCTTCACCCAGTCATCTTTCTCGCCGAGCAGAGTCACCTCCCGCAGCCCGCAGGTGATGCCCCCGGCAAATTCAAAGTAGTGCTGCATCAAACCCATCATCAAGACTGTAGCTGTAAGGCCATCGTTCTCATCACTTGTGCTAAATCCAGGCATGATCCAATTGAGCAACCAGTCGGTCTTGACTCTCTTCTGAATCTCACCCCCAAACGCGGCAATCACATCATGCCATGAGAGCCGCCACACTTCAATCTCCTGCTTGCCCTCGTGATTGACAAAGAGATGTCGCACATCTTCTGCATGCGCAGTCATATAAAAATTGAGCTGTGCTAGAATCTCAAACCATACCTCATCCGGTCTGAGGACAAGACTTTGATGCTGCGCCCATGCTTCAATCGCGCCTCTGACGAGGCTGTCCGATGAGGGAAAGACCGTGCCATCGGGGAACACATGATCATCATCAGCACCAAAGTCAGCAAAGGATGACATAAGAACCTCTGGCGAGTACGGTGTGCGTGGAGGAACCTCCTCCGGGCAGCTTTGCCGGAAGAGCTCCGTTGCCGATGTTACTGCGCCGGTAGCCGACAGCGGAAGTGGGTCAAGATCCGGACTGACAGGGACTGTGATAGAGCCCGCGGCGAAAGGTCCGCGGCCAAACAGGCCGGAGAGGAGCAATGCGGCCAGCAACATGGTCGATGGGAACGAATCTTTTGGATTAGAAACACCACTACGCAACGCGCAGGCTTAAGTCGGAACTAGAGTGCAAGGTGGCTACTGCAAGAGTGCATAGACCTCACCCTATACCAGGCCAATTGCTGTCCAACTTCCTCTTATGCAGCTCATCTAGGGGAGATGAAAGGGCTCATCCGGACATCGTGAAAGGTTCTCTCAGCTGACACTCCCGCAGACGAAACATTCCACAGTCTCCCTCGGCCCCGGCCTCGGCATCTCATAGACCACTAGACGTAGATACATGAGCATCAAGTACATCTACAGGATGTACTTTGTCCATGACGACGGCGGCTTTCCTCCTTGATACTCCCTCGTCACCTGTTTGATGATTGTACGTAAATCCGTCAACGAGTGAGAGACATTCTCAACAGCATACCTCTTCACAATACCACTCCTGATCACATAAAAGACACCACATGATGTTCTCTTCCGGTCCTCCGCAGCCAGTCAGACACGACGAATAGAACATTTCCCTGCATTTGAACGAGTCAATTGTCAGTCTAGGCTCTATTCATCGCTCATCAGCTGAAAGGCCCCGAGGCCCCTTGCATTTCCCCCTTGCCAACATTTTACGTCTTTCAGCCCATAGCAACGTTTCATGTCAAGCCACAGCATGCCACGTCAAAAGGCATTTTTTGATCACACATATGCACGTGTGGTGTAATTGGGCCTCTCGTTGAGAAAAACAGCTCCCACACCGCCTCACGCCAGCAGTCAAATCGTAAGACAAGGCGAGACAAGCATAAGACAACAAGTGAACAAGGCAAAGACAAGACATTCTGTTCCCATTCAAGGGTCCAGAATCAGCACTCACTTTGCCCTATCGACATTTCCGGCGAATTTGCCCTCCGTAGTAAAAAACGACCCATGCATCGGTATGCGTTATCATATCTTACCACCCTGTCTCACCTCATCGTCAGAACACACACTCCGTCCGTCCCTTTTTCTCTTTTCCATCGAGTCAAATGCGTGGGCGTACTTCCAGCCTTGTCTTGGCCCGCAGCATTTAGTCTCAGCCAAATCCTAGTCCTACCGCTAGTACGTTTGGACATGGGGCATTCCCGGAGCCAATCAGCCGCACTCACATCGTGCCCTTCCTATTTTGGCAATTCTAGGGATTACAAGGGGGGCACGTGTACCTAAGGTTTGTGGTGTTTACGCTATTCTCTAGTGCGGCCAATAGCCCTCTAGAGCGTTTGCATGATTTGGTCCGGCTGTCAAACCAATCTAGAGTTTGATTTGGTTCGAGTTGGAGAAAGTCCGTTACCAAGGACCGTTTTAGACGGACACTTCTTTATACAACGCACATTTGGGATCCTAAGCTCACCATTACCGAGCTTCTCACCTTCTGCCACGCGACTCAGAACTGCAAGAGGAAAAAGTCAAGAGTCATCAAGTAAAGAGGCAATTGAAAACCAGAAAACCGCATCATTGGCGGTGTCAATTCGTTATGCTATCAATCTATACGTTGACAGTGTTCCAGGCCAAGGCTGGCTAATAATACCCGATTTCCCTCAAGGGACCATCCTCCAAAGGGAGCCCTATACAAAAAGAACAAAAGAGAAATATAGATGAAAACTCCAAATATTCCTTTCCCAGCGCCTTGCCATTTCCATCATTGCAATGATAAAACAAGCGGAAGAAGTAGTAAAACAAAGATCATGCAGAAAATGAATTAGAATGATTAGTCAGTCATCAGAAGCCGTGAGCGATGTCATGCCCAAATCGTGCCCATCATATCCTGTGTCGGTACTCTTTAGCCGGTACAAAGGCAGATTGATCATCCAGTCATTCATCTTTGCTGTCATCCTGTACACGCTTGACTACTTGAACCAGCTGAGGGTAGATCTTGTCCGAAGGGTTGATGCCACAGACTTTGGTGACGACTTCATCGGGACCGTTCTCGGACATGATCTTGGCAAGTTCCTTGGACTCGTCGTCACCTTCGACGTTCTGGAAACGGAACGTCATCTCAATGGCATCCAGGAGGTACTTGATGGGCATATCGTTCTCGGCGGCTTCGGCAGCTGGGCCGATGAAACGTTCCTTGCGAGATAGCTTCCTCAAGGGGGCACGGCCAACACGTTCGACGGCATCCTCCAAATGGGGGTTGCCGATGCGCTTGATGATCTTGTTCATGTATGCGAGCTGGGCTTCCTCGTCGATGTTATGCTTGGCAACAAGGAGGTTCTTGGTCTCGGTGAGAGCGCCACGGACTTCGGCCATGATCTCCTTGTCCTGGAGAGCATCGTAGACGGTACGCTTTCTGCGGTTGTAGCCGTGGTAAGCAGCAGTAGCGTGGCCGGTGTTGACGGTGTACAGCTTTCGCTCAATGAAAGGAGCCAGGTTGTCGACCCAATTGATGCCCTCAATGGGAGGGATGCCAATGTCCTCGAATGGTGTCTTGTCAACGACCCACTCGAAGAACTTCTCCAGGGTCACGTCAAGGCCAGCATTGGGGTCCTGTGCGGGGACAATTCGGTCGATAGCAGAGTTGGCATAGCGAGCACGGAGGTGGTGAGTCTCGAGACGCGCAGGATCAGTGTTTCTGGGGTCCTTGATGTGGCCGGCAAGAGTGTCTGTGGCGCCAATGGCGTTCTCGCAAGCAATAACATGCAGAGGAGTCTCGTCGTCCGAGCGGCGGTCGATGCCCTTGGCAATAACAGGGGCGATGAACTTGAGAATATTGGGGCCGACGGAGCAAGTGACGACATCGGCAGTGCGGATCTCCTCGATCAGATCCTCCTCGTGGGTCTTGGAGTTGATGGCACGGTAGTTGGTGATTGTGCTTTCTGTGGTGCCCTCGACGCCAACTTCAATGACCTTGTATGAAGGAGTAGCGTTGATCTTGTCAATCAGAGAGTCATTGACATCTGCAAAGACGACCTCGTAGCCAGAATTGTGGAGGAAGCAAGCAACAAAGCCACGGCCTATAAAGCGGAAGATTCGGGTTAGCGACAGCCGATCAGTACGGAGCGGTTGGACTTATACATACCAATGTTGCCAGCGCCGAAGTGAACTGCCTTCTTAGCCATGTTTGCGGAGTGTGAAGAAGGTATTTAGGATGTGTGAAAACAGTGCTTGTCGAGAAAAGAAGAGAATCTCTAAATTGCTTTAGAGAGCGGAAAGGATGTATAAGGTTTAAGGTAGTAGTAGGTGTATAGAGCAGAAGTTAAGGAGACAATTGGAAAGTGCTAGAAAACGGTGACCGTTTTGTATGATGAGGATGGAGAGAGGCTAAGAACCAAGAAGGAAGAGCGGACTCCCAACTGCTTTATATAACTCGAGCAGCAGGGGAAACTCAGACGATGAGATAACTAGCAAGAACGGGGGGAAGGAAGGAGGGAGTGCCGATGACGATGGCGCCTCAGCAGCGGGACCAGACGGAGGTACCTTGTACAAGGAACAAGGGACTTGGAACTGTGAAGCTGATCGACCATCGTCAGAGGGTGCAAGGGCAGGCAGGGAGGCCGCATCCATCGGCTCCACTGCCGCTAGCCGGGGTTGCCATGGGCCCATAGACACCATACGTAGCATTTGCCTACCTAGTACTACCTAGTAGGTACGCATCGTTGGACTTTACGTTGATTGCCAAACTGCCTCTGAGAGGGCGTTTGGGAGGCGTTCTGGTAAGCGGGCGACTTGTTGAGACGGTACATGCCTGGCAGGCGACAAAGACCCGGGATGGCATGTAGCCGTGCCGGCCAATCAGAGGCCATGGCGTGCTGCTGGCACAGCTGCGTGGCGCACGATAGTGGGGCTATTTGTCCGGGCGACCTGCATCACGGCGTGGACGGAGAGCTCGAGGAACGTACCTGGAACTTTGTCGAAACGATCTTCCACACGGCACCTGCCTGTAGGTACCACTTGCCTTTTTACATGTGGCCAGCGCCGTATCGTCGTGCCTTCCAGCCTGCATGCCGAATGCCTTTACAACGTTTCTGTCTCTCTGGCCTGACTAATAGATCATGTTATTTCAGGCTACGTGGTACCTCTTCGTTTCCATGACCATGCATCCGACATTATGGGCTGTTTTGTGTCCTCAGCCATCTCCATCGTCATTTCATCAGCTCGCGACTTGCACTCGATCTCCCGTCGCCAGATGTCATCCACCGCCTCAGCGTCGGGATCGCAAAGTATAGAGTACGGATCGCAATGGTCGGCAGCCGCCTCCTCTCGTTACCATCAGCAGCAGCTGGCCTTGCGTTAGGGGCCCCATAGCCCTAGAGGCCAAGCAAGTCAGTCGAGCCAGCCCGGTGGCACGCCAAAACCAAGAATTCCTTCTGCTAGATGCGCCTTTTCTGGTGGCCCACCGCGAGCGACTAACGTCATCCGGCGTCTCTCCAGGAGCGCCGCCCGCTGCTTGGAGCACAGGTTCCCAGGGCCATTTTTCTTAGTGGTTACGGACGGCTGGCTAGGGGGGGGCCATTGGGCGCTTTGGAGTCTGCTGGACGAGCCCCGCTTAGTTGGCGATGTTTGGTGGTGCCGTTTGGTGGGCTTCAGCAGCTGCCGATGGAGACGGGAGTGACATCAATCCTCCAGGTCCTGCCTCGCCGCCCGCTTGTTTACGATTCACGATGCCACCACGCTCGCATTCCGCACGCATCTAGCATGCGTTAGGCATGTGAACCCTGCGTCATCCTCATTTCCGGACGGCATCGAAATTTCACCTCAAGGCAAAGCTGATGATATCATTCGGGCTGGCGGTGGGAGTCTTACGCGCATTGCATGAGAGCCTCCTTTCCAGCTTATGTGATGTTATACAGTAGGGCAGAGGCTCGGGTGACAAGACGACGCGACGTCCTTACCGTACATGCCGCACACAGAGGTTTCCTTGACGGTGTCCTCTGTAAAGGCCGTTTGCTGAGGCATGTGCAAGTGTGGATGTACTGCAACATATCTGCGTGTTTCGAGTTGCGTCCGCTGCCGCCACCACCACTTCACGAGCCGACCGACCCCTCCTCGACCTCCTCGCCCTCCTTGCTAAGCTTGCCAACGATCCCTGCAGAAACTCTCCGTGCCAATGCATGGTACCCTTATCCCTACCAAGCCACCAACCCCCCCTTCGCGAGCATCTGTCAAACAGACACACGCGGGCAGGCGGTGCCGAGTGGCATTACTCCCTACTCCGTACATGTGTGTATCTACGATTATCGTCAATCCACAGGGGTTGTAACGCACAATGACGTACGTTGGGGACACGCCATCCCTGGCCTCCACCATCCATCCATCGTGAAGCTGCTCAACGACAGCTGCAAATCGCCGTTTCACAACGTTTAATTTCTCTCGGTGCGATGCAGGATTCTCTCATCAAGCATAAACACGCTCTTGAGTCGAAATTAAATTTTATCTTAAATGAAGCCATAACGTCACAGGCTGCTCCGGCTCATCGACTATGGGCTAGCATTGTCATGGCATCTATTCAATCTATATCTCCCTGCCTCCCTTTGTTCGTGGGAACACCTTAAAAGTCAATCAACAGCAGGAAGAGCAGGATGGCGAGAAGAGAAAGGAAAGGCTTGTATCGGCAGTCTAAGAGTAGCAAACATCCACTCGTCCATACGAAGCCACATGCGACGCATTTGCATATTACGCTTCCCCATGGAACCCCTCTCTAGTCGATCACTATCTAGTCAGGTAATTGTTCTCCGCTTAAGCACTTTCTTGACCAATACAAGCACGCGGGGAAACATGTGCTACCCATCAACCTCTTGCTCCCCTTTCCTTTTCCAAGACTACACTACGTTTCTCATGCATTTGTTTGCGTGTGTCTCCCTGCTGCTTTTCATGTGAGTTGACGTCGGGGTCTGATAATTGCATCTCAACTTCAGGTTTTTTTTTTCGTCTTTCACCATGCGGCGAGATTGCTTTACGCTGGACGAGAAGCATTATTATGGATGAGAAAAACCGGCTATGAAACCTGCAGGCGTCCATTGGCATTGAAAACATGCCGCAGATATGATACGATTATGGGTGACAAGACAGCATTGTCCTCAAATCAATTCTTGCCAGATATGCCATCTGACAGATCACTTCAGACTTTTGCTTTTGATGTAATGCTGCTTCGTGTTCCCTGTTGTCCATATGCAAATGCACCACTAGGGTACAAGAAGTTCTCTGAAATGAGGCATGTACTAGGTGGTACTTGTGCCTTTTTTTCATGATACATGGGATCAACGATACTCATCGAGGCAGTGAGAAGCAAGGATCTTCCTCGGTTCAGCCACTCATGGCCACAGGCGGCTTTGCGGACGCAGGCGCCAAGTCTCAGTTAGAGACGGCCCGACAAAACGAGCGATTTCTTGCGCCTTTTTCCGTCCGCACCATCGACAAGAAAGAAGCTAGGGTGGCTCGGCTCGGTTCACGATGCCTCCTTTCGGCCTCTCTCGCCTTAGGCCGTCTCAGCTTCTGATATTATCCATCATAAGATAGGGGGCAATAGTAGGATTACTACGTCAGGACGGCCGCCAGCACGGCCGCCAGCAAGAGATAACACGTCGAAGAAGGCTCACCGCAATATGCTTTTAACTGAGCTTATCTATGGTGCGTTTAGGAGCACGCCTCTGTCCGCCTCAATCCGCCTCAAGTGAACGGGAACGGAGCTTCTAGTACCACAAGCCTCTCTCTCGGGTCCGTCACCGGAACGGCAGCTAGGGCAAGCGTGTCATCACAGCCGTTCGTATGTAATGCCAAGGGATGCGAACGTTAGTAGGTACTTGCATGCTCCCCAACGTTACCCGTTGGTTCCACTTTTAGTAACTAACTTAGAGGTATATCTCTAAGTTAGTCAGGAAATCCCTAAAATACCCAAAAAATTAACACAGTCCTAGCTTAATTCTAATCCTAATATAATTTCTATATAAATATAAATAATAATATAATATTAATAATTAAAATTATTATTAAATTTAATAGTAGAATTTCCCCCTACTTTTAAAGTAGCTACTACTATCTTAAATAATTATAAATAATCTCTAAGATACTATAAATCCTATTCTATAAGAATAGCTATAGCTACCTTTAAAATAAGCCTAGCTACTATATAATATACTATTACTTCCCTCTAATATTCTAATTCTATACCTTAATAGCTTAATTAGCTATATTCCTTAATAAATAATAAAGATAAAGCCCTAATTATATATATAATATAGCTATAGTAAGGAAGATTTCCTATAACTAAGGCCTAGCTTATAGCTACTACTAATAACCTCTAATAATAAAGGGATTCTAAAATTAGTAAGATAGGAAAGAATTAATATAGCTAATAGCTCCTAGACTATTTAAAGGTTTAGAAATCTTATATTAAGGCTATTAAAAAAGCTAGGAAATTATTTAAAGCTTTAAATATAAAAAATTTAATATTCTTTTTTAATTAATTTAAAAATATTATTATAGACTATTATATTAGTACTTTAAAATATTAAAATAAAAATAAATATAATATCTAGCTTAACTATCTTTATAAATATATTTAAATTATAGTTATATATATAATATAATTATAATAGCTATAAATTTTTAATTTAAATAATAGAAAGTCTTTTATAATTATAGCTTCTATTAATACTATTAGTAAGTTAATTCCTTTTTAATTAATTTTTAAGACCTTTCTAATAGAATCTTAGTTAAAAGTTAAGGCTAATAAAGCTATTTACTTTATAAAATTAGAGACTAGCTTTTCTAATAGTAAGATTTTATTAGAATAGCTTTATTACTTTAATTTATAGTCTTAGAAGAGATTAATATAAATATAGTAGCTAGAATAGGACTTTAAGGATTACTTTAGTTATAATATATAGCTATAAGACTCTAAGAGGCTATAGTTATTACTATATAAAGTTCTACTAATCTAATAGCTAGAGGAAGAGAAGATCTATTATTTACTTATTATTAATAGCTTTATAAGGTATATAGGTATTAATTTTATTAAATATTATATTAAATTTAATATTATTATTATTATATTTCTATTATATTTAATTTATATCTTTTAATTTTTTAATATTAATATTTTCTAGTCTTTTAAAGCCTTCTATTAGAAAATACTATAGAAATCTCTCTTTACTAATAATCTAGCTTTTATATAAAAGAATTTCCTTTTTATCTTTTAAGCTATATATAATAAAGGCTTTATAAAATATAATATTATCTTAGACTTTAAAGATATTAATATTTTCTCTCTTAATATATAGCTATTAATTATAAGGGTATTTTTATAATAGTAGAAAAAGTAAGAGACTATTAATCTAATATTTTCTAATCTTTTATCTAAGAATAGTTAATTCTATTAGATCTTAATCTTAATTTATAATATTTATAAGAAGTATAATAATATTATAAATTCCCTAATTTATAAAGGCTTTTATTAAGCTAATTTTATAATTATAGAGGCCTATATATTAGAAAAATATATTAATAATTTTATAATTAATTAAAATTAATATATTAAGAAGTTATTAAGCTATAGAAAGTATAATAGCCTTATTTAACTAACTAGGGATTTCTATACTATTATAAGCTTTAGTTAAATCTAATAATAAAATAATAAGTTAAAAAAGGCTATTAAAATTAAAATAATAAAGATATAAATATAAGAAGATTATTAAATTATTAAGCTTAAGGTTAAATAATTAAAGAAAATATAATAGAATAATTAAATTAAAAAACTTACTATTAGATAAAAGAAAATAGCTTTAAAATTATAATTTTAATTTATAGAAAAATATAAAGAATATTTTTTCCTTAATATATAAAATAAGGAATTTACTACCCTCTTTAATTATAAGGAGGAACTCTTTTATTTTAATATAATAGAATTATAATTATAATATATAGAAGAAATTATATAATATATTCTAATAAAGATATATTCCCTTAAATAAATATCTAAGTATTTCTAAGGTATTATAATAAATAGTTTAATAAATATTATAATAAAGCTTTTTAATAATAATAATAATAAAAATTATAATATTATATAAAAAGAAATATAAGAAATAATATAAGTCTATATATAAGAGATATTATTTAGCCTTACTAATAATATTAATAGTAATAAGGATTTCTATAGCTTACTATTATTACTAACTTTATCTAAGTCTAAAATATTATATAAATATATTATAAAAATCCTAGAAGACTTTAAAAAGATTAAAAATTAATAGAGATTAAAGGAATATAATTATTTTATTATAAAAAAAAAGATTATTAATATAAATAGGAAGAAAGTAACCTTAAATTTAATATTTTTCCCTTATAAATTAAAGTATTTTAATTTTTTAGGCATTTTAGGGATTTTCTGACTAACTTAAAGGTCCTCCTTTAAGTTAGTTACTAAAAGTGGAACCAACGGGTAAGTTGCCTGCACTTGGGACTTTTTATCACTGGCTATTATGGGCTCCGTGTTATTAGCCGAGTTCCCCAAAGCAGCACCTCCGCCGGCGCTCCGTAGGGGTTCCCCACTGCACCGCCGTAACAAACCGGCCAACCACCGTCCTTTGCCGTGCGCAATTATGGAGCCACCGTTTCGTCTTGGCGGCATATCAACCTGGGTTGGTCGAGCATTAAAAAGGGCGCAGAGTAATCCAGAGAAAAGAGGGTGTGCTGAGCCTGCAGTGCCTGGAGGATACTTATGACACAGCTTTACATACTTTCGAACCGTTCATGAACGGTGGCAGTTTGGATCGAGCCGAATCAGCCAGAGAAACCGAAGGGAAGAAGAAGATGACTCGAATTCGTTGACTAAACAAGGAACAGGAGAGAATATCGAGGAATATTCGACCCAATCTCAGGCAACCCGAACTAAGCTTGGGATTCATGAAAACAAATTTTCATTGACCGCTTACCGCTGAGACAATAAGCATCATAGTGGTCGTTATCTACAGGATAACCGCACTAATATGATGTATCAGTCCCTGGTCTAAGTGTCCGAGATAGCGGCGAAACCGGCATGCAGGAGATCTTTCGATGTCACTACCGCATTAAGCATCAAACAAGTGTTGGGCCCTTACAAACCCTGCGCCCGCCATTTGCCACCACCCTTTTTCAGCCCCATCGTGAGAATTATGCCGCCTCGCTGGCCATGTCTCTCCCTCTGTTCCTTTTAATCCCTCTTTTTGTTGGATCTGCGGAATGACCGTGTACAGCCTCGTGGTAAGCTATATGCAGGCCAATCATTCGGAAACAAATATCCCATCAGCATCCCTGACTAGCACCACAATGTAACAAATACCATCTCACTCAGAAGCTCAGATGTCCTAGGCTGTCTCCAGCTTATTAGATTTCAGTCGAGCACGTCCCCTTCTCCCACATGGCAAAAGAGGTGGCCCAGACCCTTCCAATCACAAGCAAGTGCAGCCTCAGCTCAGCCTAATAGCTCATACCCATGCACCCGCATGGGGTTGCTCTTGGGGACTGCTCAAATGGGAAAGTCAAGGTGGACCTTTGTCGGATGGCATCTCGAGAGTCATCTCTAGGAGATTGCTACGCAATATCGACTTTGTGACGAGGGCAATAAAGACTGGCACTGCATTCCAATATCACGTTATATCCATAGCCCACCATTTTGCTTATTGCCGGTAGGCCAGCCATGAAGCTGAAAAACAACCCAATGCAGTCCGACCTTTGTCACAAATACTACCACCCTTCTTGCAAATTCAGGACAATGAATACACGCCTCCGATCCGTATGACCTTCTCATTGCGCTCATGTGCATCCTGCGCCCCTGAAATTTGTACTCTGAGCTGTTTACCTATCTTGTACCTAAGTGCGTCCAGGTGTGCACACATGTCTCGTGCTGGTGATGAAAGACTGGGCATGGAATTCATCGGGAACTGCCTTCTTGCGCAACAGGGCTACCTTGGCGTATATCAAAATCTCACCATCTAGTCACACGTGTATATGGAACTTGTATCAGGGAGTATATTCCAGTCATGTTTTCCCCCTAGAGAGAAGATGGGATGTGGGCCTATTTCCACACGCCGCTCACATATGAGAGATATACCGCGCTATCGCTCATGGCATAAGAGAATGCTGATCAGCACGATTAATCTATCATCTGAGAATCCAGATGCTACCTTACTTCGAACCATCACGTCGTGGGTCTTATTTACGAGGAGAAACCCCGTGACGTTGAGGCAATTGTCTTCCTTTCATTAAGTTTTGTAAATTTGGTATGGTGCTGCTATCTCTCAACACTATCATGCTTTCATTTTCACCCCTTCATACCCATTTTCTTTTCGTTTCTTTTTACAATTTCCCCCGCCGGACTTCGAGCCCCTAGATCTTGGAGAATTGCTTAAAGGCTCCAAGGAGACCGCCGGTGGAGGAGTCGTGGTTTTCACCGTTGCCAGGCTCATCCAGTTCCTTGAGGATCTTCTTGGCAAGGACCTTGCCCAGCTCGACACCCCACTGGTCGAAGCTGTTGATGTCCCAAATGGCACCCTCAGTAAAGGTCAGGTGCTCATAGTAGGCAATAAGAGCACCAAGCTCAGCCGGTCCAATAACACCTCCCACGAGAATGGATGTAGTCGGTCGGTTACCCAAGAAGCGCTTGTGGGGGATCAACTCGTCTGGAGTGCCCTCGGCTCGGAGCTGCTCATCCGTCTTGCCTACCATGAGAGCTTCAGCCTGGGCAAGGTAGTTGGAGGCGAGCATCTTCTGGTGCAGGTTGTTGGAGATTGGGTTGTGAGACTTGGCAGCCAGGATGAAGTCGGCAGGGATGAGCTTAGTACCCTGGTGCACAAGCTGGAAGAAAGAGTGCTGGGCGTTGGTGCATGGCTCGCCAAAGAGAATCGCGCCTGAGAAGTTGAGCATTGATTAGACTTTGCATATGTTTGTTTGACGTTCGGTGTTGGAGCTTACCAGTGGTGTATTTGGCTGAAGAACCGTCCGAGGTGATGGTCTTGCCGTTGGACTCCATAGACAACTGCTGGAGGTAGGCAGGGAAGCGGTGGAGGTATTGGTCGAATCTACAGCAGGCATTATTGTCAGCATATTATGCCCTAGCTCGCCTAAGCCTATTCATCTCAAGTGGTAGACTTACGGAGCGACGAGGTGAGTCTGAGCCTGGAAGAAGTCAGAGTACCAGACACCCAATAGACCACCGATGACGGGAATGTTCTCCCTCAGAGGAGTCTCGCGGAAGTGCTTGTCCATGGCGTGAGCGCCGCTGAGGAATTTGTAAAAGTTATCGAAGCCGACGTAGAGGGCGACACTCAGACCAATCGCGCTCCACACAGAGTATCGGCCTCCAACCCAGCTCTCGAAGCCAAACATGTTGGAGCTGTTGATACCGAACTTGGTGACTTCCTCCTCGTTGGTGGACAAGGCAACAAAGTGTTTGGCAACGTCGCCCTTGCCTCCGGTCTTCTCCAGGAACCACGACTTGGCGGTGTTGGCGTTGGTCGTCGTCTCTGCTGTAGTAAATGTCTTGGAAGCGATGAGGAAGAGGGTCGTCTCTGGGTCAGAGGCCTTCAGAGCCTCGGCCATGTGAGTGCCATCAATGTTGGAAACAAAGTGGAGGGTCATGTCATCAGCGCCATAGTGCTTGAGAGCTTCAGTCACCATGACAGGGCCACTATACACCCAAACAAATTAGCAAACCGTCCAACTGCCCTTGGTAAAGAAGGCTGAACATTGAACTGGCAGCGTGTATGAAAACTTACAGGTCAGAACCACCAATGCCGACGTTGACAATGTTGGTTAGCTTCTTGCCGGTGAAGCCCTTCCACTCGCCGCTCCGGACTTGCTCGGAGAACTCCTTCATGTGGTTCAAGACATCATTGACGCCTCCGGGGCCGTTCATGACGTCCTTGCCATCCACCTTCATCTCCCAGCCGCTGACATTGCGCAGCGCGGTGTGGTAGACGGCACGCTTCTCTGTGAAGTTGATCTTCTCGCCGGCGAACATAGCATCTCGCTTCTTCTCAACGCCGGCCTGCTCAGCGAGCTTGACCAGCAAGTCCAAGGTCTCATTGGTCAAGAAGTTTTTGCTAAAGTCGAAAAGGATATCGGCCGAGACACCCTCGGCCTTGAAAGTGCGCGAAAATTTGTTGAATCGATTGGCGTCGGAAGCAAAGGCCTCCTTGAGGACGAAGTTTTTGGCAATGTCGTCACGGTGAGCCTGGAGGTCGGCCCAGGCGGGAAGGGTGTTTGCCGGCGCCATCGTTGTGTTTTCACTGGTGGATTACTGTTGAAAGACTGTCAATCAAAGCTGTGCTAGCTTGGTGTGCCAATTGAATCCAAATGGTAGAACAAGATGTCTCGATAGGGTGCAATCAATGAGCTCAAGCCACGGCAAGTCGTCTAGGCGCGACTGGTCTGAGAGGACAATGAATAAGGACTCCTCATTGACTGATATCAACGGGAATATATAAATGGACTCGGATATCCAAGAAGGGTATACAAGGGCCTTGACAAAGCAAACGGAAAGACCCGAAGGAAGAGCATGATATCGCATCGGCTTCCGCGCCCGGGCAACGCGGACAATGCGGAAGCTCATGGTGACGAAGGGACAGGTCGGCATAGTGGGATAGTGGGGGTGGCGCAAGAGCAAAAAAAGCTGGCCATGACGCTGCTGGGGAGGTCTCGAACTTACCAAGGCTTCGGAGGGAAGGAAAAGAAGAATTGCAGGCGACTTTGACTGCAAAATTGTCGTTGGTTGACAATGAAATTGAGCAAACGTTTGGAATTGCCTCAGATCGAGAAACGCAAAAGAACGAGAGCTGTGGCTGTTGACGATGGAGGGGAGATGGAGGGGAAAAAGAAAGAAGCTCTCCACTGCAACTTGGGCTCTAATAGCAGGCATCAACCAAATCGCTACGCATGAGCCCAGCCATTGGGCCACTGAGCCACCGGCACGGGGCAGCTGCCCCTCATTTTTCGTCCTTTTCTCCTTCCCTGGGTCCGTTGAAATCATGACCTCATGCTGCTAAGACCGGGACAATGGGGCGGGCAGGTGCGGCCAGCCAGTCACTCTTGCACATAAAGTTCCTAGAAAGTTCCCTAACTGGAATAATCCCCCTCCAATAGTTCACATCCCGCCAACCACGATAGAACTACTTAGGTTCATGTACTTTTTTTACGAAATGGCTCGGTAAAGAGCTGTCTCTTTCGCCCCGATTATATCAGCAACTGCTGCGCGAACTCTTCGGTCATCTTTCTTACATGATGATTGTGCAACGCTCTGTTCAGCAGATCACCCCGCGTACCCGCATCAACGGGTAGAGCGAAGAATTGGGCCCTGCAACATTGTAATCAGCCGTCAGGCTTTACTAATTCTACGTCACAGCCAACGCTGCTCTACTCTCCGAGTCACAAACCCTCTTTGAAACGTTGCTACGATGCAAATACTTGGCTGGCCTTGGTTTCAAGTCTACATTCGGACAGGGCTGGGCTCATCCCACCCAGCGCAGATTCGTATAAGGGATTCCCTTCTTCACCAAACACATAAATCAACAAAAGGCACCCGTGCGTGTACAGTATACGTATTGCTAAATGTTCAATGATGCCTGCATCCAACTTCCCAGCTTAGCTTGCGTTCTCATCTGTCTAGGCAACCTACGTTCTGCAGGCCCTGTTATGCTCTGCCATGCCCGTGTCCGCATCTGCTAGCGACTGCTGTAAGACAACAAAAAAGAAAACAGAAAACTCCGTCATGATTCCTGCTAAACTCCATAACATGCGGCTCATCATGCATTGTCAAACCGAGCATGCACCCTTTCTCTCGGTGCCTCCCAGGACGCTGGCCTTTTGCTTGCTTGGTTGTACAGCACGGCAGCACATGGTCCAGTCCTCTCCTCTTTCGCTCCTCCGAGTCACCGTCTAGGTCTAGATAGTTTCAACTCTTCTCAAAAATTGGTATCCGCAAAAGAAAATGAAAATGTCCTTCATATGCCTAGTTGCCCTGGAGGCTGCCCACAAACGACGGGTCCTTGACACTTCCACCGGCGTCGCCCAACCCTGCAATTGGCCGGTTGTAACTGAAGCCCTGGAATTGGTCCTGCATCGTCTGGGACAGCAGTGGTCCTTCCACATACGAGTCCTGGGGGGCTTCAGATGTGAATTCTGGATCGAAATTGGCTGTGTCCAATGCGTCCGCCTAATAGAGTAAAATCAGTTAGTCGATCTATTTTTCATTTATTCATTTATTCAATCTGACATCATCAGATTGCCAATGTTCAACTTACCACGCTGGGCTTAAATGTAGGCTCGTACTTCCGCTGAAGAAGCTTGCGCCAATCAATGTCGTGGAAAAATGGATGGGCCTTGATCTCTGCCGAACCGTTGGCGCCAAGTCGCTTCTTAGGATCACGGTTGAGCAGCTTCGTCAACAGGTCCTTGGCAGCTGGAGGAACCACGTCTGAAAAGTGAAGCGGCTCTGACAAAATCTTTCTGTACATTTCGTTGGTGTTCTCATCGTAGAACGGCGGCAGGCCAGTCAACATCTCGTAGAGAAGAACGCCCAGAGTCCACCAGTCAACCGTCTTGTTGTACCCCTGCCCGAGGAGAAGCTCAGGAGCAAGGTACTCCGGGGTGCCGCAAAAGGTGTTCGTTCGATCCTCGTCCTTCATATCCAGCTTGCAGAGGCCGAAATCGCACAGCGCGATATGGCCCTGGTAATCCAGCAGGATGTTTTCCGGTTTCAGGTCTCTGTAGATGACGCTGAAGCCGTGCAGACACTCTAAAGCACAGAGGAGCTCAGCAGTGTAGAACCTTGATCTATTAACGTCAAAGCGGTGCTCCTTCTGAAGGTGGTGGAAGAGCTCTCCTCCGTTGACGAAAGCAAGAACAAAGTACAGCTTCTCGGGCGACTGGAAACTGAACTTGAGGGGAACGATGAAGGGATTGTTGATCTGTGCCAGCACAGATCGCTCGGCCAAGGTGTGGGCGACTTCCGATCGGGAGATGATGTGTGCCTTTCGGATCGTCTTCAACGCGTAGATTCGGTTGGTGTCCTTCTTGCGCACCTGCATGACCTTTCCGAAGCTGCCCTTGCCCACCACTTTCAGGAGTTCAAAATCCTCAATCTTGAGCTTACCAGCTCGCGTTTCCACGTACTCTACCCCGACTTTGATCTTGCCAGTGCCGTACTGGACGTCGACCCACTCAACGCCGGCGTGACCTTCACCCTTTTGGCGCTGGGCATCGGCTGCCTTTTCGCGATCCTTCTTGCCAGCCTTTGCATCTTCAGCAGTCGACTGTCTTTCCTCGAATCGGGGGTTGATCCGAGCCACGCCCAAGAAGATGTCCTGGCTTCGTCCCGACCCTGGAGGGGCGCTAGGATTTCGCATATACAGATGAATGACCAGCTCGGTCACTCTGGAAACGTCAAACTTGTACTGAGTGTTGCCTCCAGCCCACAGAGGGTTCTCAGGACTTCCATCGACCGAATTGACAAACACTTGCACTTTGTCAAAGTCGATGAGCGCATATGGCATGTATTTGCCGGAAATGCGTCCGTGGTTGGTGGGGAGAGACCCAAACCCACCGCCGGAAGAATGCGGTCTCGCTCCGTTCGAATATGACCCGGCAACACGCTGGGATGAGTCCTTGGCCACAGAGCCCGCCAAAGCGCCACCAGATGAGCGGGAGCTCTGATGGCTAGATGCAAAAGCGCCTCTGTGTTGTTCGGGAAGGGAAAATCCCTGGCCTTCGTGGATCGTCACGACTAAAATGCCAGGCTTGGGTGGCTTCACGACCGGTGCCTGCGACAAGGCTTCTGAGGCGGCTAAATAAGAGAGCATATATAGTCAGAACGGGCCCTGTGAATTCGAGCAACTGCTCGGCGACTTACCAATAGCGCTCTCGGAGGTAGGCGTCGTAGCGCCTGGGCTTGTCCCCTTTTCATCTTTGTCGGTGATGGTGGAAGTCGAGGGCGACCGGGAAAACGCGCTTAGCGGGCCGAGATGAGTCTCTTTGAGTTCTGCGCAATCTGTATTAGCTTCATGATGAACAGGCTCGCCCGTCACGGCGAAGGCGATCGTGTCAGATGCTGTGTCGACAGACAATAGCCGCGACATGGCGTAGGACATAAGGGGGAGGATCAAGGAGGGACGTTACTCTTCGTCAGCTTCCACGACATGGTGATAGGTATCCGGCGGGCCCGTCGAAGGATGTAAAGGATGAGTGGAAGGAGGGAAAGAATGGAAGCAAGGCAAGAGGAAAGAAAAGATGATGAGGCTTGTCTGGCAGAGAGATGCCGACAGCTGACGAGGATCTGAAAGACGCAGCCACCGGATGGCGGATGGCAGAGGCGATGTGACGGGCGTGTTTGGGTCTGGGTGCTAGCTCAGTCCAATCAAGTAACCCCGCAAGACTCGACTCGCTGAAGCCCACCCAATCCAGGGCCTAGAGGGACGGCTGTGGCTGGGGCCCCTTTTTCCTTGGTTGCTAGACGATGAGCAAGGAAGCTCTAATTAATAGTAGTGCTAAATAAATGATGGTAATACGGAGCACATCCAACTGGTTATCGGCCGGCGCTGCGAAGCGAGCGAGCGAGCGAGCGAAAGCAACGAGATATGCAGCTGGACATGAACACACGGAGATCACGAAAGACAGACAGCGTCAGCAGGGCCGCAAGGAGGGGCGAATGGCGGAGGCGACAAAAGATATACAATCGACGCTGCGTGGACGGGGTCGAGCGAGGGCTTTGACAGTCAGGAGGAGGCGAAGCAGCGAAGAGGAATCTGGGGTGACGAAGGGGGGGGGATCAGGGACCAGCTGCGGGTACGTACTGGGTCAGGCACACAAGACACACTGTGCAGTTGCAGTTGCAGCACAGCGGGCACGCGTGGGCGGCAGCTCCGTGCAGTGTCTGCGTTAGCGCTGTGCGGCACGACTACAGGGGTTCTACTCGGGCCTGGTGCACCGATTCAGAGGGGGACCGCCAAGGGAGATGGGGGGGGGGGTTCTAATGCACAGTGCAAGACTCAGACAGCTAAAGTGTCGCTTCAGTGGTGGGTTTTTGCTGGGTCTCAACGGGGTACGGAGGAGTGTTTCGTGCCGCGAGCCCCGTAACGGCAATACTGCGAACACGGCACAATAGGCGGGTTTTTGTTTCATGTTCCTTTCAGAACGGTTGGTTTGAGGCGCTGAATTTCAGTTACATCTATTTCTCTTGCCTGTAAAGGCAAATAGCACATGCATTGAAAAAAAAAAAATTCTCGCTCAGCCCTGGACTGTGAGGCGATACGTCATTCTTGTTTTGCGCAGCGAGTGCTAGTTCCACAACTGGTATACGATGGCGATGGCAAAAGGAGCCGCCGAAGATGCGCAGCCACAGTCGGGCAAGATTGACACGCCAGCTGCTGCGTAAGAGGGAGCCGGCAGAGTTTGCAGTTCATCATGGCCGTGGTTTTCGCGAATGCTTACTTGATCTGTCTTGATCTAGGACTAGGATACGACTTGCTAGTGATCTCTCTGTATGTGTCCATGCTATCCCAGGACATGACGCTGGGTTCAGTGCTAAGATATCGTTCATGTCCGTACATGTATGTAAGCAAGTGATTCAAGATCGAAATATAATCACAACTGCAGACGTGTCATTCTTCGAGAGCATATGCCACATTTTTATGAGAAACGCAACTCAAGTCTTCATTGCTGCGATGAAGATGTGTTTACTGAACAGACTCCCCAATTTACCATTCAATGCGCGACCTACAGCCAAGTATTAATCTGTGTAGACGCCTAACGAGATGCCATCCCGATTGACAAAGCATGAGAGACTTAGGAATAGAGTGTATTCAAATCAGTCGCATCATCAAGATTCATTCAAACCAATTATTCTACCCTGATTGACTCGATATCCGGACAATAGTCCATCCCGCCCAAATCTCCTCGCAACCTACCCTAGATGCTCTAAATTTGGAGTCGCTTTTCCCCTTTTCCAAACGCTCCAAGTGGGCTGGAGGGGCATTGGGAAAAAAAAGGTACATCAACAGCTGCCCCGTCACGCTGCTATTGGCTGCGTACCTCATTTCTTCCGCCTGGTAGTAGCACGCTAAAACAAGCCTGGAACCGTCCTGCACGGAGGGAGCACTGCCAAACCTGCGTACCTCAGGTACCTTGAAATAGCTGATGCCTCACATATCAGGCTCCAAAGATCAATCGTAGCTGACCACCTGGCAATATACCGACACTGCGCCAGTAGGGACACATTTTCGAGAAGCTGGTCAAGCCCAATCAAGAGAGCTGCGTGTCTGCTGCGAAACGATCCTCGACAACGACAAACCGCCCGAGGCAGCAGACTCTTCCTCCCCCCAGCTCCCTCTGGACTATCAATTGTTCGTCCACCCTCCTCGTATCCGCCGCATTACCGCATTGTCATATGTGGGAAGTCATCCAGTTCGATTCACCCCACTGCGCTCTGCACTCATCCACGCCACTACCCTTCTCCGACCGCGACGACAGCCCCTCTAAATCTACGGAACCGGAGCCTTAGGAGGACCAACTTGCGAAGATGAAGTTGGACGTCAAGGTCAGTTGCGAAAACATTGGCCTCCCGCCTGGCCAGGCAGCGGCCCTCCCCTCCCCCCTTGTCCGCCGTGCTTGTTGCTCGAATCACTACCGGGGGCATCGATGCGACGCCCACCAAAACTTTCCGCTCCCTCAGAAGCCCGAAGATTTCGGAAGCACGTCGCTAATTCGAGTCTGCAATGAATAGCGTCAGCTTTATGCCCGCAGCGAGCGGGTCAAGGGCATCGACTTTCACCCACAAGAGCCATGGATCCTGACAACTCTGTATAGCGGTATGTCACAGCAAGCTACGTGCCAAGTGTCTACTGCTCGCGTCGACATCGCTAATGCTTTTCCTTTCTTCCAGGCCATGTCAACATTTGGTCATACGAGACGCAGCAGGTCGTCAAGACCTTTGAGTTGACAGATGTCCCCGTGCGGGCCGGCAGATTCATAGCGCGCAAGAACTGGATCGTCTGCGGATCGGACGACTTCCAGCTGCGCGTCTACAACTACAACACCTCCGAAAAGATCACCTCTTTTGAAGCGCATCCCGACTACATCAGAGCCATCTGCGTACACCCGACACTGCCCTTCGTTCTGACCGCCTCGGATGACATGTCCATCAAGCTGTGGGATTGGGACAAGGGCTGGAAGTGCGTTCAGGTTTTCGAGGGCCACAGCCACTACGTTATGGGCCTTGCCATCAACCCCAAGGACACCAACACTTTTGCGTCGGCATGCTTGGATCGCACAGTCAAGATTTGGAGCCTGGGCTCGGCCCACGCCAACTTTACCCTCGAGGCCCACGAGACCAAGGGAGTCAACCATGTCGACTACTACCCTCATTCCGATAAGCCCTACCTTCTCACCACCTCCGATGACCGAACCGTCAAGATCTGGGACTACACGACCAAGTCCCTGATTGCCACCCTCGAAGGGCACACCAACAACGTCTCTTTCGCTTGCTACCACCCAGAGCTGCCGGTCATCATCTCTGGCTCAGAAGACGGGACCATTAAGCTCTGGCACGCGAATACCTACAGACTAGAACAGTCGTTGAATTACAGCTTAGAAAGAGCATGGTGCGCCTCGTATCAGAAGGGTAAGCAGGGCGTTGCTGTCGGATTCGATGATGGTGCCGTCGTAATCAAGCTCGGACGTGAGGAGCCTGCTGTGTCGATGGACGCCTCTGGCAAACTCATCTGGGCCAAGCAAAACGAGGTCGTGTCCGCCATCATCAAAGGCGATCCTTCCATCAAGGACAACGAGCCCATCACATTACCGACGAAGGAACTCGGAACCTGCGAGGTGTACCCGCAGACGCTGATCCACTCGCCCAACGGTCGATTCGTCGCCGTCTGCGGAGACGGCGAGTACATCATCTACACCGCACTGGCTTGGCGAAACAAGGCCTTTGGATCTGCATTGGACTTTGTGTGGGCATCAAAAGAGAACAGCAACGATTTTGCCATCCGAGAGTCTCCCCTGAGCGTCAAAGTGTTCAAGAACTTTGTCGAGAAGAGCGGAGGCCTGGACGTCGGTTTCCAGGCTGATGGTCTTACGGGAGGCGTTTTGCTTGGAGTTACGGGACAGGGCGGAGTCTCCTTTTTCGACTGGGCCACCGGCGGCTTGGTTCGCAGAATCGAGGTAGAGCCCAAGCAAGTGTACTGGTCAGACAGCGGCGAGCTGGTGGCTATTGCTTGCGAGGACACATTCTACGTCTTGCGCTTCTCCCGCGAGAACTATATCGAGGCTCTCCAAGCGGGACAGGTAGAGGATGATGGTGTGGAGTCGGCGTTTGAAGTCGTGACCGATATCAACGAAACGTAAGCATTTATTCACAATTCCCTTGGTCCATTTCATGATTAAAGGGCTTTTTAGAGCTGACTATTTTTCACAGCATCCGGACGGGAGAATGGGTTGGTGACTGCTTCATTTACACAAACAGCACAAACCGGCTCAACTACTTGGTCGGCGACCAGACCTACACCATCTCACACTTTGACAAGCCCATGTACGTTTTGGGTTACATCCAGAGAGACTCCCGCGTCTACCTTGCGGATAAGGATGTCAACGTCACCTCATTCGCCCTGTCACAACCGGTCCTCGAGTACCAGACGTTGGTCTTGCGTGGGGATATGGAGACGGCAGCAGAGTTGCTGCCAACGATTCCGGCTGACCAGCTGAACAAGGTTGCCCGATTTTTGGAAGGCCAAGGACACAAGGAGCTCGCCTTGGAGGTTGCGACTGATCCGGAGCACAAGTTTGAGCTGGCGTTAGCCCTGAACCAGCTCGCCATTGCTCTGGATCTGGCGCGCCAAGCCGACGTCGAGCACAAGTGGAAGACGGTGGGCGATGCGGCGCTGACCGCATGGGATGTTGCGTTGGCCGCCGAGTGCTTCGCTCACGCAAAGGACCTCGGCTCCCTGCTCCTTGTGCACTCGTCAACAGGTGACAAGGAGGGCCTTGCCAAGCTGGTTGAGCAGGCTGAAGAGGCCAACGCTCACAACGTGGCATTCTCGGCCTCCTGGCTCATTGGTGACGTCGACCGATGCGTGGAGATTCTGAAGAAGACTGGACGAGCAGTGGAAGCCACCCTCTTCGCGCAGACATACAAGCCCAGTCTAGCCGCGTCTGCGGCAAAGGCGTGGAAGGAAAGCCTGGAGAAGAACAAAAAGGGTCGTGTGGCTAAGCTGATTGGTGTTCCCGATGAGGATGCAGACTTGTTCCCCGAATGGGACGAGTGGTTAAGACTGGAAAGCGAGGGCGGCGTTGCTACTGACGTCGACGCTGAGATGCACACACCTAATGGCGAGGCTGAGGAGGAGGAGGAGGAGGAGGAGGGCGAAGCTAACGAGGCGGAAGAAGGAAATGAAGAAGAAGAAGCCGAGGCTGAGGAAGAGGCTGAGGTGTAAAAGGCGCAGGAGTGGATACAACGGACTACTATCTAGATGGCGTAGAAGAGGGATTTATGTGAATATGATTATCAGTATTGTTGTTGCATTATGCAAGCTGCCTCGGCTGGCCGTCGGTAGAGGGCCGTGGTCTATGGAGCATGCCTGGTTGAATAATCTGAAATAATTTTTCAAGCTGCCCTTAAGTCTAGCAATCGTTGGGTGAAGTCTTTGCAAGCACAGAAAAATTACAAATGATCGTTAATAGGTATGACAACGCCGAGTACATTAACTAAGGTTGAGATAAGGTACTCTTGTATAATGTATGTTCTACTTGTCACAAGCATGAAAGCTGCTGATGCCATCCAATAGGTATTTTATTTTCCATTAAATAATTAAAAAATGTTCTCCATGTTAGAGAATAGTATTTACCAAAACCAGACATGTTTCTCGTCTCGCCATGAAGAATCAAGATGCTCATTCTCATCCACTTCACCACCCCGCAAAATACACACTCCTCATTTGTGTGGCCCTTGTCTGTGTGTTTACAAGGCGGCAACGAGACCGGCAGCAGCAGCAATGGCAGCAATGGCCATGCCGGTCTCGCGGGCAGCCGCGTTGTGGCTGCTGGTGGAGGTGGGCTTGGTACCAGTGCGGGTAGCCGTGTGGGAGCTGAGGGTGGTGTTGTTGAATCCAGAGCTCGAGACGGGACCGGAGCTGGAGCTGGGTTCCAGGCTTGAGACGGGGGCAGAGGTAGAGACGGGAGCAGAGGCGGGAGCAGAGGTAGAGACAACGCCCGTGAAGGCGTCGGTGCAGACGGGTACCAGGCTGGCGTAGGAGGTGATCTGGGAGCACTCGGAGGCCAGGGAGGTGAGCTTGTCCTCGTTGTGCAGCAGCCAGGAGTCGACCTCGGACGTGTACGACGCGTACTCGCCGCTGAGGCTCTTGGGGATGTCGAGGTGGCAGTAGTCCGTCTGCGGGTGCTCGGCCAGCTGGGAGACGAGCTGGGGAGGGGGCGTGGGCAGGGACTGGACGATGCTCAGGGCGTCGGAGGCGCACTGGCCGAGGTCGCCGTCCGGGCCGGTGCCGGTGCTGGTGCTGGTGGCCTCGGGGAGAGCAGTGGCGCGCGGCATGAGGTTCAGGTCGCGCCGGAGGTTGGGCATGGCCATGTAGTCGACGGCGGCGGAGGCCGAGGCGACGACGGAGGAGAGGAGGAGGACGGTGGTGGTGGAACGCATGATGGCGGTTTTCTTTTTTTTCTGTAAATGAATGGATTTCTTGGATGCTAAATGGGCTTGCAAATTTCAAACAAGTATTAAGCGAGCGAGTGGTTTGAATGTGTAAGTGAGTGAATGAGTGGGATACTATTCTTCGTGAGGTGGACGGGGCCTGTGTTTTATTATATATATACACCTATTACTATGAGTTAGGAATCATGACAATAGCCATTTAAGCTGAACAACTGCCTAACCCTAGAAAGTCCAATAGCCCGTCCGCGCTACCTCCCAGTCGAGTCATCGCGCGATGGCCTCGATCCTGAGCAATATCGCTTTTCGCTTTCTATGGGCCGAGACCCAGGAGCGGCTGAAAGGCCAGACTAGACTATTTTTTTTTGGCGCTATTTGTTTAGGGAAGATTAAGATAGAATAGGGGGCGGCTTGAGAAGCGGAAAAAAAATGAAAGCTAAGCTAAGCCACCCCTGGAAGAGGCACGGATGGGGCCTAGTTTGGCTGAATTGCCGGGTTAGAGAAAAAAAAGTAGTATCGTGGGAACGAAGTGGCGAGGAAGCAAGGATCGTGAGCTAGCATCTGGCGATGGGATGTTGTTTGGTGAAGGGGCTGACTTTCTGGTATCACGAGATTGAGAAGATGCGAATCTGGACTTTTCCCTCGTGCTGACGTGGAACCGGCTGGTTTGCTGGCTTGATGCTCTGGTCTGCCTGGGCTGAAGGGGCTAAGCAGCCGAGCTGGTCGCTTTCCGGAGTAGCAAAGGGCTTGAGGAGGATTCGACTTAATTTAGCATGCATGAAAAGAAGCATGGTGGTGGCCCTTGGGAAGCCGGGGGGAGGGATGGTCCCCGCCCTTGTTTGGTATGAGAAAAGGATGACTGCGTTTTCGATCTAGCAGGGAGAAGCTATGCGGCTCAGTTGCGGTTTTGTTTGCTGTCGCTGGGTTATTGGATGAGGGTACGGATTTACATGTATGCTTGGTCTGACTGGGCTGTTATTTTATGCGATGTCTGGGTTTGGTGGTTTCTGCCTAATCGCCATTTCGCATCCATGCTCGGAGGACTGGGTCTTTAGCACTAACCCTCTTGTCTCTCATGATTTTGATACAAAATGAAGGTCCAAGATGAAGCAAACTAGGAAACGATGGATACTTAGATATCCGCGACGACCGGCTGTCGTTGGCATCGCGCATCCGGATCGTCGGTGCCAAGGGCTGGGGCGCGGCCGGATCGGGAAACTGGGAATAGGGCTGAGATTTGCTGTGAAGGGCACCGTCTTGGAACCATTTTATAGAAGGGTGAGAATGGACTTGGATTTCAAGGTGGAAGATGTATGACAGAGGCCACAAGATCTGTCAGTCAATGGGATTGGGACCTTTTGATTTCCAAGTATAACGAAGCTGGGCTCATGTTTCATGGCATGTGGAGCTGAGACGCAGCTTATGGCCGGGATACAGGAGCTGACAAGTATAGATATAACTCTCTATCAGAGTCACTGGCTTTTGCTGTCGTTCAATTTCTTGCTCGCTCAATTGAGTACACGATATCGATCGTCTCACTCTGCAACCGTGGAAAATAAAAGGCATCTTAACCGGAGAGCTATTACAGAGCGCCAATGTGACATGTAGAGCTACATCGATTGTTCTATTCGACCCGCAAATTTGGCGCAAGATGACATAGTAAAGATGCCGCCCAATCATAGAAATGCCCTCAGCATCGACGTAAAAGTGTCGAAATGGCTCAAGACATCTCCATTGATTTCTTAACCTTAAAAAGCGCTGACAACATGAAGTCTCTGGTTGCTGCGTCACGCTCCGCTTAGTCATCCAGACAGACGCTGCCGCCTCAAGAGGGAACGCTCATGGAGCCCGCGTAGAATTTCTCAACCGGGCATCTCATATCGCATCAACCCCCTTCATCCAATCCGTTGGCATCAAATGATCTCGTGAGTTACCTCGCCATGGAGAGGTCTGCTGTCAAGCCAGGTGTGCCAGCCCAAGCGTCGGAGGAGATGCCGGCGGGGCCGGTACGGATCCTGGTGCAAACCTCGACGCATCTGGTGCCGGGGAGAGGATACGGCGAGAGGGTCGAGTTTATGCGAAATCTCATCTGCCAACGGCATTGGAAGCGCGACTTTGACCTCAAGCAGGAGTCTTGGAATGCGTATGGCGACGACGGTTTCGCGTCTGACGACCCGCACAGCTATTTTCTCATAGACCATGGTCATTGCGAATCCAAAACGGACAACCCGCCTGTTCTATGGTATAAGTGGACAGGAGAGTCTCTGTCAGAACGGCCCCTCCCCCCCTTCAGCAAGTATTGCGATTCTGATGTTTTGACTAACACCTTTTGCACAGCGTTGCTGTTCAGGAAGCTCTGCCCACCAAGACGCGGTCCAAGCTGGAAGAGCATCCGTTTGTGAGGCATCGCTCGTCTCGCCGGTCGTCAAAGGAGGAATCTGAAGCAGCTCGTCGGGAAGTGATCCGGGTCAAACTTTGCCGCGCCATGGGCGTCTCGGATGATGACGTCCAGTTTCTCAGGACGCATCCAGAGGATGCACAGTGGCTTAAGGATAAGCTCGACACCCAGCAGTGGTTGAAGGTTGCGCCCTATTGTGACTTGCCACAGAATGAGGCAAACTGAATGGAAATACTTCATCCATGATTGCGATGTGGTTGAAGATCGGAGCGTAGCTTGGTTGCATTGGTTTATTACTCGTTAGTCGTGGTCTATCCGATTCTTCCCTGGCCACAGAACATGTCCCATTAGCTCTGGTTGAGAAATCTCTTTGCCATATACAGTTCAAGTCAACGGTTGGGCGATACTTTTGGATGCAACATATCGATGGTAGCGACTAAAGTCATATCTCTCCACGGGACGGGGTTTGTAAAACATGGATGCTGTCCGATCGACGCTGGCTAGGAAGACTGGAAGCCCTTTGAGCGAAAACCATCTTTTATGATGATGAGGGAAGAAACAGATGTGCTGCATTTGCGAGTGCAGCATCAAGATCGCCTAATAGCTGGGTTCCCGTTGGCACAGTACCGCTATATAGACTCGGTTTTCTATGGAAGGTGATCGATCGGGATCGCGGTCATTAATAAAATCGAAGCACCAGGTAGTACGACCAATATAAGCTGCGGCTAACTAGTCCGAATCTGTCAAGAAAACTGTTGCTGAGCTCCTGATCATCAGGTGAGATTGGCCGACTACGGTTATGCCTTAGCGGGCTTTGTGTCATACGATCACCTCCTCTTGGAGTGTTATGCTGTCAACTTTCGGCAACGACGTGACATTTCTTGACCCGAGAAATATGCTTTTCGTTCTCATCCTAAATTAAGCGTGGCTCGCAGTGTCCGTCTGCACCCTCCCGTGACTGCTACACAGCGTACTGTTGATGCATAGCAAGAGACGACAAAGTGTCTGGCTCATATTGATGGCCTACATCTGCTATCATTAACCAACGTCTGGCGGCATATATGGACCCTGACATTATGCATTAGTGAACATGTTCATGTACCATGTCCTGCTCTCTTTCATAATACGATCCCGACTCTTTATAATCCAAGATTATGAATGCCTTGGGGACCCCCGTCGGCTTATGCCAATTCATCGTATCACATGTATTGATTGGATAAATTGTACATGTACGTTTGATATCACATGCTCTGGTGAGCCAAATACATGTTATAGGGCAGCTATTAGGCTTATAAGTCGACACGCTGCTGGTAGTGGAATCTCATTTGTAAATCGAGAGCCCACATACTGTTACCGCCCGAAGCCATACTGCACAAGCCGTTGTTCATAAGTCTTCAGTATTCATACGAGTCTTAAACCACCGAGTCCGAATTGGTCAGAACATAATCAGTAGTATGATGCCAGCCTTTATTATTCCTATGATTCCATTACTGGGGGAAGATATACCATCTCGTCTTGATAGCCTAGCAAGAAGTGAACAGTCCAACAAGGGATATGACTCCCGTTTCTTTCGTGTTGGCTCGTAGCTCACGCTGAAGCCAACGTAAGGGCAAGACTAATAGCCAACGTGATAAAAGCCCAACGTAGTAGCTGCTGTGAGACTAAGAGAGGGCCCTTGAGCGTCGTGTCTTTGCCACTGTCGAGTCCAAGCCTCTGCAAAGATGCATGGTGTAGAGAGGGTCTATAGCAGAGTCACCACTGTGACGTACATACATGCTGGATGACAGCATGGCATACTATGCAGTGTTTCACCGGTCGAGGTCGGCTATCAGAGACACGCTGCGACTAGACGGGATCCAATACGTGGGTTGTTCTCGGTGAGCGATACCAAGATGCAAGACATGCGTGGCGTCCTGCAGGTAACCCCATCTCTGTGGGGTGAACAGAATATACACGGCATTGGAGCCGATGCATGGGTAAAACAAGATATTCTCCGATCGGATGAACCATTATTTCGGGCGATGCCTAGCGTATAAGCTCACTCTTTACCGTAGCACAATATTGATATGCTTGATACGAAGTGTTTCTCTACTGTACGTTGAGAAGAGCATATGAATATTGCGCCAGCTTCACAGACAAGCATGCCTTCATCTATATAATGGTATATCCACACCATCAGGAGACATGGCACCTCATGGATTTTGCATAAAAGTGTATAAATCGAGTATGAAGTACTAAAGCAGACTTGTGGACATCTCACTTTCACAATACTTGCTTGTACCTTGCGACTATCTTGATCTAACGGAGGTTCCTTGCTTCGCATCTAGTAATATGGGCTCCCTTGCTTGAGGGGGAAGCATATTTCCACGATCAGATTCTCACCAGATGTTCAACACAGATCAAGCTGAACGGCGTCGACTTTTACCAAAATTTGGAAGTATACAAGCGGCCTGCATCTCGACGTGGTACAAACCTGGGTTGCACTTGGGGCTTTGCATGATATGAGCTGCAACCCTTGCGTCGGGTTCAGCTTGCCATATTACAGCCACTTACAGTATCTGTGAATCAAAAAACCACATCTAGACCCTGGTAGCGTCGATTATCATGTGGGTATCGTAAAAGCAACCATGATGACGCCTGCTTTGGTGATTAAAATTTCGCTTTTGAACTTGCGACGGCCTGCATCTAATACTGAAAGAAGCGTCTTGACTTATTCATCTAGCTATGGTACACACCCTTCGAGACTTGGCACTATTAGTCAAGAGACTTTGGTTAATCCGGAATGCTCATATCACATTCTATATGCAGGTATACACGTTCTGAGCTTCGGTTTCTTCTTGATAGGTCTTACCTGGCTCTTTATGTACAATATCATGACAACGTCTCCTCGTCTAGCATCTCACCGATTGCAGCGACTTGACCGCTCCTTTGGATGCAGACTGCTTAAGTAAGGGCTCATCTATCCATATAGATACATGTGTAGAGTAAAAAAGATCAAAAGAAACCCCAACGACCGGCCCCACTGGTCATGCTTCACGTAAAGTGATGCACATATCAGTAGGTTTCCTCTTGCTGATTCCTGCGGCTTATGTCCTCCAAGACAATTGTCACAGATATTCATGTCATTGGAGACTGGGTACACACGTAGGCAATTCTTGACATGTGCTCCGCGACACGAGAATGGACATCCCCCCCCAGAGAAAGGAAAAAAAAGTATTTAAGGCTCGTGGAATCCCTTCCCACAACTTCTTCTCACTACACAAACACTCTCACATCTCCTTTCTCGGATACCTACGACTATCAATACATCATCACAGACTACTTGTTTTTCTGCTTTCACAATGACTGATACTCATGACACCCCCGAGGCTCGCATTGCGCGCTTCAAGGAATGGATCCATAGCAAGACTGCTCCGCGAAATGTCAGCACCCTCAAGCCAGGCAGCGGCATCCTCCTCGGCGCCGCCTTTCACGGGGGGGCCCGCCTCAGCAAAGGCGCAACGGACCTGACCAAACTGGAAGAGATGGGCGTGAACATCCTGAAGGCGCTCGCCGACGATGATGACGAGCTGAAGGCGATCGGCCAACTTTGCTCGGAAGCCAAAGCCCTGGCGCGAGCCGGTGCCTTCAAGGCGGTCAACATTCCCAGCTCCATCATGAACCTCTCCGAGGACACTCCCTACACCCACGAGAGGTTCATGGACGACGTCAAAGAGTATGCTGTCGAGACGATTCTGCAGCCGCATATCCGGGCAGTCACGCCCCAGGAGATCCAAGAGGACGGCAAGATTGAAGGGACCGAAGAATACAAGGCGGCCGTTCAGACGCTGGGCCGTGGCGTGACCGTCTTCACCCTCGGCAAGCGGGAGAAGAAGACGAGGCCGAACCCCAACATCTACGTCAAACTGGAGCCGTATCATTTCTACTGCTACCACAAGTCTCAGGAAGTAGGCAAAGACGAGGTCTACTTCTCCTGGGGATTCGGCAGCGACCTGCAGGAAAAAGTCGTCCACAGGACGGCCGAGTTCGGCTCCGTAAAGGACGGCACCGTGCGAGCTTTCCCTCGTCAGCCGCCCATCTTCACCGGCCCTGTCAGCAAGGGGATTCTTGGTCACATCGTCTGCTGGGAAGCCGACCACAGCAACAGCGATTGGTACAACAAGCTGATGAACACCATGAAGGCAATCGCCCTCAACGCCTGCCACGCCGCCGTGGAGACCGGCGACGACAACTGGGACTTTATCATCGGACTCATCCCGGGCCCCATTGGCTTCGCCGGCGAAGTGGCCTTTTGGCTTGAGAACATTGCCATTGGCATCTTTGCCCTCCTCAAGCTCTTTCAGAATCACGACGACAAAGTCTGCGAGAACAGCTATGGATTCAACTACGACATTCTGACGACGCTGGCAGACGGGCAGATTACGACGGATATGGATTTCGATGGAGGCAAAGGCGGACATCACAGCGTGACTGCGCAGTTTGCTCGCGACAACCCTTGGAAGGACGGGGCCCAGAATTGATGAGTGGCCGGGAGCTTTCGTTTATACACTGGATCTACAGTCGCTCTCGATAATATGCGTGCTTTGCCTGCAAGGACTCTTAGCTTAGTTGATCAAGATCAGACGCTCATTTAGAACCATTGGTATTGCATGAATCACTCTTTTGAAACGGACGTCTTTGCTCGTCCCTGTGAAGAAGCCCCGGGTTTGATGACACGAAGAAGAAGAAGAAGAAGAAGAATAAGACCCCTTAGTACAGATTACACTGTAGTGAATCGATAGTCTGGTGTATACGTGTATGTAGTAGTTGCGCTCTTCGACCTGATGACAACTCCCTCTCACGGACCCTGTGACTTTGACCTGACAAAGCCATCTACGCATTCACTTTGGTTTGTTAGCAAAGATGACTCCTCAGAGAATCCTTGTATCACGTACGGCTCTGCTCTGTAGGCGCCTATGCTGCCAAGTTGGAGCCTATGGGGATAATAGGTATTACTTTAGAAAGCAAGAGTCCAAGCAAGTCAAGCTGATGAACCGTGACATGATCCAAAAATAAGTAGAAAGCCGGAAACTTTGCTCAATCCTACGCGATACATTCATCTACAATAAGAACATTAACCCGTCCACGCTAAAGTGTCGCAACGCCCTGAGCTGACCGAAGCAACATCACTTTACTTCTTCCGTCGGCTTTCCGGCAAGCAGCTTGCCCTCGTCCTTCATCTCAAACAATCCATATTTATAAAATCCTTCCAGTACAGTGTGCGGCCCCCTCTCGAGTGGGTAATCTGAAGGTGCTGCCTTTAAGTTGTATGGCACAAACTTGGGCAGATAGACATCATCGTCCCCTGGTTCCGCATAATCGGGCACAACAGGCTGAAGCCACGACCACTCCCCTTTGTCTGTTAATGCTGGAACACATGCTTCAGCTGTGGTTTGATTCAATGGAGGTTGCTCCCACGAGTCTGCGTCGGTCTCTATGCCGGGGAGGTCACCGCGTGTCAGGACGGGCCCGCCCCGTAGGAGCACACGAAGCTTCTTGAGCGTTTGGTCTATGATCCATTGGGGTAGCTTGAGTGTCGTGGTCGGCAGGATGCCTGTGGCTATATGAACCGGCATGAAGGGATCGATAATCGCACCCAGAATGACGGTAGACGGATGATTGCAGATGGCCCTTTGGTATCCTGCCGGATCCTCCGGGTAAGCAGCCGGGTCTACGTGCAGCGGCGAGACAAACACCTTGCCGGTGCTTGGCGAGGCAAAGGAATCAGGCTTCTGGTTCTCGTCATCGACAACGTTACGCCCCGGGTAGCCGAACTCGGTGTAGATGCAGCTGATATCCGGCTGCTTAGCCGCCACGGCCGCTGCCGAATTCTTCTTTACGGCCACAGGATCTTTGATGGCGGATCCCGGAGCCGGAGGAAAGTAGCCGATGAGACCGTCGTGCAGGTTGGACTTGTCCCCCAGGAGGACCTCGAACTTGTACTGATCGAGCGTAATCTCATCGGATTTGAGCAGATCCTGGTAGCTCTGCGTCTGCATGGCCGGCGTGGCCAGCTCGACGTTCATGCCGATGTTGACGAGAGCCAGCGGACGGCCGACCATGTTCAGCAACTGCATGTCTCCGGACAGGGGGTCGTGATAGATGTTCTGACACGCCTCCGCAAGCATCGCCCATAGGCCGACGAGGAATTTGGCATCAGACATGCGTCGGATGAGCTGCTGCAGCTGCGAGTCGTCGTCGGCGTTCTCGGTCAGATCTCCCTCTGCGTAGTATACCTGCCAGTACGGCTTGTCGTGGATAGAATCCGGCACCAGCGCCTCGCCCATGCTCTCTCCAGCGGCATTGTAGACTTGAATGCCCATAGTGCGGAAATCGAGCATCAGCCAGCCCCAGACGGGATCCTCGTACTCGGTCGTCGGGCGCCATAGGTGTTCCTTTTGTCCTCGCCCGAGGTTTCTGTCACCGGAGAAATGCTGCGTCGACTCATGATAACTTTTAGACTCTGCCGAGTTCACCGCAAAGTAGGTGTTGAGTCTTGCATCCTGGTTGATGCGGTGGCCTAGCTGGAAGAACTGCGAGCAGTTCTCGTCGTCTAGTTCCACGCTGTTGGCAAAGTTGCCACCCTCGGTCTCGTTGATCTGGCAGGCTATGGAGCGGCCGATGCATGGGTAAAAGTCGTGTGACTCGTTGGGACGCTGTAGAGGAGAGATGACTTGACCAAACTTGTCTACGATGTTGAACTTTGTGAATCGGGCCTGTCCGTGAGTGACGGGCTTAAAGTCCTTCTCCGCCTTGTCCAGCGAGTATATATCTTCTCCATAGGGAGTCACGTCATGCCCGTCATTGGATTCGAGCAAGGTATTGAGAAGATTGTCCTCCAACTCCGGGAGCGGCCCCTGCTCAACCGGTTTATGAGGCGAAACGTGTATTCCCTGGTGCAGGGTCAAGAGATGGTCGGATAGCCCATCCAGGTTCCCGGACACGAGACTGAGGTTCTTCAGGGCATCTCGGAGTTGATTCTGTACACCGTCCCGGCCACCGGCAGCTTGTAGTTTCTTGTTGGCCTCGATGGAGACGGTGTCTACCTTGTCGAAGAACTGCTTGACTAACGTGGTCATTGCCCACTCAGCGTTTGGACGCAGGATGCTACGACCGGTAACAGTCCGCTTGTGGAAATCCATCATGTCGAAAGACGATATGTTGACTCCGGAAGCAATCTTGTAGTCAGCCGTGCCGTCCGTTGACCTCTGCAGCTCCCAGAACCTCTTGGGTAGATGGTAATACTCCAGCTCCCACTCAACGAACAGGGCTCGGCACGGTTGAGTGTCACCCCAGTGCGTGTCCAACTCGTTATAGTAGATTGGCCTCGGGGTCGGAAGTTTCTCAGGGTCTCCAATGCTCAGCGCGTAGGCCCATTCCTGCATGAGAGAGTCGACAGCGACACGGACCCAGCCCGGAGCATTGAAGTTGAGGGCATTCAGGTCGCTGAGAGACTGGAAGATTGCAGGCAGCCGCATGAGGCCCTGGTTGCTCTGATGCTTGCTAAGAATCTTCTTTACTAGGTCTGGGTTCTGGAAGAACAGCTTCATCCCGTGGCTCACGCAGACTTGGCTGGCTGGAGCCGCCTTGTCCTCCACGGTGAGGCTCTGGAGCCACTCCTGCACCTTTGATGCACCATTGGGGCCCTCAAACGGCAGTGACTGGAGCGTTCTCGGTTTAACTTTTTCGTCCGTGAGGAACTCTGAAGGCCATGCTGTGCCTAGTCCACCTAATATGATGGAGGGAGCTGCCCGGCTGAAGAACTCGGGCTTGGCAGTGACATGCATGTTTTTGGCATCCTTCTCGATACTCTCTTGCGGGTATTTCAGACGTAAAGCTTTTACTCTCTTGAGAGCTTCGAGATCATCTTTGAGTCTCTTATCAGATTCGTTGAGACATATAGGATCCCTCCATTTGCCCCCCTCGACCCGAGCACGGCGTTTCCACCATTCGCAAAAGAGACGGTGGCGCAGATATCCCTCTTGCCGCTCCAATGCCTCCAAGTAAGCCTGCCTGCGGTCAACATTGAGCATGAGGATCATCTCCTTTGCCGAGGGAATGTGCGCGTCTCCGAGCTGATCATCAGCCCCCTTGGTGCTCGGCGGCACGGCGTCGTTGTTGAATCGCCAGCAGCGGCCACCGTCCGAGGGCTTGAAGCCTGCTCTGAGGTTTTGCGGCACGTGGTTGTCCAGCAGACCTCCGTGACCGGCTTGACTGATTGCCAGCTTCATTTCGTCGATCAAGCCGACCCAGTCTTCCTTTCCCTGCAAGTTATGTAGATACGTCTCGAGGGCTTCCAGCGTGTCTGTTCCCAGGGCAATAGGTTGGCTCTGACTTATAATGTCAGAGATGTCTTTGGCTTGACTCTTTGCGGGAGCCGCGTCTCTGGTCCATTTGACGTTGTAGAGAGAGCCGTGGCATAGGGACTTGCCCTCTTCGTGTTGTGAATGATACCCAAACACTGCATAGGATACACTAGCAGTTTTTGGATAGACTGTCTTCCCCTCTTTGTTTGTCCAAGTCACATCATCATGTATAGAGAAGATGCCGGCATTGTGATGCTGAAAGTCGGCAAACAAAGGGTTGGCAGAATCAAGCAGTGTTAGAGGAGTGTGATATCTCCCCTCGGGATCCGGGTCATCCCATTCGTCGTCAAATTTCCGCTTCATGCCCATGAAAACGTCGATCTGCTTTTCTACAGGGACCTTCTGGTCAATGAAGGGAGAGGCTTCCACGTCAACGTCAAAGCCTACATCCACAGAGGGATCAAAGTGGCCGCCGAAGTGACGGATCCGATTGCTCTCGACGATGAATGCTGTCAGGGCTGGGGGATCCGGTTCGCTGGATTCCGTGATGCATCGGAATACAATCCAACGGTCAGGTACATGTCCGTGCTTTTTTGTTTATTAGCGACTGGAAAACTTCATGTCTGAATGTATGGGATCCAACTTACATCAATGTCTCCCGACTTTTGCGCGCTGGCGTCCGAGGTACGAAACTCCTTCGGTAGTGTCCAATGGAGATAGATGCCCAGTCTCTCTGTCCGAAGCAAGTTGCTAAAGTCGCCGCGGGCCTTTGGCGTCTTTGTGATGTCTGCGATCCTAGAGTTTCGATACCAAGGGTCTGCGCCGTCAATATCTACGAAGGGGATGGCATCGGGGGCTGAAAAGGGTCCGGGTAAGAAGGAGGAGTTGTCAGGTCGGTTAAGAGGAGCGATGAAATGTTTGTCGTTGAAAATGTGCTGATTGAGGACAAAGGCATCCATAAACATGGACCAACAGTCGACGGTCGTCGCTTTCTTGTTGCTGGATGTGTCCATTGTGGGATGTTGCAACAGCCGGCACCGGCTCTATGGGTCAAAAGTTCAAGCCAGATTTCTAAAGGTTCGATATTGAAGTCTTTTCAAGCGTGTTTCTTCAGTTCAGGATATCTCTGAAATTGTGCTTGGATCTTTGTCGAGTGCCGCAGGGCGTTATCAGAGCGCCCGAATACTCTGCGGGATGTAAGAGTCTGAGGACTGAAATGAGAGGGAGAAGAGGAGCCCAAGAACAACAGCTACGACTTTCCTAAGAATGCGCTATAGGCACGTAGATGTTTGTGATGTTCATCAATTACTCAAAACCCTAAGACAAAGTATTGTTTGCAGCTGAGAGCACCCATGTCCGAGCTATTGACAAGCCTGCATCTCTCAACTATCCGATACAGGGTCTCGTCAAGTCCATCCACAGTGCTCATCACACGGTGTACTTTATAGCGGCCGGGTGTAGATGGAGTCGCGGCTGGCTGAAGCAGGGGTCATGAACCGTCCAAGGGAAGAGTGGCGAGGCGCTTAGTTCTAGTTTTGCCCACATGGCAAACGGACCCTAAGAACGGGCCCGCAAGACCGCGCGGCTTCCACGAGTCTGTGGATAGTTCGGCGTATTCAGCCAGGTCTAGATCACCTTCAGCTAGACGCAGGGCGGGAGCTATCCAAGAAGAGAACACTATCGACTCGGGAATTGTTTATTGGGTCTCCTGTCACAGGTATCTCTACTTGAGATGTCACGGCAGATCTGGAACCCACAGCCTAGGGGTCCAGTCGAGAACATGGGAGGCCTTTCCCAGCCGCTCGAGCTGAACGCTGCCGCTCATCAAGAATAGACGATCACTGGGCCCTCTCGAGTTGGGTTGATCAAAGACACCCTCGTTCTGCGGCTGCTGGTCCAAAGTGAACGCCTAAAGTAGGCCAGCCAGAAGGACATAGTGAGAAACACACTTCAGTCGTCTTCTTCGTATGTCCCCTTGGTGTTGCGCTTGCCTTCTGTTGGGCTCGACATCTTCATCATACCATTCATCAGTGAAATCAACCATTGGAGCAGCACACAATGAGCTCCAGCATCGCGGCTCCAGCCAAGGATGGCGAAAAGGGTCGCCTCTACGGCTTCGAGGTTCCACCGTTGAGACCAGGAGAGTACGAAATCGTTACGAAACAAGTCGTCTCGTCCGACAACGATACAAAGCAGGTCCTTTTATCTACACAGCCGATCAAAGTCAAGACAAGCCAACCTTATGCTCTGTCTCCAGAGCTAGTCCATTCTTATTACCCTCCTAGTATGCGCCTTGTGAGCGCAACAACACTCCCACACATCGTTTTGAAAGGAGCCACAGCATGGGAGCGTTCAAGCAATTACGACGGGGGCACGGCCCCAACTCCGTGGATGGCGCTCTTATTGTTCAGAGAGCGCGATCTGAGCGCGCCTTCAGAGGTCCTCAGTTCTGCGGTTAGACCGTCCGGGACAAAGGCTCTCACTTTGCCTCTAGATCTCGTAAACAACAACTACACCAAGTTTTGTCAAACCAAGCCGTTTCCCAAAGATGAGATTCCCGCTACCACAGATGGGTCGCCAGCTACGGCGGACTTTATCTTCGTCAACAGCGAGGCTTTTAGCATGTACTTTGACCGGCAAGATTCGTCCAAAACAGGGGCACAGACGAAAGTCGACCTGGAAAGATACCAGTTCCTCACCCTCATGACGGATACTGGAGTGGATGACGGCACAGGCCACGCCAACGCCAAATTGAGCACCCTCATCGGCCATAGAACACGGCCGTACGACCTGAGCGAGGAAGATGAAAAGGTACATGCTCATCTCGTCTCGATCGAAGACCTGGAGAACAGAATCGACTGGAAGGCGGCCCAGTCAAGTACGGCTGCGATTGCCCTGGTGTCCCTCTTTTCATGGACCTTTAGCTGGGAGAAACACATTGAAAAGTCCAATTTGGAGATGTTTGAACACCTGGGACGAAAGGAATCCACTCGTTCTCTAGCGATTACCATCCCCAAGGAGGTAAAGGGATCAGCCCTGGCTATGCCCTGGGTAAAAGAACGAATCATGGAGGGATACACCATAGTCCGACATCGCGACATTGCAGGCGAGGCGTCCATGGCTCTCTACCGGGGGCCACTGACACCGCAACATACTAGAAGACCACGCATTGGGCCCAGCATTCACGGGACAGACCTGCAAATCATCGATGTCAGCGCCCAAATCCTCGACGTCTCCTATAGCACAGCATGGGAGCTGGGACGGTCTCTTGCTGGCCGCGATGCCAAGTTTTCCGCAGCGATGGCAGGTTTGCGGCGCAAGCTATGCCTGCACGCCGTCACAAACTCCAAGAAAGGCGAATATGACAATGCCGAGCAGGTCATGCATCAGGCGGATGATGTTGTAGGGAGTGTCTTGAAGAAGCTAGATGACCTGTTCCAAAAGCCCATGACGGAGAGGATCAAGGGGCTTCCCCTGAATGGAAAGGATGACAAGTCCACGCGCTGGCAGGTGCCTCAACATACGGCGACCACAACGGCTGCCGCTCCAGGTTCCATGACCGACGCAAAGCTGCGCAGGCACCTTGAAAGCTTCGCTCAGAAATGGATTAAAGACGAGACCCTGAAGCTTTGTGAGAATCACACCTCACAATCGGAGATCCCGGAGCTTGCCGTCGTCTTCAACTGGATTGTAAACAACCTCATGTCTCTTAAGCTCGTGCCGGCGACTTATTTGTTTCCGGACCCTGCAGTGATTGCTGACGAAAGTATCAACTGTTTCCTCGTTGATGACGTCTGGGTCGATGCTCTGGTGGACGGCGCCATGAGCTTGGCCAACACCATGGGCGGCCGCGATGATCCGGTCCGCGAGCAGATCAGGATGGCTTTCAACCTTTACCTGGACAAGGCACCACCAAAATTGGTGTCGATTGGCGCGTCGGGATTTGTTCTAAAGAGCGGCGTTGTCGAATCATTCCCGGATCTGGAAATCACAGTAACGACAACAAAGCCTGGGGCTAAAATGCCCACTCCCTTGGCATGCTCCTATCGAGCCAAGAACGAAAACATGATCATCTACCTGGTGGCTCGAGGGGAGGACAAAAAGCTGGCTAATTATACTGTTCAGTTCAAGTTGCCTCCTCATCAGCAACGCTTCTCTCTGGACCCGATGACAAAGGATCAGATGACATTTACATTCGAGCTTGCGCCGTATCTCATACAAGAGAACAGCTCCCTTAACCTTGATGAAGTTGCCGCATTGAGAAAGCCTGTCACCTGGAACAGCCAAGGAAAAGTGATTGAGCCAGCGGGAGCCAAGTTCGCGCCTCTGTGGAGTCGGATTACTGGCATCCTGGTCCCTCGCCTCGTGGCTGAGGTGACGGATATCTACATTGATGAGGTGACGAAGAAGTATCCAATGGACAAGCTTGCCAAAGATTTAAGATCTTTGTATCTGGCGACACAACTTACGGACCGAGATCACAGCATCCTCATTCCATTCGTAATAACAGAGGATCAAGAGCTCACATCGCGTCAGCTCTTTCCGAAGCATATGCCATCTGAGCCAGACACGAGAGATGCAGCTATCGAGCATCCGCAGGCTAACAGCGCCACCACGAATGTGGCGACAGGAAAGTCGTGGTTTACAAAGCAAGCCTTCTCGCAGGACTTTCCCGGCGAGAGTATACCGGCAGAATCCAACACGACGCAACACATTGTCTTCTCGATCAAAGCAACGGAGAAGGAAACACTGCCGACTGACACGGAGGTGTTGGATATGGAGGTATCTATCCCGCTCGGAGAGAGTGCAAGCGATCTCCTCGACCCCATCGCTCCCCTCCCCGCCGTCAAAGCACTGGGTCTGCGGCAGCAGTGGATTGCTGCTCTGACGAGGAAGAAGTTGGTCGATTCGAGCCAGAGGGTGACTGAGGAATTGGTGGTGCATCTAAAGCCGCGGGGAGGCGGAGGCGCTACGCTGATGAAGGGATTGGACGCGAGTTTCGTCTTACTGAGGGCTACGGTGAACGGGGTTGTAGGATATGACGTGGAGATTAAGGTCAAGGAGAGGTATCGTAAGAAGAGGACGGATACGGAGGGAGAGAAGGAACATGTTCTGTCACCGAGCACGACGGTACATGATAGTTGGCTATTGGTGAAGGAGTGATGCATGTTTCTTTTTTAGCATATAGCTTGACTTTGTTTGTATCTTGCACGTATATGATGCTACTATCACTGCATATTGATTGACTCTACAATTGTTCCTCGTCAACTTACACATTTGTGTGCCGTACACGTTTATTCCTGTACATCATCAATGCCTTGAGCTGCTTGCCATATCTTCTCGCGTCAAATTCCGGGGCTAATGTTCCTGCAGCCCATCAAAGCTCCGGTTGCCTCTCCCTTGCATCAAAGCTGGAGCCAAGGGAAAAAGTCTGGACCGTCTGATGCAAAAGCATTACGGAGTATCCCCTCCGGGCTCAGCCCTGGCGCTGCACACGCCTCGGGACCTCCGTCTCGGCAGGCGTGTGCGTATCAATGGCTCCATATAGCAGCGGGGCGGACCGCTGGGCCGGTCCTCGTTCTTGTTGGCGGCTATTCGATCCATGACTCCACTCATCCTCAGCTCAGTCGAAAATCGATAGTCGTTAGCCCTAGCTAGTGCTCCGAATTGCTAGTCAGAAGGTAAAAGTGTTTTTGCATATGTACCTATACCAAGGACCCTGTTTATCATGAGAGTACCCTTTGGGGAAGTCGTACCCGTAAATAGTCTTGTCAAAATTGCTCGGGCCCATTCAATATGCTTTTCAGCTTCTCATCTTTGCCATCACGCGTTCATGGGTTCGACGAGCTTATTGGCGTGTGAGACTGGGGCTGAAATTCTAATAGCCTTAGAAGTGGCTACCTGTCTCCCAGGGGTCCATCAAGGGTCCAAGCAGGGTTCAGTCGAAATCCTTGTTCACGACTTGGCCAACCTGCAAGTCAAAAAGTTGTGAGATAGACGAGGACTTGGGATTGAGATTGATGTCCTCATTTTGACACAGTCATTGCTGTCCTCTTTGCAACTTTGTTTCTTGGTTCCTGCTGTCTACACGTCACTTACTGTTTCCTCACCCATCTTCGCAGCGCAGGCCCATCATGAGTAAGAAAAGTGCCAAAGGAAAAGATGGTTTCAACATTCACGAGCCTCTCAAGGAGGGCGAAAAGGCCAAATGTAAGTCCGGAGGCGTACATGGATGAAAAAAAAAACACACGTCTAATTGTTTGTTGCATGCTACTAATGCCATCGCTTAGTTTACACGCTGAGGAACAAGAACCTCAAGGACCACAGGCTGGAAGTGAGAAAGGAGCTGCTGGAGGCGTCGCGAGGAAAAAAGGACCTCCTGAACGACCTGATGAGAATAATCAATGGTCAAGATACCTACGAGGGTGCGACTAAGTCATAAAATGCCTTCTACTCTATATGACACGAGATAGTTGATAGCTGACAGTATGTGAACGCTAAAGGATTTTTACCACTTAAAGAATACTGGGACTTTGCCACTGCCTCTCCTACCACCGAATTCTTGTGGAAGATCTATCGTGGAGTTCCCAAAGTCGGAAAGTTTGAAGGTCATTCCGCCGATACCGACGACGAGCCATTCCCGCCCTATCGGATGATGCTCTACCGGGGAATATACAGGGGAGCCAAGAACAAGGACAGGGATGATGGAGAGAGATACATCTACATGGCTAGGACCAGGCCTGACGAGGTGTCTTGTGGTGACTGCTACATCCGCCTGATGGACATTTACGAACGCGTTCGGGGCGGCGAGGTTGCCAAGAATACACTCGTGGCCGACCGTCAGGCCTACATAGCCAACCACCACGCGCCCCTTTCACAGCCAAGGCTGCGATTTCACATGTGGCTCGACAATGGGAATATTGCCTGCAATCGTGAGCTGGAGCTCTACCAGAAACTGAATCCTTCAGCTTCCGGACAGTTATCACTGGATGATGAGGTACCTATCGAGGTGATTGAGTACCATTTCTTCATCTGGGCAGGTGAGTCTGGGCATAATGTCTTTTTTATACATTTCTCATATTTCTCTACGAAGTCATTTTTTTATGCTAACAATGACATTGATCGATTAGATATACTTCGTAGGTCAAAGGGGGCCAAAGCCGATCCCAAAGACTTTTATGGCCGATTTTGGGATTATATTATTCCGGATAATTGTCAAAATCTAATCACAAGCGGCTTCATGATTGTCTTTTCTGACAAAGTTCGAGATCTTTTGACCGAATTCTATGGCGAGATGAACGATGCTCAGGCCGATACAATGCTCAACGATATAGTGCAGACCGCCAAGGCTGCAAAGACCAAATTCCAACCGAAAATCAACGGAAACAACGTCTGGTTTGCTGGCAAATTCGAGACACATGTGCTGGCCGCTGACCCGCAAGGTTGGCACGAACTCGAGGGTCATCCTGGCGGCCTCTACACCATCTGGCTGAACAGCGGTGCGATTCAGGTCTTCATGACCCAAGAAGTCCCCTACATGTGGTACAACTATCCCTTGCCGACGGAGGAAAACGCCCACGCGGTCAACAGGAAGATGAACCGAGCTGGAAGGATGAAGCACAAGCAGACAGAGACTCGCCTCTCCGTAGAGAGGATTAATGCCGCACGAGGCAAGAAACGAAGACCCAACCAGGACGGATGCATGAATAGTCCCAAGGGATTTTCAGCCAATAGTGTACGTTTCTGACCTCTTCCGCGCCTTTTTTCTTTTCTTTCTTTACATATTTGATTGGGTATAAGACATTGGAGCTTGCTCTAACATTCGTTTTCTTCCTTATTAGGCTATCTCGGGACTCTGGGGGTATGACTTGAAGTTTGCACAAAAGTATAGATTAGGAGAGGTAAGCAGCACACCCAATTCACCCTTGACTCTCTGAGAAGTTGTCTTTCTGAAACAAAAGATTCTATTTATAGTGGCTCCATCGATCAGCATTCTCCTACGGCGGATTATGGCAGGGGAACACCTTTGCGAAATTCGGCGTCCAGTCTTCGCAGACGGCGCACAATCTTATACTAGGTTCTCGAGAAACCAACACTGTCATGATGAGGTACATATCTGCATCCCTTTCTTTGTTTCACCTAATACTCGGGCTTTCTTCTTCTTCATCTTCTTCGTTTGGGCTAATTATGGGGGCAACTTGTGTAGGTACGAGGCGTTTGTCAAACGTCTAGCAACGTATAGTAAATCTGGGGACCACCAAGGGTCTGTTGTCACGGTCAAAACGTGGTTCGACTATTCGGGGCTCGATAATGAATATAACTGGATGAGTACGAAGAGATACTGCTGGCTGGCGCCAGTGCTCAAATACCGAATTGATAACCAAGATGGATACACGCCGGTAAGACGAAGGGATGCCCCTTTTTGCGCAAACGCGCAAAAGTTGCTTTTTTTAACGCTGACGAATTCCTAGCTCATAAACTTGACCCATACCATTTATCCTTTTAAGCGGGAAAACTGCATGCTTTTCCAGGCTGTCTTGGACAAGGTGGTTGAAAAGTTTTGCTATGGCTGGACTGACTGTATTAACGTTGAACTTTTTGACCCCAAGGTGGAGTTTGATCAGTTTGTACAGAATGTCGACTACGACGAGGAGGCTCAGATTTCTGACGGGAGAGAAGACATGGTTGATTTGCACGAAAGCGAAGATGAGTATGACGTTTACTTTAGCGATTAGCCGTCGGATGGGAGGACTGTATGGCATGTGATGACAAGGGGATCTCAGGATGAGTTTCCACCAAATCTACTTTCAGATAGTATTCGTAGGAGTTTGTAGCATTGTCTGAGTAATGGATATGAGAATTCGTGATAGACTTGAAAGATTATTTGCACGCCTTTACCAGTTCACGCAGCCTCTCACTAAAGCAAAGTCTGTTCGGATGGCTCACAGTAAGCGGCATTCATCCTCTCACTAACAAAGCCAAGTCTGTTCGACTAGGTCGCTCACAGCAAGCGGCATTCATCATATACTGATTCGTTCTAGTGATGAAACTGTCAATGTGATGATTACAACTTTACAGTCTCATGCATCGGGATGTTCTGAGAGCTCTTCAGGATGGCACTTGTATTATATAGGTATATAGTCACGTAGTGTCAGCATCACCAGAGTATCTAATGTCAGTTTAAGAATAACTCAAACACATAACGTAGGCTATCAAGATAAAGAAAGAAAAATGAGTATAGTAATTTTACATGTAGAGAATTGAGAGAACAAAAAAAAAACAGCTTATTCCTAATCAGTTGCAAAAGACTGTAGGCGGACTGACGTAGAATCGCGCGGGATCATCAAGCACGACCCTCGGCACCGATGCCCCGATTCGTTTATATGCGTTCTTCACCTTCTTTGTCTGGGCATCCGTGCTTGGATGGGCAATGGCGAGGAAACACTTCATCATGGCCTTTCGACTCAACTTCTTCTGCTTCCCCGTCGCCTCCCTCGACATGGCACTCCTAAGGCGACTCCATTTGACGCTGTCTCTGGCATCGTCATCATCGACGAATCGAGTCGCCTTCTTCGATATTGCTTCTGGTTTCCAGGTGCCCCCTGCAAAGGGATCGGCCACAGACTTGAATACTGGCATCGACTTCTCAGACCTCTTGGGAATAGGAGGGACCAAGGTCAACCCGACTAAGTGGTTTATTGACGAGGGCATCGTCACGGGGTCGGGACGCATGTAGTCGCCGGGGTTCTTGGAGTAACGACCCCAATAATTGGCGGGTAGTTTGTCCTCGATCGTTGCAACTGCCCTGAAGGGGACTAACTCCTTAGAATCTACGCGACGAACCTGGACGTTCATGGAAGAACCGATACCCTTGTGGTCGTTGGTCATCTGCATCGGCCTGCTGATGATCTTTTGGCCAAAGTAGCTCGGTCCGCTGCCGTTGGCCAGGTCGACCACGGCGTTAGATACTGGCACAGCACTGCGGACTTGGAAGAGGAAGTTGTCGCTGCGGACCACCCAGGATTCCTTTTCAGGGGAATCCTTCTTGGCAGCATCCTTCTTGGCAGCATCCTTCTTCGCACCGTCGCTCAACAAGCCAGAGACGACGGTGAATGTATGTGCGTCGTTGATAGTGTCTCCAATTCTCTTGCCGGCCGCAGGTTGCAGCACAAGGTCCATCAGCGCGGCAAGCTTGATAGGTTCGGGACGTTCTTTGCGTCCTGAACCGAAGCTGACGTTGAAGCTAACCACACAGAGATCAAAGTGGACTTGGCCGTGGATCGGAGGACCCTCGAGATGGAGAGATGCTCCGATATCCACCGAGATCTTCTTCCGGATGAACCAGACACGGATCTCAAAGTAGACTCCTGCAAAGACGGCCATATCGGCTTCATAATGCAGCGGCTTCAAATTAACGAGGAAGTCTGCATGAGCATCAAAGTGTGCACCGAACGGGCCCGCCGAGAAGACGGCTTGCAATAAGCCTCCTGCCATGAGGGCACCAGGCGTCACCGCTGCGTACGCGTTACCTGTCACGCGCAAGTTGCTGCCAAGATTCCATGAGATGCCCAGACGAGGCGGCCTGGGATAGTGTGCGGGCACTTTATACAATGGGTGATATCCTCCAAAGCTGACCACCCAGTCTCCCTCGTGTGGGCTGTTGGAGAACCAACTACGTATAGAGAATCCACCCGAGGGTCTGCAATCTCTGCTCAGGATGAAAGACGTTGGGTTGATCAGGCCGTCGACGGAGAGCTCACCATGGATGAGATCTAGTCTGCCAATCACCGAGAGATCGATGAGAATGAGGGCGCTGTCCGGGCTGCTTCCTCTTGGAAGAGTGGCCGTTGCTCGCGCGATGAGTCCAATCTCCGCCTGATCAGGGCCGAGAGCCACCGTTGCGACGGCTCTCATGTCGATGACCTCGCAGGCGCGGATGACAAGACCAAGGGCCATCCACAATGATCCTCTGCTTGGCGTCATATAGGCGCCGGGACCCGTAAGCGACTTGATCGCATCGTCCATGTTGAAGCCTCCTGGGTTGCTGAAGCCTTGCATGAGCGGAAAGGAGGTGATTTGGTCAACAGTGGGGAGTCTTAGACGTGAATTGTATCCAAACCCGACGATGAGTCCTCGAATCTCGGCCCAGCCGACGGTGAAGATAAGCCCTTCTACCATGCCGTAGACGAAGAAGGAATCGTATGCCGGAGTAGGAGGATTGGCGACGGCTTCCATCTGGCTGTACATTCCCAGGGCGGCAACTGATAACTTGCTGAGGGAGATGGCGATGCCGCCGTAGAAAGCCTGAGTTTTCGGCTTGTGATACAGTGCTCCGGCTAGCATGACCGGGCTCCGCTTGAACGACATGTCGAATCCCTCGATCTGAACGTCCATGGGCACATGAAGGAGATTGTGTAAGCCGTTCACTTTGCTAACGTCCATGATGAGATTCAGGCCTTGCACGCCAGCCCCGATGGGCCCGATCAAGACGCTGGCGTCCAGATGTATGCGCAACTTTCCACCCTCGTATGAGAGAGCTACACCTGAAAGTGTGAGAGGGCCTTTCTTCTTGTCGAGAGGAGCAGTAGTGGCAGCTGAACTTCCACCGGAGGCCGCGGCCGGCGTCACATCCTTTGCGCTGGTGCCAGAAGCTTGAACTGGAGGTTTTGCGGTGCTCGTCGGAGCGCCAGAAGACTCCTTACTCTTGACGGCAGCAGCGTCTTTCTCTGCCGTCTGTGGCTTGGTATCGTCAAAGACATGATCGAGAAAGACACTGTTACTGTTCACCAACCGGAAGTGGGAACCTTTCACCAACTCTGTATCTCCTTTGCCCAGAGAAATGTTTTGAGTCTGGAACATTGTGATGTGTCCATTTAGGACATCGAGCTCACTCTGGGTCACCGTGTCGCTGACCCAGAGAAATTCGAGAGCATCAAAGGGGATGGGCAAATCACCAACGACGGGCAGCTTGGGCACAGATGGAAGAGGTCCCACGGAGACGCGAATCAGCCTCTTGACTGTCGGTTTTGCACCCGCGCTGGGCTTGGCAGCAACGGGCACTATTTGGGCGAACTGAACATGTAGGAAGCCGAATTTGAGTTCTGCGCCAAAGACCAGACAATTTGGATCTTTCAGTCTCAGGCACAGGACTTCAAACTTGTCGTTGGCGGGATCGTTCACCTTGAGCTTCGTCTTCGTGACAAAATCCGGTATGATCTCTGTAATGTTTGGGCCAAGAAGCTTTTCTATGGCTTCACCGAGATCAATCTCCTCTGGGCTTGCTCCCGCATTGACCTTCTGCCGCAACAGAGTAGAGTCTAAGCTCCAGGTTTGTGCTCCCGTGCGGTCAAAGTTGGTGGTCAACAAGAAGCCAGAGATTTCAATGGCACCTTTAAACTTGACCGTCGTCTCTGAGCCTTTGGAGTGCTCGATTGTAAGTCCAATCTCTTGGATCCTGATATGCTCCAGAATGGACATGGCATGCTCCCGTTCCTCGCCCTCGGGGAATAGAGTATGAAGAACGGTCATGGGAATATTTGTCGCCATTGCTTGGAAGGACACTAAGTCGTTCTCGGACGCGTATCTGATCGCAGCATGCAAAGTAGCGTCGGGGTCGCCTTTGCGATACGGCAGAAGACCGATGGCACCGGTGACTGCGGCATCAACCTTTGTTGGCTTCTCGGCATAGTTGACGTTCACCTCGACGCTCATGATGGCGTAGTCGATCTTGAGAGATGAAGTTGACGAGGTCGTGGCCGCTGGCTTACCAAGTAAAGCCTGCAGCTGGCCGTGGAAGCTCATCTTCTTGTTGGAAACGAAGAGATCGGCCAGCACAATTTCCGTGGGGACACCAAACGGAAGATGTTCAGAAATGCTGCTGCTCAAGTGGCGAAGAGACATGTACGGCTCGGAAGGGACGAGATAGGACAAGGTGTTCCAGCGCTCGTAGTCCCAGCGATACTGCAACGGCGGCTCTCCTACATCAAGCAAAGGCCCGGCTCCTTTGAATGCACACTCACCGGAGAACTCTCCGGAAGTCTTGTCCCATGAGAACTCCATGGAAAAGACTGCGCTTTTGCCGTCTGGTACGAGCACCTGGAGGTTTGCTTCGAGATCCAGAACCACACCGACCAGTGTAGTGTTGTTAGTGGTAGGATCCGGCCCCAGGGTGATTGTCACTTTTCTCCAGAGAATGTGGTCAAGGCTTTCGGACTCGCCCGCCGGTTTACTGGGTGCTGGAGAACTGCTTGGGCTCTTGCCGACACTTCCAAGAGTCTCTTCGAGCTTAGCAATCGCCTTCTCAACCTCGGTGCAGCTTGCCAGCAGCCACTTTTTGAGGAACGACCATTGAAGCTTCGCCGAATAGCAGGCAAGCATGAGGCTTATCTCATCGTCATCAAAGGAAATGTATGCACCGAGTCCATGGGGCGCTCCATCTACCGATTTGGGTTCTACCGCAATCACCAGTTCTCCCTCGACAAAGGCGCCTCCCCATGGGCCAGAAGTGGGAACGACGGTACGTCTAGCTATGGCGGAGATGTAAGGCAAATCATTCTTCCAGCCGGCAATGTACTTGTCAAGCTGCTTGACGATGCCATCATTGAGGTCGACCGCAGCTTCTAGGCGAAGACAGCATTGTGAGCCCGAGCCTGGGAGGTACCAGATGGCGTTGCGGGCAGGGGTACCGGCCAAGCTACCAAAGGTGATCTTGGTGGCTTTGAGGAGAGTCTTGAGCCAAGGCTTGGGAGATAGGTTTGCCAGTGCGCAAAGATCTCCGAGTGTTTTGAAGCCGCCGTCGGCCGTGCTGTGTTCCAGACCAAAGATGAGACGTCCGGGGTAGCGGCGGATGCCTGACAGTGTAGTCAAGGTTGACGCGGTGGTGGTCACCGTAGTAGTTGGTGCTCCTACAACAGCTTTTGTCGATGTTGGTGTGGCGGATTCATAGCCGGCTTCAAACTCCTCGTTTAAAACGTTTGCACTGGTGGAGAAGACAAGAGCAGGGGAGCTGGCATCCTTGGCCACCTTCATTTTGAGATTGGTGATTTCGAACGACTTGTCGGCCTGCGACTGGACCGTGACAGCAAACCCTTGAAGAGATGAGGGTGTGTCCTGCGTTGTTCCTTTTTCCGTGGAAGGTTTCCACGTGTAAGTGAAATCCGATCGCAGGCGGTCATTAACGGCCAGCTCAAAAACCTGATCCCCAGATGCCGTTGGGTTGGGAGGGACCTCGAAGAGCATGGGCCCGGAACTGATGAGAAAATCATGGCTTTCGCCATCCTTCTTGGTGAAGACGACGTGATTAGCCGGGACGCTCCCAATGCTGATTCCGGACCGAGGGTTCTGCAAGTGGTTATCCTGACCGGCCGTCGTAAGCATATAAAGTGTAGCCAGTGCCGGGCCAGCTTTTGCAGGTACAGTAGGAACTACTGGATTGGCGGAAGCTGGACTAGTTTTTGGGATAGGAGACGGCACATCAGGCTTAACCATGGGTGCAGGCATAGTAGTTGCTTGAGGAGCAGGTTTTGGGACTGGTATCCCTGGGACCTGAGGTCCTGACGGAGGAAGTGTAGTTGGTATACTCGGCTGCGGAGTAGCCGCAGGCTGTGTAGTAGGAGGTATCTGGGGTTTTGGGAGTATGACAGGTTGCTCAGTAGGCCGAGATCCTTCTGAGGTGTGTGGCTTTTGGCCAACCTCGATTGACGGCTTTGGGCCTCCTCCAGATTGTGGAGATGATTTAGATGCCTCACCACCGGGAATAGAAGAGGAGCCTCCTTGCGCCGTCGAAGAGCCTGGCACTGGAGCAGGTGTTGCTTGTTGGGTAGGGTCAGGTCTTTTCGACTGATCAGGGATCTTGGGTGTCTGGCCTTCCGTAGCTCCAGTAGCTGCTGGAGATGTCTGCGCTCCAGGCATTGTTTGCGTTCCGGACGATGCATATCGACCTCGCCTCCTCCCAGAATCCGCAGGATCATGTCTGTCTGCAGGCACCGACGTTCCGCGGTGAGAATCCCCCCGTCCCAAGACAGGACGACTCTCGCCTGCCGGCCGGCGACCTGACTTGACTCGTGTACGTGGTAGGCGCTCATGATCATGATCCTGTGGGTGGTGGCGGCGATGAGCACTCGGCCAGTCCACTGTTGAGCCGGCGCTTGGCTGGTCATATACGTGTTTTCGTGTCGGACGTGACCAGTCTCGCTCACCAAAGGTAATGGCAGGCGAGCTAGCATGCCTCAGTCCGACTATCAATCTGTTTCCTTCATCTGAATCGGAGCTTCTAGAATCAAAGGCCTATATGCAGGTATTCGTTCGTGTCAGCTCCTGCAGTATTACTCAATGATTATAGAAACAAGGAGGAAGATACTTACAGCAGCATTGAAAGCAACAAGTCTTCCCGATGGATCTATAATGGCACCATTTGCGGTAGGAAGTGCTCTAAGCACAGTCTCCGGATCGATGGTGAAGCTGTTGTCCAGATCGTCGAATGTGTCCTCCTGCTGAGGAAGCGAAGGCCACCTTGTGCTGGCTGTTCTGTTTCTGTTCTCGCGGCGAGACATGACTGATTATCTCCAGCAGCGTCTTGCTCGGTGCAATCCGCTTGCAAAGAGTAATGGGCACGCAAAAAGTTGTCTTGATAGTCACAAAATAGAGTGCTCCAGCTCTTATGAGCCGATGTGATGGGAGATGGCAGATTGTACGCCCATTTGGACCACACCAGAGAAAGATAACAAGAGCAATGTCAGCGGGCGCTTGAGGCAGACAGGTATACTAACCCGAGAAGATGGCTGAAACACTTCAAAGCATTCAATTCAGCTTTGCGACTCAAAGATGCCGTCTCCATTGTCCATGTGAGAAGGATTTCGCTAGTACGGGCAGCCGGCCCACCAGTATCAGGGAACCTCATTTTCTGCAAAATCAATATCACAATTATCATTACGCTTGTTCCCACAGCAGCCTATCATCATGCCAGATTCAGGTACAGAGCGTGCATACGCTAAGTTGTGTCAATAGTCGAAGTCAGTTCTCCGGCTCTGCCGTTGCAGCAAGGCCTGTCCCAGCCAGCCTCTTGCAGCCGCTATCGAATCAAACGAGACCTATCATACGAGGACGGCAATGTACGGTTACTCCGAAACATGGAGAAGGGCCATAATCTATCCAGTTAGCTTGCGAATTGGCGTGGTGTGCGATAATCTAACTTACACCCCCCTCCCCATCTTCAACCCCTGCAAGAGGCGCAGCGACAGGGATCACGAAGATGGAGCAGCACGAAATGTACTCCGTGCAAGAAAGTACAATGACAGACTAAGAGCGAGACAGAAGCACTTTCAGCCCCATCAGCACAATTACTTGCATGCGTCTAAGAGGTCAGGGCAGCATCCAATTTTGGCGACGGACTATTTGAAAGAAAGTTTTGATATCAGCTGAATAGATGGAAAAAAAAATTAGGACTGGCCGAGACCAATTCAGCCTCGGCCATCTGGAATCAGCCTCTGGATGGTAGAGCGACGGGCTGCCGACAAGTTTGACAAATGCATCTCTCTTCTCTCTTACCTCCCATTCACTCATCCAGCCGGTCCAAGCAAGACCTCTCTATACCCTGAGGCTTGCCATTCTACACTTTTTTTCTTTTGTCTGATTGTTCCTTGTTCAAGTAATTAGCAATATTGACAACATGCTGCAGAGTCCTCATGGTAAGTTGCCATCTTGCAATATCCACCTCGCTCATCATTGCAGCACTAACTCGGAGCAGTGACAGAGCAATGGGCTCCTGAAAGCGACTTGACCAAACATACTGTGATCAAAGTCACAGAATTTGATCCCGAGTCGCTTTCAGAAGAGTCTGAAAGTAGCCATGGCTTACATGACGTCCCTCAAAACGAAGCTCATCCAAGGCCAGACGATGACAGATTGCTGGATCACGACCAGCACAACACCACAATAAGGCGCATCTCCAGCTATACCCAGAACTCAGAGCTTTTCGACGAAAAGCATGATACGCAGTCTATAGATCCAGATGTGACCATCGATACCATCTTGGAGGGCAACATATCCATTCGCCCTTCCCCAGTACCTCGACGAGCAATCTCATCCGGACAGTTTAGTGCCGGGGATGGGCTTCGACCATTTGACCAAAGTTTTACAAAGAGCGACGATGGCGTGTCTTCCACTGCTCAGGAGAACATCAACCGACAAAATAAGATTCAGATACCCAAACGCCGTATCCGAATCGACTCCCTCTCCCCGGCATCTTCCGCAAGAAGAACCGTGTCTACAGAGACGAGTGCCACAAGCCTCCTACGACGTGCCTCCAGCACACTTGCGCTCAAGACTCTCACAATAGAAGAGCGTCTTGTAAAGACTCATGCGACTATAAGGGAACTGCAATATGCCTGTGGTCTTCCTACTTCCCGCGAGCGCGTGACTATCCAGCGCGTCTTTGACCTGATTGACAAGATCCGCATGCGCCAGGTCCCTCACCAATGGAGCACCGTAGATAGACGCCTCAAGCAGGTCCAGTCTTCTGCAGAGCGCATTGCAGAGTTTGTCGCTCTGGTCAAAGATCATGGCTCCGACGCCGAGGGTGTCGGCTCCATGTTCTTCGCGTGCTGCGAACTCGCGCTTCAGGGCAAAGTGTTCGATTCGTCGTCCTTGGATGGATTGCTTTCCGTCTTTCACCGCGTCAGTGCAGTGGTGCAGCATGTCAAGCTGTCTGTGCCGGAGGGCGTGTCTTCGCAATCGCTTTATGCTGCGTTTGCCAAGATGACGCAGGTTGTGCAGCATATCTGCGTCGGCTTCGTCGAGATGCTGGATGACCTCAAGAAGAAAGGGAGCTCCCAGAGCTTTGTAGCTTTCGGTCACCAGGTGAACCAATACTTTGAGGCGGACATCAGATCTTTAACCTCAGCCGCTGCTGATGCTTGTCAAGAGCTGTGGCTGCTCTCTTTGAGGAGCAGTCCTGACTCTCCCTTGGCAGCTTGTCATGAGCATGTCCTGGACTGGCTTGACGATCACCACCACCATCGTCATCCGGATCATCAGCATGGGAAAAGTCGTTATGGGTTTTCCCGCGGTAACGAATTTGGGGAGGCCTCTTCGTACGTCTTTGACTGCATTGAGCCCGTCGTCGTCAAGTTTTTCAAGACACCCTTAAGGCTCCTGTTAGTGACCGGCGAGGCCGGATATGGAGAAGAGGAAATGACCTCCAACCTGGTCGAGCGTTTGCAGTTGGCTCTCCCGGTAGATGCAAAGCTACTCCGCGCATCATTTGGTAAGCTTCTAACCAACCATACATCAGTTGGCAATCTTCAATGGACTATGCTAATGAACTTGCAGCATCTTCACAAGGTTCAGCAACCAGCACGATACGTTTCCTCAAGTCTTTGCTGCGTCAGCTCCTCGACCAATCTGTCGGTGATATAGACTTTCTCTCTGCCATCAACGACGTTTCTAAGCGCTGCGAACACGAGACTATAGCTCGCTCCGAAGACTTGCTCTGGGAACTACTAGCAGATCAATGTTCCAAGGTCGGCGTAAACGTTGCTGTGGTCGTCGATGGAATCTTCTCCAGTGACGGTGCTTGTGCTGGACATGAGCTCCTCGCGAAGCTACAAGAGCTGACATCGAAATGTGGCAGCGTCAGATGCCTGGCCTTGACTGACCCAGACGCTGCCAATGCCATCTCAGGGGCCCAAATCTATGCCCTCTCACGCACTGACATTCGTCGAAACGCTCGCTTGTTTCTACAGGGAGCAATGGCAGCTTCAGCAACACTGTCTGTCCTGTCGGCTCATATCCGACAGGAACTCCTACGACACATTGCAGAAAGACAATGGACCTCTCTGCTGGAAGCCAAACTGATACTGCGCCTTCTCGAGTCAGAGCACGATCTCGCACACATGCCGGATATCGTCTGCAAGACGCCAAAGACCGTCCAGGGCATGCTCGACCATGTAATTCTCAAGATTGACTTTAAGAACCCGGAGATGCAGACACTATTGTCTTGGCTCTTGGTCAGCAAGCGACCCGTCGAGGTGCTAGAGCTCGAGAAGCAAGGATCAGTGGCGGTTAGCAACTGGCTTCGGAGGATTCGGTCAGGACGTCCTGTCAGCTCAAACTCGTTTTTGGCTGGCATCGTCACTGTGCGCAACGGTTGTGTTCAGTTTGTCGACTCCTTGGTCAAAGCCAGGATACAATACATGTCTCTTCACGGAAAGATTCCTCTATCTCTTCATCTTTCTCATCGCCAAGTGGCTCTCGACTGTCTTAAACACATCCGTGAGAGCTTCACACAGCACAAAGTCGACCTTGTGTTCCAGAATCCTTCTCAGAGCAAATGGGCATCTGTTTCCTCATACACTGATTTCGACAATCTCTTGGTCTACTCCATGAAGAACTGGTATGACCACTACGAAAAGTCGTTGACCTCCTCCGAGAAGCTTTCACGTCATGTTCCGGCCGAAATGTCTTCCATCATGCCCGACTCCATTCTCATGTCGCTGGCAGAATGGTACTATTTGCGAGCCGAGCACCCGGACTATTCTGGTCTGGATAAGGCTTTGTCCAAGACCCTCGCTCTGCGAAGGACTTTGTTCGGCTCCCACGCTCCATCTGTGATTCAGACCATGATCAACCTGGCGCATTGCGAAAAGGCACGAGGATCAACCACCCCGCAAATCAATCTGGAGAGGCTCATTGAAGCCTTTGAAGGCACTGTCGCAGCGTATGGAGATCCTAGTCCTCAAGCCACCTCCGGAGCCAAGTACATATTCTCCGTCCTGAGCCCCCAGACTCTCCTCCCATCACGGGGATACAAAGTGTGCAAGTATCTCTGGAGCGTCCACAGGCGGGAGTTGGGAGACAGCCATGATGAGACACTCTCCGTTGCTCAGCGACTTGCAGACCTGTACAAAGCAGAGATGAGATTCTCAGAAGCTGCCGATGTCTTACACGACATGTACGAAGCGTGCTGCCGCACAAGGGGGCTCTTTGCCAGCAAAACCATTGAGCTCTTCCACTTGCTGATCGATGCACTGGAGCATAGCGACAGCATGAGTAATGCTCAGAAGCTCTGTCAAGACGTCTTTGACGCCGCGCCGGCCTTAGAGACGTGGAATGAGGCTACACTATCCGCGGTGTGCCGCATCGTCCAGCATTACCAGGATAGAGGCATGACTGACGTTTCCAAGGCGAAGCTCCATCAGCTCTGGGTTTTGCTCCAGGGGCAGTTCAAGAAACATGGCAGCCAAACGGATCTATTCGTGGCCTTTACTATTATTTCTTTACAGCTGGCGAATAAACTCCGTGATCTATCACTCGAGCGCGAGGCTACCTCGACCCTCAAGGGATTTTGGCTCTTAGCTCACAAGTACATGACTATAGATCGCCAACCAGACATGGCTACGCTAATTCAGCTGCGAGAGATGGCTCAATTGCTCCTTCGACTCGATGCGCATCAGGAAGCACTTGGCATCCTGCGTGTTCTATATGACATCCATCAGTCGCATTCGCATGATCACTCCGGGGAGATGCTTCAAGTTTACTCTGCACTGATTGCCTGCTACAAGGCTGTCAAGAATCCCATCGAGGATTTTCTATGGCTGAACATCTTGGATAGTATTCTGCTGGCCAAGGGCAGGGTCGGAACTGATACCGTGTTTCTGTGCAGAGATCTCGCCGTCCTGCATCGCTCGAGAGGTCAACGAACAATGGCTATTAGCATCTGCCGCAAATCTCTCGACAGACTTTGGCCACAGGTCCTCTCCTCTGATGGCGAGAGTTTTCGCCTCCCTGATAACTATGCTAGCGAATGTATCCAGATGGTCGTGATCATGACTCAGATGTACAAATTGACCGGCGAAGAGCAACAGGCAAAAAGTCTACTAAGCTCCGTCATTCGGTGCTGCAAGCAACACGTCCTCCGATGGGACGTATCAGGCGAGGACATTGCCAATGCTCTCTCCTTTGCATTGGAAGAGGCAGAGCTGCACTTGGAGGCTCTCCAGTTTTGGAAAGCCATCCTTGGTGAATGTAGAGGTCACTTGGGTCGTTCGCATCACTTCTCGTTACAAGTTGCGGCGGCCATTGCGCGCTTGAGTCTGCAGCTGGATCTTTGCATCGACGAAGACGACGATGTGTGCGGCGTTCTCGAGATGGAGCCAGACGAGGATGACTTTGAGTCCATCTCAATGCTCATTGAAGGTCTCCTCGCTCTCTGCAAAAGTAGCCGCTCGCGAAGAAAGGAACGTGAACCAGACGTGTTGAGATGGTACGAGCGCTTGTGGTCGTACTATATCGATCTTCGTCACGATCTGGCCATGGATACTGCACGTGGCTTCGAAATCTTCCAAGGCCACACGGCGGTATTGATCTCTATGAGGAACATATCCGTAGCCATTCGTCAGGCCAGGAAGCTGAGGGCCATCTTCTTGTCGGATTTTGGAAGGCAAGACATCTGGTACCTCAAGGCATCTTTGGAACTCACCAAGCTGTTGGAGATGGATGACACCACCGTACGGGAGGCTGTAGATATCTACGACGACATCAATGAGATTTGTCTCGGGCTCTCTACCACTGATGAGGCTATTTTAGCCATCCTCCGCGTAGCGCAGGAGCGTCTCGGTGTCTTGGTGTCCAGCAAGCCGGTCCTGCATGACAGGGCGGAGCACATCCTCGTCAAGGCATGGAAGCAGGCTCACAAGAAGCACGGCCACGCTCATGAGCGTTCCATTGCCTGCCTGCAGAAACTACTCCACTTCTGGGCTTCCCTTGCCGATGCAGGCTCTCAGGAAAAGGCCGAAGAGGCTCTGAAAGAGGCTGTTTTGGGCGTCATGAATAAGGAGAGGAATCCTCGAAAGCTCTTCCACTCCGCCGAGAGCTTCTTCGGCATGTACCAAAGGTTTGGCTTGATCTTTGAGGATTTGACCTTCCTTAGATCCATACGCGCCCAGATATCCAGGTCGGAGAGCAGCAAGAATAAGGGACTGTGTGGACAGGCTTACATTGCCCAAGAAGCAGAGCTGTCGACCTTGTACGACCGTAGATGTCTCATTCTGGTATACTCTCTGGAGGAGTTGTTCCACCATAGGGATCACGATAGTCTCTTCGCCGAAGTCTTGACTCGTGTGGTGTCTGAAACAGCTCTTTATGAAGCATGGCTGCGAGCCTGTCTCAAGGGTGACCGCTTGGATGATCTTTTGGCTTCAGGAACTCGTTTGATCCAACATCTTGAGTTGTACAAACTTTCTTCAGAGGCTCACGAGATTCAGAATGAGCTTTGGACACTGTTCTGTCGGTCTCTTGGGAGACCCGAAAGAAAGGGAGACTCTACTTATCAGCTGTTCCTGGCTATCGTCGCCGCAAGCCGAGATGAAACAATCTCGATATCGCTCTTGGAGACGGTCCTTGCTACAGTTCAGGAGCTAGCTGATGCTGTCAACCGTCAAGCTTGCCTGCTGCTTTCTCAGTGGATCTACGGCCACGCACAGATATATGGCGATCTCAACGACAGTTCTGCTGCCCTGATATTCCTCAAGCTGTCTACGCTTCTCTACTCCTGCTCTGAAACAGAGACGTCCATTGGGCTAAGTCGCAGCATTGAGGAGCTGGCTACTATGATTGGAGTCTTGGCGATGAACTACACTTCCGATATTGACCTGAGTGTCATGAGCATCAGCCACCTGTCTTTTATCTTGAGTATTGCTGGCAGACAGAAGAATTATGAGACGCTCAAGGTGAGAAAACTTTCCCAACTGGACCCCCCAAGACTTGTTTCATGCTAACAGATGATCCCAGAAAATCTTGGAACTGTTGTGGACGTCTCGCAATAACTACGATTTCAACCTCAGCCCCAACACAACAATTTCTATCGGTAAGCGTCTAGCAGAGGTCCATTTTGCCTGCGGAGAACATGCCGCGGCCTTTGCTCTCCTCGAGGACATCACCTACAACCTCAAAGACGTTTACGGCGTGAACCACCCCATGGCGCTTCACTGCCAGAAGCTCCTCGCTTCTATGCATGACAGCCTAGGGCAGCGCAAGCCCGCCATCGACGTCAGGTTTACCATGTTGAGAGACGCGCTATGGGGGCGAGAAGACTGTGACTTGGATGAGGCCCACGAGGGTGGACAACTCGACGAGGGTGTTGCGTTCTACCTTGGACAGCTGCGCTCTTTAAGATGCGGATACGCTTCTGCTGCGGAAGACGACTACTCGTGGCATCTGGAGCAGAATATGGAGTACTTGGAAGAGATTATCGGGCGAGTGAAGGGTTTGATGAAGGATTGTGAGACTAGTCATGAGGCTGGAGATGTGTTGGATCTTGGCGCGTGGAAGGCCCTGGATCAGTTTGACATTGGCGATGATGCGTTTGATGTCTGGTGCGCGCCCAAGGATTGGAGGGTAGAGGTGGAGATGGAGGAGGATGGATGGGATAGTGCGTGGTCTGCTACTGATGTTTGAGTGTGTGTATGTAATATGTTTTCGCTTTCATGACGATATTTAAGATGATTTAATGTACTTCAATTACTAGTACCAATGACTCAAGTATTTGGCAATGACAAATGAGCACTTCATCAAGGAATGAACAGCTCTAAGGTAAATTTTTGAAGAGACGGCGAAAATGATAATGGCCATGATATGATGCGATCTTGGTGAGCTCTAGGTTAGGACACTTCGTTTCGAGTCAACCGTTAACAAGCATGCAAAGATTTTCACTTCACTTCCTCCACCACATCTACCAACATTAGGGGGGAAGTAACAGCCGATGTTAGCCAGATTTGTTGCTTAAAAGGATGGATTTCTTTCATAACTGAGTTTGCGGGCAGGTACTCGCAGTTTTGAGACACTGGCTTGTAACATTGCAATTCCTCTATGCTATTACTGTAGAGGTTCCGGCAGCACTAGCTCGAAATAAATATTGAATAATTTATTAGTGAAGAGATTCGGCGATAGACGGATTGTAAAACAAACGGTCAGATTCCTAGTGGTTCTCAGGTATCTCAAAGTTTTCGCTTGATAGCTTCGTACCAGAATCGATGGCTACATCACCCGATGCATCATATATAGCGCCCGAATTCTATCATAGCTTTTTGCAACAAATTTTAAGACTCATGTACTGCATTTGTGTTAGCTACCAGGCATTTTTTTACTTTCTTATTAGACGGCTAGATAGAACAAGGAGGGGATTGGCTGTAGTCACCCGCCGAAGCTCCGTCTCTCACCAGCTGATCCCATCTCACAACACCACGAAACTGCAGCATCGGCCTCGAAAATAGAAGCAAAAATAAACAAAAAACATACAACAGCCGGTGTTCGCCAGTGGTCACCCACCTGACTACTAATCTGCCGGTTAGTGGCTTGTCTCTGGGGGAGCAGACGGGACCCCGAATTCTCCACTACCTATGGTCGTATGTGGTAGGAAGAGGGACACAATCAGCTTATAGATGAACAACATCTAATTTGAAGTCATCAGATTCTCCTACTTTGATGGTATTAGGAGGATGATTGAGCCGTCTTGTTCTCCGGGTCGTCTTTATTGCCTTGAAGACGTGTGGTGTGTATGACTCGCAAGTCTCCAAGGTTGGTATCCACCGACGACCGTTGACATTTACTCATTGACTAAGACCAGGACAAGTTATCATACTAATTGATAATCGTAATGGTCTAACTATGGTAATGGGCCTCGACCAGACAAATGTGCTGCGGATAAGGATGAAGGCGAGCCGCGACAAATGGCCGGAAGGGTGAGCATTACGTTCTGTTCCAGGATGAATACTGCGACGGTCATTTGACTATGCTGCATACTGCTTTCTATGGTTATGAAGAGGTCCAATACACGAGTATAAAGAACATTTTAAACCCGTCTTTTCTCCATTGATTCCCTTCGAGACGTAAAGGTCCATTTTTGCGCCCCCGTAACATGTCTATTTGACAGGCCAGATGAAGCAACTCACCCATCGCAGTGCTTCAGTTGCACTACGTAGCTGCTTTGTCATTCTAAATACATTGTTAGCTTTATTCAAGGTCGATGGGTAGATGAAGACAAATGCAGACTTGTAAGGCTGATGGGTATGGAATAAGACTCTCGCTCACCCCTACAATACAGCAGTCGTCGGCTCATAGACGAGACTAAGTATACAGATTTAGCCTCCTCAATTTGAGCCTCGGTCACAGCTCTCGCTGGTCCATGAAACAAATTGCCCTACTGAACAGATGCAATGCAACTGGATTTGATCCAATCCCGATCCGAACCCCTTCTCAGCAAATAGATGAGCATGTGGCGACAGGCGAAACGGTACCTCTATCCAAATCGAAAAACGGTACTGAACTCAGAATTGACAGTGAAATTTTCAATTAGGTCATTCGCGGAGTGTCAAATTGCACCGGAGGACCGTTCCGATGACTATTGCTCAGCCATATCTTCTATTCCAGAATGAAAGGGTCATGAACCCCCGCGGTTCGGTCGGATTTGGAGAAAAGTCGCCCAATTCCAATGCGTAGAAGCTGGCCGAAGAAATTGAAACATTGTCATGTGTAAACAAGGCGTAGACTGGACCTTTAATACTACCTAACCCCAAGCTGGGCTTAAAAATCTATGACCATCTCCGCCTCTCATTAAAGCCCCAATTTCCTACACGTCATGCGTTTGAAGTCAATGTCGCATATGCGAAATTTCATTTCAGTTTCCGTCCACTACAGCCCGTTTTACACAAGTTCAACGATTGATACCCAAAAATGTCAGGATTACTAGAGGTGAATCACCCATGTTCAGTTCTCCCCGGACGATCAAAGCTGATGAGATGTTAAGTTCATTATCAATGCTCATAATTGGTGGAACGGCGTCAACAAAGTAAAAGCAAGCCTGAAGCAAAAAGATCCAGATGCCATCAAGATTGGCGTCTTATCGGCCGCTGGCATCAACTTCCCAGCACTGTTTGATCCGGTTCAGACCCATCCAGGCGTAGTCATTGCCGCCATCGCTGCGAGGTCCAGAGCGAAAGCCGAAGCGCAAGTCGCAAAATACAAACTGGACGCGGCCAAAGTGTACGATTCTTACAAAGAGGTCCTCCAGGATCCCAACGTCGATGCTGTCTATGTTCCTCTTCCCAACGGCCTGCATCATAAGTGGGCAATCGCTGCCATGAAAGCTGGCAAACATGTGCTGATCGAGAAGCCAATTACATCCAATGCCGCCGAAGCCAAAGACATTCAAGATTGCGCTGCCGAAACTGGGAAGATCGCTCTTGAGGCTTACCACTGGCGATTTCATCCCGCCGCCCACAGAGTCAAGGAGATTATTGAAAGCGGGAAATACGGTCATCTCACGGGTGTCTTTTCGAGAATGGCCGTGCCTCCTGGAGCTATAGGCGCAGACGATATCCGATTGAACTATGAATTAGGGGGCGGCGCCTCCATGGATCTTTGCTATGTTATTTCTTCCTCTCTTTACTGGGCCTCTGCTCCCAATGATGTGAAAGGGACCGGCTTCGAAGTCGTATCAGCAAAGCCTCAGCTCAACAAGCGCGACAAACGAATTGATGAAAATATGGACACCACCATTGTGCTTCGCAACGCTGACAGTGCCAGACCGCCAGTCAAGTGTACCACTGTCGGTAAATTGGTCATGCCAAAGTACTTTGGCTTTATACCACAATTCTGGGGTCTGACACCGTTGGTGAAGTTGGAGCTAGAACAGGCCAAGATTGAATTCACCAACTTTAGCGGGCCGTACGTTGGACATAAGATCATCATCACCGACAAGAGCGGCAAGAAGACAACGGAGACCTGCTATACTGATGGACCTATATGGGGCAAGAAGGGCGAAGCTTGGTGGACAACGTATAGGTATCAGCTCGAAGGCTTTGTCGATCGTATCAAGGCGACCAAAAATCAGGAGAAATACCATGGGCCCTGGGTCAGTCTGGATGAAAGTGTAAAGCTTATGGAGATTATCGATGCCGTCTATGAGAAGTCGGGTCTACCGAAACGTGGAGCGGAGTGAAGGTGCTCGGATCAAATGTTGTTGATTACCTGTGGGATTTAATGTTGTAGTCATCGTCGCAGTCATCACGACTACAGCTATAATGGTAAATTTTATTTGTTAGAGGCAGATTTGAGCGCTCATCACTATTTCTAATATAGCGTATCAAGGTTTATTTCCTGCATGAACCAGAGACGAGACTATTCGTACTTGAATATTGAAACGACACTTTGGTACCCGTATCATGTTTTCCACCGTACATTTTACGACTGGAGAGTCTTGACAGTGCAGGCTATCTCACACTCTCTGAGGACTGCCCTTGGCTTTGGCCACTCATTCACCTACCCTATCCTCTACATTGGTGTCTCGATTCACAGCTAGACATTCTAAGCTCCAATATTGATGGTGATATACCACCTGAATACCTACGAATTTAGGCTCAAACAAGTTCAGCCAGATATGGGAGGAGCTTAATGGTCTTCCTCTTGTATAAGGATATTGGCTGGGAAGCACCAGCTAAGTAAGGATTCCATGGAGCTCATCGAGGTTTCCCATGAAGACATTCTCGTCATGTCAAGACAGAAAGCGTCTTCTTGCAGGCTTACATGTATCGAACAGTCATAATAATACTCGTTTATTGCATCAATACTATGAAGAGGTCCCTCCGCATTCACGTTAAAGGCCGGGGAAAACCCAACAGGGGAGAAAACCCCGGCCGAGGGACAGAAGCCAAACAATCCAGCAACTGATCCTGACAGCCCAGTAGCACTACGAATCAGCCGACGATGCAGGCCAACTCATTGTAAGCAAAACGGAAATACTACGCCAAGAAAAACAAAAAGAAAGGGCCAAAAAAAAACTTCAAAATGAGAGCTTCCGAGAAGGACCACTATAACTGCTTCTGCATTTCCATCAAACTAATCCTTAGGCCTCGCGCCAAATTCTGGACCTTTTCCCGCCGTGAGACTTGCTGCTCAGACTCGGAGCCAATACGGCGCAGCTCCTCGTCAGAGAATTGAGAGACAGAGCTGGGGCAGAACGCTTGTGGCAGAGGCGATATGATGTGTCGTTCTATGACTTGGCGCGTCACGTTGTCGATAAAGGTATCAATCGCTACCTGAGATTAAGTCAGTACAATGGGCTTCGTGTTAAAACGGCCGGATAGGTTTACTTTGTAGTAGGAATCCAGCTCCGTCAAGGCTTCGTCGCAAGCCTGGTCATCCACATTCAAAGCGATTTTAGATCCCAGGGCAGAAACAAATCGGCCCATGTCATTTTGAACATTGCTGATGTGCAACTTTCCATGCCAGTCATACTGAACTTCAAGGCTGATTGTGTCCTTTAAAGCCGGCTTCTGGGCATCCGACCTTCGTTTCTGCACCTTGTCTGTGTAGCAGTGGTTGTATGTTTGAGGGCCTCGTCTCTCGTCTTCTATCAGCTTTTCCAATTCATCCAACGCAACCTTTTCGGCATTTATTAGCCAGTCCTGCAAAATTGTTTCAATTTGTCCGCGCAAACCGGTCTCGTGGATCAACCTCCCAGCAGCCTTTTGAGTCCAGCGCGAAGCAACGTCCACGACAGCGCGGACATGGTTCTCAGCTATTGAGGGCCACCTACGCGACTGTTCACGAAACAACTTGCTGAGATGCGCGGAGTTGTCGCTTCCTGTGACATCTTTCCCTCTAGTACGTGAATGCACCTATGCCATGATATTAGAGGTGACGCCGGCATAATAATGCGGTCCTCGACTTACCTGTTTTACCCAACGCATCATTTCCGTTTTGCTTACAATGAGTTGGCCTGCTTCGTCAGCTGCCTCGCTATTTTCTGAAGTGTCAGACTCAGCTTCTGGATCTGGCAACTTGGCTTCTGGGTTAATCTTCCGCGTTTGTCCTGACTCTCGCATGTAGGCCGCGAATTTAGTGTTCATCTCATGAACAGCAGCTCGAAGCCGTGAGTTGTCTTGCTCGAAAAATTCGGCATCAACGCTCTGATAGTTGCCCACAAGTGCCGCCTGCAGAAGCTCATAGTATTTCATGCTCAAGCTCGCAAGATAGGACCGTATATGAGCAATCGTAGGTCGGGCATCTCCTAGAGACCTAAGCTCGGTCTCTATCGCCGCCAAGTCTCTCTTGATCTCGTCTCGTACTTTAGGTAGCTCTCTTTCTATGTGAGTATCAAAGAGCTCCTGAAGAAGAGCTCGGAGTCTTAGGGCTCCTATATGCCCCATATGGCGATGTTGGCTGGCCCAAGCAGAGCGCGAGAAGAATCGCGACTCGCGCTTGGAACGTGCATACGCACTGGACCATTCTAGGAGTTCAGAAGGGCTGTGGTTTTCCACGACAAAAAAGAGCAGCTTGAGCATGATGGAGTACTGGTTTGGGGCAACAAGTGCGGTTCTACCTTCAGCTCCTCGATTGATAACTTCAGGCTTGGTAATGATACCCACCGTTCGCTGGCCCTGCGGATCATGCTTCCTCATCAACTCAATTATGGTTTGGTTTGTCGCGTCATTTTCGGCCTGAAGAACTGCAAGAATGATGGTTCGCGGACTCTGCAGATAGGAGTTCACCATATTGTGTACTGCCTCGACGCCGTCGTCTGTCTGCCCTCCTCCCGGAACCAACATTAGCCCTGACAAGTCCACAATACTGAGGTGTAAGCCAATCGAGCTAGATATTTCTATGCGAAGGGCATCTGGTGCAAACGCGTATCCGTCATCATCGACAGGATGCCCTCGTATATTCATGAGTTTTGACACTTCGTTAATGATGGACGGTAGCTCCGACATGTTCTCAGCATTTCTGTGGTAGGCGGCAAGTCTTTGCTGAACTTTCTGCGTACGCGACACATGTGGCCGTATGCTGGCAACAATCGTCGAGGGAGAATCAGTATGTCGAAGTACAATCTCGATAGGGAATCTAGGAGATAAACCTTCTTGTCGTGGAAACGGTATTCCAGTGATCCCCTCCAAGACCGAGCTCTTGCCAGTCGACTGGTCTCCGCAAATAACCAGCCGGGGCAGTGCTACCAACTCTTCCACGCCGTTGTCTTTCATCTTTTCAATCAAGTTGAAGAAATGACTGGACGTGGCAGTGCGAAGGTGGCTAAACCTCCCGTCGGGGGGTTCTGCATAGCTCTCTGCGGATATGGTCATGGTTTACAGGGGCTGGATGGAATACTGCAAATTGTAACTGCAAAAGTAGAACTGCTGTTTTTACCAGATCTTGCATCTATGAACGGGCAAGCTAGGACATTTAAATGATGATCTAATGTTTATTTTCGACACAACGACTGGAATGCTCCCTTTGATCATTAGATCCTCGCTGCGCGACGCCGCGAGTGAAATGAGACATTATAGCAAATGTTGTTTCACTAATAAGTCACGACTAAGGTACCTAGATGTGCTGGATTCACATTGCATCGCCGCAGCCAAAGGCAAGATTTTGATCCCCTGCGGTCCACAGTCGTTTGCCCTAGAGATCTTGCTACGTTCTGCTTCTCGTATAACAACAATGGCGGATATAAGGCATAGCCAAGACTTTTGATGCACCATTTCCAGTCGTTTAACCTGGCGTGTGCGTGGGACACCTCGCCAGAGCTTGTGACCGATCAATGACACTGCAATAGAAGTTGGCTTCAAAAGGGATGCAAGCTAAGTGGAGTGTATGAACCAAAATGCAAGACAGCACGCCCTGTTCATAATGTCCCGTTGGTGAGAAATATCTGGGAGGGTCGCGTATGACAAAGTTTGGTGAACTCGAATGAGGCAACCTCCAGACGTGTGCAAATCCAGACCGTGATTCCCTCCATAGACGTAAAAGGACATAAAAGCATATATGAATGCTGCATCTTCAGACTTGGTGCTCTGAAATGGCCGATGAAGCCACCAATATTAGGACCATGATTTCTCAAGCGTAGCCCAAGTCTTGTGTAGCTCATTGCGGAAAAGCGCAGCCAGCATTGGGTATACCAAGTAGTACCAAGTGGAAAAGCTCAAATCTGAGCGACAATTATGCAGATAGCTGGAACAAATGACTTCAAAAGGCTGGTATATTCAGGCTTGGTTTCATTATATATGTATTGTTATAACGACATTTGTTTGTACAGGTAGGGATTATACCGGGGCTGCATCTTCTTAGACAGTGACAGCCTGGATCCAGTAAAGCTCCTGAACACTTCCATAGTCCCATGTCCACTGACCACCGTTGCGGCCGCTGCCATCGATGCATTGAGAGATGATGTTGCTGAAAGCTTCCTATGATGCAGGTTAGCCAGAGGCTCATGATATCAAGGGCTAGATGAACCATTGTCTCGACAAAAGGACATGGCAGACAATACTTACAGCGCAGTGAATCTTGGCTGTTCCCTCATAATGGGCCTCAACGACATTGCTTCCCCACTGAGCAGATGCGTCTGGGCCATAATTGCATACTTGGTCCGCAACCTGCTGGAAGTCGGAGGGATCAACACCAGGGTTGCCTGAACCGTAGCAATCCGCTGCAAGAACAGCCGGAATGGCCAAGAGGCCTGCAATAAAGGAGTAGGAGAGCATGTTTATTAGGTAAAGACAGGATTAGTTTGTGTTTATTAAAGCCTTGAGACGATTCGAAGCAAGAAATGGGATGAAGCTCGCATTATATACTCGCGTACCTCGGGTAGAGTCTGTGGATAGAGTCTGTAGATGGAGGCTACGGATCCACACCAGCTGAGAAAGAGTACCAAAGAGCGGTAAACACAGGGCATAAGGAAATAACACTCCGGTAAGGATATTTCCGGAGCGGCAAATAATAAATTCCAGCTTTACCGCCTCTATTTGGACCCCAATAACCTTTAGATACTATTATAGGGGAGGTATTAAGCTTAACGAGTGTAAAACTCCATTGGTTCTCCATTCGTCTATACCATTTAGTCTGGAGATGCAGGCACAATTGGCAGCAAAACCCCACCAATAGCACTTAGCTGCCTGTTCAAGCTAGAATATCATCGTCAGCTGAGTAATAACTTAAAAAAATCTATGCCGCTTCCATATCGACGCTGCCAGCCGTGCTTACATTTCGGGCACTGCCTCAAGGCCCCTGTTGATAGTCTAACCGAGCCGCTTAGCCATGTTATAAGCCGAAGCTGCGGAAATACTGTCAAGTCTTCGAAAGTCCGACAACCAGACTTGTCGTCTTACTCAACTACCTACTAGTACTTGTAGAGAATGACAACCACATGTTGCAATTGTGCTAGAGATTGATGGAAAGATAAGGATCGAAGAAAAGCAGCGCAAAAACCGTTTGGGAACGTGGACTTGAGTAGAGCATAGTGGAAGCATTTCAAGCAATGCACCACTTCCTTCTAGAGAAGTGTACAGTTGTGAAGAAGAAAACCTGATGTTATCCACCTATGATGTAGCTGAGTCTACGCTGATGTCTAAGGCTTCAACTCTTAGGGGCGGGTGGCTGAGTTGGACTAACGATAGTCCTTCCGCATCACTGGGTCCACACGTCTTCTTATAGATGCCAATTGGCGAATCTTGAACCACAAAGTGCACAGACGACGTGGCATAAGGAACGAATACTCGTGCCGCATTGGCCGGCCGCGCGAATCGCGCTGAAGGGCAGAGTCTGTAAGGGCTACGACTCAATATCATATAGTCATTTTATTGTTAACCAGAACGGGGCTTTTCTCCTTAATGTAGAGTAAGCATGAGCTGATTGACCCGCAGGAATCAGGTCAACGGGGTCAAACTAGGCGATTTTGAAGCGGTGGTAAGTGACGACCGGATTGAGCTGGCTTGATGGCAATGAAGAGGCTTGGCCTACGAGGCAGGCAGCCGAGGTTCCAATGATATCACGCACATATATTACCGTTTAACGACAAAAAGGTGATAGTCTCTGCTCTGCGTATAAGATCTTTTCAAGGATACGTGTACTTGGGGAATGGCAGATTGTGGAGACTACAGCTGTTCATAGAGACAGGGCTTTGGGAGAAATTTTTTAAGAAGTCATAAGGCTATTTCTTTTTTAATCTATGCGAATAATGAAATTCTTAACATACTGCACTTTTCGGTAAGTATCGTACGAGATTGTCCATGACTCCACCAGCTAATCATCGTATCGGGTACGAAGCTTGAAGCTGAATGGGTCTTGATACGCAGACTGAGAATGATAGGGACCGATATTGACTCTCATATTATTCAATTTGTACATCCAGAACAGCTTCTGTTGGCGGACAATCATCTCTCCCAAGTCTAGCAGAGTGAGAAGGCGGCGACTGATCTGTGCTTGGGCGCAACGGCTCTTGATCTTGCTGCACCGTTTGTGATACCGGGCCTAGCCTTTGAAGCAACTCTACCGTATCTCTGCGAAGTTCCCAATTCAATGTCTCTTCAGCATGCGCGCGCTTTAGCTTAATGTCGGCGAGAGCTTGCTCGCAGTACGTTATGAGAACATCAATAACCAGGCGGAATCCTGGATCAGAAGGATCCTCGAATCTGACCATGTCAGAATGATTCGCTGCAATACCCGCCCGCTCCGCGTCGTCATGAAAAGGTGCTGCACTCTCGTTGCTCACGATGTATTCTTTGCGACCCATGTAAAGATGGGTCTTCAATTCCTCCCAGAAGCAGTAGATGTTAAAGTTTTTCATCAGGGGAATGAAGTAGTCGTCAATATTTTGAAGCGTTTCGGAGTCATACTCAAGCGCCGATACTAGGCCTGAATGTGATTGCAAAGTCCAGAGCCGCCTATATATCGGTGTCGATTTCTTTACATATGCGCGTAAAATGGCTTTTGAGCATCCAGTATGAGGCGTCCCGAAAAACAAGATGCCGCAGGTGGATGAAAATACGTTGTATAAGTATGATGTCTTATGATGTGTTCTCGTACTAGAGTAAGAAAGAGCCTGCTCGAATAATTAGTAACTCTGAGTAAGGTATGTATAAAAGTGAACAGGGTACAATGGAGTCTAGCTGACTCTTTTCACTACAATTCCACCAAGGCAATGGCAAAGAAATATGATGGGACGATCGGTGGTATGAGACAGCTATAGTATATTTAATCTTCGATGTTCGGGCAAAAGAAACAGAAATCCGAGGGCCGACTCACCCTTCGATAAGCTGATAGATTTGCAATGAGGGTATGCGCATGATGATGAATGCGATCTTTTGATGGCTCGTTCCCCGCCGAGGATGAGAAGCTTGCATTGTAGCCAAACACAAGAAGACGGGCGTTCTTCACATATTTGGGAAGAAAGTCTGGATTATCCAGCCAGCAGATTCCGCTATTTTTTGCCGTCCAAGTGCCACGCGCATCTCCATTAAGACCATGAACGGCGACTATGCTGTTTGCACAAGGCTATCAGTATGTCGGCGCGAGAGGACCTGGCTGCTCTAGGCGCTTACTCGACCTCGTGGTTGGCATCTTCAGGCCTCCAAAGTTCCTGGATCCCGTATACCTTGGTTTTCTTGCCCTTTTTGGTCATTTGTAGGCAATCGGACAACAGTTGGTTTTTCCCCAAGCAAAACGATGGAAGAATGTTATCGCTGTTTCAAAAATCGACTATACCGCTCGTAGTTATACAGCTGAGCCGCCGATTAGTGTAGAAGAAGCAACATTGAAAAGCAAGATTGCGGGGTTGTTTCAATGTGTGCTTCCTAATCCTTGCATTGCGAGAATCCCTCAAAGGTCAATTACCCCAGAGAGGCCGCGCATACAGGGTAGAGCAGGCTACGATTCGTTGCCTATCGGGCTTCTATGTGGGACTAAGCCGTGCAATTGGCGTACAAGCTTAAGCGCCGTAACGAGCCGAGGGCGAATCCGCTACGGAGCGATCACCTGGGACAATATATATTATCCAAGCAGATCTGACAACGGGTAGGGTTGTTTGGATTGACTGATGGCCAGTGGTCAGATGGGCTGACGTCTGAATAATGCGTCTCATTCTGTTACAGGAGAGCACTCCTTGTGCGATCTATATATATATATATTAAATGTTCCTAGTCATCACTACAGTATTTGCGGATTATCCCTATTGCAAACCTTGCGGTACAAGATCCTGCGTCAAGTTTTGCCGCAGGCGCACGTCCCGACTTCTAGCTACCTAATGCAAGTAGCCTGTTGAGATGTAAGGAGGAGTACTCCGTACAGGTATCAACTATTCTAACCCTAACCCTTCTACTTACCTAGGTATCCTAACTGCCAGAAACACCCTGGTCTTCTAATGTACAGGTACTTCATGATTGCTGCCCCTTTTCAACAGAGCTGAACTGACACCACATCGGACCAAGTGTAGTCATAAAGTAATCATATGAAAGGCTTTGAGCAATTTGAACGTTATAATTTGCGCATGTGCTGTTGCAAAAGAATAGCATCATCTTCATGCCTTCTGTCAACGACGTAAGCTTCATAGTCACTCTTCTGCACCTCCTTGTGAGTTTCCTTGTATGTTGCCTTCATGTCTGATGGGAATCTCGAGACAAGCTTTCTATTCGAGGATGGGCTCTCAATAACTCTATATCCTTGCGCTTCTGTATGATTTCATATATAGTCACTGGTGAGAATCAGCTAAAATTGAAGACGCAGAAACAGTATATAACAGAATATACTAGCTGAGAGATCAACTCATAAAGTCACAACAGATGCTTCGTCTACTTACTTCTATCATCTTTCATTGCCCGTTGAATACCTTTATAAGAGATTCCCAACCCCCTTGGCATGCTGAGGACATCGCTAAGAAGACTCAATACCGGTGAGCCAGCCGGATATGCCCAACCTCTCCGCCATCTCTCGTGATGTGTCGCCATGTTCATCTTCGGCCTCAACATCGGCACCGTGCGTGATAAGTAACCTCACAATGTCTTTGGATGGCTTACTTCTCTCCAATGCAATGTGCAAAAGCGTAGAACCCCGAATATCTGTTGCATTGACAGCGGCGCCGTGCTCAATAAGTAGGCCCACAATGTCTTTGGATGGCTTACTTCTCTCCAATGCAGTGTGCAAAGGCGTAGAACCCCAAATATCTGTTGCATTGACAGCGGCGCCGTGCTCAATAAGTAGGCCCACAATGTCTTTGGATGGCTCACTTCTCTCCAATGCAATGTGCAAAGGCGTGATACCCCGAATATCTGTTGCATTGACAGCGGCGCCGTGCTCAATAAGCAGCTTCACAATGCCTTCAGATGGCTCATATCCGTTCAGTGCGATATGCAAAGGCGTATTGTCCTGTATGTCTTTTGCTTCAATATCGGCGCCGTGCTCAATAAGTAGGCCCACAATGCCTTCGGATGGCTCACTTGTCTCCAATGCAATGTGCAAAGGCGTAAAACCCCATTTATTTGTTGCATTGACATCGGCGTTATGTTCAAGAAGGAGCCTCGTGATTCTTCCAAATTGCAAACCTCCCCGTAATGAATGGTGCAAAGGCGTATCTCCTCCTTCATCTTCTGCATTGACAGCGACGCCCCGCTGAAGCAGTAATAACACGGCATCTTCCTGACCTGCGGCTGCGGCGATGTGCAAAGGCGTGTCTCCGCCCTCATTTGTTGCATTGACATTGGCGCCGTGCTCAATGAGCATTCGTGTGCACGCGGCTGCATTATTATCTTCGCGATACGAAGAGTAGAGTAGTGGGGTATCGCCTTCTATATCTTTGGCCTCGATGTTCGCACCATGCTGGATGAGCAGTTCGACATGGTCCGCAGTGGATTCTAGTGCCGCACGATGCAACGGCGTCTGTCTCCACTGGTCAATTGCTTCTATGTCAGCACCCAGCTTTAGAAGCTCCGACAATATGCCAGTACAGCCGCCTGATTTATGTTTCGCCACATAATGAAGCGCCGTTTGGCCCCATTGGTCGACTGCATTTATTACATCTGCCGCCAACGTAGGTAAGATGCACTTGAAATCCTGTTTCATCTGCTCATTAATATCTTCCAAGCCTTCCTTCATAGCGGTAATTAGCGGTGTGCTGCCGTATTCATCCCTGGCATTTCTATCCGCCCCCCGATCAATGAGAAGTCTGATATTTTGTGTCCGGCAATGACGTGCAGCCCGATGTAGCGCGGTCTCGCCATATTTGCTTGTTTCATCAACCTTGACTCCTAAGTCTAGAAACAATGATATGGTGGGATTGTCGTCTTGTCCAGAACTTGCGGCGAGCAGTGGCGGCCCTGATTTAGTTCCAGCCCCAGCATTCATATCAGCTCCTAGGTCCGCAAGACACTTCAACATGGCAATATTCCCTTCTTCTGCGGCCCAGTGCATCGCTGTATGTCCATATGCATCCATAGTGTTGATATCCGCGCCCCATTTGATGAGCAACTCTACTGTACTTTTCTTCTGGTTCTCGACAGCACGACGTAGGGGAGTGATTTCATCCCGATATGTTTTAACATCAATCGAGCAACCTAAATCGAGAAGCGCTTCCACAGAGGCATCATGGCCACCTGCGGCGGCGAGATGGAGAGGTGTATTACCTTGCCGGTCTTGGCCATTGATATCGCTCACACGCTCTTTCTTATCGTTCACCAGCTGTTTGATAACGGCAGTCCGTCCGCCAATGGCTGCCAGATGTACAGCAGCCCTTCCAAAGCGGTCTTGAAGCCTCTGACAACCACGCTGACACAGGATGGTTGTAACTTCAACATGGCCTCTGAATGCCGCCAAGTGCAAGGCAGTACTCCCCGACCTGTCAGTGCTGTCAATGTTCGCCCCAGATTCCAGCAACATCTTGACGATACCCTCGTAGCCTCCCATTGCTGCACAATGAATTGGCGCTGCGCCATCTCGACCTTGGGGATCAACCGACGAACCCATTCCCAGAAGAGCTTCGACCACGAAGAAGTTTCTCCTTTTGCACGCGTAATGCAATGGCGTCCATTCCCAGGTGTCTCGGGCGTTGAAATCGGCACCATTTTCAGCAAATAGTTTTATGGCACGTTCAACGTATTCCCTATGTTGACCCCTTCCATGTAGAAAGTCATCAAAGGCCACGAAGTAATGCAACAATGTCCGATTGAAAATATCCACTACTTTTGCATCCACAGCCTTCATATCCCTAATTTCACTATTCCAAGAAAATCTCGATTGATATAGCTTTAACACATTGAATAGTAATTCGTCTTCCTTTGAACTCAGGTTATAGCCGGCCTTTAGATCCAGAAGCTCTTTCGGGGTCTTGCCTTGGAATGCGCATAGCATTTCTAGAGCTCGCAAAAGTTCTGGATTAATTCCACTCATCTCCTCCTTCAACTCTCCCTGTATCCGCTTTAGTGTGTCAATGTCTGAGTCCTTCTTTTCAGCAGTTCTTTCTTGAATAACGTCTTGGACTGTCTTTAGAAACGCTACCAGTACGGCAGCTGCCTTAACATAAGTGCTGCTCTTGGTTTCAAAAGTGTGCATCGATCGGGCAAGCCACAGGTATACCTCACCGGCAGCTGGCCAATTCTGCGACAGTTCAAAATCTCTGGCCTTATCCCTCACCAGACCAACAATGGCTTCGACCTCGGGAAGTTTTTGATGTAAGCTTGCAGGCGGGATGATACTAGCATAGGCTTCATGTAAATCACATAATCCAGTGCTCTGGATAGCCTGAGCCAATCTGGTCAACTCATCATTATGTAAAGTGAATTCTTTCCATGGCTCTTGGCCCTCGATTGTATGCATTTGAATTTTTGTCTCACCCTTAATGGGATGCTTTAAAGACTTCATCACAGCCCACATAAACTTGGAAAGTACATCTTTGGCATACAAGGTCTCAAGTGAGTCATGAGACATAACAACTAGTAGACCAGAGTTGTCCACTGTAGCATTTTCATGAATTGTTTCGCTCAAATCCAGTTTTTTCTCGGCTGTTGTGAATTTCCATTTCTTGGGCGTTGCACCTCGAAAAGAAGGAAGAGAAAGTGGAGCGAGAGAGCTAGGAACAATGTTTGAATTTTGGTTTTCAAAATTCTTTGCCTGGCGCGGATCGACGCCGATGATCTTCATATCGTCGACTTCCCATTCACTGCCGCTATTATCTCCAGAATCGCTCTGTTGCGTACGTTTTTGCACTCTTGCGTAACCCACTTCGATAGTGGCATAATTTTCAATTTCCACAATATGGGGTCCGTTTGGTGGCACCCACCACGCCAAATGCTGAAGGAGAGTGATTAACCGAAGACCCAGGATCCAAATTCCCGGCTCAGGGACATCTTTCTTTTCACGCAACCACGAATCATCAGGGGCGTCACGAGGCCTGTGAACGGCTTCAGTCGCTGCCTGCGTGTGTAACTCATCGTATTTGGCATAGAATAGTCGTAGTGATAATACGGCGTCGATTGCCCCTGCATTCGCTTTCCATCTGCCGTGTTGCTTCCTCAGATCAAAATTTACCAGCTGCATGATTGCCGGCCTGATCTCGATTTCATAATCCCAGGGATATTCATTTGTTTCCTCTGCCTGAAAAAGCAAGTTCATGGTTTCTTCCATAGCCCTTGTAACTTTGACGGCTTCTTGAGATACTGGTCCACGCCACCGCGCAACATTGGCAAGACTTTGCCGCATGGTGACAAACTTATGGGCCATATCAACATCGAAGCTCTTAGACTCGGGACTTGTTTCTTCATCGACAGCCTCGGTGCCGTCTGGGCTTGCGTACCACGGTGCCCTCTTCACGTCTCTCAAACTGTCTGCAAACCAGTCAAGCTCGAATCCAGGGGCAAGAGGCTCAGACCACAGAGGTTTAGCAAGACCACGACGGACCCATGCTCTCACAGCAGTCATGGTAAGAACTGCGATCAGAGAGGCGACGGAAGCGGACCAATGCATTCCCCGGATGCCAATAAATTGAACACAGAATCCTATCAGGCTGATAAGAGTCGCAGATACCGTTTTAATTCGCATAGCTTCGGGATTGTCCCAAAGTGTTGTAGCCGTTTTAGAGTTGTCCTCTCTTTCATCCTCGCTGTCAGCGTCTCCCATGGTCTCTTTCATGATTCCTTCTTTCACATTGGAAGATTTTGGGACTTGTTGTGTTTCATCAGAGTGTTTGCCATATTCAACCCTACTTGATGTGGTAATAATCGGCTGGTCTTCCCGTGTGGAGAGAGCGTAAGATTTGAATTCCTGATCACCGACTGTCTTTTCCTGTTGTAACCACACCATCCGCGCACTCCAGTTTTCCGATGGGCGATAGATTTCTTCACTTGTACTGCTTTCTACCACATGGGAACAAAGCAGCATACCAATACTCAAGACGACGGTACCGACAAAAGTAAATGGAAAGGCGTAGCCGTCAACCGGACGACCACTTTTCCAAAAGTTTGGTGTTATTGACGAATATTGAGTGATGAAACCGCAGTATAGCAAGAAACCTGATTGCAAGATTACACCAAAACCAGCAGCGAAGTAGAGCTCGCTTCGCCCATAATTCTTAGAGCGGTTGAGTGTAATGTTTGGTGCAGTATGTCGCGTGTTTCTGACAATAATGACTTCATCGGGCGACGTATGTCTTTGGCTTCCATCTTCATTGCTTTCAGGCATGGCGGTGTTCTTGCCGCCAAAACTAGGAAAAGGTAGAGATGATCGTACACGCTTCCAAAGGCTTGTCGTGGTTTCTGATGCGGCAGATTACATGTCAGCGACTGGCCAGGAGAATGGGATATAAGGAGGGGGCTTCTTGTATATTCAGCCGGGCGCAGTGAGGCAACTTCAACCTACTAGTTTTTAAGTGGCCATTTTGAACAGCCTCATCAATGTCCATTACTTTGATCGATGGATTATCAGGTACGTCATTGCGAGGCAGCAGGCATATGAACTCTAGCATGGGAGCTGATCCGGCGCATCGAACCACGTCTTGACCATTCCAGAGCTCGCAGACTTCATTAGAGGTTGAAGACATCAATTCTAATTCGGCTGCAGCGATATTTTCGGTTGCCCTGCCGATAAGAGCCTTGAGCCATGGTGGGCCACCGACCCTGATGGCGGCAACAATAATTGTGATAATACCTAGGGGTGCCATAGCAAGAATGATACAGTCGGACCATCCCGTCGCTTGGCTCATAAACTGCATGGTGACGCGCTCGCCGAAAAGTGCCAGTAATCTGCAGGACGAGTCAGCAATCTTCATCCAGGCTTGTATATGCCGTTGATGGAGAAGGATGAGCAGATGAACGCATACGGCCCAAGATCCGTGAACAAGTTGTTGGAGAAGTCCTCTCCATTGTCGGCAGCGGCATATCCAAAGATTGAAAAGTGTAGAAATATTGCGAGTATTGTCTTTTTGAGAGACATGTCTCTAGCCCCCCTCCACAGCTAGAGGGTCCGTTCTTGATGTCTTGAGTCGGGATGATTTCTTGTACGTGCCGCTGGCTTAAGTTAAAAAGTGCCACCTATTGTTCTGGTTAAAGCAAGAAACATTTTAAGGCAGCAATGTTCGTCCATAGACGGAGGGGTATTGCGCCTGAGAGCCTCATTATCCACGTGATTGATATTGCTCAATTCAGCCCCTTACATGAGATAGAGAACTGATTGGCATGATCTCTACGGTGATTGGTCGATACTGTCCATGCACAAGTAAGATGAGGCTGACCAGAGGGTCAGAATTTTCTCCTCACAATAGCTTGGTCGCGGCCGGATCACCAAAATACGGGTTTTGATATGTTCAATGTGCGGTTACCAAGCATATACTCCGAGCACCTCCTTCAACCAGATAGATTTCACGCTCCCATGGGGCTGAAATGATGGATAAAATTATGCATTATATTCACATGTTACTACGTACCTGATGAACGACGTTTAGGTACCAACTTTAATATCTGACGTAGCATGGTTCCTCCCCTCCGCCTTTCTTCCTTTTACACCCATCTTCATCTTATGTTGACGTGGCAAGCTGGATACAGCTACCCAGGCCGTAAATATCATTGTTGACAGGCGGTTCCACTTGCATAACCGCATGTCCCTGGGGACACATGCTAGTGGAACATCCCTGAACGGCGACACGGTAGCTGATGGCGTAGTTTTTGCAGATGCTTCCATCCCCGCTTAGAGTCCAGTAGACGCAGTTTGCATTGTTGTGGCAGTCCCAACAGCAGCCCTCGGGGTCGTTGTTGCCGTCGGACGTCATGCTAAGAACGACGTTGGGGTTGTTGGAGGGAATACCATCGATGAGGTACTTGTTGATGTTGGCGCTGCTGCAAGGGTCGTCGGTCTGGGTCGCCAGGCTGCTGCTCGTGACGGTGGTTGCTTCGACGACGGTCGTAGTCGTGGCCTCGGTAGTAGTTGTGACTTGCTCAACCGTGCTGGTCGATGTAGCAGTCGTGACTGCGGTCGAGGTTGTGATAGACGTCACTGTCTTTTCGGGCAGAGGCTCGCAATCCACGTGGGTTGCGGATGTCTTGGTTACGGTGACAGTCCGGTAATCGTGGTCTGTGACGGTCTTTGTGACGATCTTAGGGGGCTCTTCCTTGGTCTTGGTGACAACCTTGGTGACGTGGGGACCGCAGCTCTTGGTGGAGGTCAGGAAGCAAGCTGTAGAAGGTGTCAGCTCATTCTGTAAGCTCTATGTATGAGTAAGGTGTATTAATCGGCATACAGCAATCGCGTGGGATATCATCGCGGTAATCTGCCCGACGCTTCACCGGTGGTTCGGAAGTGCAAGTCTCCGGGGCCCAGCTAACAGTTGTGGTGCTGGCTTGTGTCCTATACATGTGAATGTCAGCTTTTATTTACGTCCTCGGATTTGTTCTAACACAACGTACGTCGTAAAAGTGGTTGTGGCAAAATCGGTCTCAGTGGAGGTAGTAGTCGCGGTAGTGGTCGAGAACGCGCTCTCTACCGCCGTGGTCGTCGAGACGGCAGTAGCAGTGGCCCATACTGTGGTGGTGGCTTGGGATGTTCTTTGAGCTGTGAGCCTATTATCGTGCAGTAGATATGGAAAGATGTAACATACTCAGGGTCGGTGATGGTGACAATCTTCGTCGATGTCTTGGTGCGCACCGCGGGATTCACAACTTTAGTATGCGTGATAGTCGGGTGAATCGTAACAATGCGGGTCTCGACAACGGTCCCTGCGGGAGCCTCGCAAGTTGAGAGTCGAATGTGGCGGTCACCTGTCATGGGAGGCAGACGAGGTTAGAAGCTGGTTTAGTATCACGGTTCGACAACAACAAGAAGACTCACGAATGATGGCTTCACACTCGCGAGCTGCCCAAGGGGAGACAGCTCGGCATGAGGGTGCAGGCTGACGGCAGGCTGGGTCGCGAGCATTGACGACCTGAACGGCCGATAGCAGGATTGGTAACGCAAGAACCTTCATTGTGAACGAGTGGACAAGACCGAGCTGCAATTGAATCAAGACTGCTCATGCTACACAAGAAAGCTGCTCCTTCAGTTCTCTTCCTCCATATATACCATAGAACTGGAATCAAAAGGCTATAATTTAGCGCCTTTTCAAGATCGTAGCTGACTGCGGAAGTCGGCCACTGGTGACTCTCATCGTGGCAAACGGTCCCTGATTTGTTTTCATCTTCTCATTACCATAAGCAAGCGATTTCGATAGTCGAAGGCTGTATGCAATCTAGGCCTACGACGTGTTTGCTGGCGCTGCGGGCGACCGGAGACTATTTACATTTAGACTGACACTAGGCAGTCCTTAGGTTTAGTGTTCAAGGCCATGTTCCTTGGTTGGTCCGGATATAGAAGAAAATATACGGATGCCGGCAACGGATTGGCAGATTTGTGGTCAGTGGAGTCTCTTAGTCCGCACTAATGGTCAGGGGTTATTGTTCAGCTGGATAAGATTTCTGGCTACTCATGTATGCGTTGGGATCCCAGGTAGCCGGGTTCCTGGTTGTTTGGGATCTATTAAGATTCGATGGTCTGACCTTGGGATACTCGATCGTCCAGTTAATACGGACGACCGGCCGAGAGTCTATTACTGTTTAAGACTGCATATGGAGAGGAGCGCCAGCTGGCATTGGGACGCCACATAGCCAAAAAAGGAGACTCCCGGAGATCCCTTACATTCTCTTCTTGGATAACTGATCTCATCTTTAGCTTCATGACACGTAGAACCTATGAGGCATATCTCCATAGAAACATAAGATAATACGAGAAATCTACTGTCAGCTTCTTTAGAACCACCACTATCGAGCACTGTTTGTCAAAAGCAGAGGTCTTAACAATCTTAATTAATTCAATACATACAGACTTTTTCCTACTCCGATTAAAGCGCACGTACAGTCACTCGCAATCAGGGGCACAATGAAGGATACCTAAACGAGCGACAAGATACTATTCCATTCGCCAGACCAACCAACAAGCAAATCTACAATTTGGAGGGGCACACGGTCCTATGTTCCCAATTATCACTTAGAACCACTGCTATGTCCATTTTGTAACAGCCAAACCGGTTCAAAGGATTGGAACGGGGCGGCCCTGCTCATTGTCATTCTTCCTCATTGGAAACACCACACTCGCCAAATGCTGCCTGACACCCAACCAAGCAGTGACTCTCCTTCGAGCCGCACCAGCCTGACCTGGAACAGCACCTCTCACTTTTCTGGCTTACGCACGTAGCGTTGCCGAAAGCGGGACCGCATCGGCCATCTTGAGTTGCGGGAAATTGGTGGACCGACGGAGATTCGTGCCGCAAATGATAGGGCTGAGGGGCAGAGGGAATTGATACATTGCCAAAAGGGCCAGACTGATTCAGAAAAAGCGGTTGATAGAGTGTAGAGCGGACATGGTTGTACACACCCTTGGGCTGACCAAGAGTGGAACGAACTTGGTCGAAAGCGAGACGCGTTTGGTTGAACAAATGCCAGGTCCGGCTGGTAGAACCAACTCTGCTGGAAGCTTCCCGTCTCTCAATGACTGAGCGCTTGCGATACTCCTCATCTGGCCAACGATACCAGTTCTCTTCCGGATCATCCAAGCATTCGCCCACCGTCACGAATCTGAAGCCGTTATCCTGAGCAATCTCAATCACATACGCCGTCAGATTCGCCACGGTTTGATACATGGTGTCATGCTCGATATGGAGGTACTTGTGGTCACCCGCATCCTTCCCATCAAAGGCCTTGTTGGCAATGCCTTTCGAAGTCTGGATGTTCTCCTCATCGTTGTGTAGATAGCCAGCCGTGTCGAGATCAAAGTAGGTGACGTGATATCCTAAATCACCGAGCCACCTATCTACATCTTCATTACTGGCTGAGTATGGCGGACGCATGTAAGTGGGGATGAAGCCAAGGAGGTCGGCGATGGCAATCTCATTGTATATCATCTGCCGACGAAGAAGAGTTTTGCCAATCTTGGTCAGGCGCTGATGCGACCACGTGTGACTGGCGATCTGATGACCATCCGCCCTCATTCGACGAATGAGACGCGGCCAATCTGTTTCAGGGTCATTGATGGCGCCTTTTCCGAGATTACGACCAGTGATAAAAAAGGTGGCTTTGATACCGTAGTCCTGTTGGATCTGGATTAGCATTTTTCTCACTTCAAACAGCACGCAGAACTATGTAAATCGTACCGCAAGTAATTCCAAAAGCTCTTCAGTGTACTTCCATGGGCCGTCATCAAAGGTCAATGCAATAGTGCCGGACTGAGTACAATGGTAGATACCCTTCCCATACGGTACATCTCCTACATGAGGCCGTGGCCATTCCTCGGTGTCAGGTCCGTCTGGTTGCCTGTTGGCCTCGCAGTGAGGGCCGTATTGAAGTTGGCAAGCGGGAGCAGAGCAGTACTGGTATCCTGTTCCACACCATCTTTCTCGGACCACGTAGCATTAGTATTAGTCTCCTTTGTAGCCTTTGAAGATATAGAAGCGACTTACCCCTCGGCAGAACAGCATTCATCGTCGGGGCAGCTGGTTCCAAAATCCACACCGCAGCGGCCATCCTCGCTAGCCGGAAAGCGCTTTTCTAGATGGGTATGCTTGTTTTCAAGATCCCTTTTGCTCAGTGATGGAAGGGATGAGCTAAGAAAGCCATGTTTATGGGCAGAGTTCTGGAGACCCTTCTCCGTTGGTGTATAGGCCCCCTGAACGCCAATAGCCCATCCCAAAGACAGGGCGAGTATAAGTAGCGGATTTTTCATTTTATAAACCATTATATGGCGATTGTTTCTGCGAATGGGATTAATGCTAGAACAGAGCTGAGAAGGGGAACTGTATCTACTTACTTTTGGTGTCCTACCTAGAAGTCGTAAGACGCCGTGATAATGTGCCCCAGACAGCTGACAGGATGCCTGACAGGGAAATGGCTTGAGGGTCATATTAACGGAAAGGTGACAGTATATGCCAGCATATATGTTCAAAGACGTCGAAGCAAGGCTAGCATGCTCAACGAATTCGGCATTGGGGTCGACATACGGACCGCGTAATACCACAGCCTTCACCGATACTAAATCAGCCAGCGCATGGACTGAATAATGTCATGATATACAGATATACGTTCAGTTTACCATACAGCATGGAAGTCAGCGTTTTGCGTCACAAGACACACCCACGTATATGGTCCTGACTTGACTCCACGTGTGTGGACAGCGGAATGCGACGAGGCGTAAGCCTAGTGTGGCATAGGATACTCGCCGTACGCCTAAAATTCAGACGGATTAACTGATTCAGTAATATTCATCCTGTGAAATGAAAGGCCTCATCACGAGAAGCGGACTGCACACTTGTGGAAGATGCCGGTGGTAAAGATGTTGAGGGCTGGAGATATCCGCGCCAAGTGTGCGTGGAAAAGAAAAAGAGGACATATGCCCTCGTGTTGCCTCGAAGATCATATCTGATCAGCAGAAATACGAGACGGGCTTATTTAGTTGATCACCAGATACAGCCTGCTGAATCGTGCTTTAGAGCCTTGAATGAGCGATGAGCCTTTTACGGCAAACGAGGTACCGGATAGGCTCTTAAGCACCTCTACTTTAAAAGATCATGACATATATGCCGAAACATATATAGAAGCCAACATTTGGTTCAGGAAATACATATTGTCTCTTTCTAGCAGCATCTGAGCTGTTTCTCGAATTCGTTTTAATGAGTGGCAAAATCGACCGTGTCGATACCGGCGGTCGGTCGAACCCGAGATTTCTTGCTCGCACGATCCGTACGTCGACACTAGATCAAATTACGGAGCCATGCATATTTAATCAAGAGAAAAAAATATAGGAACATTTTTGCGGTACCAATCTAGAGGTAAAAGGCCGTTCAGGTACCATCGGCACTTGCTCCGGTTATGGTGGGTACGAATACGTAGCGCCAGTCGAGCCCCATCACAGCAATGCTTCTAGATTGAAGTGTATTGCGTGTATGCTTATTCAATGCCGAGCCAATAGCTCTTGTAGTCTTTCAACAACGGCTCAAAAGTTAGCGTCTTGGTATGGTCCATAAGGCCACTTTCTAGCTCGGCAAATGTTGACATCCCACGGCAAAGGGCGAAACAGCAGGGCACCGACACCAATCTTTTATGATTCAGCCGGCGCAATGCTCAATAATGTTGAGAATACATTTCAGAGTCGTCTACAATAATGATGTTAGGTTGAAGTCTACTTATCGATCTGAGTCACCGTATGACCGATGGCCGTAAAGGTGCAGCTCGTTGGATGGTCAGCGCGGATGGAGGAGAGATGACACCAATAGGCGATATTAAAGGGGCCAAAATTATCAACGAGTGAAAGATGATTCTTTGCGTTGCAGCGCTTCATTACCCTATCTAAGGAATTGGTGAGAAACATGCCTGGCAGGCTCCTACACTTTGGCTACCGCCAAGAAGCATGATTCAAGATGGCTCTCAGGAGAATGGTGCAGTGGACAGCGATGGTTTTATTTCTCCATTTGATGGAGTCTTAAAATCCACAGCTGTCACCTACATCCAGCACTTTGTTGGAAAGCTTCCGCACGCCTGTCAACGGCCGCAGCACTAGCATAATATGCTCCGGGAAGCGACCTATTTTAGCGCCCCCAACATAGCGTACATAGAAGCAATCCAGGCTTCGAAATCTTGTGTCATAGTTCTAGCGGTGGCTCCAGCTGTGGGCTCGTGCCTGGAATGATTTGATCTTGGTGGCTTTCGCCTCGTCTGGTTCGCCAAGAAGCGCCATGGCTGCGAAATATGCTCAAGCTATTCTTTTAGCAGAAATTTGTGGCTCCGGCAAGAAGCGGAACCTGCCGGGTAGAGCAGAGAGAGCCAGCTGGGAAAGCTTCATGTCTAGACCAGGCTAGATGGACCAAGTGGGCTGAGATATGGAAGAGTTTTTTTTTTCCTTTTTATCTTTTTGTAGGAAATGAGGGAACAAGCAATGGCGAGGAGAAAAAAAAAGATAAGAAAAGGAACGATATGGTTGAAGCTAGAGCATGTATGGAGCAAGTAGTACATGGAGATAGAAGACACCGGGCCGACCATCACGGCTAACGTGCAAGCCACAAGACGTATTTGCGACATCATGTATCGCTCTATGATCTTTTTCTTCAGTATCTAATTTACTTCCATCGCCTCTGCATCTCGTCAAATGCTCTTCTCGGCCCCGACGATCCGACCTCCGATAGAGATAGACTTGATCCTCCCGGAACCTTCTTTATCGCCGCCAGCGCCGCCACCAATGACAGCTTCGCAGCCTGTACAGGCCCAAGGACGAAACTCCATGTCCCAAAGATGGGCTGACATGGGCAAGTTCCACTCTCCTGCTGCAAGGGATGGAGATACCGACAGTCGGCTGGCTGTCGGTGTCCCAGCGGCAAGGCTGGTCTTGACTTGATTGGAAGAAGCGGCCAAACGCTTGTCACGATGCTTGTTTCTTGGCTCGGCCTCGACTCGCGCGGCGAAACCGGGATTAGACCAGACTGGGCAATCGAAGCCGATGCGAAAAATTGAAAACGAAGTTTTCTTTCCAATAGGCCTCGATCGACCCGCTTTTATCTGATCATCAGATAAAGAGCCATTTTTTTCTCCCGTTCCACATCTATACTCCTTTCGGATAGCAATGCGCCCCAGCAGATGGATTTTTTTTCTTTAATCTAATCTATCCGATCAGGCAGATGCTTTTTTTCCCTTGAAGCTTAAAGGACGATTATATAACTCCCCATGGCGGCCGCTTAACTTTTTGTGCGTGGCGTTTGCGAATGGTCCCCTTGCTCATACCTGCATATGCAAGTGTCTCCGCTTCCGCATCCGGATCACTTTTTGAGTTGAAACCCGCGTGGGACTTTCTTGCGCTGATCTCCAAGACACTGCTTGCCGTGTCGTAGTCTCACCTTGCTTTCTTGGTTCTTTGTCTTAAAGCTGCGAGGGAAACACAAAGATCAGCAATCCGTGACAAGCATCGTCGCCATGTCATCTCCTCACCCGGAGGCTGAAAAGGCCGTCAATCCGACCGTGTCCAAGGGCCAGGACCACTACACGGAAAAGTCAGCCGCCGAAATTGTCAAGGACATCAAGTCGCCGGGTGTCGCTCGCATTGAGGCCATCTCCGGCGCCATCACCCTGGTTGACCGCATCTTCATCTTCCTCGGCGTCTTCCTCGTCGCCTACTGCTATGGTCTCGATGGCACTCTGCGATACACCTACCAGCCCTATGCCACGGGCTCCTTCGATAGCCACTCGCTCTTGTCCACCGTCAATGTCATCCGTGCGGTGATTGCGGCGGCGGCCCAGCCTACCGCGGCCAAGATTGCCGATGTCTTTGGTCGCGTCGAGCTCATCTGCGTCTCCGTCTTCTTCTATGTCCTCGGCACCGTCATCGAGGCCTCGGCCAAGAACATGGCGACGTACGCGGGCGGAAACGTCATCTACCAGGTCGGCTACACCATGATCATGTTGCTCGTTGAGGTCATCATTGCCGACATCACCTCCACCCGCTCCCGTCTCTTCTTCAGCTACGTGCCCGCGTTGCCCTTCATCATCAACGCCTGGGTGAGCGGCAACATCGCCGATGCCGTTTTGGGCGTCACCACCTGGCAATGGGGCATCGGCATGTGGTGCATCATCTATCCCGTCTGTGCCCTCCCGCTCATCATCAGCCTGATGGTGGTGGGCCACCGCGCGAAGAAGCAGGGTCGTCTCGTCAACTACCGCTCGTCCTTTGAGCTACTCGGCTTCAGGAACTTTGCTCTCGAGCTCTTCTGGCTGCTGGATGTCATTGGCATCATACTGCTCATCGCCGTCTTCGCTCTCATCCTTGTTCCCTTTACGCTGGCTGGTGGCGTCCACAGCGAGTGGCGGACCGCTCACATCATCGCGCCGCTCGTCGTCGGCGTCTGCTGCATTCCGGTATTTATCCTCTGGGAGCTCAGGGCGCCACACCCTCTGGTGCCCTTCTCGCTCATGAAGGACCGATCTGTATGGGCTCCCATCGGTATCGCTGTCTGCCTCAACTTTGCCTGGACGATGCAGGGCGATTTCCTGTACACAGTCTTGATCGTCGCCTTCGACTTCACCATCACCACTGCGACTCGTGTCACGTCGCTGTACTCCTTTGTCAGTGTCATCATCGGTGCTCTTCTCGGTCTGGTCGTCTACAAAGTCCGTCGCCTCAAGATCTTCGTCGTCATCGGAACGTGCCTTTTCATGGTCGCATTCGGAATGCTGATCCACTATCGTGGAGCCATCTCGGGATCCAGCCGTGCCGGTGTCATTGGAGCCCAGGTTGTCTTGGGTGTCGCCGGCGGCTTCTTCCCTTACACAGCCCAAGCATCGCTACAAGTTGGCTTGAAACACGAGAACCTGGCTGTCATGACGGGTCTCTACCTCGCCGTGTACAACATTGGATCTGCTCTGGGCAACACTGTGTCTGGAGCCCTGTGGACCCAGCTGCTTCCCAAGACGCTGGAGAACCGGCTGCAAAACATTAACTCGACACTGGCAATTGACGTGTACGGAAACCCTCTCGGAGCCGTCGTTCCCTACCCTCCGGGTACACCCGAGAGAGATGCCATTGTGGACGCATACCAGCACATTCAGCTTCTGCTTACCATCACTGGAATCTGTCTCTGTGTCCCACTGATTGCCTTTTCCCTGGCCATCCGCAACCCACGTCTCACTAGCGAGCAGACTTTGGCTAGCGAATCACATGTCGAGGAAGAAGAGAGTGGCCTGCAGGCTTAAGGGAAATGAGTGTTACTCATGACAAAACAAAAAATGTATTGTGGTCAATGTTGAGATGTATCAATGGTTCTCAGCGAAGACGTGGACAGTTAGGTTGCTCTCTCAGTCTCGATTGTGTATAAAAGTTATAGTGTTAAATTAATGACGATACATGATTACGGATCTCGTAATCACCATACCTAATTCCATACGATAGATAGCCCCTATGATCAGTAGCTTACGAGATCGCTCTCTCTTGCTTACTCTCCAATCTGGAATTATTGATAGCGTAATCCCGTTGGTGAGCCAATCAATGATTCTCCTCTATCCAAATTGGGAACATAGTTCCATTAAATCGCATATATAGGCAGTTGAGATATTTAACACCAATGAGCGCCGTGTGACATGATTCCTCATTTGTTTCAGAAATTGGGCTGGCCTATTTCCATACCCAATTTATTGACTTTTTGTACGGTAATGTTCTCGCTAAGCCTTTGGGTTCCATATCTGAGTCATCTCGCCTACAGGTACTCTGTATGCAACCAAAACTGAGAAAAGAAGCCCAAGCCCGTCATATGTCAAATCGTTAGTAACGGAAGACTGAGCGCCATGAGTAACGCGAGGTAAGAATTTCCGAGGCGCCCAATTCCCGGGCACAACATCCCTAAATGCCGACGCATGGTTAGGAACCAATTGGGTCTTTAGTTTGCAACGTCGCACACCAAAGGCTCCATTTGCTTTATAGACTTTTGCTTTTGTCCAATAGAGCATAGTAGATGCCAAGGGTCTAGGCCAGGTGCCAAGTTTACCAGCGCAATGTAACATACACAACTAGGACCGCCAACAAATCAGCAGAGCACATATTTCTTCGCCCAAGGGAAGAGATTGATTCCTTGAGTTCAGTGACAGTGGATACCAGGTATTTGAATTATCATCCTTGTGGTCGGAAAGTCTTTGCATCTTCCGAGTCCATATCCGAGCGTGTTGCCACAACCGGGCACCGATTCGGGGCATGCTTACGTCCCAGTCAGTAAGCCCGGCGCCCCAAATCTACCATTGGGCGATTCCTCTCAATATATCAATTGCCTTGAACTGTCTAGAGGCTACCCCGCAACTATATCTTTCGCCCAATCAAGTAGTTGATGCGAAGTGCCGCGACAGAACGGGCATTACAGATATGCGATACTACCGGCCTCCACGCATGACTGACCGAAAATGAATTGCCCCTTTCGGATAAATCATGACTAGTCAAATGGGCTGAGAGCCATGCGCCCATTAGTGAGATGGAAGCTTACTTGCTTCGGCAGAGGGGGAAGAGCATGAGCTCTGAGGGGTCAAATGCGTGTGAGGTTACATACAGCTGCGGTGCTGCTGTGGAATATAGCAAGAGGCGCCTAACTAATAATAGATGCGATATTTCCACATATATAATCTTTTCTTTTCCCTGTCTATGATGGTTAAATAATATTCATCCAATTTGCGTGTCCAATAAGTCTCTATCCTTGTTGATTTCCTTGATCCGCCTCACCCGAGAAGCATTCCTCTTATCACGATGACTACACATAAAGATGGCACAGAATACGACATTATATTTGCCGGTGGTATGTCCATTTCATCACAAATGTCCACCGATTGCCCCTCATTAGGTCCTAACATCCTTCAGGCGGCACCGCAGCTTGCGTCGTGGCCGGTCGACTAGCAAAGGCGGACCCCAACTTGTCCATCCTCCTCGTCGAAGGTGGCAGGAACAATCTCGACGATCCAAATGTCGTCAATGCCTCCAGATATTTGTATCATCTAACTCCAGATTCACAGACGGCCATTTTTTACAAGGGGGATAAATCCGAACATCTCAATGGGCGGGCACCTATCGTACCTTCTGGGGGCATCCTTGGCGGCGGCTCGTCGATCAACTTTGCCATGTACACGAGAGGTGATGATGATTTCTTTTTTCTACAAAAAAGAAATGCAATGACTAACTGAGGGTGTAATAGCTTCTGGTGTCGATTTCGATGCGTGGAAGACGGAAGGCTGGGACATGAAGAGCTTACTGCCATTTGCTAAGAAGCTAGAGACCTTCCACCTTGACGATCCCACCATCGATCAAAGCGTGCATGGCCATGACGGTCCCGTCAACATCTCCTTTGGTCCATATAGTGCCAAAAACTTCCAAGACGACTTCATAGCTGCAAGCGAGGCGATTGGTATTCCTGAAGTTACTGACCTGCAGGACTTCAAGACCGTCAATGGCGTCTCTAGATGGGCTCGATATGTCTCGCCGGATGGCAAGCGACAAGATGCGGCGCATCGCTACATCCACCCCCTCATGGCATCTGGGGAATATCCAAACCTCCATCTTCTTCTTCAGAGCAAAGTCAGCCGCGTTCTCTTTGAGGGGAACCGTGCTGTTGGTATCGAATATTTTCCTTCTGCCTCTTACCAGCCGGTTACCAATCTGAGCAAGCGGATACCTTCAACAATCAAAGCGCGAAAGCTTGTGATCGTGTCGGCTGGTGCTCTTGGCACACCGTTAATCCTTGAGAGGTCCGGAGTTGGCAACGCAGAACTGCTAAAAAAGCTAGACATTCCCGTCGTATCTAATCTGCCGAGCGTTGGAGAAAACTACCAAGACCACAACCTGGTTTTTTACTCTTACAAGACGTCCCTGAAACCGGAGGAAACACTTGATACAATGTTTGACGGAAGACTGGATGCTGAGGAGGCGCTTAAAAGTAACCATCCTATAACTAAATGGAACGCGGTCGATCTTGGGATCAAGCTCCGTCCAACATCGGAAGAGGTAAAACAGCTAGATCCAGAGCTTCAAGAGCATTGGAACCGGCATTTCAAAGACCATGAGCAAAGACCACTGATGCTCTTTGCCCTTGTCAACTACTACACTGGAGATCACAGTATCCTGCACCAAGGCAAGGACGAAAGATCCCAGTATCTCTCTATTGCTCCCTACACGGCTTACCCAGAATCGCGCGGCAGCATCCACATCACATCCGACGATCCAGACGAGGCGCCTTCTTTCAACCCCGGCTTTCTTTCCAAAAGAGTGGATATGACGGTGCATCTTTGGGCGTACAAGAAACAGCGGGAGATTTTCCGGCGCACCAACGGCTATGCTGGTGAGCTACCCATCGGGCATCCCAAGTTCCGCGAGGGCAGCAACGCCGCTCTGCGGGATGGGCCCGAGGTTCCTGGAGGATTTAAGTATGATGTTGAGAGGAGAAACCTGCCGCCCATTGAATATGATGCGGAGGATGATAAGGCTATTGAGGACTTTGTCCGGTCGAATCTTGAAACGACGTGGCATTCGCTGGGTACTTGCAAGATGGGGCCCAAAGAAGAGGGTGGTGTTGTGGACAAGTTTCTCAACGTGTACGGCACAAAAGGATTGAAGATTTGCGGTGAGTATTGACTTTCTACATTATGCCCCTTCCGGTTCAATTTTATCATCATATGAACATCAGTTATTGACTCTTTGGTACAGATCTCTCTATTGCACCTGGCAATGTATCCGCTAATACGAACAATACGGCGCTTATTGTCGGGGAAAAGGGGGCTGATATTATTGGTAGAGAGCTTGGTCTTGTTGTTTAGATGGAGGGATATCTAGCGAGAATGATGCTAATGACATATGATGGAAGAAAAAGTACCTCATTCAAGCCTACAGTTATGATTGCATACATCAAAGAAAAAGACTTATTGTATACAGATCAGTGCTCGGATCTGGATCCTGTATTTGGATAATCTCCGCGGGTACTCAATGCTACGCCGTGACATGCCTCCCAGACAATGGAAACCTTTCACATACAGTTACACCAGCTCCTCCGGATAGCACGTCTATACTCTCTTCACATGCGCTAGCAAGCTGTTTCCAAGGCATCTAATGCATAAACAGTCTGTGATTCGGACGCTCCAAACAGTATCATTACTCTTAATACAGTCTGCGGAACGTATCCGGCATACAAAAGCAGATTAGGTCAGCTATAACTCACAATACGATAATCCACATTCACGTTCTGTATGTTAATTTCCTAATGAAACGATATGTAGCCGCGGCTATCCAGTTCTACGTGCATATACATGTATAGAAGTCAAGGCCACCTCAGGGCTATACCAGGCGGATAGTCAGTGGTGCGGTCGAAAGTTGTCAGATAAGCCACCATATAATGGAAAATTGTATAAATATTCTCTGATTTAAAATCAATATCAGAGATACAAGATATAATATCTGGCAAACGGTCTTTCCCGTAGGCTTTATGCAGGCCCTTTGTTCGCAACTATACGAAGCTATTGGATATAGTTGATCACTATTCAATATATTTGACTATTCAGCTCTTAGTGATTGCCATGTCTCTTCCTGTCCTCGTTGTCCTTGGTGCCCCTTAAGGCACAGGAATCCAGCGTTATCTCAGCTTTGCTTGAAAGCGAAGAATAGCAGTATCAAATTTGTGCGCTCAGCTTAGACACATCGAGCCTTCTGCTGTCGCCCTTGTGGCAGACTCCAGAGTCAGCGTCGAGTCTGTCAATCTCAATTCCCAGAAAATCCTCTTGCATGCGTTCCGAGACGCGTCTTTCATCTTTGCCAACAACATCTTCGGGGTAGACATCTTTGTTGATAATGGCGCAGCTGCGACGCAACAGGCGGAGCAAGAGCAGGGATTGAAAATTGCTCGGGCTGCAACGCAGATACCCTCGCTGCGACATATCATGCTGGTCCACTCTTCCGGATGTCAAAAACGTCACAAATAGTAAATACGTGATCCCCATTTTGCTTCGAAATGCCTCACAGACAGGTACCTGCAAGATCGCACAAATGGCCTTTCGGATAAGGCCACTTACCTATGGCTTGGCCGCTATGCTTCGAATGTGACTCCTGATCCTTATCGGCCACTCCATTTGTAAGTAATAAGCTACATAGTCGGGCATACTTCATGAGAACAGGGCTGACGCCATGACAGAAAGGCGCCAAGAAATATGACATCTTCTTTCCATGCCCAGCAGCCGCTCGAATTCCCTTTAATCAAATTAGATTCAGACGTTTATGATTGTGAGAGTTGAACGTCAAGCCCCCTCCTCGAGATGAGCATTGACGGATGTAAGCATTATTTCCACAGTGGAAGCATCTAGGGTCCCAAGTGACAGTAGTAAGGCCAAATTGACCGTGGAGAGCTTGATTAACGCACCAGAGAGTGGCGATTGTTTAACCGCGAGAGACGTACTGTTAGTTACGAGCTGACCTGTTCAGACGCTTCCGCCAATAATGATGACAAACTAGCTTGTATATGAGCATGTTGAGCAGTCTAGAAACTTGCTGTAGAGCTATAGTATTCTAATAGATTTTGTCAAGCATCAAACCTCGTCGGGAAGCTTAAGTTAGATGGAGCCTTGATGATAGGTTATCGGCACCTTCACATAGGCGTAGCATCACGATACAAGTAATTAATGAGTGTACATATTTTAGTTCCCATGACGATCAGAATGACAGAACTAGCAACCAAGTTAGATAGAAGGCACTAAGAGTGTGGTAAAGACATCCACATACTAAATTGGAGTAAAGTGTCGGGTTTCAGAAGTAATAAATGCAGTACGACGATAGGTCAAATTTTGACTCTTCGTTAAGCGGTCTTCATGTTAGCGGAGCATGTAACAAGAAGCATCAAGCTTTCGTAAGTTTAGTAATCATAGTCTCGTAAGATACATCGTGTTGGGTACTGGGTTTACAATAGGTTCTTGCCGTAATACAAGTAAAACTTCGTAGTAACGGCGATGTGAAGAATCAGCAGGCCTGTCAACAAATACGCACTCCTCTTTCCATGGAGTAAATTCAATGATCCGGTGCATTGAAGAAGTAGTCAGAATAAATTAACAATGACCGTGATTTATCTGCTAATCCTATTCTAACATTGGGAAGAACCACATCAAGTTTTGTCGTAAAGAATATGACTATGCATGATATTACATTTCCAGCTTACCAACTGTTACATTTCCAGCTTACCAACTGTTTTTCTTTCTTTGCCAATACCTGTCGCTAATGGAATGTTGTTATTCTTGTTTCTTTATTCTCTAATGAGCGTACACGCTAAAACATTCATTCGCCTTACAGTATGTCTGGAAGAGTACAGTTGCTTATCCTGGTTTCGAGTCGTAAGAAATTGCATTCGGAAGAAACTCCACGTTCCTCTACGCCAAGGCTCCCTCATCTATCATAAACTTCCGGATTGGTCCTATCATCTGAGGAAGTGGAGAATGTTTAGAGGTGATGGAGACATGGTCACCCTATCAATTGGTTGAGTATGTGAAAGCAATGGGGCGGGCGAAGTGGCCGTATAATTTACATGCACCTCATTGTTCCACCAACCCGATCCAAGCATAGAAATTAATTCTCTTATCTCGGCTAAGTGTTGTCGGATAATTGTTTATGTACTCAAAAATGGCCAATTGAATCAACAACATTGCCATCCATTACCATTGTTCTGCTATACCGGGTAGCAGAGTTAATATAAAATCAAGGCTTGTCCCGAAAGAGAATGATACGACTTTCAATGGATCAGCCAACTTGGCAAATTTCTGACCGAATATCGGTTATCGTAAAAAGCTTGAATAGAAAATTTGGACACGACTGTTAGCCTATATTAGATCACATCAACCAGTCATTGCATAATCGTGCTGGAATGCTCCAAGGGAAGCAGATAAAGACGCAAACAAGCGGAGCAGCTCGTCATCTTAAGTTCGATGAGGTAATACAGCTTTTCGCAGCAAAGCACTGGTCATTTGGTATTGATGACTAGATTACTATGCGGCTCTCGGTGGGCAGGTCGACGAGCTGATCTCGCAGTTGATAACGTAGGCCTCCGTTGTCGCACCTTTCGGCTATCACTCACCCTTGCAGCTTCATAACATCGGTAGCGAAGCGGCAAATATTCCGTACGCCCGCAGTCGACATGCGGTCACGTATTGGCAGCCTGGCTTTAACAATATGGGTCTCCAGATTAGGCAATTCTCTCAGAAGCGGGACTGTTTGTTTGCTTAATACAGTGTGTATCGTGAGTGACGCGATCTAGTCATGAATGACTTTAAGGAGTAGTAAGTTGAATCAGCAAGTCCTGGCAAAAACGAGTACACGTTCCGACCGGCTGGACTCCGAAGCTGGAGATGACTGCTTTGGGCAGAAACAGCTGGCAGATCCAAAGCATATTTGTAATCCAGGCTCCATGTATGAGGATGCGCAAGCGACAGCAAATGGATGGATGCGCTGGGTGGATTGGGAGCGCCAGTCAATGAGCTGAGACATGACGAGATCCGATTGCGACGACCCGCCAACGCAGCTGAGAGGGTTCCAGCAAGCCCAGCCATCCAACCATCGGAAGAATATAGGCCACTAAAGATAGATTGCGTGCTTCAAGGTCGTACAACTTGCAGACCGCGACAGCAGGATGCACTGTGAGATTGTGGATGGCGTGATTCGCACCATCGATAGCATCAGCTATATCCAGATCGTCGGCGATAGTGCGGTACAGCCACGCTTACTAGAGTTCTGCTGACGGGCGCCAGTATTAAATTAACACACACTATCAGCCGGAACAGAGCTCCAACGCGAAGATCAGGCGGCCATACTGTGAATGATTGGATGATTCGTTCAATTCGCCATAGAGTTCGCGATGCATGCCATTGCGGGGGTGGGGTTTCATCCGGCGCCGATTGAGAAGGGCAGCCCGATGGGCCGGGCAGAGAACGAGGGAAATGAAAGGTGAGATGAGGGGGGGAATAAGCTATGTAGTATAAAGGGTACCCGGCAGTCCGGTCGAACTTGAAAAGTGTGTCTCCCCATTCCCCTACAAAGTGCCTGATTCTCCAAGGGAAAAAAAAAGAAGCTTTTAATATCTAAGAAAATGGCGCCGGCACTGGTTGAGACCGCCGCTCCCGAGAGCACCTCCGGAAAGAACCCCGGATCCACTTATAAGCTTCACCTTGGAGACTACAAGGAGATTGACCTGACCTACGTCGACAAGGACGCAGAGGAGGGCAAGAACGGCGAGGCCCCAGCCAAGGTAGGCTCATTGAAACCATATGTCATAAGAGAAATAGCATACTGAGACGCATGATACAGTATCCTCACTATCTCCCAACATGGAACCCAGAGCAAAAGTATCCTCCTCTGGAGCCCTTTGAGCACTATGAGCACGGCAAGGACGCCGATACCTCATACCCCAACCTTCTTCCCGAGGGAGTCAAAGTCACAGACCTCACGCCCAGCATTGGCACCGAGGTCAGGGGCATTCAGCTGTCTTCTCTCACCGACGCCGGCAAGGACGAGCTGGCTCACTTTGTCGCCAAGCGCAAGGTCGTGGCTTTCCGAGACCAGGACTTTGCTGACCTCCCCATCGCTGATGCCCTCAAATTCGGTTCATACTTTGGACGACACCACATCCACCCCACGTCCGGCTCTCCCGAGGGCTATCCCGAGGTCCACCTCGTCCACCGTGGCGTCAACGACAAGGGCCATCTGGACTACTTCAAGGCCCGAACCAGCTCCGTAGCATGGCACTCTGACGTCTCATACGAGCGACAGCCTCCCGGAACCACCTTCCTCTACATCCTGGACAAGCCCGAGGTTGGTGGCGACACCCTCTTCGTGGACGCCGTTCAGGCCTACAAGCGACTCAGCCCTCTGTTCCAGGAGCGTCTGCACGGCCTGCAGGCGACACACTCTGGTGTTGAGCAGGTCAACGCCGCAGCGGCCCGAGGCAGCATCAAGCGACGAGAGCCCGTCATCCACGCTCACCCCATCATCCGAACACACCCTGCCACCGGCGAGAAGGCCATTTACGTCAACCCACAATGTGAGTTTGACTCCCTAACGATTTCCACACGTGTTTTTTCCATCGTAAGTAACTAACATGTTTCACAGTCACTCGTGAAATCATTGGCCTGAAGAAGGAAGAGTCCGACGCCATCCTCAAGTTCCTGTACGACCACCTGGCCTACGGAGCGGACTTCCAGGCGCGTGTCAAGTGGGAAGACCGAACCGTCGTTGTTTGGGACAACAGAGTTACACAGCACAGCGCCCTCGTGGACTGGGAAAGCGGCCAGAGGCGGCACCTTGCTCGCATTACTCCCCAGGCGGAGGAGCCTTTCGAGACCCCGTTCCAGGGCTGAGGATATCATAATGACTTGTTTTCATGATGTAGCGATAGAAAAGGTTTTGGCCAGATAAAAAGGCATCCTACCAAAATAAACAAAAACATGTACAAAGTTAAAAAAAGGGCTACTATTTATGATGCCCCATGAATAGACTCATTTTTTTCGCATATTAATGAGCTGCGCATTGAGATGAAAATATCTTTACTCCATTTCAATACTGGCTTACTCATCGTCGAAGCTATTTTCGGCTTTAAACAAAGGGCTCGAATCCCCAGTTTTAGACCCAGATCCTGTCTACTAGAGGGCGTAGATTTGACTAGCCTTAAAAAAAAATATTTAGGCTCGCCGCACTATATATCAGAGGGCATCAAAAATGGCAGCCTCATCTCTCATCTATAACACACGTCGTGGATGAGAGCGGGATAATATAGCTGCGCCATCTGCTAGTCATGGCCGTCACGACCTCAACGACCACAGCAGTCGAGCTGCATCAGCTCCCAAACTTCTCTGATGAACCGACCCATCATCGCTTCCAAAATGCGTTCAACAGTAGCGAAGGTCCCAACTCATCGTCTGATGATATCCTCGAAGCTTCTCGGGTAGCCGATTCGACAGTGCCGGATGGAGGCTATGGCTGGGTGGTTGTTGGTGCCTGTGTCATCATCACATGGTGGGTGAGTATATCTGTCTGCCTACACAGTCGACAGGAAGCTCGGAAGAAAGATGAATTGTTAACGCTTGTATGAACTGTCTAGTCCGTTGGAACAGGCTATAGCTGGGGAGTGATCCAAGGAGCCCTTGTAGAAAAGGGCCTCTCAACAGCTGCAACCTTGTCATATGTCGGCTCACTGGCCGTTTCCTTCGTCTCTCTCATGGCAATTGTCAACTCTCGCATCATCCGGGCCGTCGGTGCGCGATGGACCGCCATGCTAGGTATCACTTTCATCGGTCTGTCTGAGATACTCAGCAGCTTTGCCGTCGTCAGCGTCGCAGGACTATTCGTCACGTCCGGGGTGATGATGGGGCTTGGGCTCAGCCTGTGCTTCATGGCTGTATCGGTCCCGCCAGCACAGTATTTCAACAAGAAGAGGGGCCTTGCCAACGGCATCGTCTACGCTGGAGGAGGCTTTGGAGGCGCAACCGTCAGCTTTGCGCTAGATGCAATCATTCAGCGACTTGGCATTCCGTGGGCTTATCGAATTCTCGCAATCTTGACACTGTTCACTGGACTTCCCGCAGCATGGCTGGTGAAGGAACGATCGCCGGTCCGAACTCCAGGCTTCATCGAATGGTAAGAAGCATTGTTCTGGTATCATCTGGGATGACTACGACTAACAACTTGATTCAGGCGTCTATTTCAGAATCTTGGGTTCGTCATCATATTCACCGCTGGGGTTGTTGCGACCTTCCCACTACTGGTTCCCCCTTTCTTTATCCCGCTTTACAGCAGATCGATTGGCTTGTCTTCGTCTACCGGTGCTGGCCTTCTTGCAGGCTTTAACCTCTCGTCTGCTGCCGGAAGAATATTATGCGGCTTCCTCTGCGACAAGCTTGGGCCGCTCAACACCTTGTTATGTTCCCTGTTGTTGACTGGCTTGACTATGCTTGCTCTGTGGCCTGCTTCTACTACCCTTGCTCCGCTCACTGTGTTTGTCATTCTCAATGGTGCAGCGAATGGAGGCTTCTTTTCTACTATGCCCACGGTGGTGGGCAATGTTTTTGGATCTCAGCGAGTGTCCGTAGCCATGGCCATGATTGTTACAGGCTGGTGCGGTGGATATCTGATGGTGAGTGCATATAATCGCCTTGGGCATCTTTTTGTCCTTTGCGGTCTATTCAGCATACTGACAATGTCACTAGGGAGCTCCTATTGCTGGATACCTTCTCGACGCGTATGGTGGAACAGGAGGCGGATTCCGGGCCTACAGACCTGCTATCACATTTGCAGGATCCATGGGACTTGCAGCTGCCGGACTAGTAGCTTTTGCCAGGTTTCGGAAAAACCGTTCTTTGCTGGTGAAAGTGTAATGAAGAAGATTTTAATAGAGATTCTACATCAGGCTCGTCATCATTTGTATATAACGTTAGTCTCAAAGACAACTCATTTCATGCACGGACAGCAACCATAAACAGGCGAGGATACGTCAACAGGACAGATCCGTCAACACAAAGTGGGTAAAGCTCTTTCAGCTTTTCCAAGTACGCCGCCAGAAATCCTTCCCTCTCTTCCGGACTGAGCGGATCAATGAATGGCCTTAGTCCAGTACCTTTCACCCATTCCACAATGCCCTCGTGGCCATCCAATGGGTGCTGATAATGCGTATGCCATAGGTCAATCGACGAGCACAGAGGCTTCAGCTCGTTGTACAGCTCGAAAGGTGTCTGGAACGCATCTAAAGCCGGCTGGAGCCGCCGTAGAGTCTCTGCCCAGGGTCCGTCTTCAGCCACCGTCCGCATGGCCTCATGACTCTTCTCAGAGCGGTTATCGGGGACTTGGAGCGCAAAGACACCCCCGGGCTTCAAGGACTGGATAAGCCGTTTGAGGATGGGGATCCGCTCATCAAAGTTGATCCATTGAAAGACTGCATTCGAAAAGAGGAGATCGGCAGGTTGCTCTGGCGTATAAGTGCGTAGGTCCGCCACAGCGAATTCGAGATTTGGGAGCGCCTTGCGCGCCGTCTCAATCATGTTGGGCGAAGAGTCCATGCCTGAGATACGCGCATCCGGCCATTGTTTAGCAAGTACTTCAGTCGAGTTGCCGGGTCCGCATCCAATATCGATGATGAACTTTGGTGACGCCAGTGGTATCTGAGCAATCAGATCGCGCGAAGGACGTGTCCGCTGCTCGGCGAACTTGAGGTACTGGGCCGCAGACCAATCTTTCGTTCCTGCGGCTCTCCCTTGGCTACCCGACTGAGTTGCCATGGTTCTAGTCAGAAGACTCTTTGAGAAACGGTGAAACTGGCGAGAAAGCATGATGTGGAATGTAGTTAAAAAATGAAGGAGAATGTTGCCTGTTTTAAATCCCGCCCATCAATAGCCTTGATGCCGATACAGGGAGGCATTTTACCATCAGCTATGACCTTGACATACAGATGTAGCAATCACATAACCAACACCCATTCTATCCGAGGCTCAATTTAGACATCCAACATCATCAATGTTCACCACAAGTATGCAGTCTTTCAAGCATTCGCAAGTGACAGAGTAAGCAAATCCGAGAGCATCTTCGGCCGTCCGAACTTATTCCGCTGCCGGCGGCTTCGGGCCCGAGAGCGCCTCGGCAGGAGCCCGAGGTCACGTGGCAGCATCTGGGAGCTCACAAGCTCTTGTACAAGCGCGTCCCTCGTGTCCGAACATCATAGAGCGACTCCGGTAGCCTCTGTTTCAGACGATATGCGAGTTTAAGCAAGAAACTGTGAAAGACACGGTGTCCTTGACTCCCGAGGACTCATGTCGGTCGCGATGAGACCGAAAAGATGAGATGAAGTGGCCATAATGGATGCCTAGAGCGAAGTTATATAAGTGAAGAGGCGCCTGTCCGTAGGATACATGTAGAATAGATTGCAACTTGGAGAGGCGTTTCATACGCAAACAACAAATTTGAAGATTTTCTACAATATCTTTCTGACTAACAGCCAACAACACACTTTGGAATTTACAATCCTGACATGTCACCATCAAATCAACGTCCCAGCATCGCCATCGTCGGCGGCGGGCCATCGGGCCTATGCCTCGGAGCTTTGCTTCATAAACGCAATATTCCATTCACCATCTACGAGCTTCGCAACAAGCCCGTCGACTCGGCTTTGAAGACGCCCTCCGGCATGCTTGATCTCCATGAAGAGTCCGGCCTGGCAGCCATTCGCGCCTGTGATCTATGGGATGAGTTCCAAAAGCATATACTCGACTGCAGTGAACAACTCAAAGTCATGGATAAAAATGCGAAAGTCACCCGTACAGACAATGGGGGGCCAGTGAGACGTCCGGAAATTGCGAGAAACGCACTTACCCATCTATTATTATCATCAGTACCTGCCGAACATATTCGATGGAGTCATAAGCTAGTCAGCGCAAGTCGAACATCTCAAGGTCGTATTTTGCTGGACTTTGGTCCCCAGGGAACGGCCGAGTACGATTTCGTAGTCGGCGCAGACGGCGCCTGGTCGAAGATTCGCAGACTCTTGACATCAGTCCTTCCTCACTATGGAGGGATACAGTATCTCACACTGGACATCCTCAACGCATCAACACGCTACCCAGAGTTATCTGACCTTGTCGGATCTGGTTCATGTTTTATGCTTGGCAGCAAAAAAGGAATTGTAACTCATCGCGGGGTGCAAGACTCGATCCGCCTATACATCGGCGTTGCGACCGACGACGAGGCTTCATTTTACAGCTCCTCGAGCCCATCGGATGCCGACAGCCTGAAAAGGATTCTAATCGAGAATGAAGAGCACTTCCTTTCATGGGATCCAAAGATTAAAGCTCTGATATCCGCAGCCATCGAAGATAGCGTATCTCAGAAACCCGAGCCCAAGCCCCTGTACATGCTTCCAATTGGTCATAAATGGGAGGCCCAGCCTGGAGTTGCCCTCATTGGCGACGCAGCGCATTTGATGATGCCTTGGGCTGGAGAAGGCGTCAACCTCGCATTATGGGACTCACTCGATCTCGCCGACGCCATCGCCAAGTCATGGGGGCAGGCTGAAGACGCCGCAACTTTTCAGCGCATTCTGACGCCGCTGGTGTCCGAGTTTGATGCCAAGATGTTTGAGAGATCAACACGAGCGGCAGAGGAGACATGGCGGAACGCGAAAATATTATTCTCTGAGAATGGTGCGCAGGTCATGGGAGACATGATGGCCGCTTTTGCGCAGATGGGACCTGGGGCTAAAGAGGGTCCTTGAATAAGACTTGTTGGCACGATAACATCAAAGTGGGGAGTAGGAACTTATATGTATTCATACAGATAGTATAATGTGTAATTATTTTGCAAGATCATGTGTTGAATCGTGATCCGAAACGCAAGTGAACATGAGCAGGTCTATAAATTCCGCAGCTCCTCGGCCCATTACTTTCTGGTACAATACTATTTTCCTCCCAAGTTCCCTCTAGATTATCAATTCTACTGCCTCTTTAACATTCTTCATCAGTTTGCGCTGTCTTATTCCCCTTCCCCACCACTCATACGCCGCACCGTGGAGTATGCATCCATCTTCAGCAAATTGAAGAGCTGCCTAAAGCCTATCTTCTTAAAAATATGCTTGTACCCTTAGATATTGGCTTAAGAACCCAAATATGTTCCCGTCCAAACGGGAAAAACTAAGTGAGTTGTCGATGGTAACAAAGCGCAATTCAGACACCCATCTGCGCAGTTGGGGGTCAAGATCCACGTTACATCTCCAAGCCACTTCCACGGCCTAGACAAGTGCTCACCTTGACCCCCACTCCTGCGGACGACGTCACAGAATAGCCTATATCGGTAGCAGAAACAGACGATTACCCAAACGGCCTTTCTCGGGGAGCAATGAGCTGAAATGCGATCAGATTTGTGCAAATTCCGGAGCTAGGATCCGGGACGTTACATCGTGAGTAAAGAAACCGCCATCTAAATTGGCGTCCCGCTTGCGGGGAGTTGACAAGGGAAACAGCACAGCTTTTGAACAACCAAGCACCCTACTCAAGCACCACAAGCTGGGCTCATGAAGAACGACGACATATTCCTCGGAAAAGTCAAAAGGGAAATACCAGCAAGTGACTTAGTTCAGCGTCGGGATAGCCAGCATGCCGTCACCAGAACAGCGCAAGAAAGTCGGCCAGGTGAGATTTGAACGTCCCCATGCCTTCTAAAACACCGGGTGATTGACCTAGCTAACGCAGCTGTATGAAGCTATTTGCTGTCGGCTTCCATGGCCGTGAGATAAACAAAGAGATCACATCCTTGATCCGCGATTATGGTATCGGTGCAATTGTCCTATTCAAGCGCAATGTGCTCGACGCCACTCAACTCCAGGCTCTGTGTCTCGGTCTCCAGAAGATTGCCAAAGATGCAGGCCACAGCCAGCCCCTCTTCATTGGAATAGACCAGGAAAACGGCCTGGTCACCAGAATATCACCACCCGTAGCCTCTCAGCAGCCCGGCCCCATGACTCTCGGCGCGGCTGGATCTCTCGATTATGCCTATGAAGTTGCCAAGGCCACCGCCGAGATGCTGCGATACTTCGGAATCAATATGAACTATGCACCGGTTGCCGACATCAATTCAGAGCCATTGAACCCTGTTATTGGCGTACGAAGCCCCGGCGATCAGCCTGAGACTGTGTCCAAGTTCGCAGCCGCCTGCGCCAAAGGCCTGAGAGAGCACAAGGTGGTGCCGTGCATCAAGCATTTCCCCGGCCATGGGGATACTGCAGTGGATTCACATTACGGCCTACCTGTAATCAACAAGTCGAGAGCCGACATGGAGAAATTAGAACTGATTCCCTTCCGTGATGCCGTCGCTAATGGCATTGAGATGGTCATGACGGCTCATATTTCTTTGCCCCAGCTGTCTAGGTCCAGTCTGCCAGCCACACTTTCTCCAGAAACAATTGGTATCCTGCGAAACGAATGGAAATACGATGGAGTCATCATGACTGATTGTCTGGAAATGGATGGGGTTCGCGCGACATATGGAACAGTCGAAGGGTCTCTAATGGCCTTGCAGGCTGGTGTCGATAATGTCATGATATGCCATACTTATGAGGTACAAGCGGCAGCTATCGACCGCATCTGTCAGGCAATTGAATCAGGCGAACTATCCCAAGAAAGAATAGACACATCTCTGGAGCGCCTTCGGAAGCTGAAAGAAAGATACACAAACTGGGACGTCGCTCTCCACGCCGAACCGCCGGAGACTCTAGTGGCCATTAATGAAAGGGGAAAGAAGCTTGCTCACAAAGTATATGCAGATGCCGTAACTTTGGTACGGGCACAGGATGGTCTTCTCCCCCTCTCATCCACCACAAAGATTGCCTTTGTCTCCCCTGGACCCGATGTCCCCATCGGTGGAGCTGTCGACAGCGGGACCTTACCAACACGCGTTCCCTGGATTGCGGACACGTTTGCAGAGCGCATTCGCAAGCGGTCGCCCCATGTAACAGAAATCCGATTTACTAGTTCCACGCTCACCGATGAGGAATGGAAGCAGATCGAAGAGGCCGAGGTTGTTGTATTGGCGACTCGCAACGCCCGTGAATCCAAGTATCAGAGGGAACTGGGCTTAGAAGTGTCCAAGCGACGCGGAGCATCCCCGTTGATCGCGATTGCTACATGTGCTCCCTATGACTTTTTAGATGACAAGCAAATCAGCACATACATCGCCGTGTATGAGCCTACGGTGGAGGCGTTTAGCGCAGCGGTGGACGTTTTGTTTGGAAACGCAGAACCGAGAGGAAAGCTTCCGGTAGCGCATTCAGTTTAAATCATTCTAGAGACAAGATTCCAGAGACAATTTTCACTCTATTGTTGCTACATCTATCTATCAGAACAGTATTCTATTCACGCGAAGCACTCATTAGGTCCAATCTCAAACGAGTCCTTCGTCATTTACTGAATCTTTACGATGTCAGTTTCATTAGTGTATTTGACAAGAGAAAATTCGATTGTCAGCTTCTCATAGTCAAAAGTAAAGTAAACGTTGCGGAGGAATGTATCGCCAAGAAGAGAACCGTATGGTGCAATGGGCGCGGTACAAGTCTTGTCATCTAGCTGGTTCACCAGTGTGTAAAGCGGTACGTTGATGGAAATCCCTTGAGCAATGTTTACGGCAATCGCATCGTCCGATGGCTCGCGGAACTTGCAATCCACAACAAGATCATTATTGGGGTCCGGGTTCGTAAGGCCCCAGTAGCTGACGAGGGCATCGAATAAGTCCTGCTGCACATTCCACCCAGGACTGCCGGTATCCCAGAGGGCGTACGTTCCATTATCGTAGGTAGAGGTAAGTTTCGTGCCGTTGGAGAGCTTCAGCTCGAGACTGGATAGGGGAACCCAGTTGGGCTGCTCGTTCGCCGCCGGGAGCGTTGGATCCTGGACGCTGACCGTGTAAACGGGGCCTTGTCGTTTCGCCTTATCGATCCCACCGATCAGAAGTACTCCCTCAGCATCAGGATCATTCGGGCCCAGATAGACACTAAACGCGCGACGAGAAATGACACCGCGGTCGTATAACTGCTGGACAAAGGTGGGATAGGAATCGCAAGCCTTGGTTTCGCAAATGGCGCCGAGGCCGAAGATGGCGGTTTGTTGTGTATTGATGGGATAAGAGGCAAAGTTCTCTTCGACAACCCCAAAATTCATATTGTCAAGAGTGAGGCCACCGACGCGGAGAGTGTCATTGATGTAGCTACCAAAGCCATGGTCGATGAGCAAGTCGGAGTAGGCGTCACTAATCCATTTTGTGGTGGTGGAGGACGTGTTCTTGTAAGTGCCGTACGCCGAGCAAAGACCCTGCTGGCATACAGGATTGCCTATAAGTTCAAATAAATGAGCAATGTTATTCCCCAAGGCCCATCCTCTGTGGCTGACCGGTGAGAATAAGAGCCAATCATTTGCGGTAATACATACTGGGCGACTCGAAGCCATAAGTAGGACTCCCCGTATCGGCGGAAGTGATCACTTTTTGAGGAGGATTGCCGACTTGAAATTCGACGCCATATGCGCTCTGGTTCTTGATGCGCTGGAGCGGAACCTCGATGACGCCCTCAGGCAGAACAGCAGCAGCCGCCGTCGCGAGAGAAAGAGAAACGAGTGGAATGTGCATCTTTACTTTCTTTAGACAGGTAGAGACTGACTGTGCTTAAAAGCTAATTGAGTCAATCCAGGATTGAAGACGATGCTAAATTCGAAAGAGCAACGTTGGCCTCTTTATACCAAAATACGAAGAATGTAACACCGTATACGCGCAAAAGCCCGACGGCAACTCATGCATAAGCAGGGAGACGTTGGAGTAAGGATTAAGAAATAAGAAATACGAGGTCCGCGGCTTTCGGCAACAAGGTTAATCTGAACGACTTGATTAGCACAGCTAAGATGCAATGGCCGATATAAATACCAAACATTAGAGAGTCGCCCACTAGTGTAGCGATCCTAAAAACTCTTAAACTGGGGATTCTACACTAGGGATTTTTAAAACTGGGGGATTGAAAACCGGGGAACACTAAGGTAGTCATAGTACCTGGATGCACTCAAACGAGACCGAACGAATTGCCTCCCGTCCTTTAGCTGTGATGGCGAAGAGCCTTGCTTACACACGTTCCGGGGGGTTCGTGGTCAGCAAGATCCAGGAGCTCTGAAGGAGCATTCGTATTTCACCGGCAAAAAAATAGTAGTAGTTCCACAATAAATGCCGTGTCGGAAATATTGTCCAAGTCATGATGTAACAAGGCGAACATGAAAATCACAGTGTGAGATCAGCTTTTTATCGTTTACCCCTTTGTCAAAGTGGAACTACTAACCAGTCCAACGTAAGGGTGGTGTGGAATCATTCTGGGATAGCACGGATTCTGTGGCTGCTATCAAGAAAGCGAAGGGATTCAGCCATATTTTCCTTGCATCCGCAATCAGATAGGGGCCTCATTCAAGGGTCGCATCAATAATACGAAGTAACATTCTATCTTCCTGTTTCTATCGTCGGGGCATGGATGTAAGGGCCAGGGCAACCGAGAGATCGAAGCGACATCAGTACTCAGTAAGACTCAATTACTACGGACGGCAAAGCCATGTGAAATTTGAAACGGTGAAATTGTGAGATAGCGGAAGCAACCAGAGGACTGAATCAACTAACCGAACGGAGGGATGGGTGCAAGACCGATATGACATGCTGGGTACATATGTTCTCAAGCTCAAGCTCGTATCTGGTCGCGAGGCTCGTATAAAAGCTTGCATATCGCAGGAGGCCTCCAGATGTCAACTACTATAGCCTTGCGCCTCACAGCGTATATCAACCAAACCAAAACAATTGAAAGGTGTAAATAGTCATCAACATTAGATTCCTCTCCGTCCTACATGGATATCAATAATTCCCAGACTGGCAATCCGTAACATCAACCTGACTACACCACAGCTGCGTAATCGGCGTCCCTCTCACGCCCCTCGCCAGCATCCTCTCCCGCTGCTCCGACAATCTCGGCCGGGCTTCAAGTTGGGATCGGTTCGTGCCCGCCGCATCCGTCCGGCCCGACCACCAAACCTCAGCGGCTGCTCCCGCTCGCGGCCAGATGATGCTGTCCAGGCTCGTCGTGTCGATGGTCTCTGACCAGACGGCGACTTCTCCGCCGATGACGTTCTTCTGGAGCTCTTCGGACACGCCATCGGTGGGCTCGTGGGAATACATGAGCTTCCAGTTTTTGGTTGGGTCGCACCAGTCGAGGAAGGGATAGTTGTTCTGAAAGGGCGCCCCATTGGCAAAGTCGAGCCACTCTCCACGACCACAGTCGAGATACTGTCATTCGACTCAGGTCAGCAGGCCACAAAGGTTTCAGAAAGAAAGACTGATACTTACGTAAAAGTTGTTGTTGCTATCAATGACCTTGTGCCCAAGTGACGCAAGCTTCTGGATCGCGCTCCCTCCAAGCCACGTTTGGACAACAACATCGCTACCCAGCGTCGCGTTCCAATCCAGAATCATTTCCTCCCAGACCATGGGAACAAGTCCCAGCTGGCGCACTTTGCCGTGCGCATGGTCCAAAAACTTCTGCAGCAGCGGCTGCAGAATGGTCACATTGTTCGTGCGAAGCGCCGGATCAAGCAACGAGTTGTTCGCCTGGTACTCGTCGCCGCCGGTGTGAAAGTACGCAGAGTAAGGCGACAGTCGAGGCAGAAGATCTTCAAACAGCTTGTCGAGGAAGTCTTCGACGCCCGTATTGTTCAGCTTTAAAGATCCACAAGGCGGCTGCGCGCAGTACCACTGCCACGGATTCACGCCGTAGGCGTTGCTGAGCCCCGGGTACGCCTTGTCTATGCCAACATGGCCCGGCATGTCAATCTCAATAATGACCTGGACGCCGCGGGCAATGCCATATTCCTGTACGCCGGCAATATCAGCGGGAGAGTACGTCAAGCCTGTGTGGTAAGCGCCCTTTTCGGTCAGCAAAGGCAGGGAAGGAATTTCCAGCGGCCAGGACTGCGTATCGGTGGCGTGCAGGTGCAGGACGTTCATTTTGTTCATGGCGAGGGCATCAATGGTGCGCTTGATGTCGGAGACCTCGAACCAATGGCGGCCAAGGTCGAGCAGGAGGCCGCGGTGCGGGTATTTCGGTTCGTCGCGGATCGACACAGGCGCCAGCTGTGTATACCATGCCGTGCCGGAGCTGTGCTTGAAGAAGAGCTGAGAGAAGGTCTCGAGAGCGCGAAGGATACCAGTTGATGATGCTGCCGTGATGGACGCATGGCCCTTGTCGTCGACATCCAGCACGTACGATTCGTTGACGGTGCCGTCAAGCGGCTTGAACGTATTCGCATTGTCGTGCTCGGTCTGGATAATCTGCAGCTTCTGTATGCGCGTCCGGTTCACGCCGCCGAGGGCCGGCTCGAAATCGGACCCGCGCGCCCGAAGCATCCACGGCACGAAGCCCTGCTGAAAGATGGCATCGAACGTCCTCGAGAGGCCGCCTTGAACGATATCCTTGCTGTTGAAGTTGGGCCCGCTGGGCGGGACGTATCCGGATGTGTAGGTGACCTGTTGGTCGACGACTCTAATCTCAGCAAACTCTCCCTCTCCATCCGGTGATCCGGTATGCATGTACGGAATCCATCGCACCTGTTCGCCATTGTAGGTTACCTGGACCGTCTGGTCAATGAAGAGGGTGCCGTTGCCGGTGGAGTATTGTTTCGGCACGGGCCAGAGAGCGCTGGCCGGGCCGCTCAGGGCCAATGCGACGACAACGAGGAGGGCCCTGCGAAGCATGTTTGTGGGCTGATGGTCGAACGACCGCCTCGAGGAAGGGTTGAAAATGAGGGTTATCTCAAGGTCAGGCCACGGGAACCAGGCGAGCAACCAGGATGGCCGTTTAAATATGAATCCCCTCCCACAAGTCCAAGGCCCCGGCTGGATTGATTCACCTTTCTCCTCTTTCCCGCCCTTGATGCAGCTCCAGCTCCAGCTCCGGATCTCTGGGGTAATAGTAATCCGTCCGGTACTACCCCAAGTCCCACACCGATCAACAAAATCCAGACCCCGGCTTCGTTTTGTTGACAGGCAAGCTCTCGCTCAGCTTTTCCGGCCTTGAACACGACTAGTGCTGTACTAATGGATCTCGTTCTGTGTTGGCAGGGAGCAGCGTAACGTTTCATTACCATCCGGATCTCATGCGGAGAGAACGATTCGGATTGAATCAGTGTCGCAGTCGGGTGCCCAATTGACGTCAAGCTGTGCCGGCAAATTCGCTTCGAGATGGGCGCCTTGTCTTGTCTCAATTTGCATTGTATCCACCCTTTTATGGATGGATAGCATCTGGTTTCAAGATTCAGGTAATTCCCATGGTGCTCCCCGGCTACAATGCTCAAGATGCGGAGTAGGGTCTAGCGATGAATTGAGACACGAGCCGATGATCGGCAGATGCCGCTGCTAGTGATGAATCAACACTAACGCCTTCAAGAAGGCGAGTTACGCTGCATTATCATGACCGCGAGATTGCGGTCAACTTGGCTTGTGAAGGAGTTGATTGGTGCTAATCCCGACCGGCCAGCTGGGAACCCCCATCTAATGCCGGTTTACCGTTTACATCAAGCTTGTTGGGAGTAAGCGAAACTGGATGCTTATGTTGCCACGGACCAGAGCATAAATGAACGCACGCGAGCCGTATCTTAGGTAATAAGACAGCGCTATCGAAGGTGCTCCGTAGCAATTCGTAACACGCATTGTGCTGTTCGACATGTTTCTTATACATTGACATGACCTAATGCCTTTTTCATCGCAATTTATAGACTGTTCAGATGATCGCATGCAAGACATAGTTTGATCTCTAGTACAGCGGGTCGTATAGATGTCCCATGCTTGATCGTACCCTGCCTGCTTTGACATAAAATGACTCCAGGCTAACCCTCAGCTCATACGATATTAAGCCCTCGCTATGGCCTCTCATCAATTGACGAGCCAATTTCAACCGGGCAATCATCAATCCCTCTGTATACCAGATCCAGCACGACCAATAACATAGGCCGTAAAAGCAACATCATCCTCCCGATGTCATGGTCCGGGCGCATCGCCTTATCCCCACTGTCAGCCCATACTCCAGCTCACGATGCCCGATATGGCGTGACAGCTCGATCATGCCGTCACAACCAGGAACGGCTGCAAATTGTGCGCGTTGATGACTGCCAAGCTGATTAAATAATTACAATAAATATTAAACACCCTTAAACACTGATGAAGCTCGTAGAACCATGTTCCACATTGTGTACGCATCCCTCGAGCCATGGTCTACCCTGTATAATACTTGAAGCTTCTGTCGCATATTCACAGACTTATAAGAGCGAACCAGCTAGAGCTACCCAAGGTTCGAATAATAAGACTCATCACAAATCGATCATCTTAAATACGCACACCATGGCAAACCCGAGCATATACTCCAGACCGATAAAACACATCCAGCGCGAGGACCTCTACACCAACCTCGAAGCCCGCATTCAATACCTCCACTCATTCCTCGACTTTTCCAGCCGTCCGTCCATCCACCATCTATCCCCATCAGCAAAATCCGGGCAACTAACATGTAAACCATCTCACAGGGGACATCGAGGCCCTCATCAGCGACTCCAAATACATCAAAGCCCTCATCCCCGCCGTCGTCAACATCGTCTACAAAAAGCTCCTCCAGTACGACATCACCGCCCGCGCCTTCACCACCCGCAGCACCTCCTTCGAGGGCCCCCTCGACGAAGCGCCCGACGAGAACAGTCCGCAGATTCTGCATCGCAAAATGTTCATGCGGGCCTACCTCAACAGGCTGTGCTCAGACCCGAGCAAGATGGAGTTTTGGGAATATCTCGACAAGGTTGGGTAAGTTCAACATCTAACGCTTTCGAAGCAAAAAAAAAAAAAAAAAAAACTAAAGCAGGATATTATCCATAGCATGATGCATGTTGGTCTTGGCCGAAAACATCCCCTACACGTCGAATACGTCCATCTGGGCGCCTGCCTAGGCTTCATCCAAGACATCATGACTGAAGCCATCCTCTCCCATCCACGCCTGCACATCCAGCGCAAGATCGCCCTTGTCAAGGCCCTGGGCAAGGTCATCTGGGTACAAAACGACCTCATGGCTAAGTGGCACGTCGAAGACGGCGCCGAGTACGAGAACGGCGACTCCGATATCGAGATTGAGCGTGAAGGATATCTTCACGGCAAAAAGGTCTTTGACGACAAGGACATGCGCGATCCTGAAACTACGGAGGGAGCTGACGATGTGGACGACTCGCCGAGAACCCAGGGCACCTGTCCCTTTTCTGGCGTCTCGGCTGCTGGGGCATCTGTGAGGCAGAGCGACGCTGGAGAGGCAACGCAAGCATAGACAGAGGACGTTTCAGAGTTGGAGATGACGTTATCTTGGCAACAGAGGTATATATATTCTTATTATGTTGTTTGATGTATATTTCATGGGACCGATGGAGTCAGGCTACTCCGCGGATGATGTTCAGACTAGACGCCATAATCCAATGTTCTACTATGTACAGTTCAGGGTATCCAATCTTGCCACTCCATTCTCATGCCATATTCGATCGCAAACCAAATTCATACAAGCAGCGGCGACTGTTCATCGAGTACGCCAAACAAGCTCTCAATCTCCTTCTCCGCCACCTTCAGCTCCTGTGCAACCTGCCCCGTCACCAGCGCATAGGCATAGATAAGGGCATAGTCCCTCTCTTCGGCAACCACGTTGGAAATCTGGGAATCGCTGGCGACGGTAGTATCATGGCTACCCTCACCATCCTCCCCTTCATGCTCCTTGACAAGGCCAAGGGCGGAATGCTCTTTGCGGAACTGGAAAATCTTGGCGAGAAGCCGATCCCGGATACCGATGACGCTGGGAACCGCGTCCGTGAGAGGATATTCCAGCATCATGGAGCTGGCAAGCACTTGGAAGACGTGGCATATGCGGTCGCACAGGACGGCTCGCTCCGTTGCCGTGTACTCCAACAAGGCTCTCTCGCCGGGAGTAAGATTCCCCTTACGGTGCGTGACGAGACTCATGGCGTAGAAGCTGTCCAGGATGCGGTTCGTGCTGCGCATGATGCGGCCATACGTCTCGAACGGAAAGGGGCCGCGAAGCTCGAACTCAGACGCGGCCGACTGCCGCAGGCTCTCTAGGCGGTTGGCGTACCTCTGCATGGCTGCCTGTTCTCCAGACTTTAGGTAGCTTTCAGAGCAATCAGTCCGGAGCAGGATCGCCAGAGGCCCTCGTCTCCAAATAAGGCCCATCTGGAGGTAAAGCATGGAGACACCCTCCTTGAACTTTCTGCGAGCCGAAATGGGCCAGATGACCCGACACACGATCAAGCCCCATAGAATACCAGCGGTGACGGATATAAAACGATGCTTCACAATCGTCATCATAATCGGATGCAAGCTGCCTTCGTCATCGTCATCGTCTTCAACGCGTTGACTCAAGCTGTACGCATAGAGAGTAGACACGTTATACGCCAAGATGGTCATCCGTCCCAACGGAGCTTTGCCCCGAGCGACGATGAGGTAGAAATTCCAGAAGCTTACCAGCCATCCGAGCAGGATGAGCGCAAGAGCGTTGCCCTGGCTGACTGTCCAGTTGAAGAGGGAGAAGACCGCGCCGAAAAAGGTTCCCATGAATCGGGCCCAGCCCGTCGTGTTGGAGGCACCGACAGTCATGGAGCAAACAATCATGAATGACAAAAGCCCCCATTCGCCGCGATAGTGATTGTAAAAGTCTCTGGTCGCTTCGATAAAGGCCAGCATTGCCCAAAGAGAAGCGCCTATACCTACTTTGAGACCAAAGAGTACTAGAAAAATTGTGTTAGTTGGGCTCGTGGCGGCAGAATTGAATTTATCAACGCTTACTGTCATCCCTGGCAATTTTTCGTGCCAACTTCATGATGGACTGAGAGAGCGCGGATAAGAACTTGCTGGCATTGGGCGCTGCTTGCCAGTTATAAGTGTCTCTGCGACGGAGGATGGATTCTGGAATGCCCCGAGGCATGTCCCGCTTCCTGATCGGCTTGATCAGACTCTCGGCTTCGGGTGATGATTCAAAGGGCAAGGTCGACAGGCCGCGACCATACGCTGCATCTGGCTTTTTCCACCAAAGCAGCCAGCGCCAGCTTCTTTTGCTATGCTCGCTGACATACTTGAGGTCGTCGAGCACGTCTAGGTACTTTTGAATCTCCTCTCCGAAAGTTTGCAAGCTAAAGCTAAAATGCCCGCAAGCAGCTGCAACCTCCTCTAGGCCCGCTTGTGTTCGCCTTGATGTATATTTTTCTCGTTCAATCACAGTGTACACTTCCTGCAGGGCGTCGGCTCTTGCACTGTTGTAATGGCCGAGAGCCTCGGTGAGCTGCTGCCGAAGATCGTCGCTATTGGCCATCTCATAGCTCGGAGCTTTTCCCAAGGGTGGCTCCTGAAGTATCTTCGTAAGGCTTTCAGTCAAGGCCTCCATCGAAGGGCCCATCAAGTCGACAAAGAGGTGGAAGAGGGATGACGGTGTAGGGCTGTCCGGGGCTATGGTGCTCGACTGTGCTGGTGAGCTAGGCCTGCTGGTCGTCTGAGGAAGAGCTTTAGGACTCAAGCTGCTAGGCGAGATGCCTTCAAAATCCCCCAGGGACGAAGCGGTCAAGAAGCGTGTCAGAGGCTGTGGCGCATCCGCCTCTGTCTCTCTGAGGAGGGAGAGCTGGGTGTTAGCTGCGCTGCGTAGCCCTCCAATAGAGCGAGCCAGAGTTTCGATAGCCTTGACTGTGGATCTCTGCAGGACATACATCTTCTCGTGGCCGAGGAGATAGTGTTCAAACTTGGCCTCTCGCAGATTCTTCAGCATCTGCGGATAGGTAACCGCGTAGGTGGACGAGGATGCAGAAAACTGTGCCGATACTTGTTCCTCCTCGGTGCCCTTGAGAAAGCTCGTAGAGATTGCAGACAGCATGCCTGCCAGGGAACCGGTTGCCTTGGACATCAAGTCCCTCAACAGATCGCGCGCCGACACCCTCCAGACCAAAACGTTGACGGCGGCCGTAGATGTGATTCCCATGATGAGCATCTTGAAAACCTGGACAATTTTCTGATTCGAAAAGACGTTCGAGACGACGGCGTTTTCCTTTGTCACTACGGAAATGATGGCGAGCGACGCCAAGGTACTGCCGACATTAACGAGAGGGTTGGCCATCTTCTGCTTCACCCAGCCCATGAAGCCGAAGCCGCCGCCAATGAAGACGACGACAACCAAAACATGCGCCAAGGTGACGAGGCCCAAGACAGAGCCGACGAGGACAGAAACGACCATGGATAGTATGGAAACGATTTCGGCGTAAGCGATGGCGACGACGGCGATCAAGACGGCTTCGATCATGGAACCGGTCGATCGGGCGGGGTGGAAATAGACGGTGATTGTGGCCACGACATGCTTTCCATCAGGCTTGCCGAGGAAGTTGGACAGCGGCGAGACAAACGTCGCGAGACTGGCGATGGTGTAGGCGAGGGTACACTTCAGCACGCCGTGGCCCAGCGGCGAGTCGAGCCATCGGAAGAAGCGAAGCAATGCTGCCTTTGCAGAGTAGCTCATGGCGTCGGCTCGACTCGCTATCGATGCATACATGGCGTCGAGGAAGCGGTTCAAGCAGCCGCTCCTGGCGGGCTCGAGGCTTTGTCGTCGCGAGGTGGGAGCTCGCGACTGGCGGGGGGAGGAGACGGATATGGTGCCATTGTTGCTTGTCTGCAGCGCAAAAGAGGTCAGCCGGTCAGTGCGCATGTGGGCTATGACGCGCGGCGGATAACAGTGGCGGGTTCATCTTTGGTAGGGATGAACAAAGATGCGACTCGTCCATTTCCCTTTTCATGCAGGACAACGATAGAAGACTGCGCGGAAAGACTGACGTTGCTGGCAGAATGCTGATGAGCTGGCCGCGCCGCCGAGACGACGTGTGGTGTTGAGCCGGAACCCATCGCAATGCCGAGGGCAATATATTAGACAGAGCTCATAGCTTCGACAGCGCTAGCGGGAGCTTCCTGTGGAGGAACATGTATGTACGTAAGATGACGAGCTAAGAAATAATGGATGCGTCCACGGGTTTGCTGTAGGAGCATGGATGACTCGGGTAGGAAATGTAGGGTTGACTGCAACCGACCAGGATCTGGGGTAAGTTCCATAGAAAAGGGTAACATTGAAGGTAAGGTCAGATAGCTCTAAATTATTAGCGGTGCTTGGTTGAGTTGGCATACCTACAATAGGTATTGATGTGTAATGCACGGTAGGGTGGCTGACCTGGTGCAAGGTACCGTGGCAGGCGAAAATGGGCTGAAGGGGTACATCTGTCTCATACGCTTCGCTCTCAATTGCTCCCCCAACCACCAAGCCCCAATCTGCGAAGCATGGGGTTTACTTAATTATAGAGATATAGAACTTAAAAGTCCCGACTATGCTGATTTTGAAGCCCTATAAAGCTCTAGCCTCCAAATAAGTCATAATCTTATTTTCTTTTTACTTTGATGCTTGCAATGATTCCTACACCCCAGCCCGTCTTCTACTTGCGTGTCTTTCTGGTCTTCCAGGGCGGAGGGTATGCCTACCTCTATTATTCTGATTGCATAGAGAGCACCTTTGATAATAGGCACGTAGTTGACTGCTACAGCCATCTCAGGGTCTTGAGCTGTTCTCTAAAAAAAAGCATCGGACCGATGGTGATGAGTCCCGTGACTAGTCGAATTCTCTTGCAGAGGTCCGGCCTTTCAAGATACCGTTTCCTTCCACAGCCCTATAATTTCGCGAGTAATGTGATGTCTGATCCATAAATCTACGCAAGACACCAACCTTGTTACGTTCAAGAACGAGATCGGAACTGACTTTGAGTAGGTACCTACTAGGTAGGTAGGCTGTACATGTAGCTACAGGAGGCGGTCGGGAGTTGCCTGAGGAAAGGTTGTCCCTCCTACGTAATGACGGTAGATTGCTTCCTCGCCTCGATACAGGTACCTACGGCAGTAAGTTCAGACCATTTCTCCTTATAAATGGATTTTTCGTTTCCTCCTCTTTTCCTCCTCTTGTTCTCCCCATGCTTCTTTACTGCTATAATTGCGTGTCTGGAAGACTCCAAGCACTCGACCAACTAAGCACCCTTTTCAACATCAGTCAAAATCGGTCAACATGTCTCAACTGGCCACTCCGCCGAGTCCTGAAGAGAGGGACCTCTACTATTTTGGGCTTCCTTCTTGTCCGAGACTTATTGCTCGGTCAAGCACACATATCTGGCGAAATCCACAGATGCCTGGCTTCACCACGTTCACGGGCACGCTGAACATGTATCTGAAGTCACTTCGACCTGCTGGAAGACACTTGATATTAAATCAACTATGGAATGATTCGAATTCTTCTCTTCGAGTTCAAATCCTGGAAGCTGTGAGCGCATCTGATTGGACTGCCATTGATATTATGCGTATTGGTTTGAATGAAGAATTCCATACGACACTTCTTCTATCCGTCAAACCAGATTCCTTGACTTGGAACCGCGGCTACACTATTGCATTACAATGCAAATCAATATTGGAAGAACATGGGATCCATGATGTTGACTGTGAAATACGTGAATCTGTTGTCACATTATGTGCCGGAGGCTCTCCCACACCAGATTCCACTACTGCTGCCACGGCCAGCACGAGCGACTTCCAACTGTCATCAATGTCCATCGAGGGCAACGGCCATGAGGACATTCGTGCCGATCTAACCGACTGCCTTGGTACCAAAATAGCCATGAAACATATGGATGGTGTAGCTGGTACTAAGGGCCTCTATCTCGCTCTGTCTTCGCCTTCTGTCGAGGATAAGCCCAGCATTGTCGCTCTTACTTGCAGGCATGTGGTAATTTGTCCTAAAACAGAAGGCCAGGAACCATATCGTCGCCAGTCATCCGGGCCTGTTAGAGAAGTCATTCAAGTAGATCAGCCTACTTACCAAAGATCACTGGAGTTACTTCAACGTCACATCCTGGAGTATCGCGAGGGTGGTGACGTTTTCTCTAAAAGTGGTGACGAAGGAGCAGCTGCTGTCTGCTACCAACACGCCGACGACGATATGACACTTGCACGAACCATGGGTCTATACAGTAACCCGTCCTCGAGGGTTTTTGGTCAGCTTCTCTACTCGCCAGATCTTGCATCCACAGAGAAGAAGGGTGGATGGTTGAGAAATTGGGCATTAGTTGAGCTATCGCCCGACAAACACCAGGCTCAACTCACCTCACTCAAAAACAGGGTCTTTGTCACATCCCATGACCATTTCTATTCTCTTTTCGACAAGAATTATCGTGGATGTGAGGGACTCCCGCCACCATCAAGAGCATTAGTCAGGGACCGCCACGTTGAACTACAGAAAGTCGTCGTTCCCATGGAGGAGATATATAATTCACCCCATACAGCTCACTACACTGATGAGAAGACATTGCTTGTGGCCAAATATGGAGGGAGAGGGGGGTTAACGCTTGGCCTTGGTAACCCCCTGAAGTCCGTCGTGCGCTATACAGAATCCCCCTTTAGGGATGGAGAATGTATAAGCGAAGAGTGGGCTATCATTGACTGTGGCAGAGCTACCGGCCGTATGTCGCCATTCTCAACTCTGGGAGACTCGGGTGCATGCGTATGGGATATGGAACGACGCCCTGCTGGAATTTTGATGGGGGGTAATGGTATCAATGGCTTGAACGATATCACATATGCTCAGCCTCTGGAACGCTTGCTCGCTGATATACGTGCCCAAGGCTTTGATGTTTCGCTTGTTTAGAGTGACCCACGGTGTTGGGTTTTCTTTGTCGTGTTCAAAGTTATTGATCGTCGTGTCTTTATCAACTTCATCAATATTATTCATCAATAGCATTAATACAAAAATTTCTTTAATCAGCATGATTCATTATCAACATCGTCATTTATCATCAACAACATTATTTGTCATTGTGCAATTCGGATAAGAGGCTAAATCCTCTGTCGTCGACAAAGGATACAAAGCTTTGGCGCAGATCTGCCGCCGTCGCTATGCAATCACAGAGCCGTCCAATTTTTGGTGGCAGGGAACCCGGCAACAGCAACATCTGTACCTCGCCGGCGAATTGGCCTTCTCGTACAGAGTCTACATGCATCCGCCTCTACATTGGTCTCGTGTTGGGGGTAGAGAATGTCAATTCAGGATACGGCCAACTGCACTGTTGTAAGTATTAGGTTTAAAACAGCTTGTTCAAGCTGAAGTCCTACGGAGAAGCTGCTGGAGGTTCAAGTCGAGAGGCCGGGTGGCCACGATAGACGTTGGGGAGAAAGAAGGCAAGGAAGAGAAGGCGGGATAGAAGACGAAGAGGCAGAATAGGCGTTGTTTTTATTTAAATTACTACCTATCTGTGCGAGCTATAACAACAATTACTGGGTTCATGTGCCATTTCGCCTTTAGACTCTGTGGGGGGCTGAAAAAGATCAGCTACCAGCTGCGCTTGGTTCAACCACACAAGAAGAGGCTCCTTGGTTGCGTATGACTACATGATTGGACGAACATCCGCTCTGCCTGGGCCACATCACCATTTGCTTTTCGATTGATAGAATGATGAATGAGAATATCTCTCTCAAGAGGTCCGTCTCATTGCTTTCTGATACAGTCCTTTGAAGCCAGCTGAGCTGCCCGATGCATTCATTTGTAACCATCGGGAACGGCCCACTTCTGTCCAGCTCCGCTATTCTCCGGCTCCTGAAAGAGCGGCAAGTGACGGGAATAAACTTCTGAGGATGAACAAGCAGGACGTCAGATCATGGTGTTCATATACGTGAATTTTGATGACTTTTGTATATATAATTTAGTTTATTTAAGTAAACGCTGTGCTCTGATTCCCGCACATCCTCTGCAAAGTGATTGTGCCCGAAAGTCTGGTAATTGCCAATATGGGCACCATGCGAATATTGCTTCTAGTTCGAACTGGAATTGACGGATTCAAGATCGCTTACGAAGTATATGTCAACGAAATTGAATGCTCAAGATTAATTATACATAGTGTGGTCAACATAATGGTTGCAAGATACAAGGGCTGCCCAGTACCACGTGGCTAAGTGTACTTGTCTAACTTTTCTACATATCAGCAAATAATAAAATTCCGAAGACAGGAAAATTATGGATTCTTCGACGAGTATAGTTTCCATTCAAGGCATTTTCGCTTGGCAAAGAGCCACATTGTGGTCCTCGGAGCGATGCGAAATCGTCCTTCTCCGAGACTGGGGCTACTATGGAAACTGATGGAAACTTAGTACATTCTGTGCCTCACGAATCGGAGCATTGCCAGATCTCACCAAGAGCTCCACAGCGTTGTTGATAGGAGCCTCCATAAGGCCGCTCATCTTGTTTGGTGATATAGGATGCTCGTCTGTTTTCCTCTTTCCCATACTCAGATTCGTCAAAATGGGAGTCGTGATGTACATGCGGATTCTTAACCAACGACTAGTCACGCTATAATTAATGCCGGACACTGTAGCGGAAGAATGCTACGGGCTTATCGAAGGACCCCTTGCCATACTTGATGTTACTTAGCGCATCTAATATTTGGTATTCGTCAACGTAGCCTTGTTGCGCCGGACAAGGCAATGGGCATTATCCCATCTTGATGGGGAGGCTGGAACACGTGCATGTTGGTGAGTGACATGCCGGAGAATAGTTTGCCGTCAGACAGAAAAAGAATTCTCCCCTTACCTGCGTTTCGCATCCATCAAGCGTTATTGATGTTGGTAGACGGGAGTCGCGGCACAAAGAGCCGATCTATTGGTTTCCAAATGGGACTTGGAGGTATCGGGATTGATGGTGATAATCACCAGTTATCGGCGTCAATATCTAGTGTCACGTCTCGGATCCGATGGCTACATGCACTAGTATCCAGATATTGCCTACCAAAGCACCACTCCACCAACAAATAGCGGCTGCATGTAACGTACAGGCTCCATGTCCCGTAAAAGTGCCCTGGGTAGGGCCTAGGGGTGGGCTGCTGCCCCGCCGCCACAGGCCTGTCAAGCCTATGAGCGCCGACATCTGCAGGCCTGACAGCTGTAGGGTGCATGGCCGTCCCCTGACCGAGACTCACTGATAGTGCTGACAGTCGGCCACGCCGATCCACAACTTCACCGGTATCCTGATGGCGAAGGTCACCACCAACAGCACTGGATCAGCGAGCGGCATCGACTCAATCCGACCACGTGCGTACGGAGTGCCAGCAGGGCTTTGCTATCCTTTGCCTCTCCAGAAAGTTTTTCTTTTTTGCTTCCCATCTCCCCACCCCGGACGACATTCGGTCACGCATTAGGCTTCTAGATGGCACGGCTTATCCGACTGAACTAGGTACCCAAGGTAAATGAAGGCTGGATAAGCAGTGGCACGTGTTTGTCGGGATAGCTGACTTCTGGGCGCAATACACACACTATGCCTGGGCCTATACTTTCGTCTCGGCGATGGTGCCGTGGATCGAACGATAGTGCTGATGAGATGGATAATTTTCATGGAATGCCATTCACTTTTGCCCAGTGTACCGTCAAAACGTGGTCGAGGATTTGCCCGCCAGACCGCTGGGGCTAAATCTCCATCCCGTCAGCCACCTCTTTTTGCGCGCCGAAGCTACTGACACATGCACCTTAGTCAGTTTGTGCACGGCAACTTCGTTTGGATGCGCTTTCCAGGTTCTCCATGTTATCGACGGAGGGTACAGAGCACCAGGCGGGCAGGAGCGAAGGCGGCTTGTACCGGTCCTTATCCCCTGCCTGCGCGGGTGCCTCCATACCCCGTATCAATACCTCAAGCATTAACGTACTAAGGTACGGAGCAGCTGTACCTAATGCAGTCCGTTATTGTGGGTTCTCTGCCTGTTTCCCCTCATTCTGACTGCTCTGACCAGATCATCATCACCAGTCCACAGATCCTGTCGGTAGGGACGAGCCGACGGAGGAGCGCGCAGGAGCATGAGATCAATTACCAACTCTGGCATCCGGGTGCAGTAGCTCCCTTACAAGCGAATGCAAAAAAAAAAGAAGGAAGAACGGAAGAAAGAAAAAATAATTAAATGAGCCACCAAAGACCCTGGCCCGGCTTGCATCACACGTCATGACAACCAGCCTGCCGTCTCTTCCACCGCCAGCCATTGGGCGTTGCAGCATCGCGCACATGGTCCGCCCATCCTGTGCTCTGGCATCCACCGAATCCAGCGATATCTGCGGTTCGCTACCCCAGTCGACTGATTGGGGTGGGGCTAAAAAAGTTCGGATCAAGGCTCCATGACCAGTTAGTGCGTCTGCATTTTTCGTCTCTCGCTGCAATCCGCAAGCATGTGGTGTGGACTCAGACGGCTGCGGGCTAACGCTCGTTGGGGAAACTGGCCCAGAACTGGATCAGAATCATGTCCATCGCCTCGGCGTAACCCAGCGATCGCCTCGATATCAAATAGCCGATGGCACCCCTTCGAAATGCTGCAGGCCTTCATCCCTCCCAAAGCCCAAGTTCTCGGTCCGTCGCCAGTGAACCGCCCTCTCTGCCACTGACCTGCCCTCCTCGCGGTCGTCTTGAGAGGCTTCTTCCTGTCTTTCTTTGGTCGTCTTCCTTTTCAACTGCACCGATAACGATAATACTCGGCGATAGGAAGCAGCAGCAGCACCAGCAATCATGGAGCCCGCCATTGAAGTCGGCCGTCGCCGCCAGACCTTCTTCCAAACGGCCCTGCCCGTCTTCGCCTGCGGTGCCGGTCTCTTCTCTGATGGTTATGTCAACAACGTCATTGGCTCCGTCAACACCGTCTTGAAGCAGGAATATGGTACCGTCTACACCTCGTCCAACGCCAGCAAGTATGTCGCCGACATTGCCTTTGTCGGTACCGTCGTCGGCCAGCTCCTCTTCGGTTTTCTGGCTGATCGCTGGTCTCGCTCCAACTCCCTGCTTGCGTCTACCGTCATCCTCATTGTCTTTACGGCCTTGGCCGCCGGCTCTTACTGGCACGGTCAGCCCGTCGGCATGTTCAACATGCTGACAGCTTGGCGATTCTTTGTCGGCATCGGTATCGGAGGTTGGTTCCATCCAGAAAGCGCCCACTTATTTATCTGCAGCTGAAGTTGGGGTTCTAACGTGGCTGTAGGCGAGTATCCCGCTGGAAGTGTGGGTTGCGCCGAGACCAGCGGCGAGCTCAAGTCTGGCACTCGTAACCGGTGGTTCATTCTCTTCACCAACACCATGATTGACTGGGGCTTCGTTATTGGTGCCTTTGTTCCTTGTAAGTCACGCATGTCCAGTCTCCCATGGCTATACTTCCATGAAGAAACCAGCCTACTCACTGTCTTCACGTCCCGCAGATGTCGTTGCTGCCGCCACGCACGATGGCCGTCTGAGCACCATTTGGCGAACCTCCCTCGGCATCGGTGTCGTTTTCCCTCTCATCTTGTTTGTCCTCCGTCTAAGGCTCAGGGAGCCCGAGGAGTTCTCCAAGGAGTCCATGCGACACAAGACACCCTACCTGCTCGTCCTCCGCTTCTACGGTTTCCGACTGCTCGCTGTGAGCGTCATCTGGTTCCTCTACGACGTAAGTGTCAGATACGAGCTTCTTTGCATTGATTTGCTCTCTAACTTGGCGCTTAGTTCTCCTCCTATGCTTTCGGCATTTACTCATCGTCTATTCTCGCTGGAATCTACTCCAGTACTGCTCCCCTTACCACTGTTTTTGGATGGAACACCGTCATCAACCTGTTCTACATTCCGGGCACGATGATTGGAGCTTTCGTTAGCGACTACATCGGCCCCAAGTACACCCTCATCATTGGTGTCTCTCTGCAGGCCATTGTTGGCTACATCATGGCCGGTGTTTACGACCAGATTTCCAAGCACATCGCCGGCTTCGCTGTCGTGTACGGTATCTTCCTCAGTCTTGGCGAGCTTGGTCCCGGCAACAACATCGGTCTCTTGGCCGCCAAGACGTGCGCCACTGGCGTTCGTGGCCGCTACTACGGCATCGCCGCTGCCATCGGCAAGATTGGCGCCTTTGTCGGAACCTGGGTCTTCCCTCACATCGAGGCAGCCGGTGGTAACAACCCCACCAAGGTCGCCCAGTACCCCTTCTGGGTTGCCTCCAGCTTGGCACTGTTGTCTGCCCTTATTACCTTCTTCTGCATTCCCAATGTTGGCCAGGATACCATTACTGAGGAGGACCGCAAGTTCCGCGAGTACCTTGAGAGCAAGGGCTGGGACACTGCCCAGCTGGGTTTGGGCAAGTCGGATTCTGTGCCCACTTACAACGAGGAGGAGCACGTTATGCAAAAGACGCTGTAAAAGCCTAAACACTATATGTTAATAATATTCTTCAGCAGCATAAACTTTGAATGCTACAAAAAAAGGCATGAGCGACGAAGTGACTGCAGTTGTCTATATTGTGATGTTAAGTGACATGGTGAATTATGCTTTTACACAGCCCAACCTTTCCACCAGAGATTGACGCTGGGTAGCAACTCCCGAGCTGTTCAAAAAGACAACGTAGGCTTTACCACATACTTTACTAGGTACAACATGATGAGGTACACAGTTAACGGCTGAATTATACAGGCATCCATCAAAGCTCGAGCTAGCGAAGCACCCGGCGCCGAATCCGCGGTGTCTGAACTGTCCTATACGAGCCAATGATGAATGACTTGCATGAAAAGTTCAAACCTAATGGAGGCGATTCGGCCGTGGCGCTACCATGATTCATCTAGAAAATGGCTTAATGCCTAGATCGCATTCGCCTATCGATCTGGCCCGGTCCGAGGCTCCAAAGCCATCCGAGCCTCCCGAGATTGCGTCTGCATAGTCAGTTGCGGCTGAAGATGGGCCGTATAGGGGCGCCATTGCAAGAAAAGATGTGATTATATTAGCTCTACTCGCTTAAATATTGGCTAAGACATATCGCATCTTATAAAATGATTGAAGGGTAATAGTCTAGTTTCTAACAAAATTCGCTAGGTATATCAAATTAGAAGATAGACGGCTTAAGTCCAGTCCCTCAAGCATCGTCCACACGGAACAGCGCCAAAGACAAGGCATCTCCCAGCACAGACGTCGGCGGCTTCTTATGAACCGTAAGCATTCTGCTCAGACTGATTTCTCCTCCCGGTGACGGTGATCTCGCCCTTGATACCCCTTCTCCAGGAACCGATAGATTCCTGCTATGTCGTACGCTCTGGGTGGCGTTACTCCTCCTCAAGCCTGCAGACTCACCTCCCGCACTGAGACTGTCTGCTCCGGGCGGCATGAGGGACATGGGCCTGGCTTTGCCGCCCTTGGGTGCTTCGAACCTTGCCGATGAGGTCGGTCGGTCTTGGTCTCGAGGCGGAGGCGCGGCGCGGCTCTCTTTGCTTCTTTCGTCCTTCAAAAGGCCCCATAGGTTGTTGAGCCACTTTTGCTTCTCGTCGGCCTTCATGGAGCGTATCGGCAAGACTTCAGCGCCGGCCATTTCTCGCGTCGGCCAGGGAAAGCTGACGGCCATTTCTTTCAGCGTCAAGGCGTCGAGCTGGCGCAGCACGATGCGGATCTGCGGCTCTACGTTGTCGACAAAGTCGTACGACCAGTCGTCTCGTCGCTGTAGGCGATCCGCGATCTGCGTCATGGCGCCGATGAGCCACTCTATGGCTACGTTGTCGGGTACGCTGTTGGCTTTCTGGAGAAGCCAGCCGAGCATTTCGGGCGAACCCGATTGGTTGAGGATAGGGATGCTGCGCTTGTCGTGCTCACGGCCTTGCAGCTTGAGGATAAAGTCGTTGTATTCCTTCAGGGCATCGATGGGCATGCCGATGAACTTGCCGTTGTTCAGCGCATGCACAAGCTCGTCTCCGAGGGCCAGGCCAGCTTTGATGCCGCTGTTCAGGCCGCGGCCGGGCCAGAAGTGGACCGTCATGGCTGCGTCGCCGGCTACCGCGACGAGGGCGTGTGGCCGCTTGACGTTGATGGAATCTTGGGGCGGTAGCAGCTGGACGCCTTCCCTTACGGCTTGGACGACGATGGGGATGCGTACGACGTTGATGACTTCGCTCTCTTTGAATCCAAACAGCTTGAGGCCGTCTGAAATTGATGTCCATAGTGGGCTTTCCCTGTCCTCGGATGGTGCAAAGACCTGGCTGGGTTCAAAGCCTTTAGGAATACTGCCGTCGGGGTTCCGTAAACAGCCTGGTCTGCCAAAGTGAACGGGTTGGCCATCGACTGAAAGCATCTTGTGCCACTCTTCTTCAGTGAGCTGCATGTTCAGGTATCCACGCCCATCGTGATCACTCGCATTCAGCAGATAGCGTGTCTGTCCTAAAGTGAGAAAGATGTTGAGAGGTTGTGACCATGGCAATCCCGCGGGACGATCAAAGGCCAAGCCCAGCGCATAACTTCTGCCTCGCTCATTTTCGTATCCATGGAAATATGACTGCCGCACCCATGAGGCAGCACCGTCTGCGCCGAGAAGAACATGGAAATCACCCACTTTGGCCAAATCCTCCCTTGTGACGCCTTCACAGTGCAAGTGAATGACCCCCTGGAATTCCTGATCTTGCACCCTCTTAAGGAATCTGTCCTCGACTTTGCGGATCTGGATATTGGCGGAGCCGGGCCACACACGCTCGGGTCGGCCTGCAAAGAGCGCCTGGTACGATGCCTTGCTGAGAAGCCTTGTGACGGAGTCCTGGAGCGTGACGACTTGGTCTCTTCGTCTGGCGTCTGGAGGATAGTCGACAATCGTAGCGCCACTTGGTAGCTGCTTTCGTATCCAGCGCTTCTCATACATGTGAACTTCGACACTACCGGCGCCTTTCTCTGCCAGAGAGATGGCTGATGCCAGAGCTGTTGGGCCGCCTCCTATGATAGCGACTTTTAGTCTTCCGGCGGGATACTTGTAGATGGAAACATCGCCGGTTGGTAATGGGTTGAGATTTCTCTCCAAGGTTGGGTCGAAAAAGAAGTCGACGACAGCCCTCGTCCGGTCTGATAGAATGAGTTCTGGAACGCGAGCTTTGAGAAGCATGAAGCGCACAGACTGCATCAATGGCGTCGTAGCAAAGGAGCCATGCGAGTTTCCAAATATTCTGTTTTGTATCGCCGCAGCCAAAGCTTGTATAGTTCTGTTTTGTGGATTCGCAACAATAGCACGCAGCTCTTCAAGAATCTTCGGATCAGGCGTCATGTTCGCCATGCGCAGGAGAAAGATGCGAGCGCGGTCGAACTCCGACCGATCGTCGACTGGACCGCCATTAGGTGTGCCCCAGGCCTCTTCGTAGATTTTGGGGAAGATGATGTCGTTGAAGGAGGGAGCTTCGGGGTTGACGCTGGCGCTGCGACGGCGGAAGGGAATGGCGCTGAGGGAAGAATTCGGCATGATGGCGAGATACTTTTAATGATGGTATATGATGGAAAGGATATAAGTGCAGCCCTTGAGGGGGGCTCGTATGGATGTTGATTATGATATAAGAGAAGATTAACTTCCCCGAAGGAAGAGAAGAAGGAATCTTCAAGCAGGTAATGCAACGTCGACACAGCCCAACCTCAAGCGCGACAATGAACAACTAGCGCCCTCTTTTTGTAATTGTTGCCCATATACATGAGTGATAAGATCGCAGATGAGATCCTAAACCCGCGAAACGGGATAGTGCTGACGGCGGAGACATTAAGGCCAAGGCTAAGTGCGAATAGACTAGATCATCGCTTACGAGCCAAGCTTTGGAATCCACAAATTTGCATGGATTGAGATGAGGATAGATCTTACAATGCTACAGAATCTTGGGATAATAGGCAAAAAAACAAGAGGGCTCTGCGACAATAGAGGGAACTCCAGCGCTTAGTTCCAGGACCCAACCCTCAACAGCCTGTTGGCTGTACTATTCCTATTCATTCTACGGAGTAGTTTAACGAGGCTGTGGCATGGCGTAGGAAGCAGGGGAAGATAAAAATAGCTCGCCTTATGGCTCCTTTGACCAAGCACACGCTTTCGGCTGGGTGCATGTGGCTTGTGCCAAAACTAGGAGGGAGACTTGGCGCCAACAGATATTGGGCTTTGGGAAGAAACAGTTGGCGCGAATGTAAGGCTTAGGAAACGGTCCCAAACTAGCGCTTTGTTGTCAAAGCTCCTCCTCGTACTAGCCGAATAGATGGGCCACGTCCTAAACGAGACAAGGATGGGAAGCCTAAGCCCAAGGAAGAAGAGGCAGCATGACAAAAAGTTCCCAAGCTCAAGTTGATTCGGGCAACGCCTGGTCACTGTTGGGGGCCGTGAGAGATATCAGGTGGGCATCCTATGAAAGCCCTTGTGGTCGACAATAGGTGTGGCTGAGCTGACCACTGGCTATACACCCAATATGCAACACATATTTATAATATTAAGCTCGTGTGTTCCGAGTTTGAAAAGTGTTTGTGACGTTTCACTTGTGGTTGGCGGCGGCTCAGCAGCTTCGTAATCGTGATACCGAATCCGCTGGTACACTATCACAGCAGGATCACGGGTGAAGATACGTTAATGAAACATATACGTGTGCAATTCGCTACAGACTATCGAACATACAATACCGAGACGTCGCATTTACTAGCTGCAATAGCAGCGCTCACTCATCTCTAGCCTTGACCTTGCCGTCTTGACCTCTTCTCAACGTCTTGCCGCCTCTTGCGCCGGTCATCTTGCCCTCATCCAGCGCTACCTGGCCGTTTACCAAGACGAATCTGATACCCTTGCTCGGCAGCTTGGGTTCTTCATGCGTTGCAAGATCCGCGATGGTCTCCGGGTCGAACAGGACAAGGTCGGCAGCCGAACCTTCGGCGATGAGGCCGCGGAAGGGATAGACGGATAGGCGCTTCGCTGGACGAGAGGTGAGATGCGCAATCATGGCGGGTAGGGGGATGAGCGACAAGTCTCTGGAATAGTGGCCTATTCACACATACTCACGGTCAGTTACGGTAACCGGCACAAACGAATGGTCACTTGCGTGTACTCACCTAAATACCGGGGAAACGTCCCGTAGGCGCGCGGATGAAGCGTCTTGCCGTGCAGAATGGCATCGCTTCCGCCCATATGTACCCGATGCTGCATGATTTGCCTCACATTCTCCTCGTTACCCACGTGCATTATGACGCTAGTTGCGAGCTTGTCCTTGCGCAGAAGGTCAAACGCGACCTCCATAGGTGGCTTTCCTAACGATCGAGCGACTTCTGCCACCCTAAGACCTGAATAAGATGCCAGCGACGGATCGCTGGTGGCTCCAATCTGGATTTCTTCCCAGTTTGTGGGAATGCCGTGGCCGCCGTCACAGCCCGTCACTTCGACAGCTACGCGAATCTTCTCTCGCGTCTCTGCGTCTTCTAGCCTCTTGAGCGTTTCGGAGGGGCCGCCTGAAGAGGCCCAGCTGGGCAGTAGGGCGGCGAGAGTTGTGCAGCCGGGGAGATACGGGTAAGTATCTAGCGTCACGTCGATGCCTTTGTCCAGCGATTTATCAATCATGGATATGAGGACGGGAGCTTTGCCTTTGTTTTCTGAAAAGTTTAACGTTGCGTGAGTGAGGTCTATATTGAGCAGCTGTTAGATATCCCCTCTATGTGTGATGGTTCGCAGGGTACGTGATGCAAGAGGACGTACGGATAGGGCATCCTGTGGTCTCGCCCAGCCCGAGCATCTCGGCGTAGCTCTCTATGGCTTGAAATCCATAGCTGCGATGATGCGGAGCATAAAATGCACCCGGATATTCTTTTGCCAGTGCTCCGCAGAGGGCGGCTAGCTCGGACGTCGAGGCGTACATGCCAGGCGTGTAAGTGAGGCCGCTGCACAGATAATTAGCAGCAGCACGTTAGATACTGCGAAGATAGTTAAACACTCACCTGGACATGCCGACGGCACCTTGGGCCATTGCCTCGTGCAGAAGCTGGATCTGCTCCTGAATTTCTTCGGGTGATGCCGGCGTATCGTAAGGGCCACATGCAAGCAACCTCAGATTGCCCTGAGGTACCAACATGGCCACGTTTGTTGCCGTCTTGTTCCGTTCTAGACAATCCAGGTACTCACCCACCGTTTGCCATTCAAACATGCCTATGCCGTTGAGTGTCGTGCGGCATTCCTCGTCAGTGGGATTGCCGTTCCAGCCCGCAATCTGCTCTCTGATGGCTCTAAGCTGGGCCTGGTTGCGGATTGGGGCGTAGCAGATGCCATCCTGGCCGACGACTTCAGTCTATTGATTGAGTAACGGTCAGCTATTCATTATCTCAACTTCATACAATCCAAAATTGCTTCAAAGTACAAGACATCTATAGCAAAGCGTGTGACCCCCAGTGTTGAGAGAGAAGCGTACTACGTCCCTCACAGTGGGGGTACTTGGTGGGGGTTACAATCATCACGGTATGGAATGCCCTACCGTGCAACCCTGAGTGATCTTGGCTTCATGATCTGGATGTGTGAGAAGATAAAGGTCGGAATGGGCATGCATATCTATGAACCCGGGAGACAGAACATGACCCTTTGCCTCGATTCGTCGAGCTGTCGAGGATGGCTCAATGGAACCTGGGGTCCCGATTTTGGTGATCAGGCCGTTTGATACCAGCACATCAGCCACGAACGGCTCTGCCGATTCATCGCCGGTAATGACAGTGGGCGACTGGAAAAGAATTTCGGTAGCCATGACGGGTCAGTTCACAAATTGTTTGCAAGATTCAAAAGTATATGATATGATCCCAGAAAGAATGTGAAATAAATGAAGATTAAAGATGAGAGTGAGACTCGAGATGAATTGCTCCGTTTTGCGGAGAAGCGCCAAACCCCCACTCACTCATTCTTTAGTCATGAAGCAGAAGCTCTTGATTTATGGAAGAACCCCCAATATGAAAGCACTAATAGACTTTATTTCTCATCTAGACTAGAGAAGGATTGTGTAGCAGCTGACGTCCTGATAAAATTCCCGGTATTTCAGCTTTCCCAAATAGGTAAATTAAATCGGAAAGAGAACATCGTATAATCTCACCATGCCTTAGCCTCCAGTTACCCCTCACGGATTTGTCGTCGCTTGTAAGTCTACCCTGAAGAAAAACCACTGGTTTTTGCGAGCAATGAGGGACGCTGATAATGTCGTATATCATGGCAATTGTCACTGCGGTCGCTACCGATTTCAGGTATCAGTACCGAAGATCACTTCTGCCATTTCCTGCACCTGTAGCCTTTGTATGAAAAAGGGATACCTTTGGCTTACTCCTGTAGAGCAGGAGTCATTTAGGGTGGTCAGGGATGAAGGGTTTCTTACCGAGTATGAGAGCTCTACCTTGAAGGACAAAGTATGACTCTCGTTATTTCCCTCCCCTTAAAATTCAGGTGGGAATGAACTGTGCATGCGCCTTATAGAATAATTGACACCGATGTTTTCTAGTTTTGTCGTTATTGCGGGAGCGGCATTGGAGGCGAGCATCTCACCGGTCCGTTGCGGGGCCAGTTCTCCATCAACATCCGAACACTTCGGGAACCATATGTCAATCCCTTTACGCTTGAGTGGGTTCACAAGACTTTTGTTTATCTGTTAAGAGGGGAGAGTGCTCAATATCCATAGGTCTGCAACAACCATAATCGACGCTCAAGGTGATACCAGGAGTATAGAGCCTTTGATCGATTCCTCAGATGGGCTGCCTGCGAAGCATACGTTTTCGTGTCATTGTGGGCGCGTACGAGCCGCTTTACTCAGCCCAGTGGAGGGTGAAGAGTTGAAAGAAGACAATTGTAGCAAATGCGTTAGGGTATGACGGCTACGACACTGGATTTAGTCTGTGTATGGATCAAGTTGGCTTTGCTAACGTCAGTGTACCTAGACGGCATATATCGGCGTATACCCGACCAAAGATAAGGTCCGAATCTACAGCCGAGATCAAGTTTTCGAATACCTTCCGGGCCGCAAGTTCAGTGGCTCCACGTTTTGCAAGACTTGCGGCGTCCATGTCTACACCAATGTGTACGGCCCACCCATAAGCATCTTTGACAGACTGCCTCCGGAGAGGAAGGAAAAGGCCTTGGAGGTATATCGTAAAAACATGTCACTCCAGCCTCTGAATGTGCGGACGATGGATGGTGTCAGTTTAGACGCTCTTCGATCGCTAATTAAAAGGGAAGATGAAGGAACAGAGGGATATGAACTTGATCCGTAGTTGTTAGAGCAGCATACTGCATGCATATGCACACTGTTTTTATCCAATAAAGTCTTATGCTTGTCTTGTCATATAAGAAGTATCTTCTTATCGGCTTGCGAGAGATCTCTTCTCGCGGTTCCAGAAGGATCGTAGAACAAACAACATGGCAAGCATACATACGTCAAGCGCAATAGACCAGTTGTACCCAACGAGGTAGCGTGGCGCATCAACAGTCTTCCATACACTATATCGGTAATTAGTCGCGACTCAGCCGGCTTTATATATCAGGGATCCCGAATTGACTTACAACAACGGTAGCCATGCACCAAATGTGTTTCCGATGGTATTCATGCTACTAAGCACAATTGCCCGCTCCTCTGCGTTGCCGGCGCAAATCTCGTTTGCCCAAGCGTATATGACGGCCGCAATACCGTCCGCAGAGCCTGACAAGAAAAAGGCAAAAAACTTGAGGCCCTTGGGCACATTCCAGATGGCGAGTACCACGCCTGCGAAAATGTTAAGCAAAGCCGTCGCCGCAATTAGAATTACTTTGGCATCATAAATGTCCGACAGTACTCCGCAAGTGATTGAAGATACAATTGTCACTGCTGGCAAGACAGTCGTGATTGTGTTGATGCTCTCGACACTGTATCCTTCGGCTTTCAGCCAGAGAGGTAGGCCGCTGTTGGAAGAAATGCCATCGGCTTGCGAAAAGAAGAAGGCGAAGGACACCAATATCCAGAAATGCCAGCCAGAAAGAACTGTCTTGATTACAGATAGTGTAAGTGGCTTCCGAGGTTGACGGTTCTCCGCTGCCATTCGCTCCCTAGCCAATTGGATATCGCGTTTTGTCAAAATAAAAGGCTTGCAATTATCTGGATGACCAGGCAGAGTGATGAACCCGAGAACAGCGACTGGGATCGTGCAAGCAAAGCCTTGTCCCTTCGTTTTAGCCCTATGTTTTGGGTCTATCACCGAGTATAGTCACTTACAGATGATATATAGCCAGCGCCAGCCTGCAATTCCATATCTGCCGTTGAGATGAGCATACGCTCCGCTCTGTATGTATCCAGAGCTCATGCTGCCGACCTGGCTTGCAATAAAAAACAGGGCACCTCGTCGGCTTAACTCTGAACGCTTGTACCAACATCCGAGATACCATTGAACGGCTGGGAAGAAGAGGCTTCCAGCTGCACCAATGAAGAAGCGGAGTATGTATAGCTGGTGCACGTTATTGACCTTGTACTGGGCCAGTGTCAATATTCCCCAGATCAAATCAGCGCCGGGAATAAAATATGCAGCCGAGAATCGAGTCATCTGCGATTGGAATTAAGCCACTGCTTAAGATGAAGCGCATGAAACCTTTGCATGCGGGAGATGGTCTTACAAGTACTGTTAGAGGTATCTGCAGCGTGATGAACCCGACCCTAATGATGCACATCAGCAACAATTATACCACGTCTCACGAATTGGCATAAGAATACTTGCATATAAGTCGTGTTGAGGTAGTTGAGCTGGTTTCCGTATAGCTTCAAGTCCTCCTTCATACCACTCACATACGCCGTGCTTGTTGCAGACGAATCAAGCACCTTGGCCCAATAGGCGAGGAATACAAAAACCATGATTAAGCCATCCAACTTCAAGATCAAACGGCGCTCTTCTGGGGTGTCACTGGGCGAAAACCATTGGTACCATTTCTGACGCGGTGTATCTACAATCGTCGGTCTGTTGGGCAAATCATTCCCTGTCTCCGTTGCTGATATTTGAACTGACTCCTTCGTTCCGCTCATGTTGACCGTGTCTAAATGAGATGGCAGAGGGGATTTCTTGAAAAAATAGAGAATGAAATGGCTACTGCAGCATCAATTGCCATTTTCGGCTTATTGGATACTTCTGGATGGCAGACTGCCATCGTACATTAATACCACATACGAGCCGGCATCACGCAATTCGGCAGTTTTATGGCGCCGCCCGCTTAGTTGATATATTTCCCTTGCAAGCTATTAATTGACTGGTCCGCGCTTGAGGTATGCCAACAGCATCTTCCACTAGGCCGTTCGGCTAAAGGGTTAATATATGCCAATATAGGCCGAGCCTTCAGGCCATATAGCGTTGACTTGTGTAACCGCAATATTGCCATGACTATGTACGCATATTACCGATGCTGTGGTACCTTTTATTCACATTTGTGATCCGCGGGTTTACTTCAGCTCTTGATATCTCTGGACCCCTTAAGACAAGAAGATGGAATTCTTATAATTTGAGGCGGGCCGTTGCTTTGTATCAAAATATTCACATATTGTGAAAGCATTACTGGTGTCCTGGACTAGGTGGCAAAGCTCCAGTATCCCAACTCTCTGGCTCCGGTCCCAAGACGAACTCGAGAAGTCCGCCTTTTGCAATGTCGCTATGCTCTAGCCAGCTCTTGTTCCATGCCTTTCCATTCACCCTCAAACTCTGGACAAAGTAGCTCTCGTTCGACAGCCCTTCAGCTGTGATTCTAAGAGTGTAGGAACCTCCGACAGAAACAGAAATGTCTTCAAACCAGGGCGATAGGATAAGGTATACCGGCTGTGTGACTACGGGATACAGACCAAGCATCTGCCAGAGCATCCAGCTGTCCATGGCTCCAGCGTCGCTATTTCCTGGAAGACCGTTGGATCCAGCAAAGTAATTCTCGTTGATGTTGATCCGAGATTGATTCACGGCTTTGTATTGTCGACCTTGTAGGTAGTTGTATAGGAATGGAGTGCCGAAGCTAGGCTCGTTTCCTAAGGCGATTTGAACATGTATATTAGAAACGAATACGGTTATGAAGAAAAAGAATGAGAGCAACATCGATGCACACTCACCTGGGTTAAACAAAGTCGTTCCTGATGCAACCCCAACTCCCAAATCTACTGTTCGGAGATTAGGTACAAACATCAGGTCAAGTCTCTCTTCTGTTGCTTCTGGACCGCCCATCCTTTCAATGAGCTCTTGCATGTCAAACGGAATTGTCCATGTGTACTCTATACAAGAATTAGTTGGCCAGTGGATAAAAAGTGTATCGGGCACTCCATACCCCAAGGGAGCCCTTCAGTTGTAAAGGACGTGTTTTGCGGATTGATCGTAATCACTGTTCCATTTGGATACCGAGGACCGAGGAAGCCCGACGTATTGTACTGATTCATCTCAGCATTCCACAGATTCTTCCAGTTCCTGGAAACATTCTGTCAGAATACAAAAGGCTGATGCTCATACACATGTACCTGGATGTGGGCTTACCCTGATCTATTGAAGAACTTTTCGTAATCGCTCGGCGCTATACCCTTGGCTATTTGGCTCACTGCAAAGTCATTGAGAGAGTATTCAACTGTGCGACTAATACTTGATGAGTACGTTGTTGAGACATATCCCAAGTTCACCCAATCTGGAAGCGCACAACGGCCTTGATTGTCCGTGCAAGTTAGATCCTCTGGGTCATAGTTAGGAGGCGGGACAACTGATGCGTCGGTCCATACGGCCTTGTAGCCATCGTCCCAATTGATACCATCCGTATAACCCTTGACATAGGCATCAGCTAGGACGTTATCCGCATTGCTTCCACCTTGAACCTTTCCGTTGTGATTACCGCTACGGCCGTCTGGCATGAAGCCAACGTGCCTCCAGATATCAATAAGAGAGCGCACCATGTCAATGCCACGCTGTGTCTGCACGAGAAAGTAGAAGCTGTTCAGACACCGGAAAGTGTCCCAAATAGTATAGTAGTCGTCGTAGTAAGGCTCTGTAGAATTCCAATGCGGATTTTCTCCTGTTCGATCAGAAGGCATTTGATGCATGCGGTAGAGGGCAGAGTAAAACAATGTCAAGCGTGTGTCATTCTTTGCAGAATCCTGTATGGATATCTTGCTAAAGACGTTTTCACTCCACAGCTTCTTGGTTGCCTCGGCCGTATCATTGAGCGTCCAAGATGGAATCTCCGACTGAAATGTGCAAGCCTTTTCAACGGAGATGAATGAGACCCCAACCTTGGACTTGACGACCGCCGTATGAGAAGGAAAACTGAAAACAGCCCCAACCCTGTTACCGTAGTCATCGCCATCTCGGCCTCCCTGGATTCCATTCGGGTTTGTCGATGCGTTGCCCCAAGTCACCGGAGTAGAAGGGCTGGGGGGACTGTCTGGGGCGTTCCACGGACCGGAGAAATACTGCCAGCTAGACGGTCTTGAGTCGAAATCATTGCAAAAATAGATCTTATAATCCGATCCTAAAAGCCGTTTAGTGTGAGGCAGAAGGCTCAGAATCTTTTGATTCACTCACCTACTCCCCAATTAATCCCTGTGCCTCCCCAGCCACCCCTCCAGACACCCCAGCCTTGCACCCTCTGTCCGCTGTTCTTTACCTCAATCTGGCCATTGCTGTAGGACTGAGACTTGATGAACTCAGCCAAGGACGGCAGGTTATGGGACACATCAAAGAGAACGATGCGATCGGTATTATCTGGATAGGTGTATTGTATAATACCCGCGTGATTGGATGCGGATAGCTCTACCGTAACGCCATTAGCTAGATCAGAGCGGTAATATCCCACGGACGCTCTATCCATGGCGATCCGTGGCTGCTGATAAGTGGCATTGTCGAGGACATTGACTCCCGACAAAGTTGTCAATGGCATGTGTCCCACAACACCATACTTGGAGGCACCTCCTACGCCGCACTCGTGAAAGCAAGTGAATGCAGTGACTTGAAACCCCTATCGTCAGCTTTCATTCAATAATATGAACTGAGTCGACACCTACCATTTCCATCTGGAGTATACCCAGCGAAAGCGTTTGTACTCGGATCTAGCTCGGTAGTGTCTGGCCCAAGCTTCACAACGCCAAAAGGCACAGACACGCCAGGAAACGTGTCGCCAGAGTTAGCACCAGTACCATCAGGCCCCGTTGTGCCAATGAACGGATTGACATAGACTGAAAGATCTTCACTCGGAGCTGGCAGTGCGGAGACGCCTAGGCTTGCGGCAAAGATGCACGCAGCTACCGAAGATAGCATCTTGACAATTCGCCTCAGTGCGCCGGTAGCTCCAGCGATCGACGACTCTCAGTACCTTCAATGATACCCGAGTAAAGATCACCACATTTATATCAGCTGGAGACGGATAAAGGTAGCTGGAGGTTTGACATCCATATCCGGGGCTAGAGTAAACGTGGGGTTGTCGATGATCCGGGGTATGCTCTATCTAGATTGATCAAGTGCCTTTCTGCATACATTGTGCCGACGGCTTTTTGAATGAAGGTGTACCTCTTCAAATCCTAGTTGTACACTTTTACCGACGCGTGGAAGAATTTTGAAATACAACGTCTAATAGGAGTCATGCTCAAGGCTTCCTAAGCTCTTGGGCAATAGAGCGTACTGATCAATGACTATGCTACGATATCCTAGTGATTGCGTAGAAGCGAGGATTCAGCCAGAAAACAATGCCGAATTCAGAAATAAAGACAATCTGATGGCCGATCCAATGTTCGAATCCTAGTGCCATGCTTCTGCACTTACTCCGCTTTAGTCCAAATAAAGCAATGATATTCCCTGCCATTTCCGATGGTTTTTATAACCAATTTGACGTCGGTTCATATGTCTTCAGACGGATATAGTCACGGATACAGTGCGGAGTATCAGATGCTTTCACATAAAGCTGCCTCACATTATAGTCATGGACTCCAGGCCCCGAACCGGATAAACCATGTGAAGTGATATCAAATATTGAATAGTTTTGATCGTGGTGATTCTCGCACGGAATAACGGCTTCCAACATGGTTAGCCTCGGATATCAATTGACCCACAGCACACTGTCTATCGCGAAGCAAGGAGGAGGTTTCAGTTTCTCATTCAATCAACTTGTAACACTATTTGGAAAATCATATTGAATGTGACGTCTGAGAAGGCGCAGGTGGTAGCAAATACTCTGAAATGTCTCTCCACGATGTCTACTGGCCGCGACCGCATGGTGTTCATAACTGCGATAGGAAAGCTAAACAGCCAATGTATGGCGGTTGCCATTGCGGTATCCTCAGAGCTTGACCTCGAAGAGACAGTAATAGCGGCGTACATAGGAAACAGATAGGGAAGAAGAAGATTTCAGACAAAATTGCTTGCTTCATCGGCAATAATTCTGTTCCGGAAGATGGAAGCTAGACTAGCTAAGCATGCGCGTGCTACGGATACCTCTGTGGCTGAGGCAACAAAAGAGGTCTGAGCTGAGTTATCAGTAAGAAGAATTGCTAAGCCGGCCACATAGAGCTGCCACATTGTAGGGCATCTAGTAGGGATGGGCATATCCGGATTCTGGAAACTGAATTGGAGCATTCTTCATGAAACGCAAAGTATCACATCGAGGTGAAGTCGGTGGGTAGCTCTGATAAAAGCGAACTTCGCGTTACAAGTGTTTTCCTACTCCTCGTAGGACTAACGAAATATATCATGAGAAAACTACTTTGTGAATGCCCAAAGGTAGCTCTAGATGTTGAAACACCCTCTAGTACGTCTTTTCTCATTCAGCTAAATCTCCGTTGTCCAAGCATGAGATCCATGTGCACCAAAAACGATATCAGATAGCCAGCCTTTAATCAGGAGAGCATACGATGCAGACCCCGCGGCTGGAACCGGAATTGGTATATCCTTTCCTCTATGGTGAATGAGCTCGGTTGGTGCGATGAAGTACTGGCATCTATTTGTCAGTTTTCCCTCTCATGAATTGAAGGTGTAAAGTTCAAGTATCAACTCACCGCAGTACCCGCAGCAAATGCTTCAATCAATCGTCCTTCCTCCACAGCCTCACGTATGTCCTCTATAGAAAAGTCTCTCTCAACTGCATTCAAAGGAGCGAGCTTCCGCCCACTGTGTTCCCAAGCCGAAGGATCGTTACGATTCGACCGTACCAGGTCCAGTACACTGTAACGCGTTACGCCTTCCAGAATGGTGCCATTATCCAAGCCAGCAGTAACAAGCTCGACATCGCCATCTTTCGTCTCCCATACGACAAAGAAATTGCTTGCACCCGCCTCGGTGACAATCCCGTCAGGCCCAAAAAGCCAAAGCACTTGATCAAACCCCTTGTCGATCGCGGCCTCATGGGCAGGAAGTGTCGGCCCATAATTACCGCCGAGCTTTCTATTTCCAGGTCCCCCAGGCCATGCTCGAACGGCATCCGATGGTGAAGTCAGTAGCCTCATACCCTTTCCCTTGGTCGAGAACCCTGGAGCGGTTGTTGCAATGACATATAGTAAGGACTGTCGAGGTCTTTGTACGCCGAGAGCTGCCGTCGTCCCAATATGGGTTGGTCGTAAGTATAGCGTTTGGCCAATCTGCCCGCTTGGCAGCCATTTCTCTGCCTCGAGCGCTCCGAATATTTGAATAATGGACTCGAACTCGGCTGGATCAAATGCAGGTAGTCCAACGCGGAGAGAGGATTTCAGCATTCGCTCGCAGTTGAGGTGCAGGCGAAAGACGCGTAGCCGATCATCATAACCGCGATATATCTTGATTCCTTCAAAACATTCCGTTGCATATTGCAGAACACTAGCGCTGGGCATTATAGGCAAGGGTCCATAAGGTCGAATTTCGGGAGCCTGCCAGCCCGTTGTTTTCTCCCATTGCCAGACAATCATGTGTTCCGTGCAATTGGTCCCCAGGACATTCAAAGGCTTAATGGGAGTCGCGACATGGCCGGTTGCGTCATTGCGATGATCGAGGACTTTTGGGAGGGTGGTGCTATTGCTATTTGCTTGATATGCCATGTTTCATGAATAATATCTGTCAAGATTTATTTGCTTCTGAATATCGTGGTCAGAGCCCAGTATAAAAGAAGAGTGAGGAGGAGTGAAAGTAGTAGTGCACAGTAACCTAGCCACTACATAGATACGTAGCAGAATATGATTATATTTATCTCTGACGTTCATATCCCTCTAGGGTCTTTGCTAACCTTATATGTCATTTTAGTCTGGTTACGATAAGATTTCTTACTGCTATCCCGTTTCTTGTCACATAACAATAGTGAGAATGAGCTGGTCCGAATCGTCTCATCCCATTGAAACTATGTAGCTACTAGAAGCTCTTACAAGCTATTTGATTGAGCCGAAAGTAGCCATAATAATTCATCATTAAACTGCTTAATCACGCAACTGATCCCATTGTCGTATAGAGTTTTATGATCTCACTAGGGGCATCTCAGATGCTGACTCAATGGCAAGATTACTAGACCATTCGGATGGTCAATATTGGATTGAATGACATCAAGAATGGCGGAGGTTTCTGTCAAGATCATCTGCAATTGTCACCGCGCGCCCTTCCTGCCATTCAACTCCGTTTCTAGGCGAGGATCCATTGGCCCGACTATGGCGATATATGGTAATTTTCATTATGTCATTCATCCACAACAGTTACTACCAGTCTAAGCTATGCCACTTATGGACAATGACAAATCATACCTTCTGTTTTCGTCCCCCCAATTCTGTAACTATCTGCAGTCAAAAGGAGAACTCCGAAGAGGACCGCCGATGTCGGCTGTTCATCTCTAGAAATGGAGACATTAGGGAAATCTCAGTCCTCTCCCGGAAGAAAACGGACACGCTGTCTCTGGCATTGGTTCGCCAGTTCATTTTAAATGCCGCAACCTCAGTGCGTGTTCAAATGCTGCGTACCATAGAAGGGCGGTCTTCTAGACACGGAAAATCAATCCAGCAACTCGATATTAGAGCGATGACAATTATGGGATGAAAAAAATTATTATAGAGACTCCAGAGACTTTAGCAGTGCTGCTGACATTCAAGGAGCTTCTGCAGCCGACAATACACGCATGTTTTATTTTCTTGTTTTATGCCCTTTATGATAATAATATCCCATGATGAATTCAAGATAAAAAGCTACTTCTACTGCTCATATTCAACTTTAGAATACAGGCTTCCAATATGGGGTAGAATCACAACGACGAATTCGTCCCCTTCGTGCAAATATTCAGTTGGTTCCATGGCCATGCCAATGCCCGATGGTGTCCCCGTCAGAATGATTGTGCCAGGGGGCAGTGTTGTTCCCTGAGACAGCCAACTAACGAGTTTAGGAATGCTGAAAATTAAATCGCTAAAATTACAGATGTGTTATAAGTGAGCTTCAACTGGTGACCAGAAATGACAAAAGGTCAAAAACTAGAAGTTATGCACTCACCTAAGCGACGACTCTTGTACCACCTTGCCATTCTTGAGCCCGCGGATAACGAGTTTGCTCGGTTCCGGAATAATGGACTTCGAAACCAAGGTTGGGCCGATAGGACATGCTGTATCGAAGCCTTTGCTGAAGCACCACTGCGACTGTTCAAATTGTTTCTTCCGGGCCGAGATATCATTCGCTGCGGTATAACCCAGGACATAAGAGAGCGCATCCTCCTCGCTCACATTCTTGGCTGTCTTGCCAATCACTACACAGAGCTCTGATTCATAGTCTGTCGTATCATCGGCAAGGAGAAATGAGGGTATAATGGTTGGAGCTGGCCATGGATCCGCAAGAGATGTTGCTGGCTTTCTGAAAAAAGATACTCTCAGTCTTTGTACTTAATTAGTTGGAGCCCTGGAACTCACAGAAACACGACTGGAACAGATGGCAATGCCAAGTTTGCTTCTTGTGCATGCTTTGCGTACTGCCTATGTTTAGCTCATAAGTGATGGGCTGTGAGTTTGGAAAGATTCTCACATTTAATCCAATGCATCGAATAGTACCGACTTCACTCATAGCTAAAGGGGACAAGATGCGATCGATGGACTCGATATTGCTTGTCGCAGTTCCGGAATCTAGGACAGAAGTGCCGCTGAATACCTTTACTTTGACTTCTTTTCCGTTTCGTACGGCTGATCCGACATCAATGTCATGGTCTAAGGGTTCCCCTATCAGGATTGCATCTTCTTTCCCACGAGGAACAAAACGGACGAGGCCTATCGGGGGGCGGGATATTTAGCTTAGTGACTGTTCGATGCATATGTGGGCATTTAAGACATACGTGAGAATGCCATTGCAATGGCTAGATTCTAGAAGAGAATAGGGTTTACAGTTGGATCACCAGAAACGATGGCGAGTAAATGTTGCAAATGCGTCAGTTCATCATTCAACTAAACTTAATCCATCCATCATTCTTCTCTATGTGCATGTCGAGCTCCGATCCGGACAAATGGATGGTCTCCAAGACTAAGTCTCCGATGATTCCCGCAACCCTTAGCGACGAGGCTAGATTCGGCCTCTGTGGGGTTGCGGGCTCACGGCGTGAAGATTCTTAAGCGGAGATAGACTCTAAAATATCGCACTGTCTTTGTAATCTCATTTGTCATCGCATTGGACTGTGAACCATTCATGCCCCTTCAACATTAACCCGTTACAGCCCCTTAAGCCGACTTTGCCTCTATATGTACAATATCGATACCCTTCGTGCCGACCTCGGCCCTGAGCGTTAGCTCCTCACCAGATGCAATCATCTTGTGTAGCTCTTTGGCGCGCTTGACTGGTGTTGTTGTGTTGTCCATAAAGGCAAGATCGACTAGTTCCAGGCTGAGGCCTTTTGTCTCTGGGAAATATAAATAGATTATGGGGATAAAAGCAAAGTTGAACACTGTGAAGATGATATACGTCCTCCATCCGATGTTGGCTATGCTGGAAGGCACAATTTCTACCATCACGAAAGAGAATAGCCAAAGGGTACCGGTGGCAAGGCCCATTCCCTTGGACCGATATTCGAGGGGAAGAATTTCCGGCCCATAAACCTAGAGTGCAGCCATATTAGCATACAAGCTATTTAAGAGATAGTGGTGAAACAGCCAACTGTATGGATGACTTACCCATACGCCTCCCATAAAACCCCATGTGAAGAAAGCCTGGTAAGCAAAGATCATGACCACGGCAACGATACCAGATGTGCGTGTGTTAATTGCGAGCATGGCCGCTACAACTGCCATCACTGCGCCCATGCAGCCAGCCGAGAGCATGAAGAGGCGCCGGCGTCCGACGCGCTCAATTAGGAACCATGTAAGAGTGGACGCTAGGAGGAAGAAGAGTTGTAGGAATATGGACATGAGCAAGGATAGATGCCGAGAGAAGCCCACAGAGTTTTGGAAGCTAGCGAAAGGGAACGTCATTAGAAATGTTGAAGATGAAGCTGAGCGGTCTGTGGATAAGGAGAGGCACCGGGATAGATTTCAGTAGCTTCCGAGGCCATGATTGGAGATACTCTTGTAAGACTCACATGTAGGTGGTATAATAAGCGATTGGTGTGCTTCCGCTGAGGTCCTGCATCAGGTTCACGACGCAAGCTATGATTACGCGGCGTCGTGACTTGACTTGATCAGCCTTGAACAGATCTCGCCAGCTTTTCTGTGAATTCAATTCCAGAAGAAGCGCTTCTTTGATCTCTGCAATTTCAGCAGCTACAGATTCAGTCTCTGTAGTATTCTTGAGAGCTTGAAGAACTGTAACAGTTTCTTCAATGCGGTCTTTCATGATTAGATATCGAGGAGCTATTGATCTGTTTGTCAGCATACGCCTCGATGAGAGACTGATAGTAAAGGGTTCGCGATGTAATAGGGAACATACACTCAGGCATAAAGAATAAAAGACCGCTCATTAAGAGTGCGAGCACCGCCTGGAAAGCAATTGGGAAGCGCCAAGTGACAGGACCAGTATAGCTGTTCATGCTGTAGTCTATCAAATTCGCAAGAAGTTGGCCCACGATGAGGAAGCTTAGAGAGCATGCGACCAATGTGCCACGCAGCTTTGCCGGCGCCGTTTCCGATTGCCATATCGCCACGTTGCTAGAGATGAGACCAAGGCCAATCCCAGCGACGATACGTCCAACCATCAGTTGACCAACAGAGAAGCTAGAAGCCTGAAGAAGGGCACCAAGGGAGAGGGCCACCGTTCCAAGATGCGCAAGGGTGCGACGGCCAAGTTTACCTCCCGCAACTGCCGTACCGAGAGCTCCAAAGAAGCATCCAAGTTCAAACAACGAAGTAACCACTCCTTGAAGAGTAGAATCGAGGTTGAATGTTGCTTCGAAGTCGGGAGCAGTCAGCAAACCGCCAATAACACCATTGTCGTATCCTAATGCATAGATCAGCATATGAATCACACAATAGGAGTGTAGCATCTGCGCTCAATAACACATTATGCGTAGTAGTGCAAGAATCGAGTTGCATACCAAACAAAATGAACCCTAAACCACTGGAGATGGTGATTCCAGTGAGAAGCTTCTTCCCTCTGAGACCAAGGAACACCATCTCGATGCTAGTTCAGGTATGTTGGCTGCATGAAAAGAATGAATGATCTCGGCAATACGAAGCATATGAGTCGGTGAAGGCCCAACCCAGCATGCTGATTTAAACGCCATATGTGTAAAATCTAACGTAGCATTTAAATAGACAAGAAACGCGGGGTAAGCCGTTGCCATTGTGGAGAAATCGTGGGGAAGCATAAAAGAAGATTGAAAACGTGAGATTGTCTGACACCCAGCTTTCCGACTGGAGGCCACACTCAGTGGCAGAGCGTACTGGTGACGAAGATCGATCCTGAGAACAGGTTAACTAAGTAAATAACCGTCAAATAATTTGGGACTAATGCTAGCACCATCAAGAAATCTAATTCCGGGCGAATCATTACTCAATACTCGGTTATATATGTGGTCTTGAAGCCGCGTGGCTGAAATCTTTAGCCTCGAAATGACATACTAAGCGTCCTTTCAGCCTTCAGCTAACACTAGTCTTTAGTTTCGACATTGGATCTGGAAGAATTAAGAAAGGTGTATATTTGCATGGACTATAGAAGGACTATAATTCTGAATTTCACTGCAATGATCTGGTCGAGTAGGCCATATGCATTTGGATCCAGCAAGATAAAGTGGACGACGCAGGGTGTGCCAGCCGACGGGTGTAATATAAAATGCGCCAATGAAATCCGTCGACCCGGCATATCTACATGTCAAAGTCCCATGCAAGTGCGAGCTTAATGCCGAAGAAAGTCGACAGAACCCTGCAAGCTCTTGAAGATGTTGACGTTTTCCCTTTTAGCCGATACCGTAACACTTGCCGGGAGCCGATAGCAGAGCAGGAAATGACCACACGCAGCGTGCTAAGGAACTAATGATTCGAATACATTGTGTAGGCATGGGCAACTGCCCGAAGGGTCAAGCAAGTGATGTCAAGGGAAATGCTTGGTATGAAAGACAGATATGGTGAAGCAGATCAAGCAAGGCCAAGTCACATATATACAGGTACGCCACCATGACTTGGACATCTGAACACACTCCAGACCTTTGAGATGTCTTTTCAGACAACGGGTTTGCCTCTTCGTAATATGTAAAGCACAAATTGCTCTGACGGGTTGAACTAGTCCATCATTTTGCCATGCCGGGACGAAACCAAAGGAGAGTTGTATACTTTATTTCGTAGGTCAGCTCTGAGGTTAGGGTTCAGACCGCGAACCTCGGGATATATCCCGTCTGATCAATGGACAAGCTACTGCGGCTTTATAGCTAGACTATCACCGAGCTTTCAGTTTTCACTGGACTAGGAGCAGAAGCTAGGTCGAGTGCATCGATAGCTACGAAAGCTTAGCTTTTTGCGGCTTTCATTTATTTTACAATCAGGAACTTTAATCAACCTGAACGTGCCACGGTGCGTACGTGACAGCTCCGCGAACCATTTGCTAACATTATTCGTGGCAAAATATTCGTGGTGAAAAGACATTGGATATTTCCTTACCAAAGTATACCTTTCGAAGTAGATATATCATGAAAGCAAGGTGTACATCTTCAATGAACTTGTGGAGAACATCGAATAGTCAAATTCTTAAAGTATCAGCATATTATGCTAGCTTTTATCTAGGTCAGTCTTCCTATCGCACATCTCTTGATACACAAAAAGTCCCATATTTCGAATTTACAACACTCTCATATTCTATAGTCTTGCCAGTATTATGTTAAACACCTCAATCTGAGACAAATCAGATCACCAAAACATCACTTCGTTTCACCAACGTCCTGAGATGCACTCTCCATCATCTTTTGAAACCAAGAGATAAGAGCAGTAGGGCCATCCTCATGTCGCATCAGCTTCGCCATTTCCAAGCCACTGTTTATATGTTCAAAACCGCGGCGAAACATGTCTTCCTCGTATTCCACCACAGCTCGGTCTAAGTCTTCGATGCCATATGCGGCAATCTTTGATGACAAGACAAACGCATCTTGCATCGCACAATTCACACCCTCTCCGTTCGGCACTGCGAGATGGGCTGCATCTCCAGCCAGGGTCAAGCCAGGAACATGCTTCCACTTCAGTTCGTCGGGGTTCATGTAGTAAAGAGGCCAGCTGCGGAAATCCTCGGCATTTCGTATCAAGTCTTTCAGCTCCTCTGCCCAATCCTCGAAGAAAATTGAGGAAAGAAACAATTCACGAACAGCTGCAGTATCCGCAAGGTTAACTTCTCCACCTCGAACAAAGTCTTCAGAAACTGAAATGCCAAGATAGATTCTGTAGGAGCCATCTCCCTGGCGTTGGGTAACAATTTCCTTTTTGGATCCCAAGCAAGTTACAGTGCCAGCTCCGACCCTTTCGGCCATGGTGGCATAGTAGGGGTTTTCAGTCTTTATCCATGCTTCGATATAATGGTTTCCGGAATACTGTGGTTTTGCTTGTGTGATCTGGCAAGTCATCGGTATATGTTGATGATTATTCGCGTCAAGCGGTTGTAGAGACTTACCGAAGGTCTCACTTTGCTCCATGCACCATCTGCACCGACCACGAGCTTGAATCCAGACGCCGAAGAGCCATTCGCAAAATGAAGAACTGGCTGTCCATCACTATCAAAGGTTAGGGTTTTGATAGCGTGATTCCAGCGAACCTTTTCTTTGGGAATGGAGTCGAGCAGAATTTGGCGTAGCCAAAAACGGTCAATCTCAGGTGCGTCTCGACCTTGGCCGATCTGAAACAGCCTATTTCCTTGCTTGTCTGCGACTGTAAACGAAGTGTCCTCATATCTTGCATACTTTTTGAAATCGTCAAAGAGATTTGCTGTTTTAAGTGCAAGCTGTCCTGTCTCCGGATGAATGTCCAGGCTGCCTCCCCTTCGATTGGAAGACTCAGACTCGTCGCGTTCATATACCACGTAGTCTATGCCTTTGCACTCCAGCAGGCGCGCTAAAGTCAAGCCACAAGGTCCGCCGCCAACGATGGCAATGCTAGGAGCCATGATGAATTGTGGTGGATTTTAATCGAGGAAGCGGTTAGATTGCTGGCAATTTCCCATGTCAAAACTCTTTGGATTGTCCGAGAATGGCTCTATATATAGATGTCTTGCTTAAGGCGCAGATAGTCCTTATTTCGGGATTGTTCCTGGCTGCAATTCACCAAATAGGGATTGAACGGTACCGGCAGCATCCAGACTGACATGTAGTTCGTACCCGGACTCCGAAGATTAGCTGCGTGAGATTCTTCGGGACCGAGGGTCCGCTCGGGTATAGCTTCCCGGTTTCCCTCCGGAGCCGTGCGCATCTGCCCACATACGGAAGATGCGATCTGATTCTATTGGTAATTGATGCATATGATTTGCGAAAATGATATTCAAAGCTCAGTCGGCGATTATCTAAAAACAGCAACCTGTAGCATCATTCACATATGCACTCGGGTACATGAAAGAACTTTCCATTGAGCCTAACGATTGCAAGTAGAAATGAAGAGACCATAGTAAAGCGACACAAGGCATGCACAGCATAAATTTCCCATGTCAGCGCCTCGGATATTAAAGAACAAGAAATTATGTATCACTTCTGCGAGTGGCCCCGTCATCGTTACCAAACTGTCAAGGAACGGAGCCACGCACATTGTACGAACGCACCAGTATAACTTACGTATCATGGGAATACTCTACGTCCTTGATATCTTCCATCAGACGCCTATATTATGCGCCCTAACTTGTGGTAGAGTAAAGGCTTAAAAGTGATTGCATCTGGCCCGGGTCGGGAGGACAACACTGTTGATGCTGTAGCGGTTGTTTCCCATAGTGAGTCAGAGGAAGCTTAGCGTAAGGGCTTTTGAGCATGGTACGAATAGAATTCCCCCTGCCTCTTTCAATTCTTCCGTAGAGCATACGGCATAATGTAAATATGTCTGCTTTTTATGGCATGTCAAAGTATCAAGGTATCGGCTTGTAAAGTTACTAGACCCGAAGTAGCTGAGTGTGCTTCGCCAGATACTCCTCTCATATAACAACGATCCCTGCAAGGTTGGCATCAACTTCAGTTTCAAGGCAGCAAGGCACGATTATACTATTCTGACACCTAAGGCACCGATCATCTCTCCCCGATCGAGTTCGTAGCGAGATGAAACCTGGGCCATTACTTGTGTCGAAATTCCCGCAAAGTCATTCCTCAACAGCTTAGATCTTGGCATAGCAGGGTAATCTGACCGACTTCAATATCGCAGCATCGAAAAAGGTATGTGCATGCTTCAACCATCACCTCTATACTATGGACTTTAGACTCGCTCACTGACCAAGAAACTTAAAAGACAAAACACTTTGTCTATAACCATCAACCAACCCGTCGCGACAAAATGAGACCAGCACTCACTTCGTCCACCATCCTCTCAAAGTCTCGCACTCAAGTAGTGCGCAGTGCTTCTTCAGCTTTCAACGTCCATTCCCAGTATCCAAAGCGCCATAATGTGCTCGGCAAGTATGGAGCTGTAAGAAGCTTCTCCATTCACGCCCCGTTCCATAATAAGCAAGGGAAAAACGACCAGCTGCCGTCATTCAGCTTCGAAGGTTTGGGAATGAGCAAGGGAACTAGGACCTTCGTCATTGCCGTCTTGAGCATCTTTGGCACCATAGAGACTTGGGTTTGGTGCAAGGGCATCTATCGCTGGTGGAAAGGCGCACCGGAGAGCAATAACGCTGATGGCACTGAGAGCAACAATACCCCTCGATAGGAGAGGAATCTAAGTATAGAGATGATCTCATGTCTGCTGAATTCTTGAACTTGAGATACTCGCCGACTACATAGTCTAACCTTGTTAAATATTTACTGAGGATGCTGGATGCTTAGTCGGGTGAGTAGCTAGACTGACATCTGCAGAGTTGACGGCAATTGAAATCCTTCATCAAGGCCCCAAGTTGGAGTCATTACTCGTTCAATTCACAAATTTGGCAACATATCCGTATGCAGCCAGTCAAACGTATCTAACAACTCGAAATTGAAGTCCAAAGGCTCCGGGAAATCGTAAGCCAAAGCCGCCCGTGGGCTGTTGTCATCTGGGCCACCATTCAGCTTATGATCCAATACTCGCTGTATGATGACCTTGCAGTCCATGCACAAGTCTCCATTCGGCGCCGACGGACGCACCCAGTCGAGAAACCCTACCAAGAGGCTGAGATTCTGGACGATGCTTGAGCGCGTTATTCGCGGGTCTTTGGGATGTCTGCCTGAAAATGTCGGATTAAGCAGCTCTAAGCAGAGAATACCGCCGGCTGGTGCGGCATGGGCCATGAGCTTGTACATTACGTAGTCAGTTAGGAGGTATTCCAACGGGCAAATCTGCCATGCTGGATGATGTACTCACAAGCCATTCAAAGTTGCGTCGCATTGGTGCAAACTTGTCCTTGTGTGTCCACATCGTCAGAGTCAGCGAGAGCATTTCGCAGCTCAGCAGTAACAGATCGCCTTCATCCAAACTACCATTGAGTAAGAGTAGTCTTTCCAGTAGAAACATTGTTTGTAAGTGGGTTAACCGCATCAGGATCCTTATGTAGACGGATCCAACATCCGCGTCCAGGTCAGCCAAGTCCTGTGGATCGTATTTGAGGCAGTCTGGGAATCCAGCTACGATACCGATCTGACGGTCCTGAATGTTTCTATCCACGCTGATCAGCATTTCGTAACTCCTCCAATGATTCCCTTGGACAGGGGGAAAATAGCGACTGGGTCAATTAGGTTATGACATACCGTAGCTGATCGAGAGTAACACACAGCCGACAGCTCAGCGCAAACTCCATTACTTCTTCAAGGACAGCTGCAAGCATGCGCCGCGCCCGAATGAGTGTAGCCGGGTATATCTTGCCATGCCTGCTCCAACCGCGCTCATCCAACTCTGCGGCTGCCCTTTTCAGAGTTTCTTCGTCAGCGACGAGCTCCTCATCTCGGATGTCTAGAGGCAAAGGTGTAGAGCAGTATCGACGGTTGAGCAGCGGAGGTCGTCCAGAGAACACAACATAGAACTTGTCGCTGTTGAATACTTGGGCAGCGAGCCGCCTCTGGTACTCGGAATACAAACTGGGTGTATATGGTACTCGGTTTTCCTCGGCATGAAGCCCTAGAAATGTCATCATCGAAACAGCTGCGCCGTGGGCGCTCCAGCATGATGCAGCTGTCGGCCTCGTTAACGAACAAACATGGACCGCAGAAATAACAACCTCAAGAAAAAGTTTCTACCCACCGGCATCGCCATCCATGCTAGAGACGAGGGTAATTTTGCGACGAAGGAGATCGAGTAACAACGGGTTGCCCTCAGAAAAGTGCCGTGATAAATCAATACAATAGTCCAAATATGTTCTGGATATATCTCGAGACCCTTTCCCAGGCACCCAGCCAATGTTCCACGGCCGAAGGGAATTGACAGTGTCCGAGATGCGCTCCAGGTTGGCCCAAATGAGGCCTATAGACTCCCACCTGATGTTTTCGCCAGAAAACTGACTGATCCACTGATGAGGGTCCGATATGTCTTTCCATGGCTGGGCAGTGTTGTAGCATATTGTCTCGGCAATCTGCTCCAAGCTTGGCCCCTTTCCATCTACGTCCTTGCTGAGCATGTCCTCCAGCGACTTTGTGATTCGGTCTAGCGCAATGTGCGCCCAGCCCTTTTCCTGGTGGTCTTCATCCCGTTGAAAAACAATGTGCTCGTTGCATTGACCCGGCAAGGCTTCCAGAACGTAGATGCTCATATGGCGCACGATATGGGGCAATTCGTTGAACGCGCGCCTTGGAGGGATCCGATGGCTGGCGCTAGATCGCGACATCCGAGATTCGGCTCTCTGTCCCTGGAGCAATGAGAGGTTTCGTCTTGTCTCCTCATATAAGACAGTGTGACTCGTAAAACCCAAGTATCCCCAGCTTCCAGGGCCGGGCGACTCATTTTTGCGACTGTTCAGCTGCGACTGGTTGTCCTGATCCAATGCATTTGACGCTCTAGTCTTTGGACGGCGCACACGCTTCCGCGGCTGAAGCCCAGATACTATCGTGTAGGTGCACTGGCCAGCCTGATTTCTCTTGATGCATCTACTACATGTGGGCCGTGTATGATCACAGGCAACTTTGCGTGCTCTGCACTGGTCGCAAGCCTGCAGACGGCCGTTCAGACGCCGCAGCGGCTGGTCGCTTTCGCCCATGGTGAGCTTTTTGAGGTTGGAGATGCTTAAAGTAGCGTTTGAGGCTAGAATCGGCTAGGCCAGCGAAAATGGCATCTAGGATGCATAATGTGTAGTTGATGAGTAATACAGGTTAAGATGAGAATCGGGTACGATGAATACGAACGGCGCTTAAAAGGTACGCGATTAACACTTGCGATTTTTAATGAATTACAAAGATGAAATGTAATTATCTATGCGGGCTTATAAGAAAGAATCGAGGTCAACACTGAAACTGAATGGGAGGAAGTGCCGCACAAGCCGGTGCTCCGCGGCCATGGAAATGGAGAATAGACTATATCTTAGCGGTATGTATGTGGAAAGTCAGCCAAATAAGACAACATAAAACATCTTTTCACGCTGGCGGGTACCTACATAAGCATGCAGAAATGCGGCCATAAGATGCTCACTTGTACAGGGAGTCTCTTCTGTCACATATGCAGCGGTATGATCCCGCCGGTTTCGGCTTGCTAGTCTGTCAAGTTTCGAAGATGATTGAGAAGCCGCGGCTAGGGCAAAATGATTATATGATATGAAGATGCCTAGTAGCAGGACTGAGAACAGCATCGTCTGTCGAAATTGACGCTACGAATAGCTAGGCCTAATAAATCAGGTGTGATTTACATACATAGTCACGGCATATAAAAGCGTCTGATTACTCTTTGTATTGCAGCATTAATGACTTAAACGCAGGATAGTAATTACCACATTAAACTCAACATAATTGTTCGTTACGCTTGTACATCCTCATCTGCATCATCAAATTTATACGTCGCAAATTTCCTTGCAGGAACGCCCCTCTCAAACATGATGTCTAACTCTTCGTATGTTCTGCCCTTTGTCTCCGGCTGCAGCAGAAACGCCTCGTTAGCTAATCATCACTTACAAAGCGGGGGATGGTATTAAAGAGTAACACTTACCATCCTGAAAATGGTCCAGATGAGAGAAAAGACAGAGATGCCTCCGTACAAGAACTCAATCTTTGCTCCAGCCCCGGCAGCACCAGGGTTGAGCAGGTAGGGTCCAATAACCGACGTAACCAGTCCAGTAAGGGCGTCGATAATGGTCGCAATGGCAATCGTCTTCGATCTAAGCTTTGTCGACGGCGTCTCGCAAACGACAACATATGTCAACGGGCCAAGTGTTGCCTGCCAGACAAACTGGAGCACGATGAGCAAGGTAGCCTGAGCCCAACGGTAGGAGTCGTTGGTGGTGTAATCGTGCGCAAAGCTCAAGAGGGCGACGGTGAAGAGCGTGGCGACCATGAAGCTAAGGCCAAAGAGGTACGCAGGGCGGCGGCCTAAGTAAATGAGTGGAATGGCGGAAAGAAGAGTACCGACGAAGCCAACTCCATTAAGACCGACTCCCATGTCGAACGCCTGTACGTTGTTCAGACCAATCTGTTCGAAGAAGTAGGTCGCAAAGCCCACGGGGTTGCCACTAAAGTTCTGGATGACAAAGAGCAAGATGCAAATCTCCATACGTCGTCGGTTCGATCCCTTCCAGCAATCAGCATATGTCGTACCAACTTCCATCTCTCGCTCCAGCAAGTCAGTCTTGACCATCATGGCCAGTGTCTCCTTGGTGTTGATGCCAGAGTCTCGCTGCACAAGCTTCTCAAGGGAGCGTTCAGCCTTTTCCATCTTATTCTGTCGGACAAGCCACCAAGGTGACTCGGGAGCAAAGGGCAGCCCGGCGAGCAAAACGACGGGCCATATCCACTGCAGCGCAAATGGAATTCGGTACGCCCACTGGTCGGATCGGTTGATGAAGCCTCGAGTCACGCCCGTCTGAATGAACTGTCCCATGACGTAGCAAAGGTTGATGTAGCCAGTGAGGAATCCACGAAGACTGAGAGGAAGCACCTCGGATGCATACGTCGTAGCAATAACACAGTAGCCTCCCCAGACAATACCACTCAGATACTGACTTGCCGTCAAGACGCCAATGGTGTTGGCAAAGAACTGCATGAAAGTCAAGATGGCCGTCATGACGAGGCAGACGGCAAACGTCTTCTTACGGCCAAACCTCTCCATCGGATACGACACAATGTATGCTCCCACAATCTGGCCCACCAGGCTGCCCATGCTCATTGCAACTTGCCACCTCGCGGGGATCTGATAGCCTCCGTGATCGGGCCCGTAGTCAACACCAAAGTGCTTTTGAAATGCCGGCAGCGCGTAAAAGTTGCCACTGATCTCGATGTCATAGGCACGCATGATGATGGAAAGCGATATGAACATGGACCAGAACGCTCCTTTGCGATAGAGCTTGAAGGCCTCCCAAGAGCCGAGTCGATGCTCTGTAGCGGTGCCGCTGATGGCCATGGCCTCGCTGATGCTGGCCATTTTGCCCGTGGCCTCTGCATTGGTGAGCTCATGCTCGACGTTGCTGGCGACGTTCTCGAGCGTCATGGCGTTGGTTTCCTTCTCCATGGTGGGCTAAGTGTTTCTTTTCCTTGGCTGAGACTAGAAGATGATAGACCAAAAGAGATGTGATGAAGAAAAGTCCCTGTAAAGCAAGGTGCTCGACATAAAGCCAAGGAAAGGCCCTACCAATGCAACGCTGACGAGTGCTTGTCTGCATCATATTTATACATGCCGGTGTTGTTGTCTCGTAATTCCCCAGACTAATGAGGCAAAGTTGCGGGGCTCCGCAAATGCAACTTAGTGCCTGTTTCTCGCTCCGGGGAAACGACACGAGCCGCATAAGGCTAACGGTGGTGGTGTCTTCGGAGCATGGCTTGACAGGGTGTCATGGGTAGGAGAATAGATGACTACGACTGCATTTCGTGAGATGCCGTCGGACATTTGAGGACAGGTCATCTCAGCCCAGCTTTTGATGACTGTACAGCTCCTTGTGTAAGCGAACTGCCTATTGTGTGTGTGTGTCTTAGAATCCGTCGGCTGAACCCTATGCTGTTGGGTAGATCATCCTACGGTTATATTTAATCCTTAGTTTCATGCCTTTTTGGGTTTTAATCGAACTATCGAACGCCTATAGTTTTGTCGATTTGTTCATAGTATCCAGTTTGTTGAAATAGGTTGATTCAAGTTCGGACGAATATCCGGGTGCTGCCATCTGGTGGCGTTCGATCTTTACCACACCACTCACGGGCCAATATCCGGCTCAATATCCGGGGATATTGTAAGTGAGATCGGCCAATCAGCCACGGCCCTAACAACTGAAGCTTAAGAGGTCGACCCGAACAATGCTCCCTGCACACTAAAATACCCCACGCGAACAGCTGACCACTTGTTCCGGTTACCGGATAGCGTCGTCGAGAGACGGCCGAAAGTTTGAGTGTATCATGGTCGAGGCTATGAGGGACGAAAGAATAATTGAGCGCAGCGGACATTATAGCTGAGGCTTTCCAGGGCAAACTTCATATTGTCCGGGGTTACCGTCAAACAAATCCTCGGCCGTTGAAGCATTCGGCTGAGAGTCTAGACTCTGCATGAATAAATCACGAGAGATTAATCCAGCACGCTTTTCTCTTATCGAGTCTTCAACAGCAAGTGGCCGGAGTGTCTCTGTACTAATCAAAGAAACAAAATGTCTTCGGAACACCGACTTCACTACACCACTCCTTCAACAACTTTTCCGACCAGCCTTCCTCTTGGCAACGGCAGACTAGCTGCGTCCGTTCTCTCCTCACCTTCGCATGAGAAGTTCATCCTGAATGAGGTCACATTCTGGTCGGGGGCGCCACATGTCGCGGGCTCAGGTCTAGCATCACGGCCAGCGGATCCCAAAGCAGAGTTGAGACAAACCCAGCGCTGTTATCTCGCCGGAGATTATGCCCAAGGAAAGAAGAGGTCGGAACAGTTCCTCGAGAGCCGAAAGCATAACTTTGGAACCAATCTAGGCGTCGGTACACTTGACATTGCCATTACGGGGCAGGGAAATGTCGAGGATATTCAAGAATTTACGAGAGAGCTACGGCTCGATGAGGCAGTTGCAGAGACGACATACAAGCTCAATGGTCACCACTTTAAGAGGAGATCTTTTTTGAGTTTTCCGAATGAAGTCCTTGTAATACAGTTTGAAGTTGACAACCTAGACGGTTTTCAGCTCTCTGTGGGTTTGCAGGGCGAAAATGAAGCTTTTACTTCCAGGATCAATGAAGATGGAAGGCTGGAGTTTAATGCACGAGCTCTCGAGACGGTGCACAGCGACGGAACCTGCGGCGTTAAGGGCCATGGGCTCGTTGCGGTAACTGTCGACGAAGGAAAGGTCGAGTACAAAGACGCCAAGATAATTGCTTCAGCAAAGAAAGGTGTTACACTGTTGGTGGCCTTCAACACCGACTATGCCAAGTCAAGGGACGAATGGAGAGGGCGCGCGTCGCAGCAAATCGAAGACGCTCTCCGCGTCTCTATTAATGATTTATTCAGAGCACATCTGGAAGATTTCCAATCTCTATATCGTCGGACAAGCATAACATTAGGATCAAATTCCAGCCTTTCCACGAGCACTACAACGGATCAGCGCCGACAGAAGTTTGAGCCTTCTGTGTATGCGGATCCAAGCCTTTTTGCGCTCTATTTCCACTATGCGAGGTACCTTACCATTGCTGGTACACGCGCAACTTCTCCCTTGCCGCTGCATTTGCAAGGGCTATGGAACGATGGTGAGGCCTGCAAAATGGGCTGGAGCTGCGACTACCACCTCGACATTAACATCCAGATGAACTACTTTGCGATTATGAACAGTGGCTTGGCAGATCTAATGGAACCCCTCGTGTCGTATTTAAGTAGGCTTGCAGAGGCCGGTCGAGATGCTGCCCGTGTCTGTTATGGCTGCGATGGCTGGGTAGCCCATGTCTTCAGCAACGTCTGGGGCTTCGCAGACCCTGGCTGGGAAATATCATACGGGTTGAATGTGACGGGGGGTCTTTGGATGGCGAGTCATCTGATCGAGCTGTATGAGTACACACTGGATGATGCCATTCTTGCCGACAAGGCATATCCAATCCTTAAGAGCGCAGCCGAATTCTTTCTTGATTACATGATAGAAGATCCGGAGTCTGGATGGCTTCTCACAGGCCCCGCTGTGAGCCCGGAAAACAGCTTTTTTGTGGTTAATAGCAATGGTGAGAAGGAAGAACACTATGCAGGGCTTTCGCCGACGCTCGATGTCGCACTACTCCGGGATCTTTTTGCCTTTTGCGAATACGCCGCAACGAGGCTCAACAAGGACGCTGGTTTCGTTGCGCGCGTTCGAGCAGCTCACGCAAAATTACCACCATTCCAGATTGGCAAGCATGGTCAGCTTCAGGAGTGGCTACACGATTTTGAAGAAGCACAGCCCTACCACCGCCATCTCTCCCACACTATGGCCCTATGTCGGTCAGCGTTGATTTCAACAAGACATTCGCCGCATCTTGCGGAGGCAGTACGCGTGACGCTTGACCGGAGGCAAGGTCGCGATGACCTTGAGGATATCGAGTTCACAGCCGCTCTTTTTGCGCTTAACTATGCCCGACTAGGAGATGCGGAAAGGGCCGTGGCCCAGATTGGGCATTTGGTAGGCGAACTGAGTTTCGACAACTTGCTGAGTTACAGTAAGCCGGGGGTGGCCGGAGCAGAGAAGAACATATTCGTTGTTGATGGCAACTATGGTGGTGCAGCCGCTATTGCAGAGATGCTGGTGCGATCCCTCATTCCTCGCCTCGGGGGCCCGGTAGAGGTGGAATTGCTTCCAGCACTGCCCGCGGCCTGGTCAGAAGGCAGGGTCAATGGCTTTCGCCTTCGGGGAAACCTCGAAGCCGATTTTGCATGGCGCGATGGTAAGCTCGACAGTGTAGTGTTTAAAGCATCCTCGGCCGGATCACTAGCCGTATTTTACCGCGAGCATCGATTTGAGGCATCGTATCAGCCGGGGGATGTCATTAAGCTAGGGCCTTTGCTGCAGGCGAGCTGACGGAGATAGACTGGCGATGAACGCTGGTCGGCGAGGATCTGCATTGGTAAAGTAGCAGCACATTAGATCGCCGCCTTTTGACAGATAACCTGGAACCTCATAGATGGCCGTACTTGTGCAGCATGAAATTGTCTGTAGAGGAAATACACAATTCACATGCAGTTTCGAAATCAGCTATTCCATGGGAGGCGCCTGCCTCAATCTCTTAGCCATCTGATGTGGCTTGACAATGCCGCTTGGTGGCGCCATAGCACATGCCATAGCAGGTACCTCGTAGCCTGCACTTCGCACCTGCTGCAGAGCTGAGTCTTCATCCTCAGAGCTCCTCAAGCTCATCATTAAATTCTTTTCAAATCATCGCGGCCCCATCCCCCACGCTACCTCACTTGTCTTACATTTCTTCTCACGTCTTTTCTCCCATTTTCTGTATTCAGTCAATTGTCAAAACTAGAGACTGGCCATAGTCTTGCGCGCGTCTTAGAGGGGCCATGAGAACTACGAGGTACGCCACGTCTCGGCAGAAGGCCTGTCACCAGTGCTCCAGTGCCAAGGCAAAATGTGATCGCAAGGTGGGAGGCTGCTCCCGATGCATCCATCGCAGCTTACCCTGTATGTATCCGCATTTCTCGTCTGCAGAAACAGGAGGAGGATCGGTGCAGAAAGTTGTCTTCGTTAACAACACAATTGATGTTGCTCCTCCGCCCAGTTTCCCCCGTGGAACCGGTGGCCCGCTGCCCAGCCCTGAGCGCGATGAAGCATCAAGGCAAGGAACTCTGGACCCGACGACGCCTCCTATCCATCCAGCCCTTCTTGACAGCAACTCTGTCATCAGTGACTTCTCTGTGACAACTACTGCCACAAAGCCCCAGTGGCCAAGCGCGCCTCAGTCCATGGGTCCTTCATCCCCAGCATTAGCATCGCCGCCAAACGACCTCGACTTCTCCAGCCTTGACCTCGTTTGTCCCATCAATGCCGAGGAAATCAGCAATCGCTGGCTCAATGCCTACATTCCCATACCCGGTCAGAGAGTCAAAAATTATCCACCCTCGGTGGCAGCATTCATATACCGCGTTCTAAGGTCATACACTGGGATGGCCATCCATGGCCGTAGCTTTCCGCCCTTTGTTCACTATTCCCAAGTGTTGGGACCGAAGCCGAGCCCCCCGTTGTCTGCCTGCCTAAGCATCATACGGATATGCGACAAGCCATTGCCCGGTAGCGAGAATGCCACAGCCGAAATCCTGCAGCGGGAAATGAACAGCCTCTATGACCAGCGCGAAACCTTTGACAATATGTCGCTCCTGAGCGCTTTCCAAGCCTTCCTCATGTATACTATGGTCCTGTTCTTCAGGCTCAGCCAAGGCCCGAACCCGTTTCTTCGCCAGGCCATGATGAACCTCCAAGAGCTAGCGTGCGTAACAGCTCGTCAAGGGCTAATGTGCCTGTCAGAGCAGCAAAATGCTCGCCCCAAGTGGGAGGCTTGGATTGTCGCCGAGGCCAAACGGCGAACATTGTTTACCATGTACCTCTTTGACAGCGTTCTGTCGTCTGAAGACGGCTTACCGACGTTCCTGGGCACTGAACTGCGAGGCTTGCCCGCACCAGCAAGTAGAATGCTGTGGCACGCCACTTCACGACACGATTGGGAGGCGGGATACAACATACACCTCGCGGAGTGGGATGAAGGAGGTCTATGCATCGATGAACTATGGCCCATTCCAGCGGGACTGCCTGAGCCTCATGTAGCAAAGAGGCGCAGTAGGGTTGATAGCTGGTTGGAGAGTCTTGATGAATTCGGGACTATGATGTACGCTGCGACGAGTTGCACACACGGAGGCTAGGCACAAAATTTCTTGTACAAATTTGATGGGTAGTATGTCAATCTAATGTTGCTATGCAACTAGCCAATTATATCAAATATGGATCCCAAGCTAATCTAGGAATGCTCCAGTGCTGCAATTGCTTCGTCAAGGGTAATGACCTTGAGGTTCATCTTTGGCATGAGGGAATTCAAGAAAACGCTGGCGAATTGCTCATGTTGCGACATCGGCAGCTCCAGCACATTATCCGAAATCACATAGATGTTGTAGTCAAGGTCGAATAGCCGATAGACTGTGCTCATCACGACACCGGAGAGGCTGAGTCCGGACTGTTGGTGGCAGATGGTCAGTGTACACTCACATGGTGTGTCTCAATGATACGATGGTTGGGCCAACTTACAATGATTACAGTGTCGATATTCTTCTCCTTGAGGATCTGCTCCAAAGCGTTCCCGGCACCCCCATACCACCGTGTCTTCTGAAGGACAATATCCTTATCGTCAAGGTGTAAATATGATGGAACTTTCACACCCGGATTCTGCTCGTCGAAAGAGGCAAAGCTATTGACTAGCTTTGTAAAAGGGGCTTCGCTGGGAAGCTCGGCTTGCGAAGGGCTGGTGAAGTACAGAGTTGTAAAGATGGTCAGAGGTCGGGGATCTTGTTTATGCACGGCTCTGACCCATCGAGAGCAGTTGGCCACGAATCTCTTCCCTTCAGGAGTCTCCTTGACAATGTCGAAGAGTATGTTCATGAAATCCAGGTTCAGCACGGTATATCGCGTGCCGAAGCTCAGGGGGCTGCCACAGGATTGCGCGGGAGACATTCTGCCCAGTCGGGAGGTGGAGGTAAGGAATATCGATTGAAAGTATAGATTTGAGCCATCATGCCGTCCGTTACAGAACCCATTCCTTTTGTTTCTATCGAAGCAAGTTTTGGCCCAGCGGCTGGACCTGAGGGTGAAGGACGTCAACTCCGAGCAGCTCGCGGGTCCGTTATTGAGAGCTTATTTCACGGACGCTTGTACCTACAGGGATGCGGAGCAATCTATGATTGGGCAATCGGAACGTCGCCTCTCTCTCAACTCCGGGCTCCCGCTCTCAACTCCGTCGATCCGGCCCTCAGCTCCGAGATCCACCTTGGATCTTGCCCCCTTGCAAAGGATATAAAGAATCGTTTGAATCCTATGATGATGCCCAATCCTAAAGTCATGGGCGTCAAGAGCCAAAGAATATTGACCAATTGAAGGAGAAGATAATAATGTCATCCAAATTGGAAAATGAAGAGACTCCAGAAAACCGGTCATCACCAACGACAGATGCTCCGCCAACAACGCCTGCTCCAGCTCCAGCTCCAGCTCTAGCTTCCAATGAACCATATAGTATCTTTGACAATCGACAACGGACTTTAATCGTGGTAATTGTCTCCACAGCTGCTACTTGTAAAAAAAAAACCCAGCCCCGGATTCCAGCTCTTCCTAGAGCTCTATTTCAAAGTCACTACTTGCTAACATGTTCAATGTCCTACAGTCTCCGGGTTCGCATCCAACATCTATTTTCCCGCACTACCGACCATTGCCAAAGACCTCAATGTCAGCGTCGAACTCGTCAATCTCTCTGTCACTTCATATCTCATCTTCCAAGGAATTGCACCCAGCTTATGGGGCCCCGTCTCGGACGTCAAGGGCCGTCGAGTTGCATACTGCTGTACATTTCTCGTCTTTGTGGGCGCATGTATCGGCCTCGCAAATACAAAGAATTACGCCACTCTCATTGTCCTCCGATGTCTTCAGAGCACGGGTAGCGCTAGCACAATCGCCATTGGGTCGGGGGTAATTGGTGACATTACGACTCGTGCGAATCGTGGGAGTCTTATGGGCATCTTCCAAGCGGGCTTGCTCGTCCCCGTTGCCATCGGACCCGTGATTGGAGGGGCCATTGCTGGATCCCTAGGATGGAAGGCAATCTTTTGGTTTCTAACGGCGTACGGCGGCGGCTTTCTGCTGTGTCTGGTCATCTTCTTGCCGGAAACACTGCGATCGATTGTCGCAAATGGCAGTCGGACTCCATCGTCAGCTATCGGAAAATACCCCCTTGTTATTTACCAAAAGCTCTCCAAAGTGGAGTGGGATCGCAAGGCCTTCACAGCAGCACCGGATGCGAGAAAGCGCATCGATGTCTTGGGACCGTTTCGCATTCTGGTGAGCAAGCATGCGACGCCCATCATTGTATTCCTCTCCATTTACTATGCCGTCTGGCAAATGAGCATTACCGCCATGTCGACGCTTTTCGAGGACAAATACGACCTGAAGGAGACTCAGATTGGATTGACGTTCATCGCAAACGGAGTCGGTTCCATGATCGGGACTCTCATCACAGGCGAAATCCTTGACAGGCACTATCAGAAAGTCAAGGCTGCTCACGAGGCTCAGACTGCTCAGACAAACCTTGAACACGGGGTCGAGCTGTCCCAGTCGGTGTCTAAGACTGAAGAAGACTTTCCTATTGAAAAGGCCCGTCTTCGCTTGATACCCATCTTCTCCATCATACAGTGTCTATCCATCCTGTTGTTCGGCTGGACCATTCAGTACCCTGAGCGCGTCCACATTGCCGTTCCCATCATTTCCACATTCATCACAGGCTGGACTGCTGTTTCAACTCAGTCTACCATCATGACTTACCTTGTCGACATCTTTTCAGACAGAAGCGCTGCTGCTAGCGCCAGTCTGAACCTGGCACGCTGTCTGTTTGCCGCGGGTGGCACCAGCTTTGTGATGCCCATGGTGAACAGTATTGGGGTGGGACTAGCTTTCACCATTTGCGCAATTGTTCAGTTTGTTGCATTGCTAGGCCCGGCTATCCAGTGGAAGTTTGCAGCAGGCTGGAGAAAGCAGTCCAAGATGCAAAGAAAATAGATGGCAATGAACAGGTCATCCGCCTTCTTTTCAGGAGCTTTCACTCGATCCACTTTTAGCTTGCATATACCATTTACAGAGTAACAGTTCTTGCGGATTTTTAAACATTATAGACACGTTTTGCAGAGTACGGCAGGTTTACTTAGGGGAGAAACAGGTAATATTAATAGTATAGAATGTACCCTAGATTGAGACAATATCATAACGATGAGTTGAAGTTCGATCATGTATCTGCAGTGACAATCCTTAATTTGGATGCAATGACGATGATGCCCTTCATTTGCCTACTTTGTTGTTGACGATGGCACGATGATGGCTTTGGGATCTGTTTCTCTTTCATGGCAAGTCTAAGTCTCTCTCCTCTTAGCTTCCGGCAGGATAGATGCATTTATCTGTCCACATCTAGGGCGATATTGACCAAGACTGCCACGTATTATTGTATCCCCCGTCTAAAGCTGTCCAACTCGCCCTTCGAAGCTCGAAGAGACTATCTTGTTGGATATTCATAATGACAGAAAGCCGAGATAATCTGACGAATTGGAGAACTCCTCAGAATATAGAAACATAATAGGTAAAGAAATTCCATGCTGTTTGAAGCGGGGTGGTGAGATTTTTGAATAGATGCCTTGACACTGTCAGCACCTCCATGTGTAACGAAATGTCAAGAAAGCATGGTATACTTAACTTTATACAGAGTCTTTCACTGAATCACTTGTACCTGTTGCCTAAAGCTGCGCGTGTTTCTCTTGTTGCCTGAATTTGAGAGAATGTTGGCGGTGTGGAACCCTGAGAAACACTCACTTGATAGTCAGAGTTCATCTCTGTATTTCTTCTTCTTCTCCTTTTTCTTTTTCTTTCTTTCTTTCTTCCCCATTCCTCACTTTCCTTTTGTTCCCTCTTGAATCGTTTTGAGAAGCTGCCACCACTCCATATATCCGCAAGATGAGCTCCCCTAAACCGCCCAGCACGGATGATAATGCACAAGTGGTAGAGGCCCCCCTCTCGCTTCGAGAGATACTTATATCCCACCTCCGAAGCCCCTTCCCAGCTCGGAGACCAAGTTCCGCAAGACCCATGGCTTTGACCTCGTCATCTTGGCCTCGTCATCTTTAGGTGTTCCTGCACCGCCCGTCCGGACAGTGTCGAATCTCCTGACGCCTGAACTAAAACAATACTTCATCCGTCGCCAACAAGAGGCGCTGGATCATGCAATACAAATGGGCTACATCATTCCGTCAGAATCCACCGTTCTGAGCGTTGGAGACTATATGATCCTTCGCGCGGAGGGAATGCCACCATTGACCGAGGAGGAGCTGTCTCAACCACCACGTCGAGTCCTCGTTGGCAAGAACGTTCGATTCGGATCCTTATCCGATGCAGCCCGTGATGAAACAAATACCGTGGTCTCTGAAGATTTCTACAAATTACTGGACCTACTTGAGCTCCCGCCAGCTACGACCCAATGCGCCTGGGAGCAAGCCCTGACCGAGGTGAAATCACTGACAAAAAGAGAGCGAGAACCTCAGGCGATCAAGGAGATCCTGGCGAGGGCCGACAGGTGAGAATCGAGAGACTGGGCCGTCCTTACCAAAAAAAACGAGAACATTTACGCAAGACAACCATGCTTACAGACAAGGACCTTGATGTTAATCGGCCCATTGCGTTCGGACAGATACTGGGTGTCTCGGCACCTGCTGCCAGAGACGGAAACCTTTGGGCAGACTACTTCTCCCCTCGAACTTTACGACAATGCTTTCCAGAGACCATGAAGGTCTTCGTCATCCTAACCTCTCTGAATGCGGTAGAGCTCCAGCTTTGGAACCAGCAAGAATACATGTCTCTAGCTGCGACCTCGATAGACGTATTTGAGGAGATGGTGGAGAGACAATCTACTAAATGGTTGGAGTCAGTGCGGGAATTTGCTGCAAATTGCCATTAGACCGGCCGAATTGCAAGATGCTCTCTTCTCTTCATTTTCCCGGTTTTTTTTTTCTTTTTTTCTTTTTTTTTTTTTTCTTCGGAAAACACCAAGGGTGGTGGGACATGAAAGGATAGGAAGGATATTTGGCCCAAAGGAGTAGCATTGAATCTGAGCTGCATTGGGCTTCTTTTGTTTGGAAGGCCTATTTGGAGAATCTGGGAAAAGGGAAAACTTAGCTGAACTTTCATACAGAATACACTCTTCCGCTCTGTTTATTGACCTTTAGTTGAAATCGCTGCTGCTGCCCCCAGCCTTTTTTGTCTTCCTCTAACATTACTGCATGACTTGTAGTTATAAGCATGGTGCAGTCAACGCAGCAAGGCCACTGTACGTCGTCTCACAAGCTTGCTCAATATCAGCTACCATATCACAGAGAATATGAAATTTCTATTTAAAGGAATTTCTTTTGTCACAAAATCATCGTAGATGCTGCAATGGCAAGTCAAGGTACAGGGTATGAGGCGCATGTACAGTGTAGTCTGGCGGCGGCTAAGAAGCAGCAGCCCCACCACGAAAGTGCGATAATCGATAAGATAAGCAATTGAAGCTCTCGAGGGAAAAAAAATTTCCCTAACAGAAATAGAGCTTCATTCAATCTCATCTGCAGGCCATACGAGAGAGCGCTGCGACACCATGTCGGCCACAATTGGATCGCCCGAGCCGGCGATTGCCAAGTCGGAAAAGAAGCACAAGAAAGACAAGTCGTCCAAGTCAGAAAAGAAGCGCGAGCGGGAAGAAGATGCAATCACCGACAGCAGCCGCAAGCACAAGAAGTCCAAGAGCGCATCCGTCGAGGCCTCGCAGCCGGACGAAAGCATCATCTATGGTGATTCCGAAGTAGCGCACAAGAAAAAGAAGAAGGAGAAGAAGAAGCACAAAGAGGAGGAGCAGGACACAAAAGCTACAGATATTGCTGCGGAGGAGGGTGCCGGCGAAGAGAAGCCAAAGAAGAAAAAGAAGTCCAAGAAGCATGCTCATGAGGATGCCGAAACACAAGCTCCCGCTGCCGATCCCGATGCTATGGACGTAGATCAGCCTGCCCAGCCGACGTCTTCTGAATTCTACCAGCCTCCCGACATTCCCGCCCGACCCCAATTCCCCTTCTACACCCAGACGGTCTCTCTGTACGAACCACTATATCCCATCGGCTGGTCTCAGCCGGTAACGAACAGCGAGTACCAGCATCTACAACACCTCAAGAATAAATATGTCCCATCCCTGCGCGGCGTATTAATAAACTATAAAAACGTCGCTCTTGGTGAGCATCCCGGGCGGCGAGGGGCCGCAACCTCAGACGACGATCCAGCCATTGTCAAATCTGTCAACGAATACGCTGTCGGCTTCGGTTGGATCACAGCAGACGTCGATCTCTTCGTCCCGAGCCGCGGTGCGTGGATGGAAGGCAGCATCAATCTTCAGACCGAAGGCCACATCGGTGTCGTCTGCTTCGGTCAGTTCAACGCATCTATTGAAGCCCGACGCTTGCCATCCGCGTGGAAGTGGGTTTCCAACGAAGATCCTGAGGCACACGGCATGGAGGAAACCGCCTCTGTGATCACGGCCGACGATCACGGCGTCGTGCGCCAGATTCACAGCACGGGTTTCTGGGTGGACGGCAACGGGAAGAAGGTCAAGGGCAAGATTCGCTTCCGCATTCGCAACTTTGACGTCGGCGTCAGCGGCGAGACCAGCTACCTCAGCCTGGAGGGGACCATGTTGGACAAGGAGGCGGAGAAGGCGCTCGTCAGAGAGGAAGCTGCCACGGCGGCCTTGAGGAAAGGAAGCAGAGGGTCTCGCGGCATCCAGCGAAGGAGAGCGCCAGAGTTTGCCATGACGCGGTTCATGGATGAAGCAGAGCAACAAACAGAAGCGCAAACGGTTGCGGCAGCATAAGAGCATACCGTTAACGCTACGAGCTGACGGCAAAAGCATTCTGTACAAATGGGGACATGTGGTTTCTTCCGGAGTTTAATAGGATACCCTCTTTGGCTGAGGGCTTGTTAACATTGTGTATTGAGCGTTTGGCATATGAGAAATAATGGACTCTATTTCAATTGCAAACTGTTGTTTGTCTGCTTTTTATTCAGGATCCGGGGGCGCTGCCAATCTAAGGCCGTTCCCAAATGGGGAGCGTGCAGAGTAGCCCCTATTGCTATCTTCCAGTCCATGTTGATGCTAAACTAACGCTGCATTCTCTGCCGATGCCTTCTTCATCGGCTCCCATGGTCGCTCCAAGTTCCAAAGATATACCTCTTCGATAAACCCGCTTGCTGCATTCTTTACAACAACGTGCTGGAAGGGGTCTACCACCGATGACGATACTGGGGAATTGTAAGCCCAAGACATCGCATCGTCCCAGCGTGGCTGATCGCAGAACCTGTCGACCAGTTCTCTATATGTATTCCAGTCCGCGGAGTGGTCATTTACCACTACTTGGAATCGTACTCCTTGGATGTCGATTGTGATGCGCTGCACCATGCTCGGAAACCCCCCAACGCATCCGCCGCTTAAAACCCATGAATAGTCTGTTCTGTCGCCGTTGCTCTCCCAGTCGTACCAGACTTGCGTGCCTCGTTCTGAGAAATCACTCAGCACGAGCCTCGACTGCGCATCAAAGCTCAGCGCGCAATGCTGCTTCGAAATACCCTCAGCTTTCGGCAGGACAATGTCGCAGGTTCTCGGATCCGTGCCGAGAATGAAGCTCCCTGGTCGTTTGGGAGGCTGAGAAAAGGAGAGTTGGATGGCCCTTTGCGGAAGGTTGGAAGTGAGATTGGAGAGATGAGAGGAAAGATAGGAGGATGAGGTTGTAGAGGAGACGGTGCGATATGCGTTTTCGGGGAGCTGGGTGGCTTTGTCGGCCAGCGAGTGGTTTGTGGTAGGGATGAGCCAAGCGATGATGTCCTGATGGGCTGGCATGGTGTTGTGTTGTTGTTATTAAGAGTGTGTGTAAATGTGTGTGACAAATTCAAAGATGAAATGCTGGCTGAATGAAAAAAAATAAATCGTATGATAACACAGAATAATGAAGAAAGATGCTGAAACGAAAGAATGAATCACAGATATGTGTAGCCGTATTCGTGGATTAGGCCCGCATAGACGAGTGTCGACGCTCGAAGTGAGAGAAGCGAGGTGACAGATGCGAGTAATGGTCGGATATTAGGAAAAAGAAAAAAGTTTAATAACAAGAAGATAAAAAAGAGAAAGAAACCGAATCACAAGCGTGAACAAGTCGTGTCTTTGGCAAATTATATACATTCACTCATGTACGTAGACATACACCTACAGACACCCGCATACATCTTCATCTCAGCCCAACCGCCTCACGATCCACGACAACGCGCTCGTCGCACAGACAACGGACATACGACTGGCCCTCGTCGCCTGCAGCCACGTCGCGAAAGCACCTGACTTGCATGAACCACCAGCAAGATGACGCATCAATCAAGTCCTTCATAGCTTTACCTGGGACTGGCTGAATTTTTTTTTTGTTTTCCTCCCTGGCTTGCCGTGCATAACGTGAGGCTTTGGGCAGTAATGAGATTCACGGCGGCTGCGAGCCAATCATTGCGGCTTGTATGGCCTAGTTTGGTGCGCGGTGGGAACGCGGGCTGCGCGTTTGGGAGCGTCGCGAGGCGCGGCTGGCATTGGATAGGGAGAGAAGCTTATGATTTCATGTTTCGCTGAGATTGGGTGAACCGGTGTGTTTTTCTATCTCCTTGTTGGATTGACAGCGCAGCTTACTGCATGTTTGGGAATGCTGCTTATTCGTGTCGAGTGCTGCAGACCCAGAGCCTGTCACTGGCTGCGACATTGGTTAGATACTTGGATGAACGATGTTGACAACCAGGGCATGTTGTCATTGCTGCCCAAGAGGATGCAATCAACATGCTTAAGAAAGCTTTCTCATGAGACCTTTGCGGATGCTGTTTTCATTCGTTGTTGGATGTAGAATTCTGTTGCCGTCTCATAATGATGAAGCTCCATCGTCTTGACAGGCTGCCAAAGGTGGATGCCTGTTTTATCAGGCCGCAACTCATCGCCTCTGTTGCCCGACTTTCACCCGAACAGGACCTTTGCGGCATCTGAACCACCTCAGCCCACGACATCATCGAAAGCCAATTGAATCACCAAGATGGCTTCCGACGCAGCTTCCGATGTGCGGCGTAAGTGCAGACACTCCGACCAAGTCCATACCAGCCGCCATATGGCTCCCGTCCGCTGACCTCCGCTTGCAGAGGCGACCCGCGAGGAGATGCGGGATGCCCGTCTCCCTCTCGCCTACAGAGACAGCTGCGCCCACCTCCTGATCCCCCTCAACAAGTGTCGAAGAGAGACCTGGTACGCCCCGTGGAAGTGCACGGTATGTTTGAACTGTCCGGTTGTCGACCAAGGGTGATGCGATGGCAGGCGCCAATACGGGGGGCAAAACGGACAATACAGTTGCTGATCTGACCCCGGGAGGGGTACATAGGACGAGCGACACAGCTACGAAAAGTGCCAGTACGTCGAGTTCAAGAAGCGAGTAGCCAAGATGAACGAGCTGCGGGAGTCAAAAGAGGGCGCGCGAAGCAACTAAAAATGCTGGGAGTACAGGTGGGGTGACATGTATATATTATCCATGCAAGAGGAATGGAAATAGAAGACATTTCGAAGACACTGCGCGAGTGACTCCATACGATATGGGAATTGTTGCTGGGATTGATGATTGCCTTTGAGGGACTGATACGGAAAGCTATCTTGAGCTTTCTACCAGACGTACGCATATGTCGGACACAAGGAGAGATGGGAAACGTCTCAGCCACACTCATTCCTTCTCAATCAAGTCTCATCTACCCGCTCGCTCTTCTCATCCAGCCCTGCCCACTTCGGCTTACCATCCGGTATATCGACGACTCTCTGCGGGTAAAAGATGTGGCACCTGTACGGCGTTAAGATGTGGACATACAAGCTGTGGTTATTTTCCCCGTGAGATACGTACTGCACGTCAAAGTTCCGTCTTTGGGCCTCGCTCTGGAACTGTAGTAGCGTCGGGAATAACAGAACCATGTTCCGCCCTTCGTCCATGATGAGCGAGCCGCAATGAGAGCAGCTTACTTTGCAAGGCAGGTCGTGTTCCGGCGACTTGGAACTGGAATTGTAAAAGGTCAACCCTTCGGCACCCCTTTCGAACGCTAGGTCTTGCTTCTGGAATATTGCTGCCCATTGAAAGGGTGCGCCTATGCCATACCGTATGAGTACATGTAGTTCTACACTTTCATGCTGCCACTGCAGGACTATCCGCCACTCAATTGGAGCAGGAGAGGGGATCGAATTTTACCGTGAATCACTTTACAGTCACTGCAATGGCAGTATTTGGTGGCGAGCGGCTTGTCTTTGCTGAGCCAGTACTTGACTTGGCCGCAGTGACAGGCGCCTTGGAGCAGCTTGTTGAAGCTCTGCGTGGGCTTCTGGTAAGGCGGTTGGGTCTTCCAGTCCTGGTCGGTCATTTTCGGATGAGTTGATGCTGTATAAAATTGAAGCTTATTCAGATGGAATTGCAGAATGAGATGCCTCGAGCTACGTTGAGATGGACGACTTGTATAAACTTGTAATGCATCTTTGGATGAAATCAAGTGCCATGTATGACGTAAGGGACCTGACGAGGCAATGACTCCATGATGAGGAGCGGCAAACAAGGAGACTGCGTGGCGTCTAAGCATGAATGACTTCTTGAGCCGTTGAGCCGTTCAATGCTGTTCAAGTTTGAGGCATCTTGGGGAACGCAAGTTGCAGTACCATGACTCTCAAACTTCACTGAGACAAGTTACACTCCTTCACGATGAGTTTCCTTTGCTCCTATCAGATGAGAGCTTCGGTTTAAAACGTCCACCCGGAGTTAGCCGGAATTAAGTCATAGACCTTATTCAAGCTGCAACGGCCACCAATTACGGACTACGGAGTACGGACCACGGGACAGTCCGTCTTCTTTATGCTGATTCTTTTTCCTCTTGCCGAGGTGGCTCTTCGCTTTCCTATCTCCTATGATGGTTATCTATGGAAGCTTTAGGAGCATATCTGTGACCCCGCCGTACCTTAAGGAAAATAGTGGCGGAGACTAATACCACCTATTTTCTAGTAGATCAAGGCCAGAGTTTGCAACTTCTTCGGTCAAGTAAAGAAGGAGATATCTTAGAATTTATTCTTAATAAAAGCCTAGAACAATAAATTGCATTGCCGAATACATGTTTAACGCCCTCATGGAATTCTATCCGATTCTTGGACTGGCGCGGCTTGCGCCGTTCAAAAAGCCCCTCCCGGATATAAACAAGCTCCAGTCTTTCATCACCTGGTTCGAGTTTGCCGTGTCGGCACCGACGCCAGCCAATCGTCGGCAAGATTCATTCCAGATGGAGCCATCGAACCGCCAATCCAGAGGAATCCTGGCTTCCTGTTGGCGGGCTTGAGAGTGCCAAAAGCGCAAACCCACGAGGCTACTGCCTCTGAAAAATATCGTCCGCAAGACCCACTCAAGTAGAACGGAGGCCCAGTGTTGAGGAGGAACTTACGTATATATAAAGGTGAAGAAAATGAAGCTCATCATGCCTTGCCACCAGTCTGCCAAGCCTCCCATCAATACTACTACTATACCACATCTCATCTACTCGTCCATTCGTTAAAAGAGACAACAAACAAGCAAAGCAAAAACACAATGGCTAGCGCGGCGTGCTGCAAATTGGCCCCGGTGTCTGTCGACTACACGCCCAAGGGCAAGTACGAAAAGATTGCCGGCATCAACACTTGTAAGATGAACCATGACTTTAATCTTGAACAACGAGAACACAAGTGACTGGAAGCAGGCTTCTGACACACTCATCTCTAGACATTGTGGGCCCTGAGAACCCTACCAAGGGCATCATCGACATCTACGATGCCTTCGGCATCTGGCCCCAGACCATTCAGGGCGCTGACCGTCTATCTGCTCTCACGGGAGCTGTTGTCCTGGTTCCCGACTTCTTTGATGGCGCTGGTCTAGCCATCGATGTCATCCCTCCGGACACCGAGGAGAAGCAGCAGGCCGTTAAGACATTCATCACCGGAAAGGCTGACGTCCGCGCCAACCTGGAGAAGCTTTTGGCCATCCGCAAGGAGCTGTCCGAAAAGTTCCCGGAGGCAGAGGGCCACTGGGGTGTTTTCGGTCTTTGCTGGGGTGGCAAGGTTGCTGTCCTGGCTTGCGGAGAGGGCAACGAGGGCGTCGGCCGCCGATTCAACGTCAGCGGAACTGCTCATCCTGGGTAAGTTGTGATAAGAGACGCTATGCTAGGGAAATTTGTTCTGACGCAACATACAAACAGTTTGCTTGACGAGGCTGATGCCAAGGCCCAGACAGCTCCTCACATCCTGTTGGCGTCCAAGGAGGAGCCCGCCGACGTGGTGGCCAAGTACAAGGAGATCATGGGTGACCGAGCTGAGGTCACTACCTACTTGACCATGCACCACGGCTGGATGGGTGCCCGAGCTGATCTGAAGAATGAGGGGAACGTCAAGGAGTACGAGAGGGGCTACCAGCAGGCTGCTGACTTCTTTGCCAAGTACCTGTAAGCGGATAGATTAGCACATAGCTTGCTCTTGCAGCAGATTTGCGCCATTAGGAACCATATACCCTAAATAGTTTAGAAAGAAATTCTGCATTCCTGACGCTGGCTTGAAATTGTTGGTCCTAATTTGAAAATGGGTTAATATATTACTAGACGTAGTATTTCGTGCCAAATACCTCATTCAAAGCGTATTAAATAGGCATGGTATATGTTCATATAGACTTCAAAGGAAAGTGAAAAAGGAGTATAGTAGGCATGTAGTGGATTATATGAAGCATCTTGAAATACGACGTGAGTGCAGCAGAATCAGTAAATCGTTGAGACCGGATGATATCATCAAGCTCTCCAATCAGCAGCTAGTATTATACGCATAGATTCTGTCTTTATCTTACATGGTCTGTGAAAATTGATATCTATGAAGCGAGTGCTATTCAGCTAGACGTTGTAACTTGAGTAAATTAGAAACCTCTTTTGTGATTCTCGTTCAACACCACAATCAAAGCAAGCCTTGACTTGACAGCTTGAACATGTCATTGAACATACTACACAAAGTTAGCCGTCATAGTATTGGTGTTCTATCAAGTTGCGACAAATTTGAAGTGCTGAAAAGACGAGTTATAGACTCATGAGCGCATATATGCCTTCGAGGTCTCGCTCTCCAATTCATTATGCAACCTAAAGGTTGCGTACCATACCATCTAAATATCTAATACAGACACTCTCTCATGCATCCAAATATATTGAAAGTCATTCACCATGGATGGAAGCTCTCGTTTTGGTTGTATAATGTCCTTTCCCGCTTAATAACGTCCTAGTCCCTAGGGTCCATAGTCTTCTTATTGACTACGTCCGAGTAATGTCATCTATTGTTATGTAACTAGAGTCGATGCATGTGAAAATGGCCAAATCCTCAAGAGCAACTAGGTGCTGTACTGTAGTTTGGCTCCATTCTCTATCATATCTTAGCAGATGATGTTCTACTGATATGTAAGCCATGGACTAATTTGTTGGACACTGCGCAGCAGGCCATACATCATACCTTACGTTGCGCCGAATTGTACCATTCGAATTCGAGCCTTACCATTCTAGATTAAATGAAGTTTGAATTAACAAATATACCGCAATAGCCTTTAGGCTTTAACATTTCCCTCTTTTCAACAGTTTACTTATTAGCGATGTGGTGATGAACTTCCACCAATATTAGGAGTTATGTCACAGCTCTGTATATACTAATGACTGGTTAGGCAGCCAAATATAGAGCGATTTAGCCTGTATGAATTTTATGTAGTTTGCAGACAGGTGTACGGTGTCTTTGTTCCGTATTCAGAGTGAATTTGCCGACGCAAATGGGAAATCTCAATTAACATGCTGGTTCGTCAAATGCCCGCGCCGATGGTCCCAGTGAGACACAAAGTAATCTACTCTATTGAACAAACTGTAGAGTAATTATTCTTCTCACTGCAGTTGCGACTACCATCACCACCATGATACTCTTGATGAAGCAGATTTTGCTTAAATCATGGAACCTTGAAGCATATGTCTCCTTTCTACCCCTAGCACCCTTGTCGCAACGAAACTGTGAAGATCAATTCACTGACTCAATTCTCGACCCCATGAAACTCACGTCAGCATTTAGCAAGATATATTGGGCAACGGTGGATGTGCACACGCCAAGGACCTGAGCTCGTGGGCTTTCAAAATATGGGATGCTATGCACCGAAAAGGCGATGCATTTGCCGATCCGGAATCAGCCTCGCTCTTTTACGTACGAATCCATGTGCCGCGTAGCAAATTCCGCGCTGCTGACCAACGTCGATCCACCTAGTAGCATATGCAGATCAATCGGTGAGCAAAGCAAGAGAAAAACAGAGCCCGGTTGACGCTTGATGATGTGGTCGATGTGAGGAAGCACCGTGAATAGGAATGAGCATAGCGCGTCATATAATGTGCCAATTTTGTTGCGTCTTATACTTTATCCTCATAAATTCATGCCAGTACCAAAGCCGTATTCGTACCGTCTAAAACGCAAATTCACTCTAGAAATGGAATTACTCGTATGGCAAGACGTTGGCTGCGTCATATCTCTATGTATCATTGTATATATGCTTCTCTTGTTTCCCTTGTTAGACATGAATCGCACGAGGGGCGCTCTGTCTTACACGTGGAATAATCTGCGCCTAGCTCCCGTCTGGGAAGGTCCAAAGTCCGATCTGCATTCCCATCCATCAATAACTCGTACGCCCCATTTCTAGAATCGACAGTGTCTCCGCTGATAGCCCATTGTGTCTGGGGTACCTGCAGCACCTACATGACTACTGAAGGATCGACGGATTAGCTCGAAATGCGGTGACATACGCGGGGAAGAAATCCAAGACCGCCAAGAAAGAAGAAGGAAATTGTTCATCGCCATTATGTACTCTGACGTAGATTGGACGTCTGGCCTTGATCATTCTTGGCTAAGGCTGCCCCAGAATGGTGCCTGGCTTCGAGGGAGCTCGGCAAATGTTGGCTGATCCGACGGTCCGTCTGACCAATTTTCTAGGCTACAGGAATCTGTGACTGGAGGGAGGAATTAGGCGAGTAGAGACGAACCCTTTATCCAAACTCAATGCGCTTACACCTGGGGGAAGATCTGGTTCGCTGGGGGGACCGTCGATTGAAGCGGTGACGATGGTGTGGAGTTGGGCTGAGACGGCTGGTTTAGATATGGGGTTGACTTGTCTGTGATTCCGGAAAGAGGAGGATTCTTCAATGTCTATAAAGAGGAGAACACCTCGCCACTCAGTTCAAGCTTAACTGAAAGCCAAAGCATCCAGATTCCTGAGCACTTCTCAGTCAACCAGGGCTCCGGCTACTTACATCATCTCACACCATAACAATCATATCGGCCTTGTCGGAATGAAGTTTACGGCCTTTCAATTTCTTGCTACTCTCGGCTTTGCCAGTCTTGCCGCAGCCGACTTTCACATTCTGACCGGGCCATGCTCCATTGCCCCAGGTTTCGGCGGCAGCCTCGAAAACTACGTCGTGGCATGCCCTTCTGACTATTACAACTGCGACTGCGTACTCAACGGCGACCGCGGCAGCCATGTCATTGCTGGCGACACGCCCACCGACGGCATTACTACCACGGGGTCCAACTACTTTGAGATTGGTGGCCTGTGCGGCGTCGGCGACCTGAACTTTTACCTCCAGAGCGACGGCACTTGGCTGTTCTATATCGCTGGCGGCGATGGCAGCGTGCAGGGTACCTGTTACAATGGAGACAACAGCATCAAGGACTGCAATGCTTTCAGCGCTGCCTGCAGTGTGAAAAACATTCTGGTCTGCTATTCCTACATTTGCAACCCGTCATGAGGTCGTCAGACGGGGATGAAGTAAGGGTGTGAAGTATGGGGATTGTTGATGAAGGGACTCTTTGCTTTTCGTGAGTCGTTACAACATATTGAAGTCACTCATATAGAAAGGAAAGGGGTGTATCCACTGGGGCCATTTCATAGAGAATGAATTAGACAGCTTCGTCGGACGCAAATGAGGTCCAATCTCTTTGGCATGTCGCGAATGGTTGCGTTGATTCAAAGCCCAAGGGCTCACACAAGAGTAGAATTATGGACCAGATTACGGACCACTTGCGCAGCGCTGTCTAGATTGACCCCCTGGTGGATGAAGCATGAACAGTATTCCATGAGCAGCCGCTTAGTTCTGGTCGACTATCGAATTCAGTGTTTGCTAGTTAAGGCGTAAACCTGCACGTTATTTACTAAGATTACTGACGCCTTTGACCCTCTCGGGATGGGAGACAGAAGCAGCCTTATTCATCGCAACACTGAATTTAACGGGATGAGCTGAAGATTCGGAGTACTAGATTTCTCAAACTATTTGGACACATTCATCCTTTGATCGTACCCTTGGTGCTTCCTTTCTGGATTAACTAGAAGGGGATTCAATAAACCATACGTAAACAATCTGCATCGCACTGAGCGTGAATAACCCTTCGATACATAAGGAGCGTTTAAAATGCAGTCGTTATCATCGCTAAATGTGAAGCTTTGGCCATAGCCTATCAGTTGTAGGTTATAATGCCACCTCCTTGGTGGTAGTGGCGTAGATACACGCATATACGAGGGTCAGGATGGCTCTCACGCCTTGCTGGCGACGTGGACAATAACCTTTCCACCGCTCGAGCCCTTTTTGAGATGTTCGTAAGCTTTCACCACTTCGCCAAACTCAAATGTCGAGTCAATAGCTGTCGTTAACGTTCCTTCCGCCAGCCATTTGGCGATTTGCTCTAAATCTTCGCGATTATTCTTCGTCATGTATGTGACGAACTTGCTTTTGCCTCCACCCAAGAAGGAGGGCAAGAATTTGCCCAGTGCGACGCTCTTGATGACGCGCAGAGACACGGCACCACCCACCAAAACGAAAGCTCCCTCTGGCTTCAAGAAAGGCGTCGCCTGCTGATAGAGGTCTGGAGGAGACGAGCCCACATTGTCGACGACGAGATCAAAGGTGTTTCCTTTCTCTTTCAGCTGCGTCACGATATCGCCGGTCTTGTAGTCGACAATTTCATCAGCCCCCAGTCGTTGACAAAGTTCCTTCTTTCCAGTCGAGCAGGACGCGGTAACATGGCATCCGAGCGCCTTGGCGATCTGGATACCAAAGGTGCCAGTCCCACCGGAGCCACCGTTGATGAAGACTTTGGATCCATTCTGGACGTAAGGCTTAATCGACTGATATGCTGTCAGAGCCGTGGTCGGCGCGCCAGCAGCTTGGTCGAGGTCAAAGTCCGGCGGCAGGACGGCATATCCATCGCGCTCAGCAACGACATACTGGGCAAGTCCGCCGGCAGGCTTCATAGGGTCGACTCGCGCCAGCACGGCGTCTCCAACCTTGACATCTTTTACATCGTCCGCCACTGTGACGACTCGACCGCTGAGGTCCATACCAGGTGTCCTTGGGAACGAAACTAGGGCCTTGGAGGCGAGGCCCAGTTGGACCAGCTTGTAGTCGGCTGGGTTGAGGCCAGCGCTGACGACTTCAACGATGATCTGCCCTGGCTTGAGGGTCGCCGACGGTCGCGGTACATTATCGACGAGCTTGAGCGTCTCTTCTATAGGGCCGGGAGCGGCCAGCTGCCATGCCTGCATAGTTTCGGCCATGGTGGATGCAGTTGTTGATCGATCGTCGCAAGATACAGAAGTTCTCTCTGGACACAAGAGCAACAGGAAGGAAATTAGGTATTAGAATTGTCTCCTCCAAAAAAGTCCGGGGGATGTCGTCAACGTCACTTATAGGAAGAAAGGACGAATAGAGATCGAATGATCTAATGCCATTTCCCGCCAATGGCATCACCGGCCGCGGAGCTTGATACTCCATAACACGGGAATAACTAACCGAATAGGAAACATCCACATTCTTGGTTTGTAGCCTTAGTCCTGCTATCGATAATCCAAATCGTTTAGATCGATTCTTTAAAAATTAAAGTGCTTAGAGACAGATGCTAGCAAAGTAGCCTTTTTTTCCTCTATGGTATATTATATACCTAAATTTGCTAAGATGGGCCACCTTCGTCATGAACTGCGCCCAAGCGCCCATCCATTCAAGGAGATTACCGAACCAATTTTTTTCTGTGCAAAGCCACGGCTCAGATGTGGAAAGCGGTGCTTTTGATCTCATCGCCGATCGATTCTCCAAATGTCCCCTTGTAGCCGTTTTCCTCAAGATAGGCGCGGAATCGCGCATCCTCACTCTCGAGATCCTTCTCCTTGTCGGGGACCAAGAACCATGTGATAGCACAGCCAACCATTGCAAAAGCGGCTCCAATCAAAAATACTCCTTGGACTCCCTTTTGAGAATCAGAAAAGGAGTTTTGGATAGGCGTAAAGACTTGTGTGCCAATAGCTGCGCCCGCCTTGCCCACTGCGGCAGCGAAGCCCAAGAAGTGGCCGCGTACAGGCGTCGGGAACGATTCAGCGCCGCAGAGAAAGGTGCCAACCTAGGTAGGTAGGTATCATTAGTTTCAAGATGCAAAAATAAGGTCGTAGGGGATCAGTAAAAAAAAACACTTACACCTGGCCCCATTTCTCCCAAGGTATTGAAGATGCCGTACAAAACGACAAAGAGCGGAAACACGCTCGTGATAGGGTTGAGAGCTCCGCCGATGATGAAGGCAAGGATCGACCACAAGAAGAAGCCGAGAGCCATGGTTTGCTTTCGGCCGATCCTATCCATGAGAAGACCTCCAATGATGGTTCCGGGGAGATAGAAGCTGTTAACGACGGTACCAAACCCAATGTTTTGGACAAGAGAGTTGTTTGGGTTTAACGTTCCAATAATCGTTGAGCTGAAGATACCAAAGGGATAAGTCTACGATATGAGTCAGCTGCTTGATCACACAATTACGCCTCACCGAAGTCGCCAGGGGGTAACTTACGACAAAATCGTACATGAACCACGCCAGCGGAGTTCCAAGCATGGGCTTCCAGTACCGCTTAATCACCAACCAGTACGGAATCTGTGACTTCATGGCATGCTTTCGATACTGCGTCGAGTTGATCAGACGCAGACGGAAAAACAAGAGGCCAACCGGGAGAACGAAACCAAGGCCGAACGAAACGCGCCAGACCCCGTCGTTGATGTGCTGATGATAGGCCGCCAAGATAATGAGGACAATGACACCAGCCATGACGAAGCCAAGGTCAATGGCGAAATCTGTCGCAACGGCAACGAGCATGCCACGACGGCGTCTCACGTACTCGGTTTCATCTGAGGCTTCAGCACTGCCGGTACCGCAGGTCGGATACTCTCCTGTTCTCAGCCGCCTTTCGTTAGTGAGACTCTTACTTTTTCTATGTTGCAAATTAAGATGAAGCACAGAAAAAAAAATGAATTCTCACCTCCCGCGCCGAAGCCGGCCACACCACGACCAATAACCATCATCCAGAACAAGCCGGTTGGAGTGTCACCGTGCGCCGCGGTAGCCAGTACAATCCCCAAGATTAAGAAGAAAGTGGAAAAGACGATGCCAGTGCGGCGACCTAGCTTGTCAATCCCCCAGCCAAAGAACAGCATGCCAAAGATTTCACCAATGAGGTAGGCGTTCGACAGCCTCGTCTTCATAGCTGCTGTAAACGCATCGGGATACAGCTCTGCGAAAAGCGGATTCATATACCCAATGACTTGTGCATTGTATCCGTCCGAGAACAGGGCCAGACCGCCAACAATAACCATGAAGATGGACGAGATGCGGCTTACGCGCGCAATGGTGCTCGACTGAGCGGCAACATCGTTGCTGCTGTCGTCGCTTGGTTTAAGTGTTGGCGACACCGTCACCTCGTTGACCTCTGCAGACTTGGAATCCATGGCTCTCGTTTATCTAGCCGTTTTGACTGCAGATTGCTTTTCACCCAAACAGCAAAGACGAGCTGAGCAGGGCCTGCTTGATCGCAACTCGTCTGAGTCTAGTCTACTTACCACTTTGAGGACGTCTGGGCTTTTATATGAGGGGGGGTAACAGGAGGGCTCGTTCGCCCATGTGCTCACAAGTGGTTCTTGTTTAGACGATCCGGACAGCACACGGCGAGCGACGAAGAACTAACAAAGCAGGCGGAGTCGTAATACAAGCACTCTACATCAGCGCTATCGCGTAAAAGCTCCATAACACACTAAAGCATTGTGCCTGCAGATTAATGTTGTAACGTATACAATGTCTGCTTCTCATTTGTTTGATTTCATTTGAACAGCGGCAACCTCTAGAGGTGATGCCGCCACGATTCCCACGTGCTTTCTCCTCCAAGGGACCATCTGTGTAGCATCGCCTGCAATGGTAATCTTCCCCTTGCCCATGATATCAGCCATCAATTACATGATTGGTGTTCGTACCTGAGCGATATGGCAAGCCTTGTGCCGATCGGCCGGCGAAGAGAGACACGTGGGCCGAAGGTATTCCATGATTCATCGGGAGGCGCACCGGCAGGGGTCCACTTTCGGTATTAGCCACCCGGCCATGCGCGGGGGTTCAACACTTAAGATTCCCGTCGTGGAGGTTGGATAATGGATAGAAAGAGCGTGTTGATTCATGTAAGAAATACTTCAGCTGGAGCGGAAAAGTTCCGAAGAAATGGAAGGTGCGCTAAGTGAAAGAAGAATGCAAACGATGGGCTAGGCTTTAGAGTTGATAAAGAGCGATTCGGCTCTGTTGCGGTATCATTTACTAGGGTCTAATTTTCGTTGGCCGGAAGATTGGCAGAGTAAGCATGTTGTGCGCAGAACAAATCGACTTCTTCGAGAAGAACGGGTATCTCATTGTCCGAGATATACTCACCGATGCAGAGACAAAGGATCTGCAGAGATGGGCACAAGAAGTTCACGACTGGATTCCAACAACTGAATCTCAATTCATGCCATATGAGGTAAGTGAATCTGTATAGGATGTGAAATACTCTCAGAGATTCAGCATCATTGATCAATCGTCATCATATCTATAGGAAGTAAACTCTCGAGGAGAGCGAGTTCTCTGCAGGACAGAAAACTACGCTGACAGCCATGAAGGATTCAACGGGCTGCTCCGAGGCAAGAAGCTCCTGGGACTTTTAGAGGAGCTGTCTGGAGAACGTTTATGTCTGTTCAAAGAGAAAATTAACTACAAACTTGCGGGAAGTGGTAAGTGCGAGCTGCACTCGAAATACATGTAGTGGACATGGCAGCTGATTACTGAAGGTGGCTTTGCGCCGCACATTGACGCCGTGGCCTACAACCATGTCAAGGACGTCAAGCATCTGACTATCCTCCTCGCTGTGGATCGATCCAATCTTGAGAATGGTGGTCTGGAAGTAGTTGATGCCAGCCATAACATGGACATACCTCTCAACGCCGAAGACCGTATCATTACCGATGACTGGGTCTCCTCTCACGAGTGGAGGCCTGTTGAACTCGAACCAGGTGAGTGCTGCAAGAAGCAAAAATTTCTTTTGCGCCGCTTTATTTGGCAGTTTGAATGCATGTGATAACAAATCTAGGCGAATTACTCATTTTCACATCCTATTTGGCTCATCGCAGCGGACCAAATCACAGCAATGAGGACCGAAAGGCGCTCTACGCAACATACAACCTCGCTAGGGAGGGCGATTTGCATCAAGAGTATTATGAGTTGAGGAAGAAGGAATGGCCAGCGACCCACATGCGCAAGGAGGGAGAGACGTATGAAGATGGAGCTTTGCGATATGCTTTTGGGTCGCCCATGCTGAGCGTCGATGCTGGCCGTCAATTAGCATTCTAGAAACATCACAGGACCTATATAAAATGGGCGAAGACTTTTCATTAGAAGGCTCTGACTCTGATAATGGTGATTTAACGGAACAACTGTAGAAGTAGACGTCGTTGCTTACTAGTGTTTGTTTTGTAGCGGAAATGCAACTTTCCACGACTTCTAACAGCTGTACCTGTAATTGGAAGTATATTATCCACCGTGGATAACACAGCTATGCTAAGTCGCTATCTCCATTGCACCGGATCCAAGTTGTCCACGTGCTGCTCAGGCATCATGCCGAGTGGATGATCATCCACATTCACCACGTGGAGTCAAAGCAGCGGGGATCTTCCGAATCGGATCTCCAACCTTTCGATCGCTAGCCGATATACTCCATAGTATTTGTCTGTATACACTCACTGTTTCCTAACTTCCATCTTGTAGTGAAACCTACGGCTTGAGTTTCAAGTAGGTCCTGCATAACTCAACATTCGGTATTTTTCCTTCGTCTTCCCACAATGGGCATCCCAACGACCCTTGAGCCGGAAGCCATCGCATCTTATATACTCGGCATCCTTGAGGCATCCGACTATACACCCTACATCGGTGAACCCATATCGCAGCTTCAGCATTCCCTCCAGTGTGCTGCTCTGGCTGCTACGGCGTCACCACCCGTCGATGAGGCCACACAAGTTGCCGCGCTGCTCCATGACGTGGGACAGTTTGCCCCAGCAGAGGACCTCATCGCTTTAGCGAGCCTTCCCATCCAGAACCTGGGCGATGCGCCAGTCTCACAGAGTGTTGGCCGCGTTGGTCACGAAACACTAGGAGCTCGCTTACTCCTTGCACTGGGCTTCTCCGAAAAGGTCGCTCGTCTCGTGGAATCTCATGTGGCAGCTAAGAGATACCTCTGCGCCGTAGATGAGTCGTACAACGATCGTCTATCGGAAGCTAGCAAAAGAAGTTTGCTCTATCAGGGAGGGCCCATGTCTGCTGAGGAGGCGAGGGCGTTTGGCTCGGGGCTATGGTGCCAGGAAATGTGCCAACTCAGGAAATGGGACGATGAGGCAAAAGAACAGGGGCTTGTAGTGAGAGATTTAGAAAGCTGGAGGGAGGCGATTCAGAGGCAAATTGGGCAAGCATAAGGATTATTCAGTATATACATCATTTAGGGCACGACGACGTCCGAGACCACATACCTCTTCTTACTATACATACGCAGTCACACAGAGGCAAATATACATCACTCACATGGAATGAACATGGAGAAATATATACGATTGGCATTTTCAGTTTTACTAATTTCCCTTTTGAGTACAGCTCGACAGTCTCATACCGCATGATACATTCTGGACGTCCACAGAGGTACTCAAGTTTTTGACATAAACCATCAGCAGCAAAAACACTCTGACATCAGCCCTTACAAGTGGCTAGCAGGCTTAGAAGTAGACTTTGGAAGATCAAAGCGGTCCAAGTTTGCAACCTTGGTCCAAGCTGCGACAAAGTCACGCACAAACTTCTGGCTGGAATCCGAGCTGCCGTACACCTCAGCCACAGCCCGCAGCTCAGGGTGCGAGCCGAAGACGAGATCAACACGGGTGCCGGTCCACTTCTTGGCGCCGCTCTTGCGGTCGCTACCCTCGTACAGATCGCTGTTTGAGGGGTCAGCCTTCCAGACGGTGCCAATGTCCAAGAGGTTGACGAAGAAGTCGTTGGTGAGCGTTCCCGGGCGGTTGGTGAAGACGCCGTGAGTTGATCCGTCGTAGTTGGTGCCCAGCACACGCAGACCACCAATGAGCACGGTCAGCTCGGGCACGGACAGAGTTAGAAGGTGAGCCCTGTCGATGAGAAAGTGCTCCAGCTTGACTCTGGACGTGGACTTGCCATAGTTGCGGAAGCCGTCAGCAAAAGGCTCGAGGTGGCCGACGGACTGCACATTGGTCTGCTCCTGAGTGGCATCGTTGCGGCCTGGGGTGAAGGGAACAGTAATGTCGTGTCCGGCATCCTTGGCGGCCTTCTCGATGGCTGCGGATCCAGCCAGGACGATGAGATCAGCGAGCGACACCTTCTTGCCGCTGTTCTGCGACCTGTTGAAGCGGTCTTGAATCTCTTCCAGAGACTTGAGAACCTCAGCCAGCTGAGGAGGGTTGTTCACCTTCCAGTCCTTCTGGGGCGCCAAGCGGATGCGAGCTCCGTTGGCTCCGCCACGCTTATCGGTGCCGCGGAAGGTCGAGGCTGACGCCCAGGCGGTAGAGATAAGCTTAGATGGGGCAACTCCCGATGCCAGGATCTCCTTCTTGAGGGCGGCGATATCGCTCTCGTTGATCAAGGGATAGTCAACAGGGGGGATGGGGTCCTGCCAGTCGAACACCTGCTTGGGCACCTCGGGGCCGACGTATCTGGTGACGGGTCCGATGTCACGATGCGTCAGCTTGAACCAAGCCTTGGCAAAAGCATCGGCGAATTGGTCAGGGTGCTCTAGGAAGCGACGAGAGATCTTCTCGTACTCGGGATCAAAGCGCAGCGCCAGATCCGTTGTCAGCATAGTGGGCAGCTGCTTCTTGGAGGAGTCGTAGGCGTGGGGGATGATGGGCTCAGCATTCTTGGCCACCCACTGCTTCGCACCAGCAGGGCTCCTTGTCAGCTCCCACTCATACTTGAAGAGATACTCGAAGAACTGGTTGCTCCACTGGGTGGGTGTCTTGGTCCAGGTGACCTCGAGACCACTGGTGATGGTGTCCGGACCCTTTCCGGAGCCGTGGCTGTTGGCCCAGCCGAGGCCCTGCTGCTCGAGCGGAGCTGCCGCAGGCTCAGGGCCGACGTTGCTCGAGGGTGCAGCACCGTGAGTCTTGCCAAATGTGTGGCCGCCAGCGATAAGAGCCACGGTCTCTTCGTCATTCATTGCCATGCGCCCAAAGGTGATGCGGATGTCACGGGCGGCACCAAGGATGTCGGCAGTGGCATCAGGGCCTTCGGGGTTCACATAGATCAGTCCCATGTGACTCTGCCCGTGTGTTAGTATATTATTATTATGCAACGAGCTAGCGACGGTCGGGGAAAAACAAAGAGGGGGACACGTACCGCTGCCAAGGGAGTCTCCAGATCGCGAGAGTGAATGTCTTTGTGGTCCTTCTCATCGGAGTCGATGATGCCGTGGCCAGTGTGTGCCACGGCTCCTTCAAAGCCGTGGGAGTATCGGACGTCGTTGCCTAGCCAGGTGGTCTCGCCACCCCAGTACACGGACTCATCGGCCTCCCAGGTGTCTGCACGGCCACCGGAAAAGCCCAGGGTCTTGAAGCCCATTGACTCAAGGGCGACATTGCCGGAGAGGATGAGGAGATCAGCCCAGGAGAGCTTGTTGCCGTACTTTTGCTTGATGGGCCAGAGCAGACGCCGCGCCTTGTCCAAGCTGACGTTGTCAGGCCAGCTGTTGAGGGGTGCGAACCGTTGCTGGCCCTATTTTTACGGTGATGCAAGTCAGTCTCGTTCATTCTCAAGGAGGCTACCACACGGGTGCTCTTCATACCTGTCCGCCACCACCACGGCCGTCAAAGACACGATAGGTGCCGGCGCTGTGCCAAGCCAGACGAATGAACAAGCCTCCGTAGTGGCCAAAGTCGGCGGGCCACCAGTCCTGGGAGTCGGTCATCAGGGCCGTGAGGTCCTTCTTGACGGCAGCCAGGTCGAGAGTCTGGAAAGCGGCGACATAGTCGAAGTCGGGCCCCAGCGGGTTGGTCACGTCGGTGTGCTGGCGGAGGATGCCGAGCTTGAGCGACTCGGGCCACCAGTCATGGATTCTGGTTCCGTGGCCGGCGGCGTTGATATGAACGGGACACTTGCCCTGGGCAGCCATATCGAAGAACTTGTTGGCTTCTATCGCCTCTCTGGCTACTTGAGTGGTTGTAAAGTATAGAGCAGGTCACAGTGGTCCCGACTCCGATTGCCGTGTAAGCAAAGAAATTGCGACGACAGCAGTCGAGAGATGAGAAGAAGAATAAGGAGAAGAATAAGCAAAGGAAAAAGGGAAGCGTGAAGAAAGGTAAAAAGAGGGCACAGGCACGGCTAAAAGAGGAGGAGAGAGGGTAAAGAGAGGGGTTGCGGACAACCCCGCGTTCAAGCAGATGCCACCGGACCCCCGAGATGTCGCGATTGCGCTGCTCTCAATCCTCATTTGAATCTCGGATGAAACACTATTGGCAGCGGTTGTGTCATCGCCTCGCCCACCCCACGAACCGCACCACAGCAATTTCAAAGGCCCGCGCGTCCCAGGCTCCGGCCGGACGCGAAGTGGGCAAGCGGGGTTTCTGCTTGGATGGAGGAGAAAGCTTCTCTCCTCCCGGATTGGCTCAGGCGGCGGGATGCAGCCACCCTCTTTCAGATTCGGATGGCATCATCCGAGTCTTTCGCACGTTGCGGTATGCCCTCTCTGCCATGGGGGGGACCCCTCGGTATTGCGCCCTTGGTAAGACCAAGTACCGCGTAAGCCACCAAGTCTATTCCGTCTTCGTGGGGTGATGATGGCTTTTTTCAAAACCTGGATATCCAATACGGAGCTTCCCATATGTGGGCTCCAAGGATGATATACAGTATCCAATGTACGGAGTAGTGTCGGCTTACCAACTATCCTTGGCCCTATTCTCGCCGCGGTGCTCCGTATGTGCCGAACGAATGGACCGCGGGTATATCCAGGCACGGCTCTTGTATGCATGCAATTGAAGTTGTCACACTTTCTCCCACCTAGGCTGGACTATTAGGCGAGATAACAGCTGGACGAATCTTCGAGATAACCATCAAGGTCGACTTCAGTGACGTCATTGAATTTGTTCTAGAACGCCTTCGCGAGATCCGCCGACTATCGGAAACGCGATAAGATGCATCCATGATAATTAATGACCTGGAGGGCATCTAACACTACCGCCGCAGCCGCTATAGGCACCGCTACGGCGGTTAAGCTTATACGACAAATCCACATGCTCTCGATAACACTCAAGGATGGCATCATGTAGACGTCCAAGTCTGTAGCTTTGGGCCACTTTTTACCTTTTCGACGGCCCCAATATGCAAGTCAACGGAACCTAAGGTAGATTAAGCAGGCCTATATTAATAGACACCCCCGACATGAATAGATGGGACATTTGTTGGTAGAGAAATACTCTTTGGCTTCTGTGCGGAATTTGGCCCACCGGCGCTCAGAAGTTACCTTTTACAAGAGATAGGATATTTTCAGTGTGGTAATGCAGATATAAATCATCCGGACCATTAGAAATAATTAAATATTTGGACTTATAATTTTACATTCTCTAGGTCAAGCAACATGAGACATATTCTAAAGACTTTTAAAATGCTATTTATTAAAAGACGTCGAACAGCTCAATCTACGTAGGAGGTTCGCAATCGGATATCTAGTCGACCAGAGTTTGTTTTTTTAAAAACAATGAAAAATTATTAGACATCATTGTGTGAGACGCCCGACCACACGAGGTAGGAAAAACAGACTTTCATGGTGTTAACGTGCATCTCGAGGCTCGTTGAGAGTTGCCTGATTCGAGAGATGATGAATGGCATCGGAAGCAAGACTGGCCAACGAAGATCCAAGTACATAGATTTTCTATACAGAATTTGGATATTAAATTATGTGAATGTTATGGAAATAATAAAAGGTGAGGTCTTGCGTCATGGGAGTAGATGCAGCGCTGCTTCCATGTGTAGACGCTCTTCTGAGACAGGGGCTACATAGAATAGCAATTTGACCACCTCACAATACCAGGCTTCACATTGCTGGATTAAAATGTGGATGGAATGAGAATGAACTCATCTAACTAAATCGACAAGACATAGAGTAAGTAGAAGGTCATTGCATCAATCGCAGTTGTGCTGAAGGCGTAGTATGCTTGAGCCCAGTTCACCTTGTCTCATTAAGCTGCTGAGTTCACACTTTTAGACAGGGGATCATCTCTGCTTTATATAGCCTAGTACCTTCTGTAGATAGCAATACAATTGTCGCAAGAATTACACTCCTTGTATACCGTTACTTGGTCTCCTGGCTTATACACAATTTGTCAGAATTTACAGTCCGAGTCCGCTAACGCTTGCAAAATAGGTGGGAGTATATCCATGTTTGCGTTACACCGCATACCACAATGTCCATCGTTACGTTATAATTAATAATATCGATTTCCGATGTGCTGATTCCTCCTCGCTCTCAATAAGAACAATTTTTCTTGCAGAGATTACCGCATTTGTCAACCTGCGGTGACGCTTTACTGCTTCTGGCGTAAGTTGCCTCTTCAGGCAATCATTCAATTCACTTGGTGGAGACTCCCAGCCGAGGACCATTGCAAATATCTCTCTTATTTCTTGTCCCAGTTAAACCAGCTCCATTGAGGACCGTTCGGATATAGTGGATCATTTGCGGCTGTCTGATTCAACTTACGCAGAACATCAAGTAAAACTCTCCGCAAGACCCAAAAAAGTGTCCCAAATAGTCGCTGAATTTCCCAGTTAAGGTTTCTACTTTCTCCTATTCAATCAGCTATCACGCATCATCATATTGGATGATCTAGTAGAACTGAGTGAAGTGACAAAATAGAGCTGGGCTGGTACAACGGGGTTAGATTTCTGCTATAAGCGTTAAAGAATATAAAATACTTCATTTTCGGGTTGTTATATAGCCTCACTGCCAAAACCAACGTACAAAGAGAGCGTAGCATTTCGACCGAATAAGTTCTCAATATTGACTATTCTCCCAACATGGCGACTCAGCAAACGGCTCCGACGCATTACATTACCGCCGCCGACGGCGTCAAATATGCGTATCGACGCATTGGCCCATCGGAGGGTATCCCCATCGTCTTCCACAGCTTCTTCCGCTCCAACATGGACTTTTGGGATCCGCTCCTCATCAACAACATTGCCGCAAAGCGACCGGTGATCCTCTTCGACCAAGCCGGCGTAGGTCGCAGTAGTGGCACCATTCCCACGACCTACCAGGGTTGGGCAGACTGCCAAATCAGCCTTACCAATGCCCTTGGCATCAAGCAATACGACGTCGCCGGCTTCTCCATGGGCGGTCTTTCAGCCCAGATGGTTGCATTGACAGTGCCGCATCAGGTCCGAAAGCTTGTTCTTCTGGGTACCACCGCAGCTGCGCCGCGCAAGACCTCGGACGTAAGCGGCATTGTCTGGCCACGGGAGCGTTCTGATCCAGGACCCATGGACATCCTTACGAAGTCGGGGAACGCACCATCGGAAGTCCTGCACGCCATTGCAAGTTCCTTCTTCTATCAAACCGATGCCGGCCGTGCAGCAGCACAGGCGTGGTGGAATCGTGTCAGCGAACGAAAGGTTGGTGACGAACCACCGCTTCTCAAATTCGTTGCACCAGAAGGTACAGCTCGCCAGGTGGAAGCCGCGATGCATTGGAACTCGCCAGACAAGATGGACGCATACGATCGCCTGAGCAGCCTTGAGATGCCAGTTCTGGTGATGAATGGCGATGACGACCTGCTCATACCGTCAAGCCGTAGCTGGGAGCTGGCGAAAAGAATCCCCCATGCTCAGCTCATCATCTATCCCAAATCTGGACATGGATTTTTGTACCAGTATGCTGAGCTTACTGCTGCACATATCAACCTGTTTCTCGACGAAGTCGAAGGACTACACGCAAAGTTGTAATAGAATGAGGGACTGTTAGTGTGCTAGCTTTCATAGTAAGCAGAAATAAAGCTTTCAATTGTATTTGCGAGAGATCAGAGACCAAACTGCATCCATGTGCTTTCCGTGAACAAATTTGATCCACAGAATATCGGGCAGTTCACTTTCCAGAGCAAGTCGACCGGCCATTCCGGTCATATTGGCTTTTACTAGGCAGTCGATTAACGACTCAATGAACCATTCTTTCTCAGGCGTTCCATCGGCAGCCACAAGGCAGCCGACCAAGAGCTTCCATCTCGTCAGGGGAGTGGGCGTCGAGACGCAACTGGCCATCAGTATTCGTAGCTTTCTAACCAGAGTCGTAGAGGTTATGACCAATCGCTCAAATGAACACGTCAGCGATTTGATGTACAGTATAAGGCAAATGCGAAAGGCGTTATGGCATGCGCTCATATCGAACGAAGCGCATAGAAGTAAGCGCTGGAGTAGTCCAAAGACCGTTGCATCAAGACATTCGGGGTTCATTTTTGTTTGCTGCATCATTGCGTCTTCGAGTACGTCGCTCAGCTTCGATACATCGTCGAATATGTAGGCCAACGCTATATTGGCCTCACAAGAGCACACAAGCTTGGAGGATATGCTGGCTAGAGGCTGTTTAGAAGGGATACCGTCGATGTGAACAAGGTTAGACAGCTCAGATACGTGATGGGTGTCGGGCATGTTGTCAGAATCTACCGCAATTTCAAGAATTCCACTGCAGAACACAATGAGCACATTGTCATAAGGGGCGGGCAGGGTGCCACTCTTTCTTACCGATACATCTTGGACCTGAGGTTCTTATTGATGCTTGATAACCCTCCTCGTATGCTAACTAGCTCAGCTAAACCCCGTGCGTGAGCCCAGGATTTCTCATGTTCTCCCAATGAATTCTAGTAAAAGCGAAAGGTGAGCTTATACAACTTTCTTTTTAAACACCCCAAGGAATTGGTGGTTATCGGGATACGTACGCTCCAATTCGCTAAACAAGCGACAGCTCCCAGTGTCTCGTCAGATTGAATGTAGCTTGTCGACATTCGGAAATTCAGCCTCTGTAGAGCTTCGACCAACAATGCACGAGCGTCTTGGAGATTACTGCTGTTGTTGGTAATTTTCGCAATAGTTCTTGCTGAGAAAGACAAGATTATGCAGCGCCAAACATCGTCTCCTAGCATGCTAGGGAACCAATTCTGCTTGGCAGGATTGAAGAGCAAGAGTGATGACAGCGGGTACGTGTCTCTTGCAACGATGTGGAAGTCTCAATTGAGTATAAGCTACCGCACTTTCTTGTCAGATGAATTTGCTGCGGGATGCTTACAAAAGTTGATGTAAAGAATAGCATGGCGTGCGAGCGACGGTGGCATTCCGTCCGACAAGGCCGGCACGACGAGGTTCAGCATTTGATGACTGGAGATTGCTCCCGGTGTTGGCTGAGCGACGGATATAGCATGCTGTTGGTGCTCGTAGTTGGCATCTTGTATTTGCTTTTGTCTTTGCTTTGGCAACTGGTTGTGTTGTGATCTCTTCTTTGTCCCAGACGACGCAGTGCTCTGCGTTTGCCTTGTTTTCGGTTTCCTCTTTCTGACAAGAGGACGAGGCTCCTGAACAGTGCTGTTGATGAATCTGACCGATGTTACCTTTGCTGTTCCTTTTTCGATGCCATTCTCTGGAAAAATCCTGGACTTGCTTCCAGCCAGTAAATCCACAGTTCGCAGAGCCTTCGGACGTGTCTGCCACTGTGGGGTCTGGCCGATGCCATTGCCTTGTTGGATCTTATGAATCAGAAAGAGGGATTTATCCGGGAAGAGGACGCTCTCGCCGTGCGCCGACATGATGCATGCCAGATGGTGTGTGGACGATGTTCGCCCTCCCGGATATGTTGCATGAGGAATGGAGTTGAATGGCTATGAGCGTAGCTCGCCGGAATTAAGGAAGAGGGAGGCCGGAAATATTATACCAGGCCGCTACCGACTGTGGAGCTTCCCGGTTGAACATGAAGTTTCCCGCCCGCTTATTAGTGACGCATCGAATCAGTCTTACCAAGGTTAAAGACATGGCGAGAGAAAAGGGGCCAATAGTAGTTGGGTCTGCTTATTTCACACTTTGTTGCGCCTAAAAGAGTTGCGCCAACGAGAGCGAGAGCTTGCAGCCTCGGGAATTACGAGACTTTCTTCGCTTCTTATATCCCTTTAGTAATACATCTCAAGTATTATTATGGAAGATAATAAATTACTCTCTTTAGGAAGCAGAAACCACGTTGGTAGAAGCGATCATGAATCAAAACACAAAGCCCAAGTAGAGCATCCGCTGAATTCAAGGTTACATGCGCTCAGCCATATCCTGTCCTAACCGGTAGCGGTGGCTTACACAACGAACTCTCAAGAGTGACCAACGCTCGATGTGAAATTCGAATAGAAAGACAAGCTGCAGCTTATATCAAGTTGCCGTAGTTTTCAGTCAGCTGCCTTGCCGATTATAAGGCCTGTTCCGAGGCGTTTCCTGCAGGTTGCAGGTCAGATAGCTGCCAACAAAAGAGTGTCAAATGGAAACTGACCTCGTTGAGTTTACTCGACCCGACTTGCATAGAAGAGTCACATTACGCCAAACATTGCGCTTCCTTGGGTTACAGCCGCTTCAACCCTCTAAGCTCAATCGAGCATCTTACACGGACTATTCAATGAGGGTTAGGACTTCAAGCAAAAGCATTTACAGTGTAGAGATCCTATAGGCTCCCTGGAATGAATAAAGCTGCCATAATCATTCCGTAAGCGACGTAGCCAAATTCTACGCGACTATTCACTCAATCGGAGGTACCGCTCCAAGCGAGATGTGACTGGCTCCGATGCAATGTGAACTGTTTGTTGCCCAGACGTGAGCTGCACGGCCGTAACTTGCTAGTAATTGCACCAATCTATTTCGCAGAACATTGATACTAGTCCACTATTATCCTATTTGCTGCCATGTATGGCACACTAAGGACAGAGAACTCCCTATAAGTAAGCCCGTTACTATAAATATCGACTTCATCGTAAGCATTTTATAGTTTTACGTAAAGACGGGTATGTTAATTTGCATTGTTCGGATTATCATATTTCACCGCTCACGCAGTTGATGTTGCATTTTACCATCTGTCGGCATCACCACCATCCTTATCAAGTTAAGCTTATAATGCAAGCTCGCCTATTCAAGCACTCCGGTTGGACCTTTCAATATGACAGCTTTGAATTGAAGTCATCACATGTAGAAATGTATATAAAGATGCCGGCTACCTCCTTGTCAATTCTTTAGTCCGCAAGACTATCTTCTTAAGACCTAACATCATTAAAGATACTTGCAAAAATGAAGGTTGGATGTTCCAGCTTATTCCCCGTCTTTCATATCCGTCAAAGGCTAATTGACCTTTGCAGGCTACTACTTGCGTCTCAACTCTACTCGGATGGGCTTCCATCGTCATCGCACAGACGCCAATCGCCTCAGTCTATTACCAGCAGTGGCCGACAACAGACTGCCCCGGTAGAGTGTTCGAAGGTGGCAATTTGGCTGAAGGATTCTGTACCGTCTTCGAGAACTTTCCCGGACAGAGTATCAGGCTGAACCAGACGAGCCCCTGCCCTGCAGGCACGTTGGCCAATGTTACCGTTTCCAGCCTCGATGACTGCTCGGCTCCATTCAATTGGACCTTTATAGCGACGGGCGACTGCATCAATGTCGACATTCAACCACAGGCAGTACACCTTAACTGCGTCTAACTTGAAGGAGGATTGAATGAGGGACGATACACGTCGACAATAATGAGTTGATTCTATGTATTGAGAACAAAATTATACAAAGCTCCTTTACGGGTAGGACCGAATAGAAAGGCTGATGAAATCAGCATTGCCTATCCATTTTACGTGGTCTTAACAAGCAATTTGCTTCCTGGACAAATGAGATATCTGTGTCCTATAGAAGTCTCTCATTTTTGTCGACTGTATTTCAAGCTAGGCAAGTAGTATAAATAAATCAAGCCATCATATATGGCACGTATGCTAGTGGCAGTTGGGCCCACGTCGAAATAGAGATGATAGGGTAATTGACATGCTTTTTTTTCCCCCTTAGCATGTGCCTTTTCAATTACTCCTAGTCGTACCCTGCAGGTGAGATGAAGCCTGTGTTTCTGGAAATAGCCTTAGCTCTAACCGTTTGCAGATTTTCTTTTGCACGCGAGATGGATCTCGGAGCCTCTCTGACCATCTATGCATGCCTATTGTAGGCCATTGCTACACACCATACCACAGGTCCTTAAGATACCAGTATTACAGCTGTGACTAAACATACAAAGAAATAGACTGTTTCAACCCCTGGGTATATTCTACACCAAAAGTGAAGATGAAAGAATAGAAAAAACCTACTCAACCACCCTTCAATGACATTGAAGCAACAGGGCGCAATGTTGTCCAGTGCCTGTCAAAATTAACCAATCGACTTAGAATATATATTCACCAAAAGACTTTTATACTCAAGTAATCATAGAGATGAGCTCACTATTCAGGAGTCATTGGCATCTTCAGACGAACCTTTAGGGAGACGAGAGTGCCTTGGATATTTGGTACGGGCATTATCTATGACACGTACTATTGCTGATTTTGGAAAATGCATATGATTAAGTCAATAAGGCGGTCCAGCCAGGAACTGATCTATGTTGAATCTACAGGATCAACGCAGCAGAATGAAACGTCAGGCATCTTTAATCCAGGAGAATAGCCTCTTTCCACATAGCGTTCAACAGCAGACAGTTAGAGAATGACGTGACACCGCATAACTTGACTGTCAAACTCAAGACGGCTAAGCGCCAAAATACACAATACCAGATGCCCTAACAGCTTAGGTATAGCATTCGAAACTTCATCAATGGGGCTTTTATGGGTCGTCGATACATATCTCTTGCATGATCACACAACCGATGATCACTCGTACCAGAATAAGTGGGTATGACCTGAGAATAGATGATAACATTGTAACACCTAGTCTCTCCAACCGACGCATAACCAGTTGTGGAACAATCAGGAGAGTGACCAAGGGCTTGCAGTGCCAAACGGATAGTATCTTTCGAACCATTCAACAGGAAACGGAGCTCGATCCCTGGTATATTACGTGATATTGTATCGAAAACAAGATGCCTACCTGAACCCATCCCAGCGCTTCCACTCCGTGTATGCTAATGCTGGCTAATCGCGCGACAAATCCCTTCAATGGACTATAGTCCAATTTCGACTTTTCCCTCCCTTGAACCAACTTATAGATAGATGCTTTACACGAGGATTCGACAGCCTCATTCGATAGGGAATTATAGTTATAGAAAAACGTAAAACGGCAGTGCGTAGAAAATCTTTCACCTAGGTGAAGTCGACTGTTTAAACTCCGTCTGGACTCGAATTCCGTGTAGTGGTATATCGTCCCTTGTATCGTCAGCCGGTAGGTCCTGTAGCCGGAAGCTTTTGACAGTCTGTTTATACCCTTTGGTGTCTGGTCGAAACTTGGAGTCCATGACGACCTGCTGCGAGTCGACGGTGAAGCTGCCGTCGGACTCGGTCTCGTCCGCGAGGCGGTAAAAGGCGCTGCCGCTCGACCTGCGAGTCGACTCTCCTCCCAGCGGGTTGGTGCTCGTCTTCTGGCTGGGGCCCGTCATGTTGGATCGGTTGACGTTGGAGCCTTTGGCGTTGCTGGTTCCTCGGCTTGACGAAAAGAAGTTGCGCTTGATGCCGATGCTTCGGAGGAAGAGTCTAATAACCGGCAGGAGGGTTGGGAGGCAGGCGGACACGATACCGGCCGACATTTCGATGGCCGTCCAGCCCACTGTCGGTGCCAATGTGTAAGTGGGATCGGAGTTCGAATAGGTGAACAGCACCGAAGTTCTGTATGCAGATGCGAACACGACGCTACAAGGAGAGAGTAGGAGATGGAAATGTCAGCTCAGGAAAACAGTTAATCGTTGTTCAAGGATGGGAAATTGTCCTCGCCACAGCAAAAAAAGTCATGGAACCATTGTGATAGAACCTACAATAAGCCCAAGCCGAAAGCAAAGGTCAATCCCAACTTTTCTGCCGTCCTCAGCTGAAGGTTCCAGATCTGTGGGATGGGCAGGAACAGGATGGTAAGATCGGTGAAGATGGTCGAGGAAGCGTTGGCGATCCAAGTGCCGACCTGGTTGATGCAGTGGCCGGGCAGTTCGGGGTACCACAGCTTCTGGACGGGCACGCAGATGAAGATGAAGAGGAAGGTGATGCAAACGACCCAAGCCATGACAAAGGCGCCGACAGCCCAGGCCATCTTCTTGAAGTAGGGAACGTGGAAGATGCGATAGTACATGAGCAGAAGGCTCAGCTTGGTCCAGCCAAGGTTCCAGGCGTAGAGGATTTCGGCAACGAGCAGCCACTTGGCCATCATGACGATGCTCGCGGGCTCAACCTCGTTGGCATGGAGGCCCATACCCGCCGAGTACATGGCAAAGATGAAGCCGACCACGACGAGATTCCATCCCTATTAGATTTACAATGTTAAAATTCCGTTTTGTCAAAACGTTGGAGATCCATATTCTCTGTGTTGACTCTTGCTTGCCCAGAGAAGAAAAGCCCAGCAAAATACTTTGCTCGGCATCAATTTCGTTACTTAGAGGGTCCTACCATTGAAAAGATAATCATGCGATCGTCCCACCATAGTTCCTGCTTTCTGAGACGGCGACTGTATATGCGGAGAGCGACGGACAGCAGCGCCAGGACGGTCATGGAAACGACTACTTGGACGGTCCATGGCTGGAGGTTATTCGGGTTGTAGCCCGGCAAGCCGGGTAACGGCGATGGAGTCTCTGCTGCCATGACGACTGCTGCATCAAACGGAGCCATGGAGCATTCTCGTTGTCAAAAGTTCAAAGAAATAGCATTACCAAATCGCGGAGCTGGGGCGAGGTGAGGCGGACCCAAGGTCTTTCATACTTGTTGCATTATTTTTTTTCTCTCTCTCTCACTTCCATCGCCTTCGCCTCGACCATGACCCCCTTCACTAGTGTCTGTCAATCCATGAGCACATGGGAAAGTGAGCTCCACGCTACCGGGTGCCCTCAAGGGGGGGCGGTGTCGGTCGGAGTGTGGACACTCGACTGTGGATTCTCTACTAAGAGTTGAGAACTTTGTGGGATGTAACCAAAGTAGAAGCATCCCTTTTCGGCTCAGTTGCTGTTTCGCATGCGGCCACGACTCGCTAGACTAGATATGTAACACGGCCATAACGGCGATCATCTTATCGTCAGAAGACCGCGCCTCTTTGGTGTCTTTTATGCACACGATAGGCGTATCTCCACGGAGCAGTCCGAGGTCCACAGACGGAGGCTAGTTCCTGAGCGTCACAAGGCGTCCGTTGTAAAAAAACATCCATACTACGAGCAAACCTGTAACCATAGGCGGAATTAACTATGAAGTCTTCCGTCGTCATGCTGACCGCGTAGAGCGCATGCAATTCGCTTACATTACTGTTCTGAGCAAATCACAATCTGAGTGATCGGCAGCATGCAGACTTCACGTGGCTTCTTCAGCTGGCTGGCATCATAGCCAGGCCCTGTCTCTCTTCCTGTACGGTATTCCGGTCAAGGGTGTGTTGGCCCCCATGCGAGGCGAATATGACAAGTGAGATGGTATAATAGATAGAGAGGACAAGGGGTCTCGAAGGAGAGGGGAGGCAAAGAAGCAAAAGAAAGAGACAGGAAAAACGGTCCGGCACGTCCAACCGTCTTTCATCGGTAGCGTCAAACAAGAAGAAATGGGGCCTACGGATACGGCGCGCGCCGTACCCTTGTCCGGCCGGTGCGAAGAATGCGTGACACTGCCGTTTTATCATTGGCCACGGCAAGTATAGCTTCGTAGGCAATGAACGGGTAGCACGACAAGCGGAGGCGCCCTCCGCCGTCATAGCCAGGGGGGCGAGTCATTATCAGAAAAAAGTTGGCACGACGCCACGGCAAGGCTTCTCAGCCAGCCCGACAGTCCGGCCGCCTTCTCGAACTCATCTTCGCCTCCCGCCTCGGTAGGTACGCAACGCAAAGCCCGCCTCCGGCAGGCTGTCCTGGGGCCAATGGGAATCTTCTTGCATTGTCCCTATTTGTTCGATTTGCAGTTCTTTAACAGAAATAGCTAGTGCTCCGAGCTAAGTTGGTGGGCAAAGTTGGTGTGGGTCGACTTCTATGATGGGACCCGCGTATGCGTCGTCTTGAAGGGATAGACCTTACAAGCAGAAAGAGTTCAAGGTAGAGCGGACTCTGGCCGCTACTACGAGTAGTAGTAAGTAGTATACATAACTACATTAGTAGACCAGGACTAATAACTACTACTACTACTGCTGCTGCTGTTATACAAGCAAGTTCCCCTTGATCCTATCCCCGCCTGGCCCCCTTGCTCCCTCTTCCCCGTTTCGCCCATCACCGTCGCCGTTTTACCTCGGATATGAGAACGGCAAGTAGAGGATGCTTGCACCCATTGAGACATGTACAAGTCTCCGTGAATATTGGATCAAGCTCGTCCAGTCGGGCGCAAAAGACAGGACGTCTACACCGCCAAGGCGGAGGCGGGCCATCCATTCTAACGATTGAGGTCGCGCAATGCCGTTTCAATCCCCGCCGCCGCGCCGGTTCCAAAGTCTGGAGCTCCCTGGGGCCTCAACGCAATGAGGCGCTTGGATACATCAATGCAAGCTCCCTTTTTTGACCGTGGTGGCAAGCCAGCCGATCCCAATACAAGTAGATACTTAGTCCCCCACGCCGGCTCTCTCGTGTCGTCCTGCTTCGGCAAACAACTCCAAACCATATTTACGGAAGAAAGGAAGAGCAGAAGAGAGCCCAAGTTCCAGCTGTTCATCTCCTGTCTTTAATCTGTCAAACGGCTTTGCCAAAAGAGAACAAACCTTGCCTAAGCGAGCTCTTACTTCCTCCACATAGACACAACTGCCCATCATGGCCGCTCAAACTACCATCAAAGTGCCGCACCTGGGGGGCATCGAGGCCGGCTATCGCCTCTCCAACGGCGTTGTCGACCCCGCTAAGCCTACCGTCGTGTTCATCAACTCCATGGGCATGACCTCTGCTCTGTATGACGTCCAGTTCAGCAACAAGACCCTTACAGATGCCGCCAACCTGCTCGCCATTGAGCCTCTCGGCCATGGCGCTACCCGCAGCCCGACGGAGAACTTCACCTACTGGGACTCTGCCATCATGGCCGTCCAGGTTCTGGATGCCCTGGGCATCAAGAAGGCCTTTGCTGTTGGTACAAGCCAAGGCGGTTGGATAGTCGTGAGAATGGCTCTCGTCGCCCCGGAGAAGGTATGTATTACAAACAAAGCAACCAGTTCGATTGCGTGCAGTAGCTACAACCTGCATATCACTGACCTAACAATGGTCCATCCCTGTCGAATCTCCATTGTCTCCACGGCTCCCGCGCGGCTTCAACTCCGTGTGGTGTCTCACCTTGTTTTCTACCCTAAGAGGACCTGCATGTGTACCTGCGTATATACGGCTGGAATATGGGACACAGAATAGTCCGTTGGGAATCCGCGCTAACAAAGAATGTACTCGGTTACAGATTGCAGGTCTCTTGCCGCTTGGCACATCCCTCGATTATGAGTCGGCCGCCTCTCGGGAGAAGGGATGCTGGGACCCGAAGACGATGCTGGCTCCGGTTCTGGAATCTCTGCAGAGCAAGGAGCCGACTCCCGATTTCCTCATCGACGAGGGTCTGCGTGATAGCATTGTCAGACTGGGTTTCTCTGGCGTGATTGCACCGGAGACTATCGACTTCTGGCACTCAACCCTGAGCAAGATCTACTGCGGCGATGAGGGCCGGAGAAAGCTGCGGATGGCCTTTACCAACCTGTTAGAGCGAGATGGCCTGCTGAGGCGCCTGGGAGACATCAAGTGCCCTGTCTACTGGCTTCAGGTGAGTTATAAGACGACACCTATCCTAGGTAGCTTACGTGCTAACTCTATGGCAGGGTAACCAGGATCTTGTTTACGGCACAGAGGTGCCAAAGGACCAGATCAAGCTGTTTACGTCCTCGCCAGAGACTTCATTGACCTTTGTCGAGGGTGGCGGTCATTACCTTAACGCTACGAGCCCCGACGAGACCAATGCGGCTGTGCTGAAGATGTTGGAGACGTATGCCTGAATGTTTTGAAGCCAAAAGGCTCCTTGAAGATACCAAAATAGCAAAGTACTTGTACCCCAAACGCATCGAGATTTTAGACTTGAGTTTCGAATACCACACAAATGAATTCGCCTTCCGTGCCTGTTGCTAGCCTCCTCCTTGGTAATCACTCTGTAATCCACAGCTCCACAGGGGCTCCTTTACATCGAATAAGCGTGTAGATCATGGAACTAGAGGCGCTGGCTAGCAACCGTCCGCGTAGCCTTGCTAATGTTCCTGTTCTATACGGTATATTTGAATTAAGTGCTGACTTTTTTAAATGAAAAAAATCGACGCTAAGAAAACCACGACCAGGACGACAAGCATCGCGTGCCACGATCACGATTGCCTGAGTTGGCCGAAGGCACTGCTTGACTTGATCTAGTGCCGGCCGAGTTTGGTTACGTACAAGACTTGCCATTTGTCTCCACAGCGCGAATTGGACGGAGCAGGCAGAGAAAAGTGGAAATGCACAAGAGAGAAAAAAAATTTACGAGATCTATCGCTTCTGCAGGGGCTAGAGAGGGTTGGTGTGACGCGGTCAAAACTACCGAACCGTTGATCCATGCAAGCCGCCAGCACTAAAGAAAGGCCTTTGATCAATCTGCTGCCTGTCCGTACGGACGGAGGGTCCATGGGATACGACGATCTATTACTTGTTTCGTGCTCCCCTGCATTTAACACCATCCGGTTCAAGCCTAGCTGGGCAATCGAGAGCTTGATCGTCGAGCGGACAAGAATTTTCCGTTTGCCTTGCCCTGCAAATTGTGCAAGCATCTCATCTGTCCAGAGCCGAATAATCGGAAACGTTCCCCGGGATTGGAAACAGCAGCTCTCACCTGCTGCTCTTGGCCGTCAATGCTTATAAGGACAAGCAGATCCAAGACGGCGGTGCCTAAACATAGAACTTTGCCAATAAGGGTGAAGGGGGGGTTATGTGCTCGCATGAAGACTCCAGTTCGGCCGTGAGACAAAGTGTGTGGCAGCCAAATAAGGAAAAGTCCAACAATGATCTCTTGCGGTAAGAGTATTGACACAAAGACTGTGGCACCAATGTCTCCTCTCAATCGTAAGATGGACTGAACGACGTTTCCTTCTCTAGCTTCCCATCGCCTCTTGAGCAATGCTAGCAAAGCAGAATGGCAATGCTACCCTGAGATACAAAATTTATGGAAATTTGGTAAATGAAAAGTTTTAATTGGCTATATCACCCGGTGAACGAAGCTACTGTAAATATGTACTCCCTTGCCCTTGCAATCAATCACGGAGTAGCTCGGACGTTCAGCCTCGGACATGCCCTCCCCGCGGCTCGACCCTTATTTGTTGAGCCATAGGCAAGACAGGGTACGAGGTTCGGACTCCGGATTAATCATATGACGCCTCATCAGCTCCATAATAGAAAGAGCGGAATATCGCCGCCCTGGCGGGAAGTTCCGTGCTAAAACTGTTGGCTATGATCCATGGCACTGCGGAATAGGTTCCTGCCTTTTGCCATATCGGGCATGTCTTTCGACAGGGCTCAAGATGGGGGCCGAGAGGCACCTCGGCGACTTGATCGCTTGGAAGCTTGGCCATGGGCTTAATTTCCGCTCATCGCCGATGGCAATTATATCAAGGGGCGACGTCTTCTCTTCTAGGGAGCAGCGGTCGCGGTGCATGGTAGGGGCATTTGCTTCTGCTCACTGGATGCCGATAAAGAAACAACAGGGACTGTTAGCTTGTACTGAGGAGAGCCTGGTCTACGGACTTGGATGGTCGAGATACCTGGGGTAACGGTCCAGAATCGCCATTCTCACACCTCGTAACCCCGAGTATTCCGACGTGACGAATACTTGGATATATTCGACTCACAAACCATCCGGATGACTGAACATGTAGCTGAAGGAATAAAACATCAGAGGCGAAAGGAAATCAGCTGCGAATGATAATGGGGATCATGAGAGGCTTTTGTCTCTATCCACGGTTACAGTTATAGCTTATACCTGAGCTGTTGGATAGCCTTCATTCCACATTCTGATGGCCGCATACCCCCTTTGTAGTTCTTTTTTTTTTGGATTACTATTCGAAGTAGCGCAGTTGTGCTTATTGGTTGTCTTTTGCTAACCAGCTCTTGGACGTGGCTGACGAGAGCACAAAACGATGGCTGTAAGAACGCGCCAGTTAGTATATCTAAAGCCTTATATGATGACACCGAGTATTTGCGTTTTTTTTCTCATACATCTACTTAATATTCCGTGCTGACCCAGAAAAATGGATGGGTATAATGTCGTCGGTTGCGTGTCGAATGCAGACATGAGCAGCTGCGCAGTGCTTTTCTATATGTTGGTTTCGCTGTAGTCTACAGATATTGTCAACTATTCAATGAATATACAGTACCCTATGCCATGCTTCCTACTGTCTAGAACTTCTCAGTTGCTAATTTCACCATCTGATTCTGTAGACGACTGACTCTATCTAAACCACACGTCTATTGCTTGTACTGAAAAGGCATCCTACTCCGACGCCTTATAAACCTGCGTTCCTTCAAACCACGTCTCCTTTACCACACCCTTGATCAGACTCTCCGGGGCCAATTCTACGTCGCAAACGACAAAATCAGCTTTAAGTCCCTTCTTCAGGCTCCCCGTCCACTCGTCCGCAAAAGTCGAGTAAGCCGATCCGTACGTCGCAGCCACAATGGCCTGGCACACCGTAAGCGCAAACTCCGGGTTCACAACCGTCGCCAGCCCGGGCTCACGATAAGACCTCCTCGTCGTCGCCACATACATGTTGGGAATGGGAAGATGAGGAGCCGTGGGAGCGTCGGAGCCGAGAGCCAGCTGCGCGCCCCCATCAGCAAACTCGCGGTAGGCGAATGCTCGCTTGCACCGATGCTCGCCAATCAGCCTCGGCCAAGCTCGTAGAATGGCTGGGTCAGAATGAACAGGCTGGATGGATGCCGTGATGCCTAGCTTGCCGAGGCGCGCGGCGTCCTCTGCACTCGACAGTTCAATGTGCTCTATGCGTGGGCGCCGCGATTTGTCCGTGTTCTTCTCCAACACGTTGACAGCCATATGAATTGTCCGGTCACCGATCGCGTGCAGAGCGGCTTGGAGTCCAGCTGCATGAGCCTTGGATACGATAGCATGCAGAAAGTCCTCCGACCAAATCGGGTCAGGGTTGGTTCCCGTTGAGTACGGCTCGGTCAACGAGGCGGTACACGCATCTATGATTCCATCGCAAATGACTTTGACGCCGACAATACGACAGTCCGGAGTAGATTGGGAATTATAATTCTTCGCCAACTCAGCCGCACGATCGACCTGAGACAACACGTCATCTAGGGATTCGCTGGGTTTCAGCAACCAATACGCAGCTATTCGCATACCACCGAAGCCCTCTTCGTTTCGCAGCGCAAGCAGAGGCTCCCAGATGGTTTCATCCATGGCCATATCGACCATTCCGGTATAACCAGCCGAGTTGAAAGCTCTGATCGCGGCCTTGAGAGCGTCCTTTTTCTCTCCTAAAGATGCGACACGGGCGGTAAACGGCCAGATATACTCGAACACAGCGCTCTCGTTGAAGACGCCATTGAGTCTGCCATCTTTTCCACGCTGAAATGTTCCTCCTGGAGGATCAGGAGCGTCTGCTGCAATGTCCATAATACGCCGAACCTCCTCGAGGCCTGCCGTGTTACACCATGTTGAGTGTAGATCTTTGGTATCGACGAAAATTGGCCGAGAGTCCAGATCATCCAGCAGCTTGGCGTCCACGCCTCCTGGTGTCATAGAATGCATCCATCCGCGACAAAATATACGAGGGACTTCAGGATGAGCTTCGGCATAGCGCTTGATCTCTGCTCGAATATCTTCAATGCTCTTACAAGCTTCTAAGCCAACTTTGGTGAGGGACTGTCCAAGCAGCAGGATGTGCAGATGTCCGTCAATGAATCCGGGGAGCACCGTCTGACCACCGAGATCCCTGACCTGCGCACCGGCAGCCTTAGCTGCATTCACCTCTGCGTCTGCTTCGGAACCAACAAATTGGATGATGCCATCTCTTACAACCATACACTCCGCGAAAGTGGGGCCGTCGTCTGCAGTATCGGCCGTCGGTGACTGGTACACCTTGCCGTTGACAAACACTGCAAAACCCTGAGCAGCCTGCAATTTGCCCATCTTTTGTGTCCTTATCTTGGTTGATGTAGAGGGATGAATGCGGTGTATTGTGCTATGTGCCTTGCCGCACAATGAATGTCACTCATATTGGACCCTTTGGATGGAGAACGTGGGGGGAGTCCGAGCCGAAGCCGGACTGCAAACTGCGACCCGAGCCGTTTAACGCCGAATGTTTCTTGGCGGGAGAGTGGCCAGGCAGCAAAGGTCAAGTCATTTGGCACAGTTAGAATCAGAGAACGAGATCAATACATTAGAGGTCATTGATGAGCCGCCGACTGTCAGACCGACTGTAAGTGAAGGACCTCTAAGCGCGTACTATGAGGCTGCGTTATGTACGAGCAAAACATTGCAACCCCCATTAGACCACCTATAATCTGAGGCATATGTTTGTTCACTCTTTAGCACCGAGCATGATATATAGTGGCATGAATGCCCTTCGTTTCTATTTCGCCCAATTTGTAAAGTATGCCGCTGAAAGACCAGTTCTTCAATGCAAATAAATAGATCTGAAAACCAATACGACTTTGAGCGATCACACCTTGCTTCAAAACTCCCTTGTATTATATCCAACTTGGATAAGACTATGCGATTCTGCAATGTCTAGGGCGACAGCTGAATCATTCGACAACAGTTCTAGTGAGGCACATTAGAAGGAATCTCTGGCCAAGGCGTTCGAACAGCGGAGATGACATGATCTCCCAAAATCCTCGTCCGGAATCCTGCTTCACAGTATTGGAAGTAATACTATTGATATCCATGTCAGCCACAGCAAGATGATGAGATGAAGAACTTCTGTCTTGGGTCACTTACAATCCACTGTCGCCGATAGGCTTCAACCCTGATCTCCGTTGCATTGGCATTCTTGGAAATAAAGTCTTCTCTGATACTGTCCCAGTTGGCATCAAAATTTTCCTTCCAGCACTGTAACGTGCGGATGTAGTGCGGACCAATGCTCTGGACAGTCTCTACTTCCAGGGCTCCGCGAGACCCATTGTGAATCGAGGTCAGAAGCTGGTTTATCGTTGGAAGATAGCCTCCTGGGAAGATATAACGGTCCAGGAATGTATCAGAGTCTTGCCCAGATGAGTTGTACTATACCAGTCAGCCTCTTCCATCTAACTTCGCAATTTCGGACTAACAGAATTAATTTTGGTAATGCCTTGGACTACCATCCTACCACCCTTTGGCTTCAGATAGGCCGAAATCTGCTGGAAATATTTGTTCATATACTTGTCGCCGACATGTTCCAGCATTTCGATGGAGACGATCCGGTCGTATCCGCCCTCGGGCACGGGAGCCTTACGGTAATCGCAGAGCAAGATGGTAATCCTGTTCTGCAAACCTGCCGCATTGATTCTCTTCTCAGCCAGCGTCTTCTGCTCTTCAGACAATGTCAGGCCTGTCACTCGGCACCCAGTCTGTTGGACAGCTGTAATGGCAAGATTCCCCCACCCGCATCCAATGTCCAGAATGTGGTCTGTTGCAGATATTTCTGCCTTATCCAGGATGTTCTGAATTTTGCGACGCTGCGCCGATTCTAGCGACTCGCCGGGTTCACCCGACCAGATGGCTGAACTGTAATTCATGTCTGGTGAAAGGAAGCCAGCAAAGTGCTTGTTGGATGTGTCGTAGTGAAATGATGCGTTCTTAAGAGCATTTGTGGTGTCGTTGGCCGGTGTGAGGTAGTAGGAAACCCGTGGTAGCAACGTATACAAAAGGTTTGCACCCGAAGAACCAAGAAACTCTTCATTATGGACATATAGCTGCAAAATCGCAGTGTAAGACTATATTATTTGGTGCTGTTGACAGAGAAAAAAAGAGAGGGGACAGAAGAGAAGAAAAGGTTGCTTACTGAAAATAGTCCGACAAGATCATCGCATTCAATGTCTTGAACAAGATATGATTCGGCGAATCCCTGCCGTAAGGTAAGAGTTGTACTCCATTGACAGGACTCTGCTCCATATCCTTACCAGATTGAAAGCCTGACAGAGCCGCACCCAAGTTTGAGGATTTTTGACAATGATCACAATATCATGTTCTGATCCCGAGTCGCTACTCCCAAACGAGACACTTTTGCCCTTGTTTCCGAGGTATTTGGTCGTTACAGTTACTTTGCCATATCGAAGCCGTTTCAAAGCTTGAAGAACGAGGGTTCGCGCCGTCGACTGGAGCCACGTTTCAGTCATTGCTACTATTTATCAGACGCATGAGGCTCCATGGAAGAGGAAAGGGCCTGTCTTCGCAGGCCCGGAGCCTGATTTTATATAAGCCAGAAATGCTTCACGTAGCGGAATCTCAACGCACACCTTAAGGTCTAAAAAGCCTGGCCGATACCCAGGACAGCTCAACACTTTGCAAATAGAAAAGTACCTAATATTGTCTACATGCGGCCAGGAGCTTTGAGCTCTCCACAGGCCAATGCTTGGCCTCTCAGATTGGCTGATCACGGCCACGGTCACATAGAAGGCCATTAGGATGCGATTTATTGCCTGGCTCACGTAATTCCGAGCGTGCTTCAGCCGCATTTGTGTAACTATTATTAGTAAATGTCCAATATTGCGGCCTATGCAAATTTCAGCGCACCACTTTCCTATTGGCCGACCGAAAGTGATTCACTCTGTCTTGTTGCACAACCTTGAGAAATTATCTTACAAGAGGATGATGGGATGGGAAGGGCTCTTGATAGGCCAAGTGCTGGTAAATATACTCTGTACATGCAAGGGATTATGCGTGCTTCACATCTTCGCTGCAGTTCAGCCCGCGCATGTGCAGTGTGCTAGCCAGAATGAGACATTGAATGATAACAGTGCCGCCGCGCTCGTCATATGATCCAAGATGTGCCAAGAGGCCCGCAAAGTAGCATTGATGCGAAAGCGCATTCTGTAGGTGTAATGGCACAATAGTCGCCTCAGAGGGCTGATTCGCTTGTAGTCGAGATTTATTCCATCAAATATCCTCCAGGGTTGGTACTGAACCGGCAGATGAACAGCATATGGTGAAAGGATGCATTAAAGTCGTCTTTCCGTATCTACATATTCACGAGCCGTAATTCTCGCCACAGAAAATAGCCTAATTCTATGGAACCCCGTCATCGATCACCGATCGGCTCTCGATGTGGTTCAGGCTCATATAAGTGTTTGACTTGCTATAGTAAAGTGAGCGATGGGCTAAGAAGACATTTCTCTTGATGTCACTGGTAAAATATATGTCCAATTGCTTAATTGTTCCTATAAGAGTAGTCGGGCAGAGATCGTCTACTTATACTTGGCTCTAGGAAGACCCCTACTTCCCATGTACTGCTATGTAGGCATTGCCGCCCCTTTTAGTAGTCACTGCAAAATCTAGACCCGCCTGACGAGCTCATGATGATGTTGTATGAACTAGTCACTGAAGCAATAGTGAAGGCCAACTCCTTTGCGGTGTGGATGAGCTGTAGAGACAGTGTTGCGGCAATAGACTCATGGTTATGGATGCAATAATCGCAAGATCAGAAGCACAATTTTTGATTAAGGGGAAAATGGACCCTGCTAATTGAAGCTTTATACCCGAAATCTCTCCATCTACGGACCATCTGGCCCTATGGGACTACCTAGGGCATCCATGCGAGTACAAATGCTACTCGACAAGTCAATCTTCGCTACAGTTCACCCAGTCGGTCCAGCCCCCCAAGCCATGTCCCCGAAGAACCCCCTATTTCAGGACCTCAGTAAAGTTTGTTCACCATGCGGCTAGTGCCCGTTTGAGATCCTCAGCATCTAGGGGCATCTGCTTGGCTAGCTTGAATATATTCAAAGTACTTGTTATTATGCCGATATAGTTGCTGTCTTGGACAGGAGCCACAGGCAGAGAAAAGTGTCACCATAGATTTTCTGAGGGTTGACTGGGCGGCTGTAGTCCGATGGACTGCCCGAAAGCCAAAGGGAGAAGGATCTTTGGGATATCAAGTCGTAGGGGGCTCACCACATGTGGCTAACAAATGCTGTATTATGTTGTCGCCTTTCAAAAACAGTTAGAAGTTGAGAAGTGGAGAGAGTGTGCATGTGTGCTAGAGTGAAAATGGAGGGGAGAGTGAGAGAGTGAGAGAGCAAGAATGAAAGGGTGTAGAAAGAGAGTGAGAAATAGAGCGTGAGAAATAAAGCGTGTCTCTTACAAGCCCTGTCAGGCATCCAGAGAAGTTACTCCTCCATGTGAGCGCAAGTGACTTCATATTAAGCGTATATCCCGTAGAGTGCTAAAGTTCTTTGTGCCTGCCCCAGCAGCTGTCAACACTCCGCCTATTCCCAGACTCGTCAGGCATCCATGCCTACCTTAAAATATAAGAGGGTGGAGAAAGGAGGTTAATCGAAGGCACTAATCAATTTTATGCCTTTCTGCTTCCTATCAAGCTATTCGCCGCCCAGGTGAATCCTCCTTTCAACCCTCTTCGATCAGGGATAAGTGCCAAGCGGCTTTGCGAGAATGTACTAGAAGTATACGATCACCGCAGTTCCTGGCATTGAACCTTTAGCCAAGCCGATACCTTTACTCCAGATCACTACGTCTAGGTGGTCCCCGAACAAGCTGATGCTTACCGAAGGGGCAGGATTTTCTGATCGAACGAGCCGGTCCTAGTCGAAGCTGATATGATGAACAGGATGATAGTTCAAATCGCCGTAAGCAGCTGACTGCGCTGCCTCTACCGGACACCATTTCAATTTTTATTACTTCTCTAAAAGAGCCCAGCTTTAACCATATACCGCCTCGATAAACTACGACGGTCATCCTCGGCTTTAAGCATGAGCGATAAATATAGACATAAGGCACAAGAATAAGATGCAAGTACTGATGCTACAATGAAATCACCCAGCGTGAGGGTTAGGTCTTAGGATACGAGCATGCTCCTGCATATAGTCAGTCGATGCGTTACAACTAAGTGTTTGCATTGCCCAGATCATACCGCTCGATGTGATGTTAAGGAACTCGACAAACACTACAAGATGCTGTCAGATGCAGATCCTCTGCATGACAATACAATATCAAGGGATATTTCCTTAAATAGCGCCATGCGGCAATCCAACGGCTACAGCGAAACATCTGGGGTCGCCCCCCGGCTCGCGCAGCTGGCTTCATCCAATAATGCACTTGCAGGGATTCTCATAGCCCCATCCCCAGCCATCCATAATCGCAACCATAATCTCAAGGATCACGGGGGGGATACGATCGAATGATGCATACACATAAAATAAACACAACACAAGAAAAGCTGGCTTGTTTGCTGTGCCGCGGTCGTACACCGCTTGCCTAGCTTTCTCAATCGAGGGCTTTATCTCCATACTGGCCAGCCATTGATTGATAACCCATCCAGGACGATCGCATGCGAAGCGAGCGGAACCGCTGTGGATTAGCGACTGATTTTCCCTCGGCACATTTCAAGAGGAAAAATCGCCAGCATGGTCATCATGCAGCGGAGGAACAGCGCTCAACGCGTCGACACCTCAACACCCGCCGCGAGTGACGCAATTGTCATTGTCGGGTATGTGTCTTATATCTTGGCTCCCTCTCCAGCTCCTCTCAAATAGGTACCTGTTTGACCGGCCGTGCTCACGAGACCGTTTTCCATTTTGTAGCGCGGGCGTCATCGGCTTGGACATCGCTCTCGTCCTTGCCGAGCGGGGACTCGGACCTTTCATCACCGTCATCGCGGAGCATCTGCCGGGAGACACCTCCGCTGGCTACACATCACCGTGGTAAGTCTTTGTGCGACATCTCATGTGTTCCCTTCTCACTGCTTGTCCTCCAACCAGGCGGCAGTGCTAACCCGCTGCTAGGGTGGGATGCAACTTTTCCGGCGTTCCAGGCGGGGATGAAAAGGCGCTGAGATGGGACCGGCTCGGATATGCCCATCTCATAAAGCTGGCCTCTGAACAAGGAGAGGAGGCGTACATCCGTCGGACGCGCTCAGTAGAGTTTTGGGATGAGGATGTGCCTCGCGATAAGATCCATGCCGTATCAGAATATCTAGAAGACGTAAGCGGTACTATGCCTTCTTCTTGTCCGTGGCAATGCTAAATCTCATCGCAGTTCAGAAGACTATCTAGCAAGGAACTGCCCCACGGCGTCAAATATGGCATCTCTTTCACCACTCTAACGCTGCACGCCCCCAGGCACTTGGAGTATCTCTTCCACAGGCTAAAGAACCAGTACGGCGTGCACTTTGTCAGGCAGAGGTTTCCGAGCATCCAAGCCGCATACGCCAGTCCCACCACCAAGGTCGTTTTCAACTGCGCTGGCAACGGAGCCCAGACACCAGTCGGCGTTGAAGATGACAAGTCCTTCCCTACTCGCGGCCAGGTAGTGCTGGTCAAGGCTCCACGAGTAAAGCGCAACATCATGCGTCATGGAAGGGACTACGAGACATATGTGATTCCACGCCCAGGCACAGACCATGAAGTCCTACTTGGGGGCTGTTTCGAGCAAGGCGCAAGGTGAGTGCTCAAATCCTTCTGTCGCATCGAGACGCTTGCTGGTCATCGAATTCGACGATTACTAAAACACAAGTGTAGTGATGGATCGACGTATTCGTACGAGACAGAGTCTATTATCAGCCGTTGTCTAAAGCTATGTCCCGAACTGGAGCCGTTTGACTTGATTGCCTCCTTCGCCGGAATACGGCCGTATCGCGACGGCAACGCCCACATTGAGCGAGAGAGGGTTATCATCGCCGGCAATACCAAGATTCTCGTGCATAGTCATGGCGCTGGCGGCGCTGGGTTTCAGGCCGGATATGGTATGGCCTTGGAGGCGGTTAGCATGGCAGAGGATGTTTTGCAGGTTTTACTTTCGGAGCATCCGAGCCGACGGTCGCGACTTTGAGATGGTGAACTGTCTTTTATCATTTTGTTCATTTGGGTTCATATGTGGCTTTGCCTTTCATTATTATGTCAAAGAGAATCTGAAGGATGATATAATTCCAACTATGAAAGATTGGGATCATTTCTGTCTGCTAAAGAGGAGTGGGTGAATAAAGTTTGTTTGCCTGTTTAGGATACCCGACGAAAGTAGATTCGCCGGACTCGAAGCCAGAATAAAGCTTCTCCATTAAACATGAAATTAACACACACATGTAAGAAGCACATTTCTCACACTGCTCTCCTCCGTGTCTTTTATCTGCCAAGATGCCTCGCCTTATCAAATGGCGAATGCAAAAAATGTCTAGCTCGCAAACTCCTGCGGTCCTTCTCGGAAATAGCTCGCACATCATTTCCTACTGCTTGCCTCTTTCAGAACCAACCTCCGGCCACCGGAGCCACAGCGGGGGGGAAACGAATGATGGGACTGTCTTTCCCCGCCCTCCGGGTGAAAGTTGTCTGCAAGCCCCTCCATGATGCTATTTGCGTATGATCTGGTTTGTCGAGAGCAAGCGTTACTTCTGGGGCGCGTAATGAAATGTAATTCAGCCGTGACACGGAGACAAGGCTGCTGCATACCTTAGATAGCTGCGGTGTCTTATCATAGGTTGTCAATTCTGTACGCGTGTCTCTTCTTTTCTTCTTTATTTTTTTTTTTCTTTTGTTCTTTTTTCCTTTTCTTCCAATTGTATCTCTCGGTAAACACCAGCTCCAAAATACCCTCTCCGGTAATTTACATACCTAAAGTGGGCGAGAGAAAGAACGAAGGTAGAAGTCGAAGCTGCGAACACGTCCCACGCATATCAGCGCCACGATGCCTCTCCCAAGTTCCTCCCTTTTCCAGAGTCCCTATGACATGTTCAAGTTCCCTTCCCGGCGGAGTGTCGTCCACAGCACAGAAGGGATCGTCGCATGCTCACAGCCTCTTGCCGCGAAATGTGGTCTTGAGATTCTGCGTGCCGGAGGAAATGCCGCGGTAAGTAATGTCGAATCGACATGGGCTTGAATATCTATGTATGAGAAAGAAAGTTTCTGATGATGACAATGGCAGGATGCCGCTGTAGCTGTCGGTACGTGAAAAGCAACCACTGCGTCCTCATTTCCACTCTATTGACTCACATCCTTTGTTCAGCTGCTGGCCTCAACATGACAGAGCCGTGCTCAACAGGCGTAGCTGGAGATATCTTCGTTCTCTACTGGGACGCCTCCAAGAAACAAGTCTTTGCCTTGAACGGTTCCGGCCGCTCAGGTTCAAACTGCACACTCGACAGGATTCGAAGCGACCTCGGCATCGAGGAGGGCACCATTGGCCAGATCCCCATGACGAGCGTCCATGCTGTGACGGTGCCTGGGGCAGCAGCTGGCTGGGTAGACACTGTTGATCGCTTTGGCAGTGGAAAGGTTGGATTGAGTGAGATTCTGAAGCCGGCCATCGAGCTGGGAGAGAAGGGTTTTCCAGTATCTGAGGTCACGGGATATTACGTATGTCTTCAGATTCACTCCCTTTCTCCTTCCTCAATCACTTCTCCTTCCCCTCACGTCCCATCACTTCATTTGAACAATGAAAATGCAGCATCTTCTAATTAGCGCGCATAAAGTGGTCGAGCGCAGAGCACCTCATTCGAAATGCCTCTCCAAACTACGCGGAGATGCTCAAAGTCGACCCTAGCCAACCTGACGGCCACAGAGCCCCCCGCCCAGGGGAAATCATGAAGAATCCCACGTTGGCGAGGACCTTCCGCAAACTGGCTACGGAGGGAAAGGAAGGCTTCTATACAGGACGAATAGCTCAGGAACTTGTCAAAGTTGTCCAGGACCTGGGCGGCCACTTGACACTAGAAGACCTGAAGCACCACCTCCAGATGGGCAGCGAGTCCGTCGATCCTATCTCCATAAAGTTTCGTGGGCAGGGAGTTTCGAAAGAATCTCCAGACGAGGGTCTTGAAATTTGGGAACATCCCCCAAACGGGCAGGGAATCATTGCCCTGATGGCGCTTGGTATCATTCAAGAAATTGAAAAACAGGGCGAAATTCCTACATTTAAACCCGAAGACTTCAACAGTACTCTATACCTCCATGTCATCATCGAGGCCCTTCGCCTAGCCTTTTCTGACGCGCACTGGTATGTGACTGATCCCAACGTCGTCCCGGTCCCTGTCGAAGGCCTACTCTCAGAAAAGTACCTCTTCCAACGAGCTTCTCTATTCGATCCTTCCCGTGCCCTTGACCTTGTCGAGCACGGAGAGCCTGACTACCCATCACCGGCGCTTCAGAGCAGCGACACCGTCTACTTTTCCGTCTCCGACTCTCAGGGCAACGCCGCCTCCTTCATCAACTCCAACTATGGTGGATTCGGCACCTGCATCATCCCCAAGGGATGTGGCTTCACTTTGCAGAACCGGGGCGCCGGCTTCTCTCTCGACCCAAACCACCCCAACAAACTAGAGCCCAGGAAGCGACCTTACCATACAATCATCCCAGCAATAGCCACGAACCTCAGCGACGGCTCGCTACACTCCTCAGTATGTTCCCTTACCATTTCACTTGAAACCCATGACGATACTGACCAACGCGTACCAGTTTGGGGTGATGGGCGGGGCAATGCAACCCCAGGGACACGTCCAGGTTGTTCTGGGCCAGATTGTAGGCAAGCTGAACCCTCAGCAGGCGCTGGATGCGCCGCGGATATGCATCGGCGCGGGCTTCCCTGAGCCGGGCAAGCCTGTGGATTGGACGGTAAACGTAGAGGAGACAATGGACCCGGATGTCATAGAAGGGCTAAGAAAGCTGGGCCACAAGGTGGTGGTAGTTGGGGGAGGACCAAAACGAGGCCTGTTTGGACGAGGGCAGATTATCAGGTACACAGTCGACGCGGTTGACGGGACGCCCATATGGTCGGCGGGCAGTGACATGAGAGCGGACGGAGCGGCATACCCATTGTAATTGCTGTTTTCCCTTTCGTTTTGCGTGGGCAAGACACTTGGAAAAGGTATTGACAGACAATGACTCTATTGTATCACCGTAGACCTAGCTTTGTACATCAAGACGGACATGTCTTATAAGGTATTCGTTTCAAGCAATTCCCAAAGCTCGTTTATCGTACACTTTCATTTATATGTGAACCATTTTATTCCTCTTTTCATAGATCCATTGCCCTACTCCTTCTTTTCACCCTCCTCGGCCTCAACAAGTACCTTGTGCTCCTCGAATAGCTTCGCCAAGTCTCCGTTCTGGTGCATAGAAACCAGGATGTCGCATCCGCCGACGAACTGCTTATCCACATACAACTGCGGAATGGTCGGCCAGTCTGAGTATTCTTTGATGCCTTGTCGCAGCTCAGGATCCTCCAGGACGTTGAAGGCGGCGAACTTTTCGGGGCTGACCCCCTGCAAGCCCAGAATCTGAATGACGGCCCGGGAGAAGCCGCACTGAGGAGTCTCGGGAGTGCCCTTCATGAACAGGACGACAGGCGCAGAGGCAATCGCCTTGTCTATCGCGGCGCGAGTGCTGTCGGAGAGGAGACGAATCTGAAAGGGCATGAGAGGGGCGATGGGCATGCGGAAGGCCGGCAGCGAAGCTCGCGCCGCGGGGCGGGCAGCTTGCCGCAGGAAGCTCTGTTTCGGCGCATCAGGTCAGTCAAGGGTTCGCGGTAGATGCGATATCCGAAGATACTACTAAGGAATACTTACAGAAGCAAATGATCGTGCAAACATGGCTGTGAATTCTGCCAGAATATGCAATGTTGCACGCAAAGCAGAGGAATATCCTGGGGAGAAAAAAAAGTGGTGATGATGACCAAAATGGCTTTGCGGCCAAAGTTAGTGGACGAGTGATGCAATGGCAGGCGCTGACCAATCATCCGGCGCTCTTTTGGTCGATGGTCCGCTAATCGGCTCACCCAGAAGCTGCGTGACAAATCGCATCACTGCACCGAGGCATTGCGCTCGCCACAAATTAAGTAATCTCTATAGACCTCACATTCTTAACGGATAAATAGTCTATGCTGCTTGTGTCTGCTATTGGAGAAGCAGCTTTGAATACTCCAAAGGCATGGTATTGCCTGGTGTTTCATTCTCTACACGCGGAGCGAATTTAGTGGCACCAGAAAGATGGCTCTCACTTTAAATCACCTCAGCGAGCTCTCCTCTGAGAATCCAGCGCAAGACGTCTTCTCAGCTCGCAGTGATAACAAGGTCCACCTGCTGCTGGGTGCCAGCGGCTCTGTCGCGGCCATAAAAATTCCCAACATCATCAAAGGCCTCGAGAGGCATCCAAACTTGTCTATCCGGCTGGTCTTGACCAAATCTGCCGCCCAGTTTCTCCAGGGTCAGGCAGATGAGCAGCCTACTCTCTCGGAGATCCGCCAGTACCCCAATGTCGATGCCATATATACCGACGAGTCCGAATGGGTGAAGCCGTGGACGCGAGGGGCTCCAATCTTGCATATTGAGCTCAGAAAATGTAAGGCGAAGCAACACGTCCCTCCTTTGTCTCCATCTGCGAGTGAGAGCATGGTGTGACTGACACTTGTTCCTAGGGGCCGATTTGCTGGGTATTGTACCCCTACATTCTCGAATGATATAAAGTATTTACTGACATACCTCTGCCCAGTCATCGCACCGCTCAGCGCCAACACCCTCGCCAGAATGGTGCATGGCATGACTGATTCATTACTGCTTTCGGTTGTCACAGCTTGGGACCACGACGGCTTCGTGGACGGCGAGAAGAAAAAGATTCTGGTTGCTACGGCCATGAACACGGCAATGTTTCGCAATCCCATCACACAGCGGAATCTGAAAACGATGAATGAGCTCATGGGAGGTCCAAATGGATGGGTCGAGGAGCTGCTGCCCATATCAAAGGGGCTTGCCTGCGGCGATGTCGGCCAGGGCGCAATGGCTGCGTGGGAAACCATCGTGGCCGCGATCGAGGATAAGCTTGGATTAGCTGCAAAGAAGAGGGGGGACGAGAACTAGGAGACCTCGTATCAATGATTTCATCCAGCTTCCTCTTGAACCCGCAGACGATATGTGCATCTTTTCCCTGGGCTTAAGACAAGGCGCTTTGTTTTTGAAGCTTCCTGACAAAGATACTTGAGACTTTATATCATGGCGCGCGAAGCCCAGAGTACTAAGAAGAATTCGAAGTTTGGGCTATTGAGAGAAGGAACGCGCAAACCCGGCGCGCCTTCCTCTTCTACGACCTCCATCAGCACCCAACTTTTTTCTCCTTCTCTCTCTCTCCCTCCCCTCGTTCCTGACTTTCTTTTTCTCCGAAACTCAATTAATCTTGTCAATATCCTCGACATTTATCCAACGAGCATTGACAACTGCTTCATCATGAGTTATCGCTTCCAGACTCAGGACCGCCCGCCAGGCTTCCTCTTTTCCGGCGATGACCAGTCTTCTTCGTCACTACTTGCTCGACTCAGCACACCTCCAGGGTTGTCTTCCGCGGCACAAGCTCCCTTGGTTCAGACTGCTTCTTCAGATGAGCAGCGTTACCCCGACAATCTATACCCTCTATTCGGAGCGTTTTTTACTACCAGCAGCGATACAGGGAAAAGTAAGCTACCGGATAGGAGGGGCGATGGCAAGGCGACAGAAGGAGATGCCGTGACGCAGCTAGAAGGTACATGACATAAGTCTTGAATAGATCAAACCGTGCGAGTCTCTTTTTTGGCCTAGAGCTCACCGATTGCAGAAGCTTTCATTCAAACAGGAATAGAATTGCATACCTCGGTCACCAGCCAACTTTCCGAGGCTCAGCAGGATATCGCATCCAAGATTACGGACATTTCGAATCTCACGTCCTCTATGGCGGCAGACATAACCGACCTCTACGACAACTTGACATATCCACTATCAGCGACTCTCTGTCACTCACAAAATTTCGCTCGTGCCACAATCTCGACTCATCTGTCTCTTGTCAAAGACAAGCTCAGGAAAGCAGAGGAAGAGCTACACCAATTAGAGAGTGAATGGGAAACAACCATTCGACTTGAAAAAAATATGCGGGAAGATTTAATCCGCTTGGAAAATGAGCTGCAGCAGGATGGAAATTTTGGTCATCTCAGCGCAGACCATGATTCCATGATGAAGAGTCTGAAAGACGAAGCAGAACAGATCGTGTCTAATAGCAACCAAGCCTTGAGAGATATTGAACGGGTCAGTAGAAATAAAATCCAGCAGAAAAGGAGTGATACGAATTCAAGGCTTCGAGTTGCTAATTCGTCTCACAGGAATACAAGAAACGTTGGCTTATCCAAACCACAAAGATGTTGGCGGCCATGGAGGCCATGGAGGCTGAGCCAGAAGACGACGAATGAAGAACTAGTGTCTATTTCTCTTTGCTATAGTCATGTATGTATCTATCTTCTCCTCGAATACGTGAAATCACGGATCATACCGCTTGCCGGTCCCAGCGCTGCCTTTTCTTCGAGCCGCCTATATCCGCGATGCATCATGTCCCCTTTCGCCAATAACGCCGTCCCTATGTGGTGATGAAAGTATAGTGATGAAGAATGAGAAGGGCTTCCACTTTTGAACATTGGTAAGAAGACTTTTAAAAATGACGGAGTAAGTCGTCAACATCGGTATCATCGCTTCATTTCTTTTTCGTTTTTTTTCTCTTGTGTTTTATCATATCCAATCCTGCACTGTTTTACTCCCGCTCAGGGATGACAACGCCCCACTCATGTTCGACATTGCCGTACATGATGTCACCAATCCAGTTCTTGATCTTGGAAGTGATAACGTTGGGGGTGTTGTCGGGGCCCATGGCGATGTTGATATCCTTGCCACGGTGGTGGATAGCCGAGACGGGGCAGACGAAGTACTATGGAATGGCATTGTCAGCTTTCTTGTGAATCTCTCAATGGAAGGGGGTAAAATTTGGAAACTTACGGCAGTGCCAGCGGCGAAAGACTCGAGGATTCGGCCCTCGGCGTCAGCCTCGATGACCTCGTCAATGGTGTACTTGCGCTCCGTCACCTCGACCTCACCAGCCAGGCGCTGGCGAGCCAACTCCAGGACACTGCGTCGGGTCACACCGTCCAGGATCAACTTGTCGTCCAGAGGAGCGGTGATGAGCTCCGTCTTGCCGTCCTCCTTGCGCTTCCAGATGATGAAAAAGTTGCTAGCACCCGCCTCGGTACACTCGCCGTTCTTGCCATACAGCCACAGGATCTGGTGATAGCCGCGGCGACGGGCATCCGAGGTGGCGGCCAGCGAAGGGCCGTAGTTGGCACCGACCTTGGCGTAGCCAAAGCCGCCGACCCAAGCGCGCACCATGTCCTCTGGGGACGTGTGCAGACGCATGCCGCCGACGGGGCTGTCCAGCTTGGGCATGAAGGAGACAATGATGTACAGCATGGCCTCGCGAGGGGCCTGGACGCCAAGCTGCGACTGGGTGCCGATCAAAGTAGGGCGTATGTAGAGGTAGCGGCCGGGCTGATCGCGGGGCAGCCACCGGGGACCGTCTACGGAGAGGAGAGCAATAATGAGCTTCTGCAGCTCGGCAGGGTCAAAGAGGGGCAGGGAGATGCGGCCGGCAGAGAGGTGCATGCGGGCACAGTTGCAGTCGGGGCGGAAGAGGCGCAGCTTGCCGTCGAAGCCGCGGTAGACCTTGAGACCCTCGAAGCACTCGGTGGCATAGTGCAGGACAGAGGCAGTGGGCATGAGCATCAGGGGCCCGTAGGGCTTGAGCTCGGGAGCAGCCCAGCCGGCGGAGGCAGTCCAGGTAGCAGTGATCATGTGGTCGGTGCAGATAGTTTCGTCACCAGAGTTGGCGACAGCCTCGTCGGGGACGACACGAGGATTCTTGGTCAGGTTGTAGGTCAGCTTGGAAGCATCGAGAGGCGCGGGCTTGACGACGCCGTTGCTGGGCTTGGTAGGCTGAGTGGCCTCCTTGACCTGGATGTCGGCGGCCGTGAGGTCGACATCTTGGGTAGGAATTGCAGAGGGAGCCATTGCGACGGTGGTATATGGAGAAGAGAAACTACCCTTTGGTTTTTCCTTTTCTTGAAGAAGAATTGCTTTTTACGAGGAAAGGGAAGACTTATAGTTGAGAAAGACGAAGAAGGGGGGAAGAGACCGAAATTTAGAGAAAATGCGGCGAGGAAAGATCCGATGGTGGGTCAAGGCCAATGTGGGAATGACTCAAAGATTCTGGAGCATGTACCTTGAGGACGGGTGCACTAGTATGGGGGAAGACGACGGGGCAACGGTGCCACGGCCTAGTCTGATGGTTTCCGAATTCCTTTTTTCTCGAGAAATCGGTCAATTGGGAATTACTATTCCAGTCAAAATTCCTAGAGGATGAAATGGTCAAGTGACGTCGTGAGGATGACACCAGGGCTGGGTTTTATTTATCACTGCTCAGAGAAAAGGGAAAGTCCACGAGGTAAGCCAACGTCACTTAAGAGACAAAGGAAAAAAGGTTCTTATCCCGTCCTGGTGGACCACTAAAAATTCTAGAGACCAACAGAAGACTAGAGATAGAACTGCGGCTACTCAAGGAGAAGCCGGGTGGACACACGGCGTAGAGTGGGTTCGGTTCGTCCTTTTTTTTTTCTATATGTGGGTTATCAAGACTAGCAGATAAAGGAAAAAAAAAATTGATACTCCTATCAGACACGGTATTACTGGGGCTTTCGGCTTTTGGCGATACGGCGCGCTAACAAGCTGGTAGCACAACCAGCGAGACAGAGCGAGAGAGAGGCACTAGAAGGGGAAATGCAAGTACGTACCATGGCGCGTCCCGGTTCGAAGGGAGCCAATGAGCGGAGGGCGATGATGATGGAAAAAGGAACGATGAGGTAAACGGACCAAGAAATGTGACGGAACTAGAGGGGAAAGGGGAGGCCAGGTGACCCCCAGCGGCCGAAGCTTTGTACTCCGTACCTCGTCCAAAAGCCAAAACCCGCCGCTGCCCGCGACCGCGGCGTGCCGAGACGGGGCCGTGGCCCGACAGTTGGGGCCTGCACGGGATGAGAAACGGTGCGAATCTTGCAATGTCCTGTCTGTTCAATTTGAAGAATTGATTATCGGCGGCATTCATCATCTTTGGAAAACAGAAAATCATCCAATTCTCTCTTCTCTGCCCTTTTTCTTTCTCTGCCAAGGAAGAGCAGAGACCCCGAAGCCCGGCCCATGTTCCGGCCTGCGGAAATGCTCCGACCCGCTTTTGCCCATTTCGGCCGTGGCAGGCGAAACAAACGCAGCGTAAGATCGAGCCGCCCGAGACAGTCAGAAAAGTCGGGGGTTTCAAAAAAGAGACGTCAGCAAGTCGAGAATACGCTGCAAGCGCAATAATGCAGCTTGTTGCAGTGGTGCGGGGGTGAATAGGGCGCGCGGACGGACATGTATTGACATTGTATGGCCCGATACGGAGTACCGAGAGATTCCAGAGTCCCATATCAATGCGTGTTTGTCTGATAACTCTCTCCGATCCGATCTAGCATACCTACATATGTAACGGTTCTTCACTACGGCAATTAGCCTTATCAGCTTCCCTCCGAGCAGAGTAAAAAGACGCAACGCAAGGGTTCCTACTGATAACTCCGTCCAAAGAAGTCGTAAAGAAACGGACCCCCACACCCAAGCAAGTCCAACAGCGGAATCCTCACGTTCTTTTTCTTGCGCCGTCAATAGCCGTGGCCCGCGCCCCAAATAACGCCATGTTCCTTGTCCAACCCGCCGCCTTTTTTTTTTATCTTACCAGCACCTTTTTAGTGCTCCGTACAGTACGCGTAGCAAAACCTGGGCGCCAAAAAAAAGGTGAGATTAAATAAAGGGACGGCCTATCAAGTAGCCTCACCTAGCTAGTCGGCAACCAAGAAAATCGAGTACTGTGGCTTAGTGTGGCAGAACGCCGATTCCGGCCGCTACATACTAATTTGGCTGTGTGGAAGGGATTTGCAATTTTATTCTATAAAAATACTATACTATAGAGCTCTAGGTTGAAGTTAAATTTGAAAATAGCCTCGAAGTTGAATTTGAAGCTGTAGATAATGCAAATGTAGTCGGTTTTTAGTATTTTCTATATCATTCAATAGCCCTGTCTTCAGTCTTATTGATAACCTCATCTACAGCTGTAATCATAGCCCTGTCTTCAGCTAGAGCTATAGCTTCTAGTTGTGCTATTTCCCACACTCTATCCATCTCATCTTCAAATTTGGGCTCGATTTCATCAACCCACGCATTTCCAAGCTGCTGCTAATGATTATTATCTTCCTAAGCCTCATCTTCATCCTCAAGGCATTGTAAGGACCATTAGTACGCCCTCTACATTACAGTGCCGGGCTCATATAAGTCAACAACTTCAATAACTCAAAGACTAGCTGCTATTGTTGAAATTGAAGCTATCGCGGCCGAGTTATCTATCGACTTTGAAGTCATAATAGGCGGCGCTGTTAACGGCGGCGGCAGCGGGTGCCTTACTTCCCAATTTTCCTCCGCAATAATAGCTTCAAATTGGCTAGGGTTGCGTTTTGTGCTTTTATCCGACTTCTCCAAATTATAGCTGCCTTTTGGACGACCTTTAGACTGGATGGGAAGTGGATCATAAGGGAAATCTTTCTCAATTTCACTCTTCCAGATCCAGAATTAATATATATCATAGTATAAGATCGGCTCATTTACCTATAGTTTTTTCAAAAGAAAATGCCTGCAGGGAAGTCCATAAATAATATGAAAAGTATATGGGTTGCAAGGTATAATTATCTCTCAATTATCGTAATTTTCGTGATACCTTCTAGCAATATCGAGCTCTTTATTGATCAAAAGTAGTGCATCTAGTATAACTCGCTCACGAATTAATAAATAAATGTGCTAGCGGGTGAAGTTATAGGTTTTATAAATCCTCTAAGTCTATACATTCTGAATCTCTAAGTCTTGGTGTTGCCAGAACTCATTGAGACGAGAAAATACAGTTGCAAGATCACCACCGCTACTTAGGATGAATTTTTTCATAGCCGAGTGCAAAGACTCTGCAACTAATATCATAGTATGCCCAAAATGCTACTCCTAATCGACCCAATAGCGCACTATCTTCCTTTTCCAAGGCCACAGCCAAGTCTCGGTGACATATGTAATAGCTTTAATAGGATAGGCTAGCTGGCCGGGCTTGGGTTTTAATAGGGCGGCAAGGCAACGTTCATAGTCTTCTTCTATTGATGAGGAAATAAGGGTATTCCAATCCTTTAGGAACAACTAGAAGAAAGGTACCCGTTTAATGCGGCCGGTCTGCGAATTTTTCGTCGCCTTTGGAAAGTATTGCTTCATTTTAGCTAGTACATTTATATTGACATACTAATGGCAAAGTATGTGTGCCGCAGCGTCTGTAGACTTGTACAACGGCAAAGCCTTGATCAGGGCAACCTCCCGGTCTGTGATAATGACCCTAGGCCACGGGACATTGAATTTAGTAATAAGTTAATTAAAACAACCAATTGCCCAACTGTAGTGGCTTTGAGCTTCTCCCGAGAGGAAGACAGCAGCAATTTGGAAGGTCTTCCTTATTGCAGTAACTCCCGAGATGTTAAATAACGGCATATTAAATTTATTTGTTTTATACGTACTATCCATAAGGACAATAGAATAAAATTGAAAAAACAGCTTGATGCTGGCCACTAGGGTAATAAAGAGTGACACCAATCGATTCCTCTCATCTCAGCGGTCCTGGTAATAGTAAAGTTAATTACTTTTGAGTTAATCGAATAGCCATTCTATCGGAGTTCGTCCAGCGAGCTCATCTCAGCGATATCGTGCAATAGCATTAGTGATATCTTTTCGCAACAACCCCAGGACATTAGGGGTTTGCTCTTTTTAAAGTAGCAAGAGAATATAAGTAGGTTTAACTCCAAAATTGTAGAGGGATATAATTTGAGGCTTCCTCTTCTCAACGGCCATAGTCCGGAACCGTAAGTATGCTATTGAGCGGAGTAATTCATAATTATGTTTTGAAGAGTTGTCGCTACCTTTATATTGAATTTTCCAAGGATACATACTATGCTTCCGGCTGATAATAAGGCTATAGGTGCAGCCGGTCATCTAGGAGTTTGTCTGACGGCGCTTTTGAGCAGGGAGGTTGAGGTTAGCCTATGATTTGTATCTTCTTCCCTTGCTACAACGCATTTCAATATAATTAGGCCGGGTACGCCCTATAACAAGATTACAGCCAATGGGCTCGCCAGCAGCGTCAATAGCAGCTCGGGCATCATCTTTAGTCTCAAATTCGAGACTAAATAACGACTCCATGACTGCCGGCGCTAACGTTGAAATCCGGGTTGCGAATAGCTTCAATTTAACATCAATTTCAAGAGACTTGGAAGAACCTGAACCTGAGGTATTTACAGTGTCTTATTTTCTATGTGAAACGCTAAGAATAACCGACATCGGTCATATCCCCTGCTAGGACCCGGCCAAGCCACAGTACCCGATTTTCTTGGTTGCCGACTAGCTAGGTGAGGCTACTTGATAGGCCGTCCCTAAATAAAATGATGAGATCATACCAATTGATCACAAGGGCGGCGTAGGGGGCGTCTTTCGCCTTGTCTCAGCTACCCCAGCTTTTCCCCCCCAACAATCAGTCTCGAAGCTTCTGTAGTCCGTATTATTCAGTTGACCAATCAAACCTTTCATACAGCATGTACGAGCAAGGAGAGTTCAATTCGTTCTGCGATGCATGGAGTTTACCGACTCGTCGCTATTCTAATTTTCTTTTTTCTTTTGTCTTTCCCCTGGCCTGTTGAAGACTCTATAGTTACCTAGGTATTCCCCAAAACTCCAAAAAAAGCAAAAAGCAAAATAAGCATCCGCCTGCTTTTTTTTGTTGACTGCTGCATGCCTTGCCTTCAAGTTGACTTGCCCACCCTCTCGGCCTCCCTCTGGCGCTGCTCCTCCTCCATCAACTCTCGCTCCCTCGCTGCCGCTTCCACCTCCGCCTTGACGCCCTTGGCCCGTTGACGCGCCTCGTACATGTCGCGGCTCTTCATGATGCGCTGCACGATTTCGCCCGCATTCACGTGTGAAAAAGCGTGCTCGCCAATCTGGCGGTAGATGCCCATCGCTTTCGGTGCCGTATACGGGTCGTACGTGAGTGGCATAAACGCTGTCGGACCGTGATAGACGGCGTCAGGCACGCCCCATGGCAGGTCGGTAAGATAGCTCTTAGTTGGCGTGAAAGGAGCCCCAAAGATGGCAGCGTTGATATACTGGGTCATCACTCAGCATTGGGTCGCGAAAAAGAGAAGAAAAGGGGGATAGGGGGCCAGAAATGACATACCTTGCATTGCAAGACGCACAATCCTCGCTCATAGATGTTCATAATCGGGTAGTTGACGCCCTTCCACTCGTTAATCACCCCGTCTTCATGAACTCCGACCACCACATAAGCCGGCCCGTAGTCCTTTCCGCCGTTTGCACTCTTGCGCTTCTTCGTCGCCTCCGCGGAATACCAGCCCGCCTGGCGCGCAAGCTCCTCTTCTTCGTCCAGCATCTTGCGCAAAAAGGCAATCTGTCCGCTGGAAAAGAGATCAAACCCGCCGTCGACGTAGACGATGCGCTGGCCGGGTTTCCGACCAGCACCCTCCAAGAACAGCTCAAAAGAACCTCGCTCCTCTCCGCCAGAGCCTGCCTTCTCCGGAGTTGAGGAGTGCCAGAACCAGACGTCAGCGCCAGGGTTCTTGGCCGTCTCGTCTGTCGCGTACAGCTTGATTCTGTCCAGCATCGCCTGAGCTTGAGCCTTGCGCTCCTCTGCCGTGCCGACGCCTTCTTCTCCAGCCAGCGCCTTCTTTAGCGACTTTATAAAGTGTGTCCTTGTACATAACAGCATGCGGCCGACGAGGTCTGTAGTGGAGATGCCCGGCGATCGCTTAACCACCTTGAAACGGCCCGCCTCTTTGACAAAGCGGTAGCAGTCATTTCCGTCGCTGTCTGATGTAATGTCGTCACCGTGGACGACGTACTTGCAGCCGTAATGCGAAATGTAGGGGAGCTGGGTCACGTAGGGAGCATAAGGGACCGACTTGGTCACCCAGCGGCAGGCGTCTGTAGCCGCAACTCTATGGCGAAGGGGTCAGAAGTTCGCGTTGCTTTTTAGAGTCGCATCGCGACTTAGATGGTACTATGTGTAGGACGCACCGCTCTTCGAGGTTCATGACCGTGGGGCCTTTGTTCGCGAGGATGGCCTCGTCCGAATGGACGCCGACATAGAGCTCGTCGCCCAGTTGTCTAGCCTGGACCATTGCTCCCGCATGGCCTACCAATCGCGCCGCGACATGGGTTAGCAATCGTTTCGCAAGAGAAAGGAAACAAAAGAAGCATGGTCGGGGGGGGGGGTACCGTGGTGGAAAAAGTCCCAGCAACCGTCTACCCAGATGCGGCCATCGAGGAGCTCGGGCGCGGGTTCGCCCTGGGGCTTTTCGAGGTCTTCGTAAGATTGACTGCTCATGTCGCGATGCTGAGGGGGGCTGCAAGGAAAAGGAAAGGGATTGAATCTCTCGGTGGCACACAGTAAGCTAACGCGAGACGTGCGGGAACTCGCGACCGCCGGATGATGTCAATTCAAAAGGTCCAGTCACTTTTTGAAGCTCGGCCAAGCCAGGATGATGCAGCAAGGAGGAGCTCAACCACGAAATTTGTTGGCCGTTTAGTTTCAGGGGTTGGGCCTCGACTTGCGGGGAAGCGAAAGTGACATCAAATCCACCGCTATCTTATCGCATCAATGAATTGACATGGAGCACAGCCATCCAAGGTTGCACTGATCAATGGAATTTGATCAATCCTTTAGCGACTCGACCGCGCTAAGGCTGGAGCGTCCAGGCTCTATGGTCCAGGTGACTGGCCGCTAGCACGTGAAAGTGGCAGCAGCCTCTGGCCTCTGAAGCAACTATGAGGCAACATGACCAGCTAGCTGCTGGAATGCTGGATCGAGGCTTCCATTTTTCAGAATCAACTGGCCTTTCCTCTTTTTTTTCTTCCACCCTACTAATGCTCCCAAATTTCTTCTTTTCATCTTTCTCTCTTGAGGATGCTAGCCGCACCAGCAGCTTCATCATCGTGTTGATCAATTGATCGTAGCACATCAGTAATTTCGCCACCATATTGGAGCCTTCCTCAGTCCTCCGATGCCGTGCGTCAGAAGCAGTCGAGCTACACCCTGTCGCAAGAAAACCAAATCATCTGTCAGCTTCAGGAACCATCAACGACAAACCAACAGACTCAAGGGCAATTTCTAAAGACCTGCCCAAGGGCGCTTCCACGTGGGTATAATTTGACTGCCAAAGCGGCGAAATAAAGATTCAAGCTCCCGCGACGCTCCACCAAAACCCCCCAGATTGTCCTGCCACGTTGCTGATCGATTGGACCGGCTTGGGGCCTCACTTGCCGTTGCATCCATGACGCTTCTGCTCTCGACACCGACGACGGCACGCTAAAAAGGCGGCGGACTCGGTCCAATTGATGACAGCCCCAGCGTACCGTAGCATCGCCAGCTGTCTGTCGGTCTGGCTTGATGTTGGTCCATCGTTACGCGTACAGATGGTGGGCGACTTCATATAACTGATATAATACATTAGTCGCAATACCCATCTCTACAGCCTGACTACATAAGTCGCAGACATCACCCCATCGGGCTTCGCATCGAGCCCGTTCGTAAGTTAGCCTGCCTGTCGATTGTCGCAGCCAAAGGCTCAGTCTTTCCGCCAGGATGAAGTCATCTCTGCTGTCTCTCGGCCTGGCACTTGCCCCGGCTGCCATGGCCTGGAAACAAGAGGCCACCGGCCGCTACGCCATCAATTACACCTCGGTCGCCGGCTTCTTCCTCCAAGATGAAGCTAGCACCGACGATAGCACCTTTGACTATGTAAGTGCATAATACCACTGTCGCAAACAGTTTGCGCAAAGACCATGACTTACACGTACGTACACAGGCCAGCGCCAACTTCGGCCTCATCAACCGGACCTATCCCACCGATGCCAAGTTCGACCCTCACCACAAGAAAACCCAGTGGGAGCGCTTCGCCAACTATGTCGCCTCTCTGAACAACGAGAGTCGGGACTCCCAAAGCACCTACAAGGTGCTCTTCATGGGCCGCCACGGCGATGGTTGGCACAACGCTGCCGAGTCCTACTACGGCACCCCTGCTTGGAACGTGAGTCTAGGCCATTGTCTCTCCCGTTCTTCTAATAAAAAACTAATCATGTCTTGGGGTTCTCCAGTGCTACTGGGGCGAGCTGGATGGCAATGGTACCGCTACTTGGTCCGACGCTGAACTCACTCCCGCCGGTGTCGCGCAGGCGGCCAAGGCAAACGCCTACTACCAGTCGCGCTTCGAGCAGGAAAAGCTTCCCTACTTCGAGTCCTACTATAGCTCACCCCTCAGGCGATGCCTGCAGACCGCCAACATTACCTTTGCCAACCTGAGCCTGCCTCACTCGCATCCCTTCAAGCCGACCATCAAAGAGCTCTTCCGCGAGAGCATCAGCATCCACACCTGCGACCGCCGCTCCACCAAGTCTCAGATTCATGCCTTTGCCCCCAACTTTGTCTTTGAGCAGGGCTTTACAGAAAAGGATCTGCTGTGGCGCGGCAATCTGGACGAGGGCGAAACAACCCAGCACCAAGTTGCGCGTAGCAAAGTGGTCATTGATGATGTCTTTACCCACGACGACAACACCTGGCTCAGCATTACGAGCCACTCCGGCGAGATTGGCGCGATTCTCACCGTTTTGAACCACCGCTCCTTCAGCCTCAACACTGGCCAGATCATCCCCGTCCTCGTCAAGGCCGAGCTGGTCAAGTCCCACCCGACCCCAACGAGCACATACGCTGGATTCACGGTCGAGCCAACATGCAAATCCCCGCCCATTACCAGCAACTCTCAGGGATGTGTGTGCTCCAGCACGGCGGCGGCCCTCCCGACTGCAACAATTACTTCAGCGCCCCGTCAATAGGGGAAGAGAAAAGGAGAAGTAAATAATGGGGGCGGACTATAACGCTCTTGTAAATTGATTGCTCTGTATATACATCAGTACATATACCAAAAAAGGCATTGAATGCTACATGCTGCCTGCTAATGAGAGATGCATGCTCTATACTGAAGTGATATGCGTAGCCTTGGCTTGACATGTGATGGTAAAATCCTTTGATTCTGGCTATGGCAGTCTGTGCAGTGAAGGTATGTATATAAATATATATGAAGCCGAAGCTAGTCAGCGCAGCACCCTCCCGTATCCAAGCATGTGCCCATCATCCGTCATGGCCAAGATGAAGACATTCGTTCCTCCCCTCCCCCTATATTCCTCAATTTCCTCAATTTCTTCACTCCTTCAGCTGACGGTAATGGTAGCCGAGCCACTGCTAAAGTACCCTTCGACCGCCACAATCTGGTAGTTCAAGGTGCCGAGGGTCAGGCCAAGGGAGGCCCAGGCGTTGACGTGGTTGGCCACGGTGACGGAGCCGCTGGAGCGCTTGTTGCGGCGGACGGACCAGTACTGGTAGAAGGTGGCGGTGCCGATGATGGACGGCTGGTTGACGCGCTGCGTGCGGTAGATGTCGTAGGTGCTGCCGTCGGTGGTGACCTCGCCCAGCTTGGTGGCGCCCGTGGACGGGTTGTAGGTGCCGAAGTTTTCGACAATGTAGTACTCGATCAGCGGGTTCGTCGACCAGCCGTACACGGAGAGGTAGCTGTTGCCGTTGGGGTTGTAGCTGCCGGAGAAGTTGATGACCCTTGGAGACCCTTTATCAGCATCAATGTTCAAGGGGATATGATATGAGGACCTCGATGTCTCATTCAACATACCTGGTCTTGCTGCCTGGGTTCCAGCCCTTGCCGGCGACAAAGTTGCCGCCATTCTGCCAGCTGACGCTGTATTGTCCTCCGGGCCCGTTGGTGTAAGTCACAGGGGCGTTGCCGTCCGTCCAGAAGGAGTAGAAGTAGCCGTTGTTGGTACCGGTGCCGGGACCGACGGTCTGGCGCTTGTCCAGCGCGGTGACATCGCTGGGAGCGGACCAGACGCCGGCTAGCGAGGCGAAGCCGACGAGGAGAGATGTAAAGGAGACCATGGTTCTTGATACTATGTAGTGGCGGTGTCTTATAATGAGTTTTGGCCGTCTGGTCATCAGGATTTGGGATGCGAGGGTTGCCTTTATATGTCAACTGACGGATAATTGGGGACAAGAGTCGTGATGACTTCCGCGTGGCCGAACGGCTGAATATTGGCCACTACCCCGCGTGTATGGATTCATCATTGTAATGGAATTATGTCTTTGTTTCCCATCGTGACGTGATGATGCTTGGTGTTGTGATGGGCCAGCTGCGTCCAAGTCTAGAACGATGGACCCAATGCCGGCATATGCAAGAAACGGGCCCGTTGTTTAAGCTGCCGGCTAATTTGGACTTGGCATCGGGCATCGATGTCCCCAGAAAAGATCTAGGTAGTTTCGTCTTGCTTATGACTTTATAAAGGAAGCCTCTGGATAGAGCTTATAGACGCTTGGGATGGTGAAAGTCTGTACCAGAAATCAAGCACATGTTTGCATCAAACCCAAATCAAGCCGTTCAAGCATGATGTCCTATATCAGTAAAACGGACGTATATTCTTGACGTAGACATAAGGACCAAGTCATATACACTCATAGTCGACATGAGTGAGGTTGCATGACGAATTTGACTCTTAAGCCCCATATGCTTGCAAATAACCATAACGCACGCTATGCCGGCCCCTGTCACAACTCTCAACAAGCAGTCAACTGCCAGACCACCCTTCATTGGCTCATCGCTAATGCAGCAATATGGAAAAAAAGGAAACTAAACATGATGCCTTGCGGGGAGTCGGCTGGCAGATGGCGGCAGCTCTGCCGGCTAAATGGAATAAACCGCCTTGGCGATGCGGTACAGGTGGATGCCGATGTTAAGGGCTGTATGGGGGAGGATGACGACTGCAGATGTCGCCTCCAGCTGAATGATGATGTGATTTTTCTTATATAAGAGATATTGGTTCGGGTAAAGATGCAAGATGCCCAAGATGTGAGAGCAATGCCACTTAGTTTCAATCTCGCAATATTCTACAAAGCCTACACAAGATGGACAGGTGACATCGGAAGATGTGAACTTTGGCAATTCCCCGTCCTTCATCATAGTTGAATTTATAGAGGTCATCAAGAATGTTTTCAGCTTCGAAAGGGTGCGAGTTGCTTATGGTATAGGCGTCTCTAGGCGTATTCATAGACGTAACCATACCTACCAAAGGCTTATCCAGATTCTATGTAGGCTTGAGACGGTGTGAGCAAGGTGAGGCTAGTCAACAGACCAGAGCTTTGGCATTCGGCTGGCTATGTGGCTAGCATCATTCAGAACTCTTCTTCTTTCCGACTCTCGCGCGTCCCGAGATCACTCTTGTGTGCATTACATTGTGCTCAGCAGTGTGTCCACACACGCGCAGGTTTGCCAACTTGGTCAATCATGCTGCCATGCCATAGAATGAGTGTTCTAAGCTTTTGAATGGTGTTCGAATTCAGCTGCTTTGATAGCTTCGGTAACTATCGTAGTCAAAATTCGAATGCTTTCACAAAGCCTCGCGGTAGATGCCGTTGATCTCTTACACGATTCAATACGTTGTCGATCCGCTAGATGTTTGAACCGGTATGTCCTTGATATACTAGATATCATTATAAGCCAATAGCTTGTTGGGATCCAGTATCTTTGAGAATACTTTTATCATTTCCTTTACCTTGATACGCCTATAAGCAGGCTTTCATCTATGACATTACCATGGTCTCGCCACATGAGTTGGACAGTATACAGAAGCGCTTGGGACTCCGTTGAACGGACAAGGTGGGCAATCAACCAGTCCTCAATCGTAAATGACCGACGAGTCATGAGGATGGAATTGGCTATCGGATACTCAAAAACAGGAACCTAATATCATTGTCCCGTTTCAGGTGGACGTGAACTACCTTAGGTAGGACCCGACAGTAGCAGCCATCAAAAGGAGGAATACGATGATGATGATGCCGCAGCGCCAGTTCACAGCAGATCAGGCAATAAAAGCCACGGACAGCAGCACGCGTGTATGTCGCAAAGTTCCGTCATCCCCATATCGTCGAAGCAAAGTTGGCCACCTCAGAACTCAGGCACGAAAAGTTGGTCAAGGGCTTGATGGGAGCTCTTCTCTACCTTGGTCTGCCTGTAGGTACATTGATCAGAAGTACAGTGATGATCGACATCTCACCTGGAAGGTACCAATTGTACCTGCAGGCAGCAGTCCCAAAAGAGGCATCAGCGTTGGGAAATGCTCGTTACAGAACTCAACAAGGATACAGGTCAATCACGTTGAATACATCATATGTCACCTGTAGATTTTACATCCTGACAGAAATCTACTACACCTTGTGTCTCGTGAATGGTATGACATTTACAAAGTATCGGTATGTGCCGTACCTTAGGTTACTTCCCGAGTTATCAGGTACATGACGCTGCTTCACACACTTGCAGCGATACTACCAGGCTGGACATGGCTGGTACGCGCCGCAATACTGGCTGCAGCCCTGCTGATGCTGCCGGAGCTCAGTAGGCGCGCAGGTAGCTGGAGCGTGTCTCTAGCTTAGGCGGCGGGTCATAGATGGCCCGAAAGAGCTTCGCAGCTCTCAGCGGCTTTTCGCACATCGATTTGATGGGGACTCGACAATAAGCTTCGCCTTGTCGGCAGCCCCCCCTCTCGAATCTTGAACCTTGTCTCAAACCGCCATCCCCCTCCAAGGGTCTCTCTCTCTCTCTCCTCGACAAGCAGAATAGAGAATACGATCTGGTACCGTGCCAGCAGCGGGTTGCGCCGCGTGTATTTCCCACGGGCTGCCCATCTCGCCATCCCTAGCGCATAAAATGGATTGAAATCTCTCCCCCGGGGCCCTGTTTCTTTTCCCATTTCATCCCAGCTTTTAAAAATCGCCCGGCTCCCCTGCAGCCCAGTGCGCTCAAATCACACTCTCTTTCTCTCTTGTGCGCGCGCGCGCTCTTCTCTCTCGCCTTTCAGGTTGCTGTTCGCTCTGCGCGCCTCTGCGACTCCTTCCCTCCCCCTCCTTCCAACCCCAAATCTGCCGTCGAGGAACGCGTCGCGATCACAGGCGCAAAGCGCTGCTGCCCGACGGAGTCAGAAACGCACGCTTTAGCGAGAACAGGCGAGTCAGCGAGCAGCTGCACCCACTCAGCTCCCTGACCGGCAGGGTTGCAGGACAAGACTCTGCAGTAAGTCCACATGCGCTTCAGAAGGCCCCCCCAGTCTTGCCTGTTAGTGTCGTTAATATCAAGTTGGCTTCGCTCTGTTGGCATCTTTGCTGTTCTGTTTTGGGCCCCACCACTCAATCAGTCCATTTATCCTGTCTCTCTATCTATTGCTCCCTCTCTTTTTTTTGGCGTAGCATTTCTTCCATCGCTCCGCTTCCATCGACCGTGGCGTGCTCTCCCGTGTTCCTGCATTGGTTTCGTTTTGACTGGGAGCGGTCGGGGCCGGTCGGCGAAAACCGCGCGGCACCCGCCAGGGGAGGGGGATCACGACAATGGCTAACCGTAAAGCGCAGCGCGAAGTCAACAATCTCTTCGAGGACCTCGGCCCCTACTACAGCCAGCCCGGCCGGCGCGACATGTCACAACGAAACCGCAGCGGTCGCGGCTCCAACCGCAACAATGGCAACGCCCACGGCGAGGAGGCCACCATTTGGGAGTCCGCCAAGAGCTCCTTCCAGGAGCTCATCAACGGCGTCAACGCCGACAATAACAACCTCTCCCAGCTCGTCGAGCTCGACAAGCAGGCCGGCACCATGGACTCGGACAGCGTGCCCACCGACATGATGAAGCAGATGGAGGATCTGTGCCGCTCTGGCGTCAAGCTCACCGAGACCAACATCAACTCCGCCAAGAACCTGATTGAGCAGCTCAAGCTCGTGCGTGCCGTCGTCGTCGCTAAGGAGCAAGCAGAAGCACCCCCGACGGGCCCATCCAAGAGGTCGGCTACGAGGGACAGCGCTGCCGCCGCGTCCCTGTACGACTTCGACGGTGCCGGCGACTCCCCCGTCCCCAGCCCCGTGCCCGGCTCGTCGAGGAAGCACGGCGACCGGAGCAGCAATCGCGACAGGGACAGCATCCCGCCCAAGGCAGACAGCGTCGAGCCGCCAGGGTCTGTCAGCGGCGCTGCTGGAGCTTCTGGGTCCCTCAACAAGTCCAAGGTCCTCTTTTCCAAGGGCGATGAGGTGGCGTTCAAGCCCAAGGCCGTCAGTGCCGATCAAGCGCCGGACTGGATCCTCGGAGAAGTGGCCCAAGTGCTTGGCGAAGGCAAAAGTCGGCGCTACAAAGTTATCGACATAGAGCCAGAAGACCAGAGCAAGCAGAAGGAATATAGGACCAGCGCTAGCAGCATGATACCCATCACGCCGGAGAGCCAGGCCAGCACTCTCAAAGACTACGAGGCTGGTCAGGTAGTCCTTGCCCTGTACCCGCAGACGACGACGTTCTACAAGGCCGAAGTCCACAGCATGGCGCCGAACGGCAAGGTGTACCTCAAGTTCGAGGGCGAAAACGATTCCACGACGCTACAGCAAGTCGAACGAAGATATGTTATTGAATATCGACCTTGAGTCCCGGTGCTTCCCGCATCAATAGTCTATGAGATCACGACACTGCCCTTTTTTTTTGGGTCTTGCTTTTTTTCTTTCGAGCATTTGTCATTTGGGTAGGGAGTTTCTGGTTGTGGATTCGGGATTTACCAGACATGGGAGCGGCAACGCTTGGTACGGTGTCGGGTGGCTCAAAAACAAAATGACTTTACGAACAGGTTAGAAGGATTGGGTGCGGCGTCTTGGTGTAGGACGGGCAATGATTTTGAATCGGTCCATTATCAATTCTTTTAGCCATGGCTAGGTATCAGGCGAAAATGTTGAATTTTGCATTAACCCTTATTCACCCCTTATTCTAAGCTTAACATACATGTGTGTGTACTTATATTCATTCTCAACGGGCATTCCGTTAGGTATGCAACGGTGACCAGCCGGTTCTTTGTGGGATAGCTCTTGTACTAGGTCTATTACGGAGAGCCAAGCTTGTCTTTTCTAGTGTAATGGAGCTTCCAAATGGCGCGGCTGGTGTACATTTCATGCTGTCAGGTTTTCAAAGCTTGGAAGCCACAATGGTCCTCCGGATATGATGATGATGCAATAATAGTTGAGTGTCTAGCCCTCTCGTTACTATTTATGTGCGGGGTGTTGAGAGTGGCTGTACAAGCCCGCTTAGCAATGGCGGAGTTGAGCACAATATGTAGATAGAAAATAGCGTATTTTCTAGTTCGATATAGAAAGAAGCATAATGCGCATATACTTGTTTATATCTGGCCGTTACCTCAAATGCGATTGCACTTGGTGATTTTACTTTACGTTGTAGGGTAGATGGGACGGGAGGGAAGCACAGTGTGGCATCATCGTCCCCGCCATAAGTACGGAATACGGAGTGATCACCATCATTGTACTCCGTACTCTACCTCTGTAATAAAAACAAAAGTACACTGTACCTATCCAATATCTTCAATACGGGAACCAAAAGGCTTGGCGGGAATCCCTCGCTGGCGTCTCTTCCCACCCCTGGGCCAGGCCGCGGACGCCACGCAGAGGTATGGAGTACATACCAAGGTGGTGGTAGCGCATTGAATGGAAAAGATTGGGAGGTACCGCCTCTGCTTTTTAAACAGCGAGAGCGGAGATTATCAGGCGGGCTACCCCTGAAAATGAGGGCATCCGCTGCGCTGCCGCCATTGGCCAGCCAGCTCCCCTAGCGGCCCTGCGCCCTGGAGGCGCTAAGCCAGGCACGCTTGGGGGGGAGTTCAATCTGTGTAGGTACCTGAGCTGGCGGCTCTCACTGAAGAAAGCCTCTGCTGTTTAGTTGATGCCTTGTTCCCACTGCATGCGCTGCACGGCGCACCTACATGTACCTGGGATGCGCTAAAGCGTATGCGCATGCTGGGCAATTTTAGCGGAGGTACGCGGGCTTCTCTGGGCTTGAAATTCAATTTCGACTCGACCTTGACCCCAAGCCCCAAGCCAAAAGAAAAGCCGGGGCTCACACGTGCGCCGCGTCCATTCAACGCTGGGCTCGCTTTCGTGGTCGCAATTAATCGCATCGTGTCCCTCCTTTGCTTCAACCAAGAAAAAACACCAGACCCGAACCCTTTTCCCCCGCGAGAGCTGGCCGGATCGACTTGTTTTTGGCATCCTCCAACTTGCCGTCCGACGTCGTCCCTCTCTTATTTTCGTTTCCTTTTCCGAATCCTCCTTTTTGTTCTGCTTCTCTCCCTCTCGGCTTTCCCATTCCACCACGTTCCTTTGGTCGCGCGCGTCCCCTTGACCTCGCAATTTCGCCTTTTTTTCTTCCTTCATCGCCATACGTTGGGTGTCGTGCTCCCTGTCTGCCAGCTGCTCGCTGTGATTGCAATAGTCTCCTGTCGGAAACTGGCTGAGAGACGAAAGTGTTTGCGCTGTCTGACCTGTCTTTGTCACAAATAGCAGGGTGAGTTTGGAGTCGCACTGCTTTCCCTCCCCTTTCCTCGTTAACCCCCCTGTCATTTCTCTCTCTGCATGTTGAGCTAGAAGGCTTTCTTTTGCGACCTGCGCAAATTTGCAAGACGAGAGTGCGCGAGGGGGGGAAATTGAGAGCTGCTGCGGCAAACGCCATATTGTGTTGACCTTGTCTGGCTTTGTGCTAACCATAGCGCTGTGGCTGTTAGACAGATAGATTTCCCAGCTCTCCCTGCATCCAACTCCCGTTTCAATCTGCTTTGCGACTTGCTCTTTTGCGACGCTGCAAGCCCCTCCCTCCTTTTTTTCTTTCCTGCGGCCTGCGCATCTATACGAATCTAAGCAAACCCGCCGCTCTCTCGCCGCCGTTACCTACTTACTCCAAACCAAAACACACTACAAGTCGAATTATAGAAAGATACCGCAATCATGGGTGGCCAACTTTCCAAGGTCATGGGCAAGATCTTCGGATCCAAGGAGATGCGACTGCTGATGCTGGGACTCGACGCTGCCGGAAAGACGACGATCCTATACAAGCTCAAGCTGGGCCAGGATGTCACCACTATTCCTACCGTCGGTTTCAACGTCGAGACCGTCACCTACAAGAATGTCAAGTTCAACGTCTGGGATGTCGGTGGTCAGGACAAGATTCGTCCTCTGTGGAGGCACTACTTTAGCGGTATGTTGGATCTGATTCTCTGAACGGCTGGTGCTCCCATATCGTCATCAGCACCTTTCTCCTGGTTGAGCAAATGCTAACCAAGATATGTTGTTCTTTACAGGCACCCAGGGTCTCATCTTCGTCATTGACTCGTCTGACCGTGCTCGTATGGACGAGGCCCGACAAGAGTTACACCGCATCATCAACGACCGCGAGATGAAGGACAGCCTGCTCCTCGTCTTCGCCAACAAGCAGGATCTGAAAGAGGGTATGTCACCTGCTTCACTTATGTTCTTAGTATTGCTGCTGACCTTTTTAACTTCTAAAGCGATGACACCCCAGGAAGTCACCGAGGCCCTTCAGCTGTCTAAGCTCAAGGACAAGGTCTGGTACGTGGTGCCCAGCTGCGCCACCACCGGCGAGGGTCTGCTGGAGGGCTTGGCTTGGCTTTCCAACAACGTCAAGGCCCCCGCTGCTCCCGTGAAGAAATAAAACAAAAATCTACAACCGATACCACCCCCCGTACCCTTGATTTCGCCCAAAAAGAAAAATACGACGTTTAATGGAAAATCCTTGAATGACGCATACCACCTTTGATATCCAAACCCCCACGGACCACATTAATTTACGCTGGAATTCCACCCAGCCCCCGATCGGCTCTGTCCCAGACGGAGGGCTCATTCTTCTATCCAGAAGTTGAGTTCTTGTAAGGGACATCCACCACCCTTGTCCGATTCGTTTAGAGGAGGGAAAGAAAAAAGCTCTGGAGAGACGCGAACGACATTTGTCATTCGGAGATAGGGAGAGGTGTAGGAAAGAGGCAGATGGAGAGAGAGAATAGGTGGCGGAGCTCTGCTGTATACCACGTCTTGCTGCGGGAAGGGACGAATCGTCTGTGCTGCTTTAACGGGTCTTTTTTTAAAACTTGTCTCTGTCTGTTTTTTTGTGTCTGTCTAGCTTCGTCTATTTGGAAGCGTATCTTAGCATCTTTTTTTTTTGTTGTCCCCTGATTTTGTTTGTCTCTCGTATAACGCAATACGCTTTCTCCCTCTTTTTTTGTAGTTAAAGTGTTCAAAATACCCCGTGCTTACCTTTTTATATCGATCCTTCCATCTTATTTACGATGAGAGAGTGCGAAAGCGAGAAGGAAGGGGGGCGGGGGCAGCAATGAGGTCTGGAGTTGGAGAACAGCTAACTTTTGATGGGGATGTTGGGGCGGGAGAAGTATTAAAAAAGGGGGATCTGGGGGATAGAAAACCCCATGGCCTAGCTGAGTATTTTTTTTCCTTTGTTAATACACTTAATGCAGGAGAATCCGTTTCGTTTGTGACTTTTGATGTAGTGATATTGTTTGCAAAGTAAGAGACCAATCTAGTCTATGATAAACGCCAGCCCTCTTCAAACGCCTGTAAACCATCGTATCACCCTGTACCCTCGTATCGTATGTAACACCCATTAAACGCCTTGCAATTCGACCATGAAAAGAAAAGGAGAAAAATACTGGTAAAAAGGCTGGAGTCATGATGCTGTGTGCGGGATGATAAATGGACCTGTTGATTTAGCTACTCCTTCATACGCTTGGCCGGCCGCAGAAGCGTGTCGTCCGGAAGACCACTGCGCTTCGTCCCCGGAAGGCTGCTCGTGCGAATGTCGTTGTCGTCCTGGCTGACGCGACGGTGAGGGTACTCGACCTTGACGCCCTCGAAGCAGTTGGAGCTGACGCGGTCGCCCGAGGAGAAGAAAAACGACTGCAGCGCCTGCGCCGCCGTCAGTCGCTTTTCCGGGTCGTACTCGAGCAAGCCCGCGAGGAGCTTGTAGCCTTCTGCGCCGAGCGACTGCAGCGCTGGCTGGCCGTTGGGGCCGGAGGCGGCGGACCCGGCGCCGGAGTTGTTATTGATGGTGCCGTAGTACCACTTCTCGAGGCTGGACGTCGTGGGGAAGCCGCGGCTGGAGGAAGAAGAAGACGAGGAGGACGGCGTCTGGTGATGGCTGTGGTGGTGATGGTTGTGAGGAGTGTGCTGCATGGCCGACAGCGTGCCCAGCTGGCTGTACTCGGGCATGGCGGGCAGCAGAGGCCACCGCTCCTTGGTGGGCATTCCCATGATCTCAGCAATCTTCTGCATCTGGTTCCTCTGAAACGGGACCGTTTTCTTGCTGTCCATCTTGGCCTCCTCGCCCTTAAAAATGGGCCGCAGCGACAGCAGCTCGGCGAAGATGCAGCCCACGGCCCACATGTCGATGGCTGGGGTGTAGTGATACGATCCCAGGATGAGCTCCGGCGCGCGGTACCATATGGTCACGACGACCTTGTCGCCGCTGAAGAGCGAGTGCAGCGGCTTGTCGAAGCGGCGCGCCAGGCCCAGGTCACCGATCTTGACCTCGCCGCCGGACGTGACCATGATGTTGGCGGGCTTGAGGTCGCGGTGCAGCACCCAGTTGGTGTGGAGGTACTGGCAGCCGTTGAGCAGCTGGAACATGATGCTCTTGATGGTGGCGGGCGGGATGGGATGGCGCGGCTGCTGCGTGTGATGGTGAATGATCTGCAGCAGGTCGTGCTCGGCGTACTCGAAGACCATGAAGATGCACTTGTCCTCGAGGATGATCTCGACCAGCCTGATGACGTTTGCGTTGCGCAGCTCGCTGCAGAGGCTCATCTCCCGGATGGCGCTCTGCGAGATGCCAGTATAGCTGACCTGCTCGCCCTCCTTGTCCGGCTTGAACTTTTTGATGGCCACCTCGATGGGTGCCGAGCCCGAGCTGGATGAGGTCGGTGTCAGGCCGCTCGAGGTCCGCACAACGGCAATACCTTCGCCGTTGATGCTCGGCCTGCTGACGGCCTTGTAGACGCGGCCGTACGTCCCGCTGCTAATGAAGCCGATGATACGGTACCGTTCTGTCACCCGCGCTTTGGGCTGGTAGCCAGCCGACTGGTCGCGGCCATCTGGAATCAGGCGGTGAGCGGATGAGGACGATGAAGACGAGGCAAAGAAGTGATGAGACGATGAGGAGTGAGGATAGCCCGTCCGCAGCCTTAGAGGCATGGCTGAGGTGCGGTATGAGGCGCAAGGGAAGAAGAGCAGAGGACGGTGTCTTTAAAGAAGAAAGTATGGAGCGTGTATGAGGCAAAAAGGTATGATATGGGTACGAGACTGAAAGGGTAAAAGTAAGGCTAGGTGAGATTACACGCGTGCTTATATGGGAATGTGATTATAAGGTAGGTAGTGTTGTATATGCGCGGCTAGTAAGCAAGGTGATGAGGTTGATGCGAGATTGGGCGGCGGTTTAAAAAAAAGTAGCCTTGCCAGATCACCCAGATCGGGTATCGCCAATATCCACAAGGGAGACCCTTGGCGCAGGTGAGAAGCGATCTGACTAGCCGACAACGAGGAGACACGGGTGCGAGTGGTATTAACGGCAGTGATATGTGTTGAATAGAGGAGAGGAGGCTCTGGATACCGACATCCGGACCAATACGAAAGAAGGGGCCGGATAATGGCGACAGATGTGTGACACCTGCCTAAGAATGAGGGTGAAAAATGAAGAGGAAAATAAGATGAGCAAAATCAACGACAAGCGTGGCAAACTTTGCCCCGAGGAATATCGCCGATTGAAAGAGGGGGACTGGTGATGATGAAGATGAAGATGGCAACAGCACAGAACGATTTGTGCTGAACGCCGCCACACGGAGATTATGACCAGCAACTAATCATGGCCAAGCAGGGCGCCGAAAGGGGACCAAACAAAGAAAGCACAGACTTGGTGGTGATGGCCATGTGGATCTGAGTGGGTAAAGAAAGTCGAAGGGTTGGATAAAATCGGGCTGGGGAGAGAGGAGAAGCCAAGGGAGGGGAAGGATGGGGAGGATCGTGGATAAAACACGAGGATGATAGATGCAACGGGCCAAAGAGGGCATTAGAGGCATAAGTTCAGCACGCACCTTCAAACGCCGCCTGGACGCTGCGCTTCGTCGTCTGCACACCCCTTGCATTCTTCACGTTACTGAGGCTTCTGCCGGCCGTCTTGCCGGTGCCAGGTCCGGATGGTGGGTTGTTCAAGCTCATGCCGGGTAGCATTGGGCTGTCTTAGGCCGCGTATTACTCGATCCTTTTCCTATGTACTTCTGTTGCTATACGGAGAGAGTTGGGTGAGCATGTAATGATAGTCCCTGGGGCTGTCTGGTGATGGGATGCTGCCGCTGGATGCTTCGGGATGGACGGCCTGGTCCCGGCTTCAACCTGCGGATCGCCACCGTTTCAGAAGACGCCCAGCTTGGCGCCGTGGGTGGAACGTGTCGATTGTGGACGTGGATTCAACAAGAGCCGATCAGCGTGTCCGAGACGGACCGTGCATAAGACGGTCCTGCGCGCCTCGTAAACGGCCCCCGTAACGTAAGTGACGGAGTAGACCTTGCTGCTTGGTGCCCTCGAATATCACCAGCCGGTGCGGTGGAGAAATGCTGATCTCAGCTTCTAGAATACTAAAGACAAGTGTGGTACTAGCAGACGTAAAGGCTCCGTATTCGCTTGTCTCTGAAGAGAGAGACCAATGGCCGGGGCCAATGCAATGCAGGTAAAAGCACGTCCGTCTAGTGGTGATGGGTGGTGCTGGACGGTAGGTAGCAGTCGGAAGGCAACATTATGAGACTGTATGAGAGAGGAGGGCAGACTCTAGTCGATGCTACCTTTAACCGGTGCGGAGAAGTGTGGCGCGGATTGGATGTTGGAAAAAAAAATAACGAAATTACCAATTTAAAGCTGCCAGCTATGAGAAAAAGAGCCTACGCGTGGGTAGAATGAGAAGATGATAACTCGGCATGCGCCATGGTTTTGGGTGAAGGAAAAGAAAGAAAAAAGTTCATTTGCAGCTAACTCAGCAATCCTTAGAGGTACCAACTGTCAGGCAATCGAAAATCAAAGGCACGTGGATGATGGAACTTTGTCTTTGGTTCTTGCGATGGCGGATGACTAAGCCCGCGATGCCTTCCTACTAACATACCGTCACGCAGCTACTCATACAGCCGGGTTGGATGCGAAAGGGGAAAAAAACGTCTTTTGGTGCTTCGTCTAACCGTTATAGCAAATCGACTCGCGTGCTTGTCCCTCCCTATAAGAAGCCACTAGTGCTGCTACTACTACCAACTATGGCCCTTATCGAGGTCCCAGCTTCTCCAGAGCTCGCACACCTTGCTCCTCCCACTCCGCCTTGGTCACCCACATACTCTCGTTCTCGGCCATGATGTTGGCCAGCACCGCGCCTCCCAAAAACACCATGTGCCGTCTCCGTGGAGGATCCTCGATGCGCACCTTGAACTTGTTCAGGCGCTCAGGGTTGCCCTGGAGCGCTCGCGTCAGCCACAGCTGCTTCAGCTCCTTCTCCAGCCGTGATGGGAGACCCGGGTACATGCTGCTGCCTCCCGACAGCACAATGGCCTTGAACAATGATGCTCGAATGTCCACGTCGGCCGACTGGATTGTGTTGAACAAAAATTCGCCCAGGCCGGGCGACTCGTTATCCACCAAGTGAGGCTGGAACAGGCATTCGGGCGCCTCAAACCGCTCACTCCCTACCCGGATGACTCTGCCGTCCGGGAGCGTGTAGTCCTCCACCAGCACAGTCGTATCCTCGCTCAGGCGCTTGTCTAGCTCCAGGTCGTAGGAGACATAGCAGAGCTTCTCCTTGATTTGGCGAACAGTCTCGAAGTCGGCCGTTCGGTTGAGGGCGTAGCCTCGGCGTAGGAGCAGCTTGATCAGGTTGCGAGTGACATCTCGTCCGGCGACATCCAGTCGCTTGGTGAGGTGATTCAGCACGACGGACTCGTAGACGGGGACGATGTGGGTGACACCATCACCAGAATCGACGACGACACCGGAGCTTAGACCTATCGAGTTCACATGCCGTTAGTGTTGGTCTAGAAAGGCCAGTGACATATACTACGCGCGTGTGGCATGGGGGAAGAGGTCAGAGACTGAAAGATGCCGCCTTACCTTGTGCATATAGCGCTAGAACAGCCTGAATGGCAACGTAGACACCGCCAAATCCATATCTGTCAAACATCACCTCGCACATCTTCTCCCGATTCTTGAGCGGGTTCATCGGCGGTTCGGTGAGCAGGATCTTTTGACCCTGAGGGTTGATCTGGAGCTTCTCGAAGAAGGTGTAGTCCCAAAGATGCTGCATGTCCTCCCAGTTCTTGACGATGCCGTTCTCCATCGGGTAGCTGATCTGAAGCATTGTTCGGGCCGCAGCGGCATCGTCACCGCACATGATGTCCTTGATGACCACATCGTTGTCTGTCCGCTCCTCGGAACGGAGGATCGGCCGACCTACGATGGACGGGTACTGGTGTTCGGGGAAGTTTTGAGCGGCATATCCAACTTTGAGGAATCCGGTACCGCCGTCGAGAACTGCAAGGGAGAGCGGCAGAAACGCCCAGTGTCAGCATGTCGGCCATTGACGTGGGAAGCTTAGCTGCTATCCGCAGTAGCTTCAGGGGGGGTTGCCAGGCTTAGGGGAGTGAGGGGAAGACGCCCGCAAGAGAGCATCTCAGGAGGTGCAAGCAAATCGGCTGCCACGTACCGATGGGAGGAACCATGATGGCGATGGTTCAATTCGCGGCTGGCGAGGTGTTGGGCGAGCTTGGAATCGTGTGAGGGAGCTGGCGGGTTGAGAGCGGCGTGCTGCTGGCACGAATGTGGAGGCGTCGTCAGAGGCCTAGGCTAGCCATCCAACTGTGGTGGCCGTGGTCATGGTGGGGGCCTCGAAAAGGACGGACTAATATTATGGAGAGAGAGGCTGCTCCTGGAACGGGGTTGTCGTCAGAGGTGGGCTGGAGCATCACGTGATGCCCCGCAAGTCATTCTTGAGAAGTCGCGATAGCTGCATCTTTCTCTCAGTTGAGGACATTGAAGCTTGGTAATACATGTACCATCCATTATCCTGGCATCTCAACATCACTTCTTCGCTCTCGTTATCTCAGCAGATCATCTCTTGAGCCTGAAGCGTTCTATCTTCCTTTATAGGTTCGATTGCAAACTTTCAGCGCCATCATGGCTCTCCCCACTGACGGCACCGTCAACATCCTCCTCCTCAACCCCAACTCCTCCTCCGTCATGACCGCCAGCATGGAATCTGCAGCCAAAGCAATAGTAGCCTCCACTCCAGTAAAGCCGCAGCCCATCTCATCAGCCCAGTCAGATGCCCTGCTGACTCCTATCTCGAGTCCACCTCCAGCTCCGTGACCATCAGTACATATACGGCCCCAGAGCCGTCTCCGGCCAGCATCAACAATGATGAGGATATACAGGCCAGTGTCCAGGCCGTCCTCAACGATCCGGAGTTCAAATCCCGTCTAAAGTCTGAGAAATACGACGCCGTGCTCGTTGCGTGCTTCAGTGTCCATCCCCTGGTCGATCATCTCACCCAGTCCCTCCAACCCGTCCCCGTAACAGGCATATTCGAAGCCGCTGTTCTATCTGCTACCTCTCTCGTGTCTAAGTCAGAAGCCGCCACTGGAGTGCAACAGAAATGGGGCATCGTAACCACGGGCGCTTTCTGGGAGTCTCATCTTGCCAACGGCGTCACCGCTTTCCTGAGCCAGAAGCAGAGCCGCGGCAGCAGCACGTTTGCCGGCGTCTTCTCTACGGGACTCAACGCCAGTGACTTCCACACCTTGTCCTCAAATCAGATCAATGAGCGTCTCATAGACGCTACCAGGCGGTTGCTCTCTTCTGGGAACGTATCCTGTGTCATCCTCGGCTGCGCCGGCATGGGGGGCCTGCAAGAAACTGTTCGCACCGCTGCTGCTGAAGAGTACGGTCTAGAACGGGCTCAGCAGATCACTATTGTGGATGGGGTTCAAGCTAGTGTCCTACAGTTGCACCTGGATGTACTGCTCAAAAGGCAAGGTTTTGAGTGAACCAGATGTTTACAGCTGAGGTTTCAGACGATCACAGTTGTTCACGAACCTTGATTTTTCCTCAACTCTTCTCCTCAACCTTTACTCTACAAGGCCCTCCTTTGGTCCCATACGAGGTGTATGAAGAACATATAGAGGTCCCCTCTTCTCAGTGCTCGGCCAATTTGCTCTTGTACGACTCGCAAAATGTGTGTATACCTAATATGTCTCTACTTGGTTTACCGCCTTCTGTCTTGTTTCTCCAGAGCCCGTTCGATAGCAAACAATCCTAAACATCCCATGTGAGACGCTCCAATGAGGTCTGCAGATCAGCTGTGACTCACCATACACAGCGTCGTCATTTACAACACCGCAACTCTATCGTGGCTCCTCTCTTTGGCACCTATTGGTACTTTCTCCTGGGCCTTGTCTTGGAGCTGTTGCGTCCTTGCTTTTCACGCTGAAGCTCACCTTCTCCTATGACTCTCGTCACACATCCGTATCACCCGGCCTTCTTCTCCTTTTTATCTCCACGCCCTCATACAAGCATCTAACCCTCCCTCCTCCCCTCCCGGCGCTATCATATGCCGCTACCCCTTCTTCTTCCCCCAAGTTCCACCGCCAAACAGAGACAGGGGGACAGAGAGGAAGAATTCAGTGTCTCTTTCCTGCTACGACCTTTTGCCACAGCATCACACAACCTCTCGTAAAGCACAGCTCCTCTTTTGACACCTCGCGCCGTGTACTTGACTCAAATCAGTCATCCCCCCTTTACACGCGCACCTCCCTGAGGACGATAGAACACATAACCTCAGGCCCACGGCAAGCGACTTGATCTCCCAGAGAGAATGCAGCAACCCCAGGTACGTGAAACAGATTGTGGCCTTGACGGCGCATGCTGTGCAACAGGGCCGCGATTCGGCGTAACCACACATTTCCGCCCCCATCATCCAAACGGTACTATAGTGTCAAAGGTCGCTCTACGATCGTAGTGAGATTTTGGTAAAATGAGGGGTGAACCAGTGTTTCCTTGGTACATGTATTCTATGAAAGCGGGCTAGATACGACCTTGCAACTGTGTACTTTGCTATTATTCCCCCGGTCCTCTTCCTTGCGACACGGCTCCTGCGATTATACCGGACCCTTCCGACTATGTATTGAATCTCACATTAGAGTTGAGGCCAAAGCCACAGTACTTTCCGGCTCATCTTGCCAAGCGGTTGTGGTGGTGGTTATCTTTGCCATTCATATCTGTAACTCCTACCTGTAGGCATACTTAAAAGGAGAATCAGATCGTACCCTACACGGTACGAAGGGCATTAGAGAAAGACAAGGAAATAAATAAGAAAGAACTGTAATACTCCTTTATCCTGATGATTCCCTACATGTACATTTCTTCTTTTCTGTAGGCACTTCTTTTCTTTTCTCCTGCATTAACCTTTTTATCTTTTCCGTTTCCCCCAGATAATCCCCTCGATATCCTGTCCATATCAGCAATTCCCATAAACCCCAGAATTTTCTCCTCTGGATTACAACGCACTGTAGAGTAATGAAACCCGTAGTGGAAAAGAAGGATAGATGCCATTATAGAAAAACGAGAAAAACTATGTAAACAACAAACGAGCACAGCAACGTCAAACTTGACAAACGAAAAGATGATACGAGATCCAAACGCACCAAGCGGTGAGTGTATGCAGTGTGAGAGAGATGGCCAAGCATCAGTATCAGTGAGACGATCAGGGCCGGAAGTTGTAATAGCTGGTGGCGTAGATGCATGGCCAGCGCCCGATGGTGTCCACCACCCGAGATGCGATGCAACCAATCTCTCCACTCCTTGGCGGCTGTTTGTTCCGTCTTTCCCTTGACCCTCCATCTCTCCTGAATCTTGGAGTGCCCGGCTTTGTCCGCTCGCAATAGACACAGGGTGGCGCTCCGCCACGTGTGGTAGTCGAAAGGGGAGCAAGCAGCCCTTGCAGTAGTGGTTTTCCCCATACTTTTATGGTCCTTTTTCGTCAGTAGATTACTTTGGATCGTTCAATAGCGGACTCTTTGATTCATTTGGGTGCTTTTGATACTGTGGAATGAATAGAATGGGAGCAACACGAATAAGGCACGATCACGACAGGCGAACAAAACAAGCTAAAAAAGGAGATTGCATAAATGACCCGAACAAAGGAAGAAAGATTAATGAATTACTTCAGAAGAGCAAAATGAATAGTACATGATGAATACACCCTCCGCAAAAGTACTAGAAAAACAAAAGGAAACATGAGGTCGCATAGCCTTAAGCTCGCATGCCGGACTTGCGGTCGTTGTCGTCCCCGCTGACCGTGTAAGACGAGTGGCCATGGCTGCTGGACAGATATCCTCCCAGAGCGCCCGTGTAGGTGCTGGCATAACGCCGCGTCGTGTCGGTGTACTTGTACGTTAGTTCCGGGGCCGTCATCCGCAGCGGCTCGTCCGTCGATACGAGGACGGCATCCAACGAGGACGCGGCGGCGGCAGCAGCAGCAGCAGCGGCCGTGGTGTAGGCGTCGTTGCCGCGCGCCAGCTGGGCGTTTGTCGGCGTGGGCGTCGGGTAGGATGTCATGGGCGAGCTCTCGACGAAGCTGTTGTTGTACGTCGTGGCGGCCTCGGACAGGGCCGCGGGAGAGGAGCTGCCGGTGGACGACTGGGAGGTCTTGCTGTAGGCGGAGGAGATGGACTCTGCGCGGTACCCGTGCTGCGGCACGCTTGTCAAGGACCGGGCAGATGGCGTAGGGAGCAATCTATCGCCGTTGCCCAGCGGGTTGGATAGACCGGGCGTCATGGCTTGAAAGGCGTAGCTGTTGGTGGCCTCGGCGGACGGGGTAGGTCGATGTACTATAGCTGTCGTTGCCGCCGCTGCCGCATGTCCGGTAGCATAGCCATAGCCAGTGTCTGGTTCAACATAGATCGAAGTGCTGCTGGCCGATGGCTTGGTCGAGGAGGCCGATGCAGTCGGTGCCATGCGGTAGCTCATCATGTAAGCGGCATCTTGCTGCACCGGCTGGTAAGACTGCGGATACACCGAATACTCGATGTTGCTGTCGTCGACGTATCCAGCGGCCGGCCAGCCCGACACTGGGTAATACTTGTTGCTGTTATAAGCGTAGGCAGAGCCGTTCCTATACGACAGGGCCTCGCTGACGGGCATATGCAACGTGTCTGGGTACGAGGGCATGGTGGCCGTGGTCGGAATAGGGGGCACGATCGAGGACCCGCGCGCTTGGAAGTTGCGGGCAACGTCCAAGCTGTAGGAGAACTGCTCGTTCTTGAGGTGCGTTTCATGAGAAGAGACCTGTTCGGGGGAAAGGGAGGGGAAGTTGGATTAGCTTCTGTCTTTCGCATGTCTGATATCCAGCCAAAGGGGTGGAACACGTCGTCAACATACCCGAAGGAACTGGCAGGGTTCAAATCCAGCATTTCTGCAGTTTTGGCAAGGTTGGCCATTTCCGCTATCACCCGTGCATCGGATCTTCCTCTTGCGGCATCGCATGCACTGTCGTTCAAATTAGCTATTTTGTTTCTTCCTCCCCATCGCCAACTAGGTTTGAACGGAGACGGGCAAGAGAAACACTTGGTTGAGACAACGGGCTAATTCCGTCAAAGGGGGGGAAAGAAGGCAAGGTGAAAGGAGACGGGCCGGCTTACCGCAACAGCGATCCTCTTCCGCTGGGTGGTGGGCTCCTCAGTTCCGTCCCGGTCGCTCATCATGCCGCTTCGCGAGTCGTGGTGGTTGTATGAATTGGCTCTGCGGTCCGCATACGATGCGCCGTAGGGAGAGATGCCGCGCCGAGGAGAGGAATACCGTCTATGGCCGGCAGACTGAGAGCCACTTGGCGAACCCATCTTTCAAGGCTATATATCTGTGTTTGTATATATATAGCTCTTTCGTCAATCCGTTTGACTTCCCGGGTTCCGAGTGAGATATCCGCGTCGACAGCAGATATGGTAAACACTTCCTTGCCTTGGTTGGATTGGACTGCTAGTGGTAGTGGGCCGTAGGTCAAGATGCTTCTTCTGCTAGCTACCCTTTTTTTTTTTTTTTTTGGCTGGTAGATGGCCGCTGTTCTAAGCCGGCCTACCTATGGTTGGATTGAAAAGAGAGACGGGAAACGACGGGACTGACGTCTTGTGTCCCCTTGGGCCTCAAATGATGACTCGACAACGATGCTAGCACGCTAAGGCAGGCTGGCAGAAGCGCAGGGAAAGACGGGCGGAGGGTGTTTGTCAAATGAATCAGAGACTTTCTGTTGGGGGGGGATGATCTAGGGGAATATATCCAAGTAAAGACAGTGATGAGGGGATCGAAGGAAACCAGACCTCGAGAGAAGAAGGGGAGAGACAGGATGAAATATCTAAAAGTGAAATGTATGTGAAAGCAGCTACGGATCCAGGAATAGTTATACATCGACGGTACGCCCGACCTTTGCTCGACTCCTGCTAATTTCTATTTTGTTTGCTGTATCCCATCTCCCGGTCAATTTCGTCCAATAATCTCCATCCCACGTTTCTCCCTCTCTGCCTCTCTCTCTCTCTCTCTACGTCTCTACCTCTCCTCATTTACTGCCATTGTAGCTCAAACCCCAGCTGCCATAGGGTGACTTGGGCCTCCTGGACGCAGTCGCTGCCTCGGTACACAACAGCAGGCCAGAGCTGACAAACTCACCCCCCCCCCTCTGATGGTGAGTCTCTGATGAAGTGTGTGCGCAATGAGCGAGCACAGTGGAGACGAGAGAGACTATGGTGCTGCCTCCCTCCAGCAGGTCTGGTACATACATGTACGCATACACACATCCTGACAGGGCCTGCGGAAAGAGAGGCTTGGTGCATGGAATCGCTGTTGGCGCGTGGTCGTCTTAGGCCCCCCCCCCCTGCTCTGTTGCCGATGCAGGAACATGATTGAGTGACTGGAGTATAGTAGACAGGGATGTCATCACAAATCGATCTCGACCGGGCGATCGGGCCGGCAGTCTTTTCAACGCCCTTGGCCTTGAGCTAGCTGCGCCATGGCTACGCAGTCTTCAGAGGTCTCAGATAGAAGAGATCCTCCATATACATGCCGCTACTGCTGCCCATGAAAGTTCCCTTATGTTCTTAGGTTTCCATGTTTAGGTCATTCCGCCCCTATACTTTCCGCGGGGGGGCGTGTAAGTGGTGACAACGTGCCGATCAACATGTGGTGCCGTAAGTACAGGGGTTTCTACGTTGATGAATGCCCTCGCTCAATAACATGGAAAGTTTGCCATATCCACGTGTTGCCAAGTTTTCCATGTCGCGAAAAGGTAGAGGGGCGAGTCCATTACTTTGACCACCGCCTCCGCCTCTCCAATGTATTGTCTCTATTACACACATAAAAAGAGTTAAATTACTCGCTTGCCTCGTCCGTAAGAGTCAAATCTACCTTCGGATCGTAGTAGCAAATGGTAGAGCATGTTAATCGGGACTCCCGAGCGCGCAAACAACCACAGCATGCGTCCGTCGCAATGCAAATCCTGAGCCATCAAGGTCTACTACGACAACGTAGCGGTCAAGTAAAGTGAGAGGACTGCACTGGAAACTTTTCCCAGTCCTTTGTGAAACACCACACAGCGGCCTGCTGAGAGGCCAGGCAAAAAGGCTCCATCCAAAAGGTTACACAAGTTGACCAAGTTGTTCTCCTCAAGTACTCTGCTATGCTCAGGGCCCCTTCTCCCGCCGTGTTCCCTGTGTAGCACTGGAAAGGCGGAGAAAAGAAATGATATCAAACCAGATGCAGGAAGAGCAGATACCAAATAGGAAGAGCCTGGCAAGGTGTATGGCCAGAAGGTGGCTCTTGCGCCGTCAAACAGCTAGATATCTCAGCTGCTTTTCATCTCGGCTAACTTCCCATCTATTCATTACAAAAGCGTACAAGGCGCACGTGTCGTTCGATTCATGGGAAAGTTGCAGTTTGCCCTGAAATGACAAGGGCCAGCAGCTTCCAGAAGGTTGCAGAAACCATGGATCCGCGGCAGCCATGTAGATTGTTTGATCGATGTAGACGAATCCTTCCATCGGGGTGGGCTGGTATTCGGCATCTACCTACATGTATCTTGAAGCTTGGCTCTCACGAGACACACTATATTGGGCGCGGTATCTCGATCCAGACCGCCAATTGCCTGCGCTTAATGTCCTTGATCTCTACGGCCATGTATATGTCTCGAGAGAGGAGTCCGTTTCCCTCGACTGACAAAAGGTGTCAGCGGCCAAGTTGGAGAGCCAAGTTAATAGACCTTGGAGGTGCGTCTCGAGTATGGCAAGGGCTACGTGTTCCAAGAAAAGCCTGGCGTTTGGCGGCGATGCTGTGACCATGTGAGTTGGCCACTCCCCCCCCCCCCCCCTTCTCCTCTATCTACATGTGGTAGACGCATCAAGTCAAATGTCTGAACACACCGCACGACCCTGGATGACCGTGTCGACGAAGAGCGCGTGCTGCCGTCGTCGAGGCACACACTACATGTAGTCATCGATAAAGAGCAAGGCACGACAACGCACAACGTAGATGGCGCGGAGGCAGCATTTACGGGGGAAGATGGACCTAGATCCCGACCTGCAAGGAACTGCCAGAACCCTTGTGCCGACACGAATGGTAGGCCCTGACCTTCCAGAAAGCAGAATAGCGGCACTGCAATGAGTCCAAAGCACATGGCAACGGGGCGCAAGTCATGTCGAGCTGCCGATCATGAATGCAGGACATGCCTGCCCGGGGGGGCTGAGGGCGTTGGACTGGCCCGTGATACAAGCACACCGTCCCCTTCACTCCCGTCAAAAGGGAAAAGACATGGGTCCTGTGGAGGGGGAAGACTGTGGGCCACGAAGAAACAGAAAAGCAGAGGTGCAAAAGTGGATGAAAGGGTATATCGTGCGTATATGCATGTGGTTGGCAGTAGATGCTGCACATACAAACGTGAAAAGCGTCAAGGGATTGGCTCGCAGAGTCTCAACGTCCAATGCAAGCCAGACAGTCTCAACGGCGGTGAATGTCTCGCTCTGGTGTTTCATCCAAGTATTTCCAGACACGAGCTTCTTTTGATGCATAAATGTACGGCGGCATCTATTGCCGACATCAAGTCGATCAGCAGCAGCAATGCGTCACCTTGTTTGCACGATGCCTGCATGGTTCATCATCACTATCGTCGATACAGCCAGCTCCCTCGTCCTTTTTTTTTTCCAGGATATTAACCGATGCTACTTCGTAGAGCCTGTTTTGCTTTTCTCTCGCCTGTTTCTCTTTCTCTCGGAACGGCCGAGCACGTCTGCTTCTTCATGCTGCTTAGCGGGCAGAGCTCGAGCCTCAGCCAGAGCCTAGCCCTTTGCCAAACAATTTAAGAGGCGTCCTGCTCCCTTGAATACCGCGGCATCCAGGCCCACATATACGGTCTGGTTTGCCGCTAGAAGCCCCCTCGGAGCCCTGCTATGAGAGGCTGAATTACGAAGTACGAGCACGGAGTGTTTTTTTTAAACCCATCGCCCCGTTGGCTTGATGAAGGCGGGCGGCGGCTGTCTGCAGCGAGAGGCTCCCGCCACGTTCGTGCACTCAACCGAAGTGCTACTTGAAGATGGCTAGCGATTGGATGGGTTCGGTGGCAAGTGTAAATGGGGGTGTGCGTCCAGTCCTTGTTTTGGCTGAGATGAACTAAGCCAGGAATCGACAAACAGCAAATATAGGGCTTCCAGGAAGAGCGGTGGAAAGAATGACGCGTGGTTTGGCTCGATGATTCAACGGTGAATACATGTAAGCCACGAGGTAGGGTTCATGTTAGAGAACTCGTCATAGCTGGCAGGGCAAGGGTGGCAGCCTCTGGTTTCTTTTGTTACCCCATCATGCTGAAGTATGCGTAGTAAATATCAGCTTTCAGCTCAGAAGCGACGGAGGCGTGTTTGACCAGTGCGTTTGATCTTCAAGACAGCCAGATGGGGGTTTGTGACCGTGCCAGGCTCCACGAGTTGGGAAGTGAGGGAAGACTGGTGCTGGGGGCAGCCTCACTGACAAGCTCATGTCCTTCTAGTGACACTCGCACCACACGGTTTCATCTGCTGGCAGCTTATTCCTCTTCTCTATCTTTTTTCATTATTCAGATATTCAGGGCCGGTGCAACGGTTCACCATCTTGTGGATTTGACAATGTACCCATTCTATCGATGGATCATGAGTGCTGCCGGTCACACCGAAAGAGAGACAGTGGCTGCACCTCAATATGCATGGCCGTTTCCCTTAGCCCAATAATCTCCAGCTTCACCTGTCCTGTAAATTGGGGTCGGAATCAAGCAGGGCCAATCATGCCAGCAGCAAACGAGGCGGTGACCGCATCTACCGAAGGTCTGAAAACCGGGCCATGTTCCTGACGATTAGAATCCGCACACTGCCGCGGCTTACATCTGTCGCCGTCGCTTCCACGGCGAAGCCGACTTTACCTATATACTGACCTAGGCGCCGGTTTCAGCCTTTGGAGGGTGGACCAAGTTTAGGCAATAGGCGCTGCATAATAGCCCTTTCAGACGGCATGAGATGAACAAGGTGATCCCAGGGTTACACGGTTAACGAAACCAGCTACATCAGAGATGGGGGGCAAGTGCGGTAGCACCAGCCAGTGCCTTATAAGCCGTTAGATGATAGGGAACAGCGAGTAACGTGGGGATGAAGCAGAGCATACATCACAATCGCACATGTTGCTCGCATGTACTATAGATATTGCCAGCGAACTCTTTTTCTCGTATAGCCTGCCCTCCTCCTCCTCCACCTCCCCCGACGTAATCTAATCGGGGTTCGAGAAACTTGGAAGCAGATTGGTTGCCGTACGAAGATGCGGGCGACCCAGGCGTAACGGCGGCTCGGCAAATGGCGGTAGAGATAGATGAAGGAGGACTCTAGAAGCATCCCCACGCCCTTCTCCCTTGCCAGAGCGTCGACGGGTACGAAATGCTAGCAGATTAGCTTTATGGAGCCACGGCAATCTGAGATGCTAGTACTCCCGTAGCCTGCGGGGAACCTGTCATGTTTGACAGCATTGGCGACGCGGATGAGGCGCATGGCATGGATGCCGGTAGCCCTAGGCTTTGCCAACGTCATGTCCTGGAGACTTGCTTGGAATTAAATTGACGGTGAATCGAAGAGGTGGATACAACTCCTTTGCGCTTCTTTGCCGCCAGCGGTGGGAAGTAGGGAGCTGATCCATCCGCTCGAGTATCATTCTGCCCTGTGCTTGTCCTGTAAATGAAACTTGCATTTGCATCCTTCAAGCACAAACATAGGCTCGTCATATGAGCCGGTCTGCTATGTTAGGACCCAAGGACTCCGAGCGATCCTGGTCTGGCCCTCCCAACCACGCCTAGCCGTTATCAAACTTACAGCCGCAACTTTCCAGTACTTGTCGAGCCAGGCAAGTCCTTGCTCTCCGAGCTAGAAAGGCCTCAATGCTACCATTTTCCAGTCTTTGCAGCAAACCGCCGACATTATAGGAGTTGCAGGAGTTAGAGATGATCCACCGAACAAAGAGATGCAAGTCTTCTGCCTAGATTCACCATTGATGATCACTTCCCACGAGGAGTTAGATGAACTTGGTGTTTTTTCTTGCATGAATCTTGAGCCGGCCGATTATGTTTGCTATTGCTTCTGGCTTCTGCTGTTGCTCGCTCTTATGGATCATCAGGAATTGATCATTCTACAGCATTTTCCACGGTCATGGCGCTTCATGTATGGCTCTATCAAAATTGTATAATAGCCTCAGTCTGATATCATGTATAAGGCCTCTCATCTTGAGACTGCATGCCAATTGTCCTGTTCAAGTAATTAACAAATCCTTTTCTTAACAAAATCTAAAATTCTTATGCCTTCAATTCACATCTGCCTCCAAAATGATAGCTTTCAAAAGCCTCCTTTCTCTCGTATTGGTCTTGATCAATGTAGCAGCTCTAAGCCTCGACGGTGCGCACCTACGAGAGCTCCTTGTCGACCATGGCAACGGCACCGTCTTCTTCTGGTCTCATCATACCCATCCAAATTTGACCTTGTCCTCGGTCGATCTTATCCCAACATTCCACAACGTCAGCTCAGACATGGTCATGGCAGCCTCTTCAGGGGGTTTTGTGAAGAGAACTTTCTGCGAAGGCTTCAGCGCCCTATATCGGTCTTCTCTCTATGATGACGCAGCCCACAGATTTTGTAAGGACATGGAAGTCCTGGCAACGTACTATTTCGCTTCTCTATTCTCCATCTTCGAACACGAAGTGTGCGTGGACGAACAGGGCGCCAGCTTCGCTTGCGGCTTCCTGCTCGATGTTGTTCAGCAGGCCGGGAGAGCAACAATCGGACCCGAAGCAAAAGAATTTTGCTTCAAGGCTTTTGATGCAATTGAAACTGACTGTCAGGGTGAATTTGGCCTGCCGATACGTCCATCACGGAGACGAATGGCAATGAGCGAGGGGTAGAGTATCGGCACAGCGCCATAGATCAAGACATTGCTAGTTGCAAGAATATCCAGAATCCGCTCCCAAATAGACCGTTTCAGTGCAGAGCTTATTCAGGGTAGATCTATTCCGCATAGGTCAGATGACATATATGGGTGCACCGTTGATGCATATAGACCGGCATACGATGGGTATTTTAGAGGGGGTATAGACTAGAAATTATCGACTTTTTATGTAGTAGACTCAGGAGAATGGAATAGCAGATTTTCATCCATATGTATAACGAAAGAAAATAAAGTAAAAGTTTATATGCGCACAAAAACCGCTTGTATATGCACCGCAAGATAGTGCCATTCCTAGTACTGAAGATAGCAAGACCAACAACAAAGCTTGGACCGTTTATGAAGAGCCTTGACTCCTAAATGAAGAATTTTAATAGCAAAAACTTAGTAATCATATCAATGGGATTTATTTCCTCATGTTTTGTAATTCCTCTTTTTTATTCCTGTTTGTACCCCCATCAACATCCTCTACCCCTCCAACAGCCCTTTCGCCAGATGCTCATGCTAGCCCAGTCAAACGTATACTTCAATCGACCACTTACATGCAATTCGGAACTTCTCGTTATATATATTAAACTGGCTTTTCAATAGCTGATGCTAGAAACAGCCATCAGAAATGCCTCGGCGAGCGGTAGTTCATTCTCGTCAGGCGCGAGATCCAGATAGCGGCATCAACAGCTCCTCCAGCCAGCCATCGTCTAGGCTATCGAGCAAAACGCCCCCAGAGAATGTGTTTCTATTCTGGCCCAATGTAATCGGCAAGTAATCAAATCACCATACTCTTAGGCAGTCCGTTTCTAACACGGGCTGCGCCTTTGGTTGCATCTAGGGTACATCAGGATCGTTCTAACCATAGCCTCCTTGTTCTATATGCCACTCCATCCACGGACTTGTTCTCTCCTATACACTATATCTTGCCTTCTCGACGCACTAGATGGGCACCTTGCTCGCATATTCGACCAAGGAAGCCAGTTTGGCGCCGTTCTCGACATGGTCACCGACCGCTGCACAACGACATGTCTGCTGGTCTTCTTAGCAATGGCCATGCCTCGCTGGGCACTTGCTTTCCAGGGCCTGATCGCGTTGGACTTTTCGAGTCATTATATGCACATGTATGCCTCTCTCGTCGTTGGTGGTGCTGGCTCGAGTCACAAGGACGTCGATAAGAGCCAGGGTTGGCTGATGAAGCTATATTACTCCAACAAGGTACGCCCTTGGCTCTTGATCTTACGAAGATGATGCATATCGCTTACTCACTGTCTTTAGGTCGTCTTGTTTTGTCTATGCTCTCTTACTGAACTCTTCTACATCGCTTGCTACTTGTTGTCTTTCTCGTCCTCCGCCGTTCCCTCGATTCTGGACGCGGACATCAAGGGAAATGGACGACTACCATCAGATATAGACATCGGCTCCACATTCTCAACTCAGCCATTTCCCGACCTGTTCAGCTCAGCAGCAGCACTCGAGATAGCACGTGCCAATAAGATCAACGAGTATTGGCCGACTCTCATAGCGACCGCCTGCTTCCCCTTCATGGCGCTTAAGCAAATTATCAATGTCATTCAACTAGTACAAGCCAGTCGACGGCTAGGAGCAATAGATGTGCAGCGGAGACGACGAGTGCGGCAAAACTGATGACTGAGTCGCATCCAGCATACATGTAGTAGATTAGCGGGCATAAATGGAAATAGAGTGGGCCTCGGGAGTGTGAGACTACTTCAAGTCCTTTTGATATATGTTCAATTTTTTTGATTAGCGCATATAAAAAAGGGCTTTCGCTATTATTGCTCATCTTGGTATAGTCGTGAATCATCTTTCTAAGAATCCCAGAGATATGTGACTGCCTACCGGTCTCTGTACCTGTAATCTCTGTCTCTATCCCTATCTCTTCTATCGTGTCGATGGCCGTCTCGCGACTTATAATGCCGATCGCGGTCATTGTCCCAATCCCCATGCCCTCGACGAGGACTTCTACTTCGATTGCGGGCCCGGTACCCATCATCTCGATCTGAGGACCGCTTTGGGGGCTGATCGTTCCTTCGGCTAGTCGCCGACCGATCATGCCGACCCTTCATTTCTTCCTTGCTATAGACCATGTTGTAGTCTCGGCCAGACTGTCTGTCATCTTCTTCGCGATATTGCCGTCGCTTTTCGAGCTCTTGGACTCCTCCCCAGCCGCCTCTTGCCCTGGCTCTCCGCTTATTGTTCGTGTCTGACCTCCACGCGTCACTCAGCTTGCTGACACTCTGTGAGAAGTCGACGTGAATTCGTCGATCATCGATGAGCACATCTTGCATTTTGGAATAGGCAGCTTCGCAGGATGCCTTGTCTTCGTACTCAATGAAAGCGTACTGCAAGCTGTCGCCCGTCTTCTGATCCCGAATGACCTCGCAGCTGAGAATCTTGCCAAATCGGCCAAAGATGAGTTCCAGGTCTTCATCCTGGGTGACAGGATTCAGTTTGCAGACGAACAAGACGTTCTCAGGCGGTTTCACTTCGGCAAAGGGAAGGTCGCCCATCAGTTCGAGGGTCAGCGCCTGGGCCCTAGCCTCTCTCTCGCGCCTCCGCCGCTCCAGCTCTTCTTCATCCACGTCGTCATTTTCATGTAGTTCTTGCTCATCAGCAATTCGTACTGTTCTCAATTGCTCATCGGAAGGCGGAGGGCTGGAGCTGGGCTCTCTCAGCCCGGGAGGGTCGGGATAAGGATCGTCCAAGATGACTGTGTGTTTGATCCGAATATCGACGAATGGGTAGCCCTTATCATCGACCATTGCCTCATTGATCTTCTCCAACGCATCAAACCCCTCCACAACCTTGCCAAAGATGGCAGCTCTGCTGTCGAGATAATCCGTCTCTTCGCCGAGAGTAATGATAAACTGCGACGCCGCGACTCGTGTTTCCGGATCTGACGGTAACGGTACCGTGGCCATGCTGACCGTGCCTCGCTCTAAATGTTTCAGCTTGGGGTGGAAGGGAGCTTTGAACGTCCGCTTCGCCGGGTCGCCCGACAAGAGACCCCATATTGAGCAACCGCCATCGGACTGCTTCGCCAAAGGCCCGAGCGGATCACCGGTTTGAAAGGAGAAGTTTTTCTGGACGGAGTGGATGGGCGAGAAGTTGTAGTATTTGACCTTGCAGAGCTTCAAGAAGCTATCAGGATGGGTTAGACTTGGCTGGCCAGCCGTTCGCGGCTCCAAGGTGAGGTCAAGGTGTGTACTCACTTTTCACATAGCTTGGGTGAATGATCGACTAGGAGGTCAATGACAATGTCACCAACAGTCGTCTCTAGCAAGACCGACATGATATGCAATACGATGTGGGGTATCTCTAGAAGAACGGAAATGCAATACGCAGATGGAAGATGGATGGAACGGTTGATGCGCGAGGCTGAGATGTCCGAAAAGGCAAATATGTGGAGACCAAGTCATATGCATACAGGCTAGTTTATTTTAGGTTTAGCTCAGAAAAGAGAGACAGCCTTGCGCAACAAAGAACCTTAGGTAAGCTTCGATTACGTATTCGAAGCCTCTATCGGGTACTCCAGAACGATCGATCGAGAGAATGAGGTCAAGCATTCTGGACGGCTTCTGTGATCAACATGGAATACCAGCGAAGAAAGCTTAAAGAGGGAGGCTACTCCCGTAGTACTACTGCTGCATTCGTGCCTACACTAAACTCTGCTACCACGCCCTCTTCGCTTAAACACAAGCTTGTCGCCAATTTTCCGACCAAGGGCTTGCAGTTTCAGCGCCAGCCAATAACCTCACCCAAACGACAGCCAATCCTGCGATGGTGGCAATGCAGCTTTCCAAGTTTCCCTATGTCCTGGCTTCGAGGGAGGCAACACTTTACGTATACGAAAGTCTGATACATCACTTTTCTTTTATCACTTGGCTCAGAACGAATAGCAGCACGACGGCATGGAACGAAAAAGTCAATTGCGAATTCCCATCATTTTTCATTGATTGGACTATGGAGTGCCTCTCTTGACGACTCGCTTTTGGCTTGCTATGAAGCCGTAACGCAACGGGTTAAAAACATCAAAAACCGACAAAACAAAAAAATCAACATGCTTGTATGTATGCAACCTGGCCCGCTTCCCATTTTGTTGATTCCCTTCAACCTCCAGGATATACTGTGAAAACCCGCCGATCCACAGCGAAATGAAAAATAAAGATGCACAAATGTGTAGTGTACACGCAATGATCGCGATGTAAAAAAAAGGAGCATAGGAAAAAAAATGGGACAGCCGTAAAGGCAAGTCAGCCACGGCCTCCCTCCAAATAAGGTAGGTGGCAAAAGAAGATGAAAATGATTGTCCCCAATTTTGCGCTCTTTTTTGGTCCTCTATCAATACCGTATGAGAAAAAAAAATAGAAAACACCCACAAAAGAAAAAAGCAAAAAAACAAATAAAAGAGGACTCTCTAGGTCGGCGTGTCAGACTCTCTCCACCGAGAGTCTTAGGTTGGTATACTTGGTATGATTCACTCTCCTCCCCAACACAAAAAAAAAAATTCCCGATGCGTTGCGATGATCGCCCAAGAGCAGAAAAAGGCTAGTTGGTGTGTTTTAGCCTCATGACGGAATTAGGATTAAGGATGTGAAAAGATAGGGAGCGAATAATGCGCAGTCAAAGCTGGTTTTGTAGATCGGAAAGGCGATGATCGGCGGGTCTGGCGTCGTTTGAAATCCCCACAATGACAGTGCGAGTGCGTAAAGAACTCCGTCATAGGTTTGGTACCAAGCGGTTGGCACAGATAAGGGTAGCGGGTTGTGAGTAGTAGGAGTAGGAGTAGTAGGAGTAGTGTAATCGAGGGAGTAAATCGAAGGAGGGAAAAGGTAATAGTAGGCCGCCCGGTTTTGCCTTGGGGATTTGCTCAGTCCCTGGTTGGGGAACTTCTCCTCCGGCGCCCGGATCGCAGCTCCTTTTCCGTCTCCATCAGCCGGGTCTGCGCCCACATGCGCGTCTTGATGTCATTGCGGACGGCATCGCAATTGAGCAGCTCCGTCAGGGCTCGCTTGATGCTCTCGTTGACATCAAACAGCCGTTGCTCCTCGGCCGAGATTTGGTAGATGGTGTCCTCGTCGAGGATGGTGTCGAGCGTCTCCTGGTCTTCCCAGCCGCTGCATCGCGCATGCTGCCGAGAGGAGCGGCGCTGGCCGGAGCGCGAGTGTCGGCGTGGAGATGTAGATGAAGTAGGATGAATGACCGACGAGCGGACGGGCGACGTGCCGGGCGACGAGATGGTGGAGAGCGTGCCGGTCGACGACTTGCGCGGGCGGATCTGCTCGAGGCTGCTGCAGAGCTGCTCGTGCTGCTGCTGCAGACGCAGATACTGTTGCAGGGTAAAGGTGTAGTTGTGGCACCTTTCCGAGTCCATTGTTGCGGATGTGCGTTGTATGTATTGTAATTGTTGCGTTGCCAATTCAATTGCTGTGTTTGTTTCGCTTCAGCGGCTGCAGCGATATGATCGAGGTATTGCTCTTGTTCCCAACTGTGACGAAACCATCGGACACACAAAGCGTTGTCGACTCTGCCCGGTGGTGTTGATGATGATGAAGGAACAAGGTGGAAGAGAAAGAGGAGGAGATTGTTGGAGAAATGACCGGGATCGAGATCAACCGGGGTCAAATGCTGGTGATGATGGGACGCAACCCAGGTAAAAATGTATGACCAGGTACCTACGTAGTAGGTGGATGACAAGGTATAGGATGATGAAAGGCCTGGGGGGGGTCGGAGACGGCGGCTGCGGCTATTGGGCCTTTGCCTCTCCTTGTGGCTGCGGCAGGGTTGGAGGAACGGATATTAAAGGGCAACAAGAGATTGCTGTATCTTGTTTCGGGGCCCCGAGCGTAACGTTTCGCCGTGTAGGTTTGTATATATATATATGTGTGTGTGTGTGCCTGTCTGTCTGTGTGTTTTAAAGGCAAATGGTTGGGGAGTGGGAAGAGCTATGGGTTTATAGGACGAGGGTGATGGCAGGCTGACGTCTGAAAAGGGCCCAGGTCCAAAAACCACGAGATGGCTGGCGTGATAAGAGAGGCAGAAGATGAAGTGTATAAGTGGGTGACGCCCCCCCCCCCCCAGTCGAGCGGGTTTGAGCTGCTTCCAGGAGAAGGTGGACCGGCGTAGCAGGAAGAGTGGGAACTATGGCACTAACGCCTTGCAAAGTGATTATACAACAGACTTTCCCTGAATTGCGCCTGCCACCGCGAGATCCCGGCTAATGAGGGTGTGGAGAAGGAAATAAAGCACGGAGGGGGGAGTCTCGATGGAAATTGAGGCGCTACAGGAATTTGGGATTTGGGAAGAAGGGGGGGCAATTTATGTGCTATCGTTGCTATACTGTGTTGTATTCTATCCAAGCTTGAGAGGACAAGAAAGGAACGGTCAGTCTGCGTCCGCCACCGTATCATTCGGCGCCCAAAGAGCTGCAAGCTGCAAGTTTACCAGCTATGAATCTGATGGCTGAGAAGGGCCAACCACCCCCCCGGACAGCGAGCAAAAAGCTTGAATATGCAACGGCCGGGGGGAGGGGAGGGAGGACAAGGTCGCAATCGCCCGTTGCAATGGCCTGCACGGCGTACAGGCCAATCAGAGCCGCGGCTGGCAGAAGGCGAAGCTGAGAAGGGGGTTGCTTCGGGAGCTGCTGGCTTTTCGGTCTAGAGCCCTTCCGGGCCTGGTCTGGCCTCTAGCTTGATGCGCCAGGGCCTGATATCTCTTTCTTGGGCGCCAAAGGGGGCCCTTTTGCGAGCGAAGCGTACTGAGGGGAGGGAGGGGGACAATATGCAGCGGATGGATGGGAAAGACGGGCTGGAGATGGCCTCAAATCGCCTGGGCCCCAGGGCGGCTACAGGGCACACCTCAACGAACGCACGTACATACGTACGGAGCACAGTATGTACACACATTGCGCTTGATCGCTTGGCGCAGCCCGTATTAAGGTTCATGTTCCGGCATCTGGCAGAGGAGCAGCAAAAGAACGAGAGCCGGGTGCCCGTCCAATGGCGAAGCAGCAGGTGGCGAAGAAAGGCCCGGGTCCTTTGTTGTCTTCTCGCGCCGTCTTATGTTACTGGTCCGTCTCCCTTTGTTGGCAAGCTTTTTGGGATACGAGTCCACCCGGGTGGCTTTTTCCCATCATTTCTTTTGCTTGCAGCACCCGGCCGGCGAGTTGGACGATGGCGCTGCTGCACGTTGCGATGGTGCTCGCTCAGGGCTGGCCGGCCTAGTGGAATCCATGAGCCGTTTCGAAGGCGAAGGAGAGGGGGGGGGTCTCCGTTTTTTTTTTTACCCTTATATTATTTTAGGTATTATCATTACTGGCCTAGCTTACCTGCTGTCCGTCCTCTCCAGGTATCTGTAATTATTCTGCTTGCCTGCTCCGTCGGTTCGCGCACACAGGCGGGTGAAGGCGGATATGGAGGGTGTCCACAGCCAATGCGATCAATATCCGGTTGACAGTCATCTAGCGGCGAGAAGGAGCACGGCACGGGACGGTGACAAGTTGAAATGAAGCTCAAAGATGTGCCCTGGCTTGACCGGGTCACGAGGCTCTCCTCTGGATCCTGTTCCATGCACATGCCATGCAACGACGGCCACAGAGATTAGCGCGCTGTAGTTCCATACGTTCCATACACATATGCACCTTATACGGTGCCTCAAGGCATACATAAGAAACAGTATTACGACTTATGAGTTGCGGTATCAATCTGCCTTGTAACCACTGTTGCATCCTGCACAAGACATGTTGACACGAGGTGTGTGGCGAGGAGGGCAGGAATGGGCATGAAAAAGCAAAGAGAGTTCCAATCCATCATTCATATCTTGATAGTGCTATTCCCTGGATGCTGCAATTTGCGCCATAGATAACGAACAGCCCTTTTTCTCATGTGCCGCGCTTCTTTTTCGCCCCTCCCCTTGCGACAGCCGGGCTCACGGCCAATTGGATGGGCTGCAGTCATCTTGGAGATAACGCCAGCTTTGGAACGCTGCGCAGTTTATCAAATAAGTTGTAGCTTGCCCTGCTTTCGTCTTGAGGCTGAATTTCCAGCCGCTATATCCTTGCCATTGTTTCCAATAACCATGGCCGAAGGGGAACATAAGATAAGCACAAACAGTACGAAATCCTAGGTTATGCGTACCCAGTTTTGATTTGACACCAAGACCAGCTAAGCGGCACCGGGTCTCCTAGAGAAGACCTTCTATTTTTTGTGCTTGATCCGCAACCCCCCCGACAAGTGATCGACGGCCTCTTCCAGAATGTCTCATTTGTCGAGACGGAGAAAAATTGGCCTTATCCATAGGGCCCCCTGACCATCATTTCCACAAGTCAGAGCCGATCACTGTGAGTAAGCCAGAGATCGCGGCAGATGTGCAAAAGCACAACAAGTTGGGTTGCAATCTTGTCACGCATTTCATCTTTGTGTGTGCGTTGGAGTGCGTGTTTTGTTAAAGACCCTGGATGGCCGATATCAATATCGCAACCTCAAGACAGCATCGCGAACAAGCTCTCTGGCTAGTGGCCTGCTGCAATGCAGTTTTCTGCTTGGCCCCAGAATCCTACCTCAACCCACCTCGCAATGTAGGTAGATGCCCAAGACAGTGCCGGCACATACACACACACAAACATAACTCCATCCCATTCTCCATACATGTACGCGCAAGTCGTCGCCTCGCGGCACCACCGGCTAGTGGTCCGCACCACAAAAAAAGCCTGTACAGACAACGCTGGAGAATGCTATCCGGCAAAGGTTCTTACGGCATCCGCAGACGGCACGGAGTGTTGCATGCATACATTTCCCCAATAATTCTTCCCCTCCTCCGTCAGCTGGATCGGCCAACGGAGAGGCAGACGGAAGAGTCTGGAGGCGGGTTCAGAGACACAGCCGCCTATAGCACTAGCAAACGATATAGAGCCGTGCTTGTGCTCAGAATGCGCATTGCTTGGACTGCGTACTACGCAGTATTCAATCCATACAGACAAGCTGAAGGAATGACACTTTGAGACCGCCAAAAGCTTGTCCGGGTGGGCGAGCCAGGTCAAGCTTTTTTTTCTCCTCACGGAGCCCCAGTCTATACCGGTCTATGGGGCCTCTCTTGGGAAGCGGTCACGTTTACCCGGCTCTCTGTGACGCCCTTGCCGATCAGTGATGATCCTTCGCCAACGTGGGTTCGCTAATTCGTCCCCAAGACCTTGAAATTTTTTTCCTCTGGGTTATTCCCACAGAAAAAAAAAAGATTCTCTTGTCGACCGCCTTTTTTACCACGTTCCCCCTGTTGCTGTGGGACAGGTAGTCCAGTCACGGTGACGAGGGGACGAAGAGTACAGGGCGGAGAAGAAAAAACAAACCAGATCGTGCATGAGGTGGAGCTAGATACAAGTCAACCTCTGCCAAACATCGTCAACTTCCAAACTGGGGTGCATGTAAGATGCGACCACAACGAGCCAATCCTTGACGGGGAAAAAAGACCTACTCCAACAGAGAGGCCCCCGCAGGAATGCAAACAGTGCTTTTGTACGCGCAATCCGGCTGGCTCTCGGCTGAAATCGATATCAGCTCCAATAATGAAAGAGCTGCAAAAAGAGACCCAGAGGAAGTACGGTGCACACCGATAGGAGGAGAGAATAGAAGGATGGCTGTAAACTTGGTGTGCTCCCTGATGGTTCCTATTTGCTGCCAGAGCCATGTTGGTGGCTTTCCCCGCAGCCACGCTCTCTTCCTCACTCTCGCTCACCCTTCTCCGCGGTCGCTGGTTGACAGGGATGCCGGCTTCAAGATGCTCAATGTTAGAACATGCCACCGTCGGGCCACTGGCTTGTCTCTCCAAGCCTCCGAAACGCAAAGTCGCATGTCGCTTATACTGTACATGCACTGTAGCCGGGGAACAGACAGCAACGTTCCGGGTCTGAATAGCTTTGTCTCAATGCTGACTGTCCGGGTATTTGGTTTTTCTTTTTTCTTTTTCTTTTTTTTTAATGCGTCCATGACTTCATCCTGCGCTGCTCGCATTGGCTTTCAAGCCACTTCCCTGCCCAAACTGGACCAAAAGCTCCTCCGGGCAACACGCAAGGGGAGCTCCCGGCCAACCCAGGATCCAGATACCGGGGGAAGCCAAGAAGCCAGACATGGATTCTCTGTGCATGCAACAGCCCTGCCATTTATGTGACGTCAACACTCGGATTTGATCGATCCAACAGAACGGGTAGGTTGATTAGTTTTAAAACTTCAAAAAGTGCTCGTTGCATCTCCCTTCACCGTACCTAAACGTCATCTCTCCTGGGCTGTGTCAAAGCTGTCATGAAACGTTCCCAGAGCACAAACAGCTTGATTGCCAAGCCGGCGGCTCGTACAAGGCGAAGCCCATGATTCTGTGGCTTGACCCCCAACTGACAACCACACTTGCCTTGTTCCTGGTCGTACAGCCTTCATGGTTATTAGCGACGTGCGCCTAGTGAGAACATGTACGTGGGCTACCCTAAAGTTTAAAGCCATCGGTTGGGGGTTTGTTTTGATTTCATGCGTTGGTTAAATGACGACTCGAAAAGAGCTCAAGCTTTGCCACTGCAGACTCAATTCCCAGCCTATCAGGTGTATGCATGTAAAGCGTTATGAGATTTTGAAGTTGAAGCGACTCTTACGTTTGTGGCTTCTTCTCACTGCCATATTCTTGTCTCGGCCTTCATTTCCCCGTGGGTTGCTGTTATGGAGCCCTCCCCGTCGCTATCGGTAAGACAGTATGAAGTGGTGGCATCATCATACATGCAGCTATGTCATGATTTAGATACCCTACAGATTCTAATGGCAACCTGGTCGTTATAGAACGGTCCTTCCTGTTGGTCACGCGAACGGATTGGAAACGGTAGGTCTTTCACCGTCAGCCCGTTCTCCCGGCACGTTTCTAAAAACACTTGAAATGTCTGCAGATTCCGTTGGGTTGCCGCAATGATGACCTCAACGCGCGGGTATAACACGAATAGTTCCGAAAGAGTGAGCACAAGTGCCGGGATTACACTGGCATCATACGTAATATCAGCACCGAGGACGACGTCCAAGGGCCGCCCGCCATTCCAATGTTCCTCTTCGGTTCCCACGAGTGCAGATCCCCACTTGAGATCCATGGCTTGTATAGAGCTCGAACCTTGAAGCTCATTAAGAAAAAAGTTTTCAGGAAGGTTATTGACAACATCGTCAGATCCGTCTGACACTATAGCATGGGCTGCCTGCAAATGCTTTACGCATAATATGGAGAGGTATCCGGTACCTGCCCCGAGCTCTAGGATTCGCTTCCCCGAGACAATGCTAGGATCTTGGCAGAGGAGTTGTCCCAGGTGCAGTGCCGCCTCCCAAGTCCTCAGTCCGGTTGTGCCACCTGCAGAGATGAGAGAGCGGTTCTCGAACAAGGTGATGTGAGCCCCGTGACCTGATAATGATGCGAGATGGTAGACAACGTGGCACTTTTGCTGCACGGCATCGGCCTCGCTTGGAGCCGGCGTGGACAGCAAGACAGAAAGAGAGGACATGAGGCCATCAGATACTTCCTGGTCTTAGGTCAGAAAGACATCATGAAGACAGACGAGTGGTCGGGATATATTCTGGTGGGCAATGGGGTTCGGTGCCACGCCACTTACATCTTCGTCCCAGTCCTCAATGCTCGCTTCAATCCGGGAGACGAGCTCCTTGAGTACTCTGACTTGGTATCTCCGCGGAAGGGTACTGTCAAGGAGAGTCTCATCGGAGAATAGCTTCTGATAGATGGCATCTTGGACCTCTGAACGTCTAAGATATTGAGGCTCTGGATAGTCCAAGCTTGGTTCCAGTTGGAGATACTGGTGGCAGAAGCGATCGACCTGTTTCTTCACCGAGGAGTCCATGGTTTAGGTAACCTTGGAGATACGGTAAGTTGCCTTCGGCATGTAAGACCTTTGCTATATTCACATCATATTTTGGTCTGAAGACTACTCCATCTGTTTATGCCTCGTTACAGAACGTCTCAGCGGCCAGGACGAGATAAGACAAAGCACTTATTGTCATCAAAGCACGCTGTTGTAAGTGCTGGGTCAAGCTAGCCTCTCCATAAAGAGGATACTTGGGTGGCTTGCGGGGCTGCATTTACGGCAAAAGATAAAAGAGGTTTATCTACCGAGCTTTATCCATCACGTGATGCCACAAGTCTTCCTTTTTTTTTTTCACCAACCTGACTGTGGTGGCCGATTTTTTTTGCTTACCTAACATACACAAACCCACATCCCTGCAATTTTCTTAGGGTTTGGGACCCAGACTAAGCGACACGACTGGTGGCTCGGAATTTTCGCTGCCCCGGTTTTCGTTTTTGCGTGCCAGCCCTTTCTCCCACGACCGACCACGACGCCAACCGCCGAGTCTCTCCTTCGACACTCTCACAGAGACAGCATCACAACACCGCAACCATGGCGGATAACGACGCTCCCGTTACCCTGCGAACTCGCAAGTTCATCCGCAACCCCCTGCTTGGCCGCAAGCAGATGGTGGTGTGAGTGCCAGAAATGCCCTCTCCCCGTTCCGCCACTTCGAATCAATCGCTCGTCCAGACCCCATCTACATCCATCGAAACTCGGTCAATCTTCCAGCGCGAGAATGAAAAAAAAAAGTCAACCAGATTGGTGCTTCAACTTTTGCGGTCACTGTTGCTTCTATGCCCACAACTCGCTGCGGAAATTTGGCCAAGTTTTGTCTGGACTAGGATGCGTGGTTGATGGGACATCGAAAAAGAAGATGCAGAGAAGAGGCGAACACGAATCTTAAGAACGTGGACTAATCTCATTCATTGGTATAGTGACATCCTCCACCCCGGCCGTGCCAACATCTCCAAGGCTGAGCTCAGCGAGAAGCTCGGCAGCCTGTACAAGGCCCAGAAGGAGCAGGTCCAGGTCTTCGGCCTGCGCACCCAGTTCGGTGGCGGCAAGACCACCGGCTTCGCCCTCATCTACGACTCTCCTGAGGCTCTGAAGAAGTTCGAGCCCAAGTACCGCCTGATCCGGGTTGGCCTCGCTACCAAGCCCGAGCGTGCCAGCAGACAGCAGCGTACGTTCCATGTCACCCTTCGTTTTCATCTTTCATTTCTGTTTTTTCTTTTTTCTTTTGTGGTGGCTGACAGTATGGGAAATACAGGCAAGCAGCGCAAGAACCGACAAAAGACCCTGCGCGGTACGGCAAAGGTCAAGGGTGCCAAGGCGAAGAAGGAGAAATAAACGCACAATCTTTATGTGTTGGCTTGCTGGTGCTGGGGGAGGTCCGGGGCGTGGCGCTGTGGTACTGGGCATGTTGCGCACCTGCGAGTGCTGCAGACTTTTTCTCTCGGCATGAAGAAAAGGAAGATGACGATCATGTCGATGAACCTCTAGATATGGCTAGGGGGGAAGGTGAATGGGCTCGGCCCTCCATAGCCTGCCTTTGATACACTAGCATGAAATCAACGGTGTTTTCGGGTTTCGGTCCAAACAAATATGAGTATTTTAGTGCCCAGTCATGTTGATGCGCCCCATGTTGTCGGATGAAAAAACTCTTTTTTACTGTATGAGCAGGCTCCGTGTGTCAATTGGTGATATTGAACGGACAATACGAAATGATCTTGACTATCTATGAAACGTTCTGCCCTTATCCCCTCGATTCTAAAGCAACCGCGACGTCCCTTGATTGCATGCCATCCAAGCTATAGTGGTGCCTCAGAACCTCCCAGTTACCTCCTAATTACCCAGTAAAACAATGAACGCTAACACAAAAGATACAAAAACAAACCTTATTCCAGGTTGGCAAAACGCCCCGAGTTCGACCGAGATACGTGACAGTTGACTAGTTGCCAGTGCTTCCGTGAAAGCGCAGAGACTTGAAGGACCACGTCACAAACACAAAGGAAACTGCCGCTAGGCCTGCGAAGATCAGGTACACCCAGCCATGGCCGCCGAGCCATGTGTTGAGCGCCTTGTTGATGATGGGGAAGAACTGTGCCACCAGAAACGTGGCGACGTAGTTGGCTCCCAAGCACCAGCTCTGCGTCGCACCGACGGCCTCCTGGCCAACAAGTTCTGATGCCAGGATGAAGGGAACGGGGCCGAGACCCACGGCGAAAAAGCCGACAAAGAAGAGCACGGCGAACGCAGAGAGAATCTTCACACCGAAGATAATGGACAGGGCCAGAACAAGAGCACTGCTGCCTTGACCTAGGATGGAGATGGTGAGACAGGCTTTACGTCCCAGTCGGTCCGGCAAGGGCGAACAAGCGACGGTAGTGACCAAATTGACTAGGGAGACGAGGATACTGAGGAGGGCTGATGAAATGGGAAGCAGGTCGGCGAGAAGAGAAACAGAGTACATAATGACGGAGTTGATTCCGCAAAATTGTTGCACAAACATGATGCCCACCAGGGCGATGATGGCAGGTCTGGTGTTGGGGTCTCTAACTACCTGTAGGAAGCCGAGGTGAACAGGCTCGTTCTTTGCAGACGTGGCATTGGGTGGCGGGACGTCGTCGGGGTCCTGGGCGAGGAGGCCTTCTTCTTCTGCGGCCCTGACGCCGTCTGGACCCCAAACCTCGCTCTCTTCCCTAATATCGACCGTCTGGCCACGGATTCTCTGTAGAGTTTTCTTCGCCTTGGAGATGTCATCGTGCGCGGCAAGCCATGCGGGGCTCTCTGGGACGATGAACAATCCAATTCCTTGCAGGGCACCGATAAAGGCGCCGATGCCCAGATTCCATCTCCAAGCACTGCCGTAGCTCAAGAAGAAGCCCAAAGTTTGGGTGATAAGGATTCCGACATTGATCGAAATCTGGGTCATGAAGCCAAAAAAGCCCCTCCGATCAGGCGGGCAGACCTCACTGATGTACAGAGGGACAATGACGGTGGATGCTCCCGCTCCAATACCAGAAATGAGCCGGCCCAGCGCCATGACGAAGACGCTGTTAGCCACCGTCTCGGTCAACGATCCGATGATGAAGAGGAGAGCCGTCATGCGCATGGCGAGAAGGCGACCGCGTCGGGAAGAAAAGGGGCCGGCAGCGAGAGCACCGATCAGCCCTCCGATTGTGAATGTGGACGAGACGGTCGCAAAGGCAGCCTCGTCCATGGGAATGCAGTCGTCGACGGCATCTTTGTGGACCGAAGTGACGAAGCTGAGGATTCGAGCGGCTGTCGAGATGGACTTTCGATGGCAGGTGATGACATCTTGAGGAGCGTTTAGCTCGGCCTACAGATGCAAAAAACTGTTAGCGAAGCTAATTCAGATGATATATCCATGGATGGCCTAAGCCCAGGAGCTATCGCGCGGTGTAGTCGTGATACGGCGGAACGGATGGGACCTATAATGTCGGGGAGCGGTGAATGGGAATGACAGGACATACCAAATGAAAGCCAAACTGGAGCGACCCAAGAGTCGAGATGGCGATGAGAACAATGAGATATGTGGTGACTCCGTGGCTCGCCATCGTCGCGTTAGCTAGATAGCTGGAGCTGGAGCTAGATGGAGCAATGATGGGAGTTGAGAGATGATGTGTTGGATGAGCAATGATCAGCTATGTGATTAGATCGGTGCCGGGCCCAAGTGCTACGTAGTGGTGGGGCGTGGTGCCTGGGGAATGCACCTCTTGGGGAGCTCCAGCGGCTTGGACCCCGGCTTCCCCAGTTTCTAGGCGTTCAATTGGTACATGTAGTGCTGTATTGATGCTGCAAGAGCGCCTGCTCCATCTATTTACATACAAAATTGGATGTATCGATGGTTTCGTTACTTTCAAGTTGGCCTTGATAGTGGCACATATTGTCGAATCACAAATCATTGAATTTAAATGAAATTATCATTTCAAGAAGCTTTAATAGACTCTTTCATAATGCTACAGAGCAGAGATATAAGCTGGAGTGATAGGTATGCAATGCAATAGTTCTCCTCTCTGACCAAGACCGCTTACCCTAGACCCAAACTCATCTTCTATGTTTGCCCTCCCCATACCGTCTTTGCCAACTCTCCAAGTTCGGTAAAAGCTTCGAGATCGAGAAGGCGTCTGAATAAAAAGTCGTGTTCAGATTTAAAAAGACTGCAATCTTGTCACTGCAGTCTGGAAGCTCAATTGGTATTCAATGCGTCTATAGGGCCAAGCCAACTCGTCCGATGGTATAACTCGCTTTTTGATTCCAAAATCTCGCTCAAGCAGCTACATCACACCCCCAAGAAAAGAACAAAACAGTCATCATCATAATCCCAAAAAGTCAAGAAGCTGTTGCTCACCCAAGTTCTTCAGCACCTTGCGCCCCCGGATGCACCCTTCCTCGCGGCCGGCCTCGATGCCCGGCTCCGCAATCCCCTGCTCAACCCAGTCCCGCACGACCGGGTGGTCAAAGAGCCGGTCAATGTACTCTCCCGCCGCGCCGTCTAGCTGGATGCCAAAGGTCTTGCAGCGGGACGCAATGGGCGCGAAGAAGGCGTCGACGGCGGTGAACTCCTTGCCGGCTAGCCACGGACCGCCAAACTTGCTCAGGCCTTCCTTGAAGAGCTCGTTGAACCGGTCAATGTCCCGCTGGAGGGCCTCGCTCGGGGTCCCCAGCTCGATCCGGAGCGCAACGTTCATGGAGCATTCGTCCCGGATGGCGTTGAAGCTGGAGTGCATTTCCGCGGCGGCGGACCGGGCAAACGCGCGGGCAGCACGGTCGCTTGGCCACGCCGCCGGATAGTCCTCGGCGATGTACTCGACGATGGCGAGGGAGTCGAACACGACGGCGGAGGTCTCGCTGTCGTACAAGCAAGGCACCTTTCCGGTGGGCGAGAATGCGAGAAAGTCGGGCTGCCGCTGGCCAGGCTTGAAGAAGTGCAGCTTCTCCACAAAGGGGGCGTTGAGCGCCTTGAGGAGGACCCATGGCCGCATAGACCACGAGGAGTATCGCTTGGAACCGATGTAGAGCGTGTAAGTCATCTTTGCTTCAATCTTTCCAATGCAAAGAGTAAAGAGAACAAAAGGGACCAATCAGTCGATTTAAAGATAGCGGCGATGTTGTTTGAATGAGTGAATGAATGACCGGCGCTCACTCGCAACTTTGACTCAAAAACCCTAAGCGCCGTCCCGTCCAATTTTCAAGCCACGAAACCATTCGCATTGGTGCGGTCTTCTTTCATCTGACAAATCCAATGGCCCTCAAGTGGACATTTCCAGTGCCCTTGACCGTTTTTCTTCTTCTCGACTCAGCGACGGGCCGATCCGAGGCCGACAGAAAGCGACTGTGAGTCGTATTTGCCTCCATCACGATGCGAGGCTTCACATGTTGGGATTGCACTAAAGACAGACCGTCGATGATACATTAATAAGCAGCAAAAGATCAATCATCTCGCCATTGGTGGTTGGACGCACGAGGTAGCAACTTGTGGGTTTATCTAGCATCCTCTCGGACTAGCCAGGGAGGCAAATGGATCTCGACGAGGGCATGTTGCGGGTAAGATGTCGTGCGCTTCTTTTAATCTTCTTTTTTAGCTTCTCGACAGCAGGACGCTTGATCGTTCAGCCGAACACCAGCGGAGCAGGGCACACCTCCGAATCAAGACTGCTGCCACTGCAAGGCTCTCGACCTTTCACACAACAAGCTTACCGTACCGCATGTGCTTATTAAAGTAGCACATTCATTAGTCTGGTGATGCGGAGCCCAACGGCTGTTGGCTTGAGTTGACGGGGCTCGATTGCGGCATATGCGGCCTAGGCGGCATTACGCGAAGATTTTCGAAAATATTAGTCTGTAGGCCCTTTTCTATGCAACCCTCCAATGGCATTGATTTATCTTACCTAAATAGAACAAGTGCGCCCTACATTGTATCATGTTGCTGATATTGCCGAATACAGCAAATCGCTCCTAAACCATGTAGAGCAACCTAAACGAGAAGGGGGCATTTACGAAAAAAAAAAAAAAAGTCTAGATGATTGATGAATACAATACCAAGTATATCGAGATGGCTGAGTACCATGCTAACTTCTCATCCCCATGTGGTACATGCCTGACTTTGATTCAAGAGGTTGCATGTCAGTGGTGATAGAATTGCAGAGACAACAAAGAGGCGTCGATAACGGACGGCAGCCCAACCTGCGCAAGGGTGTGGGGCCCTTTAATTACCCTGATACAGAGTACGTTGTAGTCCGTAGTATTCCGTGGAAGGGCCTTGCTTGTTGGCTTTGGATGACAAGGCCTTTTCCCCCTCCCTTATTACTCCTTACACGGCTTACGGGGTTGGATATTGGCCCCGAGAGAGGGATCAACGGAAGAGCAAGTCCGCCAGCTGCCCCCCAGATTATGTGTCATAGCCTATCACCAAACGCTCGGGCCCGGTTTTTAATTGCGTACTTGATCCCAAGTAGACGCAAGTACGGAGCAATATGCCTTGAACGATCCAGATGGGTCCAGTTGGACGAATGGAATAACATGCATAGTGTGTGCGCAATGGCGATACCGGCCGCGCCCTACATCACACTGCGAGTTGGCTCACAACCCAATTTTACGGTAGATTGGACATGAGTCTACAGATCGGAAAACCAGAAATCGGCCATCGAATCGTGAAAGCCGAGCTGTCGTATCCACTGCTGAATAACCCATGCAGTGCCGCGCTCGGACATCCGCTGAGTGCCAGTGAAGATGGGGATAATCTCCCGCATGACGGGTTTAAAGTCCCTTTCATAGCCATGCACCTTGTAAGACGATGGGTTTGAGAAACAAAGTGACTTTTGTATCATGTTTTTTGCCTGATTAACAAAAGCACCGGGTTCCTTGAGCATCCTATACGCTTCGCCTCTTTCGCTTGCATTCACGACAGCTGCCTTCGTGAAGATACATCAAGCAAACGTCTTGATCGGCTGCCGGAACAGACAGAAAGCGAGACGAGGTATATATGCCTTGACACCATGACAACAACACAGCTTGCGACAAGGCCAGGGCGCGCCGAGTCGACTTCCACTTCCACAGTAACAGATGTTTCCGACGACGTCAAGGCGTACACGGAGGGCAACAAAGCCCAAGAACAACCCTCTGATGTAGGGCCTCCGCCGGACGGCGGCCTCGGAGCATGGCTTCAAGTCGTTGCCGGTCACTTGGTTGTCTTCAACACTTGGGGCTACATCATCAGTTTCGGAATCTTCGAGCCATACTATGAGCAGACACTTCACCTCGATCCGTCGGCCATATCTTGGATCGGCAGCGTCCAAGCCTGTCTCATCTATCTTATCGGCACTTTCGCAGGGCGCGCCTTTGACGCAGGATACTACAAAGTCATCTTGACCGTTGGCTTTCTCTTGCAGCTCATCGGAATCTTCACGACGAGCGTTGCGACCAACTACTGGCAGCTGTTTCTTGCGCAGGGACTTTGCCAAGGCTTGGGCTGTGGACTCGTCTTTGCGCCGATGGTCGCCAACCTCTCTACATACTTTGCCAGAAGGAAATCGTTGGCGCTGTGTTCAGCTGCCTGTGGTGGTGGAACAGGAGGCATCATCTTCCCGTTGATTGCGCAGCAGCTGCTCCCAAAGGTTGGATTCGGTTGGACGGTACGGATTATGGGCTTCGTAGTCCTGGCAACGAGCATCATCATCATTTCACTAGCCAAAACGAGACTGCCTCCCCGAAAGTCTGGAGCTCTGGTTGATTTGGACGCTTTCAAAGAGCCGACCTATTCGCTCTTTGTCATTAGCATGTTCTTCACGCTCTGGGCGACCTACTTTTCATACGACTACGTAAGCTTCAATTTCACTGCCCCCTTCCTGAAGATATAAGGCAGCAATCCGTATGACGTTCTAACTGGTATTTCTAGGCACGCACATACGCTTTGGCTCGACTCAACGGAACTCAGTCGGCGTCTTTCAACACGCTCATGATCATTAACGTGATGGGCATCCCGGGACGGCTCATACCGGCGTACTTGGCCGATCGATACTTTGGAGCCATAAACGTGTTCATCCCTACAATATTCTTTGCCGCCATCTGCGTTTTTGCTTGGGCAGGAGTTGACTCTATTCCTGGAGACTATGCCTGGTCTGTTTTCTTCGGCATTTTTGGCGGCGGCATCCAGGCCATGTTCCCGTCCACGTCAGCTTCGCTGTCCAAAGACCTAAGCAAAGCTGGCACGCGAATCGGCATGATATTCAGCATCATTAGCATCGCTGCGCTTACTGGCCCGCCACTGGCGGGTCAACTGATTGTCGTGGCCAATGGAAGTTATATCGGCGCTCAGATATGGGGAGGAGTTTGTCTGCTTGTTGGAGGCATATTGTTAATAGGCGTAAGATGGGTAAGTATGCGAGAACTGGCGAAGAGCAGAGAGGAGGCCATTGCTTTAAATTGAGCAGAAAAGAAGAAAGAAATGTAAATTAATGATAAAGGAGGGGCGAGAGAATCAGTGAAGGAAATGAAAGGCGTTTATTTGTTAGATATTCATTGTACTTTTAGAAGGTAGATTAGTATGTACGATTTAATGTGGCTGCGATAACCTTATCAGACCCGGTAGATCCCACTATCGATAGAGGACTGTGATCATCCATGAGATTGAATTCTGACAGGCTCACAATACCATGAAATCCAATTAGAGGTCGTCGTAAACAGGCTGGATGGTAGAAGGCGTCTGGAATTTAGAGGAAGAAAGAAAGAAGGAAGTAAGAGCACAGGTGTCTTTACCTACCTAAGCAATTTATGCTGGCCAAAGAGTGCCGAGAAGTCGCCAGTTAGCCAGACTTGCCCCGCCACCTCCAGGCTGGGAACTGAAAAATCTCCATCGCGACTCTTTTCCCCTTCACCACGGTCGACATTCTGTAGCTTGCAGACATGTCAGCAGCTCCGTGGATCTGTCGCAGCTGCTTCAGGGCCTTGCGGCGGTCTTACCAGCTACAGTTTGTCCGATTCTCCTCCAATGGTGCGTCAATAGTTCTTGCTTGTTTGGTCTTTTCGCCAGCTGACAGTACTTCATCCCCAGATGCTTCCACCTCCCTAGCTCCGAGTCTCCTCCGCCGCGCTCAGGCGCTGTCCGTAGAGCATGACGATCTCCAGAAGAGCCTCAACAGCTCTTTCGACGCTACGAAAGCCAAGCGTGCGGGCGAGCTCGGCCGGGTAGCCTCCGCCTTGCGCGCATGGGAAAAAGCCCGATCTTCAATCTTGGAACTTACGGCCATGGTAGAAGATCCAGAACAAGATCCCGACCTTGCGTCCATTGCACGAGATGAACTTGAAGGAGAGCGCGCGAAGCTGGACCTCCTAGAAAGGAGGCTGAAAGAGAGCCTGACACCGAGACATGCCTTTGCCGACCTGCCGTGCATGATTGAATTTCGGCCCGGGCCTGGAGGTCTCGAGGGCAGATACTTCACCGACACGCTGTTCAAGATGTATAAGGCACTGTGTATACGACGGGGCTACAGGGCTAACGTGCTAAAGTACGAAATGGCCGAGGCCGCAGGCGATCAATCGTCATCGGCCGGCGAGCAGCCTGTGCAGGAAGCCATACTCGAAATTCAAGACCCAGGTGCCTATGACATATTCCGCGGAGAGGCGGGCATGCACCGCGTGCAGCGCATCCCCAGCACCGAGAGCAAAGGCCGGGTGCACACGAGCGCCGTGGCCATATGGGTTCTGCCTTCGTTCCCGGAAGGCGGCAGCAGTGGCGGCGATAATGTCGATGTTGACGATCCAGAGAGTGACTTTTACGTGAATCCGCAGGATGTCAAGATTGAGACGATGCGAGCAAGAGGTGCTGGCGGGCAGCACGTCAACAAGACCGAGTCTGCCATTCGCATGACGCACATTCCCACCGGCACCGTCGTCTCCATGCAAGACCATCGCTCGCAGCAGCGCAACCGAGAGGATGCGTGGAAGATGCTCCGCTCTCGGATTGCCAGCCAGCGGGCTGAGCAGCGCGAGGAAGAAGCCGCTAAGCTGCGCAGCAGCGTGCTGTCTCAGGCGCAGATCACGCGAGGAGACAAGATCCGCACGTACAACTACAATCAGGACCGGTGTACGGACCACAGGGCCGGGCTAGACGTGCATAACCTGCCGGACGTGCTGGCGGGAGGGGAGACGCTGGACAAGGTGATGGAGGCTGCGGGGGAGTGGCTGGTGGGCAAGGAAATAGAAGTACTGGTTTTAGAGGAAGAGGCAAAGGCCCGGAAATGAAGTTGCATAGATGCGTGCGGTGTGTACGATACGAAAGCATTGACAAAAGTTATAGACCTTGTACGAATGTATGATAAAGATTAGGATATATATGTGCATGTATATACGCTACGCTCATGTTAAAAAGAAAAAAAAAAAAACTCTTGATGTGATCTTTCCAAGAAGCCATAGCAGGTGAGGCCATCATGGACGCTCAATGACAATGCTCAGACGTTCTGTACACGCACACGCGGCATGTCGTCTCCAACAACCGTGCTCCATATAGCTCCATCCGCAAACTCCAGATGGTCTTCATCTCCAGCGGATACCTGACCCATTATGTTCATCCCAAATAACCCTTGAACCCAGACCGGGGTGGCAGATCATCTTGACCCTAGTGTCAACGTACAAATGATGATGCCCATGTAATTACGAAAGAGGAGAAAAAAGAAGAAAAAGAAAAGAAACACATGTATGTTGATGATGTGAAGCCCAGTCGCTTCCCTCACATCAGCCCACCTAGGACAACTTTGCCTATCCCCGCTACTTCTGATTTGACGTGCGCTCTGCTATGGTCTTCAAAGTCCTTTACCACGCCCTGCACGATGATCTTGCGAATCTTGGAGTCCGCCTTGGTAAAGAGCTCCGCGATGGGAGTAGAACACTCCCTTGGCGAAGGCACCAGGGTTAGGAACCGGGTGTAGCAATCGATGAGGACGTCGCACAGCGTCGCAAACGTCTCGAAGAAGTCAGGGTCGAAAGGCAGCGACGGCGTCAGGAGGTAGGTGTACTCTTCTCCCGGCAGCAGGTCGGACTCGGACGCCGCAAAGTTCATAACAGAGGGCGTGGGACCTCCACCGCCTGCAGCGCCGGCGGAAGGCGACTGGTGTGGGAAGGCGGAGGACGAGTCGTCGACGGTGACGTCTGTCGAGGCGGATGCCGAGCGACGAGTCTTGCCGCCGGGGCGGCGGAACATGTTGGGGATGCGCGCCCGCGTGAGCGCCGCGGTGGAGGAGTCGCCGTGTAGCTGCTGGAAGGAGTCGAACTCGGCGAGCAGGGCGTTGAGGCAGCGGAGGAATTCGAGGGGGGTCGATGAGTAGAGGTCGTAGATGGTCGGGAGGGAGAGGCCGAGGAGGAGGTAGTTGGTGGCTTTGCGAGACAGCTTGCGAGGGTCGAAGCTGGGCATGCGAGAGAGATCGGGCTTGTCGAAGAGGTAGGTATTGAACCAGTAGACGCGGCCTTCGTGACTGGGTGCCCAAGTTAGAGAAATCAAGTCGAGGAGGACGGTAGTCGAGAGGAAAAGAAGATGCAAATACTCACGCCTTTCGCAGGTAGTCCAGCGTCGATATCCGCTTCTGGGCTATTTCTGTGACCTGCTGGTAGACCACATGGACCTCGCTCTGGGCCAGCGCCCACATGGCGCTGCTCATGCCTGGCCCTCCGATTGGTGTCGCTGGCGCCATCGCCGTGGCACCTGTAGCTGCCCTGGAGGTGAGGCCGAGCGGATCTGGAGGGCTCATAGGACTCCAGAAAGTCTCGACTGCGTCCCGCACCTCTCTGTCCTTGTCCTTGTCCCTGTCCCGGTCTCTCTCTCTGTCCTTTTCTCTGTCCCTATCCCGATCGCGATCTCTGTCTCTGTCTCTGTCTCTGTCTCTGTGGATGACGTCCTTGGCCACAATCTTGGCCGCGTTGGCAAGCGCGTGTGCGTAGTCGGGGAGAGCAGGCGGCGCGGCAGCGTCTGCGGCGACACCACTGCTACCACCACTGCTACCACCACTGCTACCACCACCACCACTGCTGCTGCTGCTACCGTTGGATGAGGCTGTCGCAGCTGCGTTGCCGCGCCGTCGAGAGCCCGGCAGCGAGGCCTTGAGGTTCGAAAAGGACGCCTTGCGCTCCTTGCTGCTGCTGCGGATGGCGGCCGCGGCGAGGGAGGAGGGAGGATGCGAGTCGAGGCCTTCGCGCGTGGTCGGTCGGGGCGGCGCGAGCGACGACGAGGTGAAAGGGTTGGAAGAGAAGGCCGTGGTGGCGCTCAAGGGCGGCGCCATGTTACCCTTATTTGGCACGGCCAGGGGGATGGTTCGAACGGTTCTTTTTTTTTTTTTAATTGTGCCCTCGACTAAACTAGCGATAAGCAATGATTTCGGAGGGATCAAGGCGGCCAATTGATTGGACTCCGGTGAGCGGCGCCTAAACCTGTACCTTTTTATTTTCCTCTTTCTCTATCTTCTCAACCCGTTAGCGAACACGCAATCGTGGTAGCGCAGATCAAGCGTGGGAGGGAGGGCATGTGAATAGGTACCTAAAAGCAGCGACAACCTACCACTAGACTAGAGTAGTGTTTGCAGATCAGCCTTGAGGAGCGCTTTCATCTCTAATGCTCAATATATATATATATATATATATATTTTAATTCGTCGATTCAAGTGTCGGCTTATTGTTGTAATGCTTTTCCCAACTAGATGGCGTAAGGGCATAAGGTATGTAACGAGACAAAATTTATTAGCGGTCAAGAGGGTATCAAGTGAACGATTGACGGCTTCAACCATTTGCATAGTAGAGTTGCAGACTGCAACCAAAGAGCCACGATAAAGGCTGTGTCCAAAGGGAAAAGCGTTATTCCGAAATGATTCATCGGAATGCATACCTACGGAATCATAAGTAGGGTCCATTCATAATGCTACACGTCTATGGAGCACGGAGTGCGAAAAGTATGGAGAAGGGGTCGGCAATTGGGTTTCAGATTGGCCATGACATCAAACATGAAGACAACACGTGGCGCAAATACTATATGTCCCCTATTACAGTAAAACGACTGCTTTCGTATTGGTATCAAAATAAGCTAAACATGGCATTACACATAGGCTTCAAGTCAAAATCATTACACGGCCTTGTCATCGCCGTGCACTTCACGCTCCACGTGCTCCAACTCGACGCCCTTGTGGAGGACATGCTCAACATCCGCCTGTCGCTGGTCCTCGCTGACGAGGCCGAACAGAATGTCCATGTCCTCCAAGGTACGGCCCTTGGTCTCCTTGAGGAAGAAGATGACAAAGACGAGCATGCCGATGCAGAAGCATCCAAACATGATGAATGTGCGCCAGCCAATGTGGTTGACGGCGGCCGGCGTGATCTCCGTGATGACAAAGTTGAACAGCCACTGCGTCGCGGCAGCGAGGCCGACGCCGTACTCGCGAAGACGGGTAGGGAAAATCTAAAACGAAATCGTAGAGTTAGCGATTTTGCCGGCAGCGGATGAAGGGAAATAAATGTAAGCAAAAGACGCGTGGGATGCAGAATATCGCTCACCTCAGAGACGTAGACCCAAGGCGTCGGGCCCCAGGACGCAGAGTATCCGATGACGTAGAGGTAAATCATGACCACCATGGCAATCGAGGCAGAGGAGATTGTGTCGCTCTTGGGGTTGGGCGGGTGAGTCGCGAGGACGGCGCCGATGATGAACATCATGGAGGCCATCCAGATGGCACCGCCGATCAAGCTCTTCTTGCGGCCCCATCTGTCGATGCCGAGGACCAGGAAGATGGCGGTGGCCACAACCTTGACGGTGCCGTAGACTCCCGTCGCAAAGAGCGAAGAGTTTGTGCTGCTGACGCCGACCGTCTCGAAGATCTCCGGGGCGTAGTACCCGATGCTGTTGGTTCCCGAAAACTGCTGCCAGAACATGATGCTAAAGGCCAGCGCGAAGCGGTTCCAGTTGCCCTTCTTGAGCACCTCCCTCCATGTGACGCCCTCCGTGAGAGCGAGCTCCTCCTCGATGGAAGCCCGAATCTCTGCCAGTTCCTTCTGGACGTCGGGGCTGTCGGGCGCATCGTTGCGAATGTACGATAGGGATCGCAGAGCCTCCTCGTGTCGTTGCTTCTTCATCAGCCAACGCGGCGACTCCTTCAGGAAGAAGAGGCCGCAGAGCATGAGACCGCCGGGGATGAGCTGAATGCTCACGGGGACGCGCCATTGCTTGGTGCTCTTTGGAATGTGCAGGGACACGCCGTAGTCGAGCCAGTAGGCAAACGTGCTTCCAATCACCAGAAACTCCTGGAACAGGCCGGCGACACGGCCACGAGTGGCAGGCGGACAGTTTTCGCTGACGAACACCGGCGTGATGCTGGACATGCCTCCGATGCCGAAGCCGGCAACGACTCGACCGCCGTAGATCTGGCCGATCTGGTGCTTGGCACTCGTCTGGATGGCGGCACCAATGAGGAAGATGACGGTGAAGAACATGAGAGAGTAGCGGCGGCCGAAGCGCTCGTTGATAAAGGCCGCGAAGATGGCGCCGAAGAAGCAGCCGGCCGTGAGCAGCGACACGACGTTGGACGAGACGTGCGCGTTCTCGGCGGAAGAGAAGCCGCTGCTGTCGGTCGGCAGGCCAAAGTCCTCCTTGAAGCTCTTGAGCGCGAGCACGCTTCCCATCACACCGGTATCATAGCCTGTTTGAGAGAAGAGAGCAAAGTCGTCAGCATTTCTGATTCCCCCCCCATCAACTACTCGTGAGAATAAACGCGGAAGATGTCCATGTTCAACAGGAGAAAAGGCGACGACGAACCAAAGAGCAGTGAGCCCAGATAGGCCACCGACGTGAGAATGTACACACGATAATTCTTGAAGAAGCGCATCTTGGCGACCGGCGTCTGGTGCTTGGTGCGATCCTACCTTGCCCAACGGACGATGCCACGAACTTGCAATGCGCTGGGGAAGGGGGTGGTTGGCCTGCCCTTGGTTTATATATGATGGGCACTGGGAGACAAAGAGCACGCACATACACACACCCTCACCCTCATACCACATGCCTGGTTCGGCGGTTGTCTTCGTCCCGTAGGGGAAATATTGGGGAACAACACCATCATCATAGCCGGTCATCCATATCATTGTTGTGCGCTAGCCGATGCAAAGCTGTAACCCCGAATCTTTGTAGCCCCATGTCCCTTCTTGTTCAACCTGCACCAATACATCTCGACGCCATCTCTCCGCTCGTACCCCATCACTTTCCCCCATGCTTTTCTTTTTTAAACATCCTGGGGAAATGTCGCGGAGGGATGTGGAGGGATTGTGGAGAGGATTCCGGAGCGGCGCCCTATTCGGCCTTTTGAGGCACAAATCAAATCAAGTTTCGTTGGCTAGACCCCCCGTATTAAGCGACCCAATCCCGAGCAAACTCCCCACACAAAATGTGAATCCCCGCACTCTCAGACGACCTAGAGGAGCTCCCCTCTCGGCCAAGCTAACCAGGAGGACAAGGCCATCCAAACAAATCGATAGCCCCGGCCTGGGGAAACGCCTCGCTCGCTCCACCGCAGCCCGAGCCTGGGGAGAACTAATCACAACGCGGGCCATGTCCATCCGAGTCTTGTCCGTCTCGGCGGATCTTCTGAGCTCCTATGCCTCTGCTGAGTGGGTTGCCGAGTTGCCGGTGGCTTCTGGTCGAAAAAGTCCGCCAATGGGAGGACGGCGCTGAAGAGAGCATTCTGCTGTGAATTCGAAGCCCATTTTCGATTATCTATCTGACCTCATCGTGAAGCAGCTTCTGGTTTAATAAACAAACGGTAGACGGGCATGTAGGCACACACATAGTCCACGTGTGTAGAACGCGCTTTGGGGAAGCGCAAGGATCTGAATGTTGCCTCCATCGGTATCAGACGCCATCAGTTTCCGTATTCTGATGGCGCCAACTGAGGGGTGGCCATCAATCCTACATGTATGTACAATTCAACCACATGCCCCGGCCGACTCATCTGCATACACGCGCGAGTGTGACATACAAGATCATAAGGCGCAGTGCAATTGGGTTAGATCTGATTCTGCACCTCGGGCGTTTGCTCCGAATGGAACACATTCGCAACGTGCTTTCTTTCTATCGATCGGATCGTTGAGGAAGAGAAGCCAAAGAGCATAGCGCGGATTCACGGAAAATTTGCGTCCGTCGCTAGACGCAGGGCTTGGCTGGCGTTCCTGGACGCGAAGCTATGGATCCAAGGCATGCAACAAGTCCTGGTGGCCGTCTCTAGGCTTTGCTAGCCATGTTCTAGCGTACATGTAAAGGATCGCAAGAGCACGATGGCATGACAATGGCTCACTTGCTTTTCCCCCATGTCCACACTCACCTGGTATACTCCGTACTACTCGGTGGGATATGAAGCATTATCGCCATCAGTGTCGTATTGTACCCTACATATTCACGAACTAGTACTACTAGTACTCAAATCTGGGTAGCACTCCAACCTCGCTCCGGCAAGATCCGCTGGTCAGGGCCTTCTTCACATGTCTAAAGTGACGTATAGGGCTCCGCATGAGGAAGCAGAAATAAAGACCCATCTCAGCTTGTACCGGAGATTTTGGAAGCCCGTTGATTGGTACCATGAAGGTTCTTCGTTGGAAGAAGCGATGATGGATGCTAAACCCACAATGCCTGATGTAGCTTCGTGCGTTTCTTCCGAGAGCTCGCCTAGTAACAGAAGCTTGCCACGCAGCGTTCGCTGGTGAAGGAATCGAAGAACTATATCCCAACATGCTCTACACCCTCCATTTCAGAAGTGGTAAATGACGTTGGAATTCTGAGCTACTCCAAGCCACTCCAATAGACCGCTTGCATGCTTTTGGATGTCCCGTACCTATCCATGACCGATCTAGGCGCGCTTCGGTGTTTGAAACCCGAGAATATTGATCCCTTCACCAACTCTTCCCACCATCTTTTGTATATGCAGTGGAGTCAAGCTTTCAAAAAGCCGTCTATATCGAGGCTGGCAAGAGTTGTCTGCAGAGGAGAAAGTAATCTTGGCATACCTTGGCGAATGAATGACTGTATGTCTCCGCTTCAGCTTCTCCTAGAATCTATTGCCATACACATGCAGTGTTTGGATGACATGCCAAAGCCCCTGCTGAGAGCTCATTTTCCGTTACAGGTGTACTCCTCCGTGCTTAAGTATCTGAAATTCACCTACATATGGGCCAGGCTCCGCGCTGCTTCATGGGTTTTGCCAAGTGCCCATTCAGGATGAAATGGTACTATTCTGTTTGCACGCATAATTCGATGCATAGCCGAGAAGGAATGCCAACAGCTGGATGATGAATGAACAAGCTTGTTTCTAAAACAGTCTAATCTTAAATGGTGTATCATGGGACAAAAGGTATCTATATATACAGGCTAAATTTACAGATGCTATTTCCTCCACAAGCGGCCCCTCTCGTCAGGCCGCACCCTCTATGACTGCTTCAATCCCTCCGCCATGGCCAACAACAAGCCAAGCGCCTTGTGAGCCGCTGACTTGGATGAAGGTGAAGACGAGGGCGACTTAGTCTTTGTGCCCGATGAGCTTGAAGTGGTGTTGCTTGATGCAGTTCTAAAGGCACAGTCTCCATTGCCCCAGAAAGCATTGGCAACGGCAACCCACTGAAGCTCCGGCTTGATGAGCGTCTCGGGGGTGTAGAACAGGCGGCAGTCTGCGGCCTGGTAGATGAACTGAGTGGGGATCTCATCGTTGAAAGGCGAAAATGCGTTCCTAAAGTTGACGCCTCCCGAGGGCAGTCTGATGGGGAGCTTCTCAAAGGGCACGGGGATGGCGTCGGCAAACTTCTTGTACTCGTCGTCGGTGAAGATGGGCTTGCCGTCCTTCTTGGCGCTAGCAACGAGGGCATTTGCAGTGTCGTAGAAAGAGGAGATGACATCCATGCCAAGTTCCTGGCTTCCCTTGACGCCTCCGATGCCCTGCATGGGGCCGGGCTGAGGTCGGCCACCAATGGTAGCGACTCGAACACCATGTGGGATCATGTGGTTGATGAAGATTGTGCAAGTCGATGAGCATTGACCATCAGTGAGCTAAATATTATATTAATAAAGGAAGAGAAAATGAGTACAAAGAGCATTCTGCTCGTTCGTTGGAAAACTTACGATAATAATGTCTTCAGGAGCAAAAGGTGGCTTTGTGCCGTTGAGCTTTCCTCCAAGGCCATCAATGTTGATGGGGTCATTGACGGAATCGGTAAGACTGAAAGTGTCTTCAGCTACGAGGCCAGTCGAAGGGACGCCAAACACGTCAAACGGGCCCTCAAAGTCGCTAACAGTAGAGAAAGTCGTCTTCTGGTCGGGCTGCACGAGCTGTGGGACGAAGAATCCGGAGCCGGAGACATCGGAGTTGTTGGAGTTGTCCTGAGCGTTGAAAGTCTCGACAATGAATTGCGTCTCGGGGACAGAGCGGAATCTGGTTGCTGAAAAGATGGTCGAGTTGGGGAAGAAGACACTGAGAAGAGCAAAGCCAGAGTCCACAACACCACCGGGGTTCTGGGTCACATCGATGATGATCTTGGACTTTCCGGCCTTGACCGCCTCGTTGACAAAGGTCTGTGCCTCAATGGCAAAGTTTGCCGTGGCATTGTCAGGGAGGTTGCCGTCATTGAGAGGACCTGATGTCAAGAAAGTAGGAACAGATAACACGGCGACATCCTTGACATCTGCTTCCGAAAGGTAGTATCCAACCAGCAAATTGTAGGGGTCCTGAACAACAGGCTCCGGATAGTTCTCTGGCGCCTTGAGCGGTGTTGTGATGGTTGTAGGGCTCGAATCAGATGAGTTGGACGCCGCCAGAGGAGCGCAAGCTGCCTCCCAAAGCTCGGCGCCGGTGGTGAAGGTGAAGTTGCCGAGCGTAGAAGACGGCACGGCAAGGAGCGGCAGCTCGGTTTCCGTCCCGTTGGCAAACGTCAAGTTGAACGAATGCACCCCGGGGAATGGCAAATAGTTTGCAAACCCTCCCGTCGATGCCACACCTTGGCCGTTGATCGGCACATTGTTCATCAGGGCGTTGTAACGGGCATCGGGGTCCTGGAATCCCTGACTTGAAGACAGCTGCTCAATGTATGATTCAGCACCGACCCCGTTGATCAAGACGACGGGCGATACGTCCTTGGAACCGTTGGCCAGGGCGACTCCGTCCGCTATATAGCCCAAATCTTGTTAGTTTCAAATATGCCAAATAGAATAATAGTATTTGAGGTAGCGTATAATGATAGAACACGTACGTTCGGTGTATATATGAGGAAGGGATACGCCGTCGCTGGAGAGCGAAACAAGGCCACTGACGAGCCCAAAGTTTATAGCGACGATCGAACAAGGCTGGACGGAAAAGTGTCCGTCATTGGCGGAGCTGACGAGATTGTTTAAAGCCAAATCGAAATCGTACTGTGACTTGTAATAATTTGCCGATGCCCTCTGGCGGATAGTCGCAAGTCCACCTTGGATGTCCACGGCCGGGGAGAGGTAGCCCAAAGGAGGATCTAGATTTTCAGTTAGAGTCCGGCGCCCATGTAGCTAGCTAAGACACGTTGGTTGTTGAGTCGAAGAAAATAGCGTACTTGTCAGAATCTCAATGGTGGATTGCCACTGAGCATATTTGGTGAACTCGTCAAGGAATTGCACGGCCAGGGTTGAGTTGAACGGCATCGACTCCAGGCAGGAGAGTCCAAGTTGGCTGGAGAATAGTTCGGCTAAGGCTGTGTCAATACGGATTGACTGATGCATTCAACATTGAAGGCACACTCACTGCCCTTTGCAGCTTGAGCAGCAATTTCTGCGCAAGGTTCGGTAGCCCCAAAGGCCACTCCTGCCAGCGCCGCGACGGCCGACAGACGTGATATCCGCGAAGGCATCACGACGGCTGTATAGGATGGAATGACGAACAGAACAAACAACGAAAGACAAACTAAGATGAGAATGCACCCAAGATACAACCAGATAGAGAAATAGAAAAAGCCAAAGGATGGAGAGGATGGTTACGCTTTTGAAGAGAGCTACCGCCCTAGCTTAAGTATTGCGTTCCGCGCGGTTCCTCGTCGAGACTCAAGATCCGCTTACTGTTGCACTTCGAATCTGCATATCGACTCGGCTTGGCAAACAAGAGCCACATTAGAAAGCACGCACAGCATAGCCCTTGATACCAGTTCTTTTTTCTTTTCTTTTTTTAGTGAGCTGCGCCTTGCCTGCACTTGCCCCAATGAGTCCCAAGAGTCGAATTGCCGCGCTATCGGATCCATCCCTGAGCTGACAGGAGACCCGCGGACACAGCCCAACCCAACCTCATAAACTGCGGTGTAGTTGGGTCGTGGATATATTCCAAACGCTGTCAGAACCTTAAATTTAAGCCTGGGTGTTGATCTTTATTACCCATGGCTTAAGTCATGACTGCTGTCAGCAGCAGTGACACTACAACTTCCATGGTTGATGCTCAGTTCTCTTGCTCAATAACAACCCCCCCCCCCCTCCGGAAGCATATAAAGCTTTAGCTTTGCATCTTCAGTGTATGGGCGGCTTAATATCACCAGTCTGCCTATAGATGAAAAGAATAGCGCTGGCTTACACAGCTGATGTATGCTGTTGGGCTGACTTGGTGGATAATATCGGGCTAGAACAGTATGGAGATAAGAAATGGTGCGTTTGCTAGCTCTCCCAAGGTGAATAGACCCATGGATCTGCGTGTATTTCCGGCAACTCTGAGCCGACTCTTCCATGGTCGTGCTGATGCGGCTCATGTTCCAGCCTTGAGACTATCCACGCTCTTCTCCGGAGAAAGGATAGGAAAACAGGAGCAAAAAACCGACCCTGGTCGTGGATTGGTCCATCTGTCAGACGGAGCTCATGCCGCTGGGGCGTTCTCGCAGGATCGTAGTGCCAGCTCACAGACCCTTTTCCAACTTGCTAAACCAATAAGGAAAACGAATGTCGGGCGGTCTTAGAGCTTGTCTGCCTAGCTCTTATACTCTAACCCTATTTATCCTCCAATGCCTACGGCCAATATCCGCTTCAGGGTACTATGGCTCCACAGGTAAGACGCCCAATGCCAGCGTGGCTGAGCTCGTTCAAGACCGGCCCGCTCCTAAGGCCAGTCTAATTTTATGCCTCTTGACAAATTTTGGAGCGACATCATTGGGCTGGTCGTCAGATGGCATTCTTAGCTCGGCAGTTCTTTTTCAGCAGCAGAAACGCCTTATCACTGCTTCTGCTCCGTGCTTTGTAAACAAAAGATTTGGACTATTCATATTAGCTCCGCATAGTCGCCTCTATGGTTTGAATAGCATAGCTAAATACTAGGAGTGGCGCACTAATAGGTTCAACTTCACCCGTCATCATCATCAGTGACCTGTTCCCACGTCGTCTTTAGGGTTTTTCTTCCTCTCTTCCAAGAAAATGGGCAAAGCTGGCCGAGCCGCGTGCATTTTTCTCCCATATCTTTTGACCATAGGGTCATTAGTTGGTGTCATATTTGTAGGCATTGGCTCTACCGATGCCGACTCTTCCACTCTATCGAGCATCTATTTTATGAGAGTAAGTTGACGAGAACAAATTAGATCCCCAGTGTATATCGCCCAAGCACAAACGTTCATCTTCTTCTAACAGCAGCTCAAAGGCGGATCTCTCAAACGTCAGCTCGGTCGAGTCAAGCACATTTGGGGACAAGTTACTAGGTCTCGCCTCTGATGCCATCAATGGCAAGAACTCCTCTGAGGCGCTCGCCGCAGCCTTGGAGGAGGCGGAGAAGAAGTCGGAGCTAAGAGACTTTTACGACATTGGTCTGTTTGGCTACTGCTCAGGAGACAAGAAAGGCAAAGATTTTGTGGTCGATTTCTGCAGCAAGCCCAAGGGAAGCTTCTGGTTCAACCCAGTTGAGGTCTGGTACCTGAATGCCACTGGAGTGCCAGACTTGCTTCCATCCCACCTCCAGAGCGAGCTGAATGCCTACAAAAAGGTCTCTCATTGGATGTTTGTTGCATATGTCCTTGCATTCATTACTACGGTTGTCGAGATCCTCGTCGGCATTGCTGCCATCTTCAGTCGGTGGGGAAGCTTTCTTACCACAATCGTATCTGGGGTGAGTTGACTACATTTCGCTTCAGACAGAGTTCACGCTGCTAACTCATGTCGACCCATAGTTTTCAAGTGCCTTCATCCTTGCTGCCACAATAACCTCTACAGCCCTCTTCGTGACCATGGACGGTGTCTTCAATACGACGCTGAAGCCGTACGGCGTACACTCCTCACTAGGCGGGCGCATCTTTGCCGCATCATGGATCGCCGTTGCCTTGTCCGCAGCCAGTTCTCTCTTCTGGCTCTTCAGCACTTGCTGTTGCTCGGGCCGTAGCGAACATCGTCGCGCCAAAGGTAGCTATGAAAAGGTGGGCGAGAATGGCGTCTCATCAGTGTCCCAAGGTCAGGCTTGGCCAAGTCGCTCTGTGGTGAATACGAACACAGCATACGAGCCATACCGCCATACATAGAAGGGGAGAACTCTAAGCTTCATGTACGACATGGCAGCCAGATGATGTATAGTATGTCTAGCTAAGAGCGTCGGTGGAGTTTTTTTTTTAGTTAATATCAAGTAGGCCCCTTTTTGGGGGTTTCAGCATTTTGGGTTATACTGGGGCGGCTCATGCTATTTAGACAGTTGTAAATTCCTACATTTCCATGGTGCCAGCTTTAGCGCTGGACTATTGCTTCATCAAGTATCCTAATCCTCGAAAGCCTGGAGTCTCAAAGATGTTTTATACTCTGAGTATGTTTCGCACCTACGACTTTTTCCTGACTCTGCTTCGGAAGGGTTTGTACGATGATACTGTTTGTGGAAGAGTCCACACCAACAGTCTCAGCACTTCTGTTGGCCAAATTCAGTCCTTGACCGGATTTGATCTCGAAAGCAATGGTCATTTCCTCGCTCGCGTTGAAGCTGATCACAACGGAATTCCTCTCGTGATCTTGACGTACATTGCAATCAAAGGCCATCGCAACGTGCGAAGTACGATTGGTTCATACACATTTCATAAAAGAAATGAAGACTAAAAAAAGAATGAAATACAAACTGGACCCGAGGGGAATTGAACCCCTGACCTTTCACATGCGAAGCGAAAATCATACCCCTAGACCACGAGCCCAATTTATGAGATAATCCGATGCAAATGGCACTCATAGAGATCAGACGTCAAGAAAACAAGCTGTGACACGTAAAGCCGACAATAGCGTTGCTTCATTCTAATTACTGCCGACGTTCCTTAATGGAGGATGACCGGTTACAGAGTCTTTCTGAAAGAGGCTTTAATGATTGCAAACTGGTGTACGCGTCAGTGAGTATAATAGCTGAACAACTTCATGAACTAAATTAATCAACAACACATGCTACTCCAGATTGCTAGGCTCCAGACTCTGATCATGATTGCTGGCCATGGTGGGCATCTTATTTCAACCTAGCTGTCCCGCAGGATTGTGGGCCTTGGGCGTTTCTTCCTAACCTGAACTAAGAAAGCAATATGGCGCAACCCATCTCCAGAAAGAGTCTATACGCTGAATAATGCGTATTAGTATAAGTAAATCTCCCTGAATATTTTCCAATAGTGTCTCCACACTCATCCTTACATTGGAAAAGAGGGTTGTGTCCCTACATGCCTCCTCGGCATATCAATATCTCGAAATCACAGCCTGCTTTTAGAATACTGAGAAATCGTCGACGAGACTTTTCTCATTTGAACTGGCATGTATTTCGATGAATTCAGCATTTTTGATTCGGTGAATCTACTTTTGGTATTGCTTTGAGGCTGATATTGCCTGTCAGCTTCGTAACCCTTCCACCTCTTGTCAGGCTCTTCATGGCATGCGTCACGGCCAGTGATTTGTTTAAGTAACTTTATAGCCAATGGCGTGAATTATTTATCTTCATATTTCCTTGAACCGCATTGGCTAGAAGTCTTTGAACTTACTTGAATGGATCTTGAGGCACAATGAGGTTTCAACTTGTCTCAATTCGAGTTGCTTGTTCGTGTATAGGCAACTTGGGTTGCAATAAGCACTTATGCACACAGCACATTACAGTCATAATTTAGAACAACTTGGGTCCGCTGGGTTACGTGATTCGACGCACATCTCCACAAGCTGCCGTAACAACTACTCCCGTGCATAGTCGTAAGATTGTTACGCGGTATTAGGAGATGTTCGTTTTCCCACCAATAACACTCCCTCGAGGCTCATGTTACTAAATATAGCTATAGACTGAGCGAAATAAATCTGAAATTTTCTAAAATTATTTGTATCGTTGTGATGTTTGTTCTATGAGGATTCATGATGTTGACCCGTGATCAAACAGCCGGGCGTATCTCCATTTCGTTCCTGATGCTGTCTCATCCGAGAGCCAAAGAAAGATTTTTGGCTTTCGTACGGAAAAATATCCACGGCTTACTCCGTAGTGTATTGCCAGATTAGGCAGTTGACGACGATCATACTACGAATACGGATGTCTCTTCTTGGTCCTCAAATGTGATTGGAACGACTATGTGGATGGAATACGAAGTCAAAGCAGAGAATAGGGGATGTATCAAAGTTATCTGAGCACTGCCGGAATCATGGGTAGCAGCAAAAAATTCTTAGAAACCGTGATTGAGTTCACGAATCTTCTATTGTGATGGCGATGCAGTGTTAAAGCAGTGGGTCGCGAATAAGGAATTAAGCTTCATCAAGAATGAACTTTCAGCCTTACGAAGGCCATACCGGCAGCGTACTTCGTAGGCCCAATCTTACATGGTGGGTAAGAATGCCGAATGACCTCGATGTTGATGGGCGTTCTCTTTTCCTGTCCACTTAATGACAAATCTGGTAGACACTCATTGTATTGTTCTCAAGCATACACCTATATAACACACGAGCTGCCCCTGGACGGCCTCATGAAGAAGAGCAGTTGAATCAGTGCAGCTCTTTCTGAGTTTGTTATTCCATAAGCTGTTCCCAAATCTCTAAAATGTACCAGAAGTTGTGCGCCTTGGGGACTTTCGCCCTTTTGGGCGTCTCTACCCACGCGTATTCCTTGAAGGATGATTACACTGGCAATAACTATGCCGACTTCTTCAACAAATTTTCGTTCTGGACCTCAACAGATCCTACTGGTGGTTACGTTGACTATGTCAGCCAGGATGACGCATGGAAGTATGGGCTCATTGGCAATGGCGGCAACATCTATCTTGGCGTCGACCATACGAATGCCGCTTCCGGCTCAGGGCGCAGGAGCGTTCGCTTGACGTCGCAGGCGTCATATAACCCGGGCACTTTATTTGTTGCCGATATCGCTTTCATGGTATGTAGTGCCATTATATCACTGTGAATCCTTGTTCAAGGACCTAAGGCTTATTGTTTTGTCTAGCCGGAAACATGTGGTACTTGGCCGGCGTTCTGGACGACTGCCCAGACGTCAACTTGGCCGCAACAGGGTGAGATTGACATTATTGAGCAAGCGAACGGCGTCAACAACAATCAGATGTCTTTGCATGTGAGCAACAAACAGGGTCAGTGCAACGTCGACCGTGTCTCGATGACGGCGACTCCCGATCGCTGGGGCGACTGCACTCAAGAGGATACAGGAGGTTGCGACGCCAACGACCCTCGCTCCAACACCTTCGGCCAAGGCTTCAACAACGGCGGCGGTGGCGTCTATGCTATGGAATGGACCACAGAGCACGTGTCGATCTGGTTCTTCCCCCGGAATGCGATCCCGAGCGGCAGTGGTGGACCACTAGACTCGTCTCCAAACCCGTCTGCTTGGGGCACGCCGGCCACTAGCTTCCAAGGCAGTGGATGCAATTTGAGCAACCATATCAAGGAGCAGAGTATTGTTATTGACACTACTTTCTGCGGTGCTTGGGCTTCTGGTTCGTGGGCCAGCTCTGGGTGCCAAGCTTCCACGGGCTTCAGCTCATGCCAGGACTATGTGCAAAACAAGCCTCAGGACTTTACCACGGCATTCTGGACCTTCAACTCTCTCAGAGTCTACACATGAACATTGAGAATGCTAGTATGCGACCGAGATAGCCAGACATGCAAAATATATTCCAAAATGTTTTCGCAGAATTAGTTGCCTTCTATCAGAATAAGTGGCCACGAAACTTGTAAACTAAACCCTAAAGGCGAATATGCAACTTCTTGTATGCACCATTGGTTATTAACCTAGCGCAACATAATTGGCGCATATATCTCATCATATTCACATATAGCATCATGGAAGAGCCAATAAAACCTCGCTCAGCCTGCTAAAGTTTGGCGTGCCGAGTCCTGATATCGGGTCCCAGCCTTCCACGGCGGGGAAACCATCTGTACCACATCCAGGGTTTGTTCCCTCCGTAATGTCATCGAATATCTGTGGATTACTGTATAAGACAGGATTGAGGAAGCCGACTGGACCTTTGCCACTCTTGATTCGCTCGGCGTTAATAAGAGTGATCATAGCACCAAAGGTCGGGCTCGCAGCTGAGGTGCCTGAAAAGGTCTGGAATCCGCCGTCAATGCCGGTGATGAAATCCTGGGCCGTAATCGCCAAGTCAGGGAATCCCCTCACTTGTTGCGTGTTGTTGTATATGGACGAATTGTAGCCGGGATCGTGATCCGCATAGTATGTTGCAACAGCACTTGCTTGGTAGGACGGTAAAGCGAAGATGTTGCTAAAACCGCCGCCGGATGCAAAGTTCCAAGACGCGACCTGCTTGTCACCAACACTACCATTAGCTGGGAGAGCACTGCCACCAACCGAAGTAATCCAAGGACAGGTTCCAGGCCACACTATCCCCTTGTCAGTAATGAAGAGCTTTTGAAAAGGCGGGCGTCCAAATACACACTTGGGTTGAATCGGCCATAATCTGCGCCGGGAGGCGTCCAAGCACCATTGGGCAAAAGACATGTACCAAGTAGACCTGCCACGCCGGTATCTCCAGAAGAGAACAGGACGGTCACTCCCATAAGAGCGAGCTTCATATACTCGTTGCACTCTCGAGTCCTGTACGAGATAGGACGGTCGTTCTCATTACTACCATAGGAGACGGAAATGACATTAGTGGCGTTATACGTCCCGCAATTAGGCTGTCCGGTGTATTCCCCAGGTATTGAGCCGTCATGAGGGTAGATTGCATCCCAGACAGGATCGTCACCACCTTCGTACGTGCAGTAAGATCCGTCGATAGCATCAAGGAAATTGTTATTGGTGGCTGGCTGAGCGGCATCATTGTCGCCAACTTGGTAGAGAGTCACTTGCTGGGGATGAACAAGGCCAATTGCATAGCAAAGATCGAGATTGGATTCTCCACGGGTGGTCGACCCAGTCTCATTCGTCAAATAACCGCCATCTATAGCGTCAACGATAGGTCCGGTGTTATTTGGCACATTGCCAGCATATGTAGCGAAGAAAACGTCCAAGTCGTCCTGGTTGTAACTCTGAGGTGCAAACTCGACTATGCCGTAGCTATTGCCTTCAACTGCCTCGCCAGTATCAGGTATACCATACCTAAGAAGCGTTAGAGATTGTACCGTAAATAGCGATATGAAGGTGGTAATTACTGAGCTCTCAAACAAGCAGGTGTAGTGACCTGGCTGCAGTTTGCGAGTGAATTAGGGTCTGGAGTTGAGTCAAGAACTCGAAATTTGGGATTGAGCGCGTCACGGCGGCGAAGCCTCTGGCTGCTTGAGGGAATGCCTCTTGTCTCGAACTGAATCGTCGGCATGATCAAGTCAATGTGCAGTTGAATGTCTTCCGGCACGCTATATGAATCACAGGCAACTAGTTCGATGCCTTCTTCCTCGTTTCGATAGGTGTAGTAAGTCGTGTCCAGTAGCTTTTCGGCGACACCCACGGTCGTGTTGATCTTGATCCAGTTCCGCCCGGCTGTTTGTTTAATGAGCTTTGCATTGATGCCACCCTGTAATAGCCATTGAATAGTATCAGATAAGGCCTCCGGTGGGGAGGCGAATAAGTCAATAACTTGCTGCGCGGAGAAGTACTTTCCGTAGTGCTCGGAATCCGGATGAGACACCTGATGGATGAGCTCCTCAGCTCGATCCAGATTACTCTGTACAAGACCGATGCGCAGCTCAAGCTCCGTATCGGCAATCGCGCGATCGAGCTTTTCCCATTGAGGTGGAATTTGGTCTCTTTTCTCATGAATAACTGAGCTTCCAGTTGCATGACTCTGAGCAACGGAGGCGCCGGCCACCGCTATGGCCGCGGACACTGTCAGGAGCCGCATCTTCTGGATTGAGCTAGGGAGTAGCCGATATGAGAGGACCCGAGAGCGGACATTTTCAACATAGGTTCGAAGCAGGTATTTATTTCAATGGTATCACCACATTCCACCGCCTCGACGCAGTCTCTTGCATGAAAACCTCGTATTTATTTAGTGGGTTGCAGGAGGATAGTATCCGGGCAAGGGTCAGTTAACAGGGCTACTATTCGTGCTTATTCTCAGAGACTAATAATCGTGAGCAGCAAAGAGGCGGGCCGTAAAAGGCCGTAGCATATCGGCGTTTATACAAAACGGAGAACTGGGGCGGCATTTCTCTATTCCCCGAATAAGGTGAGCAACAGATTTGAGAATTTCCCCGATAAGGGCTAGTCAAGCTGCTTTTCTATCTGCTGAGAGGATATGAACTCATAATCCGTTACAGCTTCAACACTCATGAGAAACGTTTCTTTGGTGGAGCGCACATGATTTTGTAACTGCTGATATCTTTTTTTCTTAGGGCCGTAAGGGCCGTCCTTTAATATGAATAGCACAGAGCTAAGGGTTCAATAAGATGAGCACACTGACTTGTCATCCACAACAGTTACGGGTTGGTGCATTAATAATCACAGGAAAAGATCAGTCTCCCCTTGTCACGATTAGGCGCCCTCCGTGGTAGAACCAATGCGATAGGAATAGTACGGCGCAGTTCTTCATTCTACTCCTATTGCGAGCTCACAAGTCCGTAATTCTCTGTCTTCATCCAGTCCTATTTATATGGTAACCAGCGGGAAGGGGTGTGACACTGGTTCAAAAGTCAACGCAATTAGTTCAGAGCGAAACTGAACTGTTCTATATTGATAATCATATCTCGTGGGATCTCCCAAGCGAGTTTATGCCTACTAAGTTGATGTCTCGCAGCCTAATGAAGCCAACGTTTGGGCTACGATAAATGTTCAAGAAGATACCCTATAAAAGGGATCACATTGTGCCATGTAATAGGCTTCTCAAAGAGTGGATTCAATGAAAGCTCATTTAAAGAAGATAATTTTCAGAATACTGCCAAGTGCCAGAGTTCATTTGTCCATCTCAAGCCATAGACACACTTTCAACAGGATGCAGCTGTGATCTTACAATGATGAGGTACAAATTGCCTGTAAATTTACCCATGACCTTCGAGCTCAAAATTTTCTCATCTGCTCATAGGAAGCGGAAAGCCCTGTCAACGTATCAATAGCTCGTGGAGACCAGAATCTCAGTGCTTAAGCCTCAAGGAAGCTCAACACATCCCTGGCAAATTTGGTCGGGAAATGGAAAAGGAATCCGTGGCCACTTCTTGGGTAGACGGTAAGTGTCCCGTTTAGAACTTTTTGCTGGATAACCCAACTGTTGACAGTGGGAAGCATATAATCGTCCTAGTATACTGACGTGTAAGCCAACGGTATGCAATGTCAGGGAAGCAAAATAAACCTACCTGACCATTCGCCACCAAAACTGGCATCTTTAAGTCTCCAAGTCTGTCGTACGATCCATCAAGTCCCTGAGAAGTTTCGGGTGTAAAGAACTCGGTGATGGCATTTCGCATTGTATTCATGCCATCACCTCCGTCAAGCAAGCCATCACTGAGGAATTTGACATGTTCTTCGCCACAGCTCTCCACGCCTCGCTCGTGGATTCTCGCCCAATAAGACTCTGCAGCATATTCTCCTTCCTGTGTCATGGGGAAGAATAGGATGCGCATCTGGGGTAGCTCCATGTGCTTTGCACCGGAATACTCTAGAACCCCGGCCATATTCGGAGTATGCACCATGTCTGCCCCAGCGCTGGGGCCCGTACCACAAAGAACCAATTTCCTCACGTTGATGGTCTCGAGAGCGTTCAGTCCAACGAGCTGAGTCACCATGCCACCGATGCTAAATCCGAGAACATCGACTTCTGTAATGCCAATGAGATTCAGAAAAGTGTGCACGTCAGCTGCCATCTGACGGACCGTCGAAGCAACTTTGCCCACACTTCGACCCGCGCCTGGGTAGTCGTAGAGAATTATGTTGCGAGTGGCAGCAATGGTGTTGATGAGAAGAGGATCCCAGTGATCCATAGTGCACCGGAAATGACCCAGGAAAAGCAAGGGCGTTCCGGTGGCTCCCCCGATGCGGCGGTAGGCGTACTTTGTCCCATTGTTTGTCCCATTGGGAGCATCCACATATTGAGTTTTTGCAGTCTGTTGGGTTGACATGGCGTTTATGAATCTTCAGGACTATATCTTTCCAAGTGTTAATGTGTATATACGAAGTTGGTCTTGTTTTCCAATGATGAGCACCACATTAAGTTAGAAAAACTGCATCGAATTTATATTCAACTTGATTCGGACCATACGGGATGAAACTCCATTTCTTCTGCATGATCATTAATCCTCAGCGTTGCCGATTTCTCTATCCGTGAGGTCTCCGAACGAAGATCTCAAATTCACCTCCAGTTTGAAAATCCGATTCTCCAATATACGTAACCATCAGAAGCTTTATAAAAGGAATTGTTCTCGTTTGGGTCCCGGCAGATGAAGCGGCAGTACCTGAAATCTCCGGCAGAGCTAAATTAGGAATATGGTTGGTAGACTTTACTGCATTAGGAACCTGCACGAAGAGCGACTTCCGACAAGATTACTAGGGGTGGGTAGGGACAAGTGAATGAATGGTTCACGCTTTAGTTGGCACGGAGCAGCTCTCTCTATCTTTCTCTGCGCTGAGATCTCTCAAGGATGAATGTGTAAGGGGTGAAGATTGGTTTTGCTTTGGTCCAGATTTATAAGAAGCAATTTGTAAGCGCGAAAGCATTGCGCTGTTTGGCATGTGAGAAAAGACCAAAAGGCCGCAGAAACTGAATACTATCTATATCCCAGACTTGTCTAGGGACGATCTAGCGAAGCTCTAACGAAAACCAAATGATAGCCAGAAAATGGCTTACTTTCCATCCAGATAACTGGTCGGACCATCAATGAGAGAAGGAGGATCGAGAGAAAATGGAACCCGCTAATGAATGAAAACAAATTTCAATGGGTAGTGTGTCCCCCGTCAGTAAATCTTTAGACTTGACCAATGTATGAAGTCAGTCCGCAGACATATCCATATCTAGCAGCCACAGCCGCATTGGGGGCCGCACAATTGACCACAGCCAAACTGCCAATCGTCCATGCTACAGTCCTCGAAGGTGGAACACTTCCTCCAGTGGCCGTATCCGCCTTTCTCTGCGGTCCAGCACCATTTGCCTGATCCCTCGTCGCAGACCTTCCAACAATAGCCTCTGCTACAGCCATAAGGCGCGGCAAAATAGCAATTGCGTTCTTGCAAAATATGACCAGAGGATGTTGTGTTATTATCGGCCTCGAGGCCAATCTTATTGACGTGAGTCGGTGGAAGTGATGCGCCGTCTGCTATGTCGAGAGTGCGATTACGACCATGAGGATGCTTGGAACACGCACGGACATCACTCAGCGAGATGCCATCGGGCAGGTCACTAGCATTAACCTTCATTATTTCGAGGTCTCCGCAGGTAAGCTGCATGTTTGAGTCACGTGCGTTAGGTTTCGTGGCATAACAAGTCGATGAAGTGGCGACGAGGATGAGTATGTTGGTTGATAGCTTCATCGTGCTAACCGCTATATGAGAGTTAGAGCATTCATCCACCAATCCAGACCTGACAAAGCGATTAATTACCTGGAAACTGCGAAAAGGACTTTCAGTAAATATCAAATATTTCACTCTAATTCCCAAGTATGTTGACGTGGGAGAGACACATACCTCGCAATCACTGGAACACAAAAACTGACGTTTTATATGCGAATCCTACAATGCCGCGGACGCACCTTGACATGTGTCCTCAGCGTCTCCAGAGGGCCGTCGCAAATCGCCTCGTCGTATGATCAGGACCTGTTTGCTTCAATCTACATGGCTGCCTGGCGCTTTTCGGTGAAGGCGAGCTGCAGAAGATTGCCACAAGGGAGCCTCTGCACGGACGAAGACTGACCCTCGGACCAACACACGGACAAGAAATAGGCGTAAACAAGCCACATAGGGGCCCTAGTGAAATGCCATCGTCTCAATTTTTAGCAAAACTCTCTCTAACCGCCTCTCTCATCTTCCATCGCCATTCTTCTGCCTCTATTACTTGGCACTTTATTGCGTTTGAACCTAGATCGTCACCTAACTACGAACCTTAGCACCGGTTTTCACATAGAGACCGTCAACCCTCGTTGTTAACTCGTCGAAATGCTGCTATCCCGCCTTGTCTACATTGCCACTAGTCTTGTGCCGGCCTCGGCTGAAATTGTGACTGGTAATTGCTCTGCCAAATCTTCGCTATAACTGGTCTCTTACTCTGTTTAGTGACATTCAACAAACTCTATGATGACCCTTTACGCCCTTTGAGCGAAGTTGGATGCTGGAGGAAACACACCGGATTTATGCCCAACTTAGACTGGAAGCTTCAAAAACATGCGGTTGGATTCATTGGCATTCCTGAAATCAAGGGACCGGGTTCCGCCGCCTGCTTCTCCTGCTGGATGGTCAATTACAATGGCGTAGTCAGGCCATTCCTTGCTCTTGACGGCTCAGATAACGATTGGGTTATATCCCTCAGTGCTATGCAAGCTCTTACAGACGGCCAGGCGCTAGACTTAATCACTATCGATGCCAACATAACTGAAGTGGATACATCGGACTGTGGAATCTCGGCACTTGAGCTACACGCGTACGACTTCTAAGGTGGTGTGTCTCAAACAATAGAGCATTCTTTTCCCGTTGTGAACGGCGTGAGAGGCAAGCCTGTCTTGCTATTATTCCTATAATCTGAAATCCAAGTTTTGTTTCTCTAATCTTCAATACATCCGCTATTAATGAGGTTTTGCAAGATCAAGTTCTTTGAACATTCAGGTGGTGAACCTCGCATATCATGCTAGAATATCACGAGCATCCCAATTATAAATCATTTACTCCTATCATAGGATGTTCATACTTGTATAGCAAGATGATGTGCCATATTGATAAGTGCTGCACAATACTATGAAAGAGGGCTTTCGAGGTCGACGTGACATTCGATCCTTCGATAGCATACACGTAGTCTTGTTTACTCTCACGCAAAGCCCTGGACCTAGTCAGCGTTGCCTATCACAAGCTACACTGCTGGCCTTGCTGGCATAATTGATCCAATGCTTCAGATGCTTTATCACAGTATGGTCTCGATGAACGTTCTATGAACATGCCAAGAGAGAGAGAAAGAGAGAGAGTGACTGACTAAACAAAAACCGGAGAATACAAACAATGGCATGTCACTGTGGAAAATTTACGTACGCCTAGAATTTCCACGACATTTAATGAACACAACTATTTTCCTCAGTAATATCTCCCTCAGGTCTATGAATGAACCCTTTATGCCTCGCCTGAGGCCGCATTCTTCCTAGCGACATCCTCGATATAAGTAGTCGTAGGTGTCGTCTTGGTCTTACTAAAGTCTCGTAGAGACGCACCAGACGCAAACAATTCATCCACCTCTTCAAGGCTTCGGCCTTTCATCTCCGGGATAACAAAGTAGGCTACAATGACCATCAACCAGTTGATGGAGCCGTAAATAAAGCCAACCTTGGCGCCCAAGGCGGCGTATGGTGGGTTTAGCAGATATGGAATAGTAAATGAGGTTACAAAAGTGGTGATGATAGAAATAACGCTGGCTAAAAGATTTGTCTTTTCTTTCACGCGAGTAGAAGCCGCTTCTGAGACAACGACGTAGGATCTGTGCGGATATGAGCCTTCTACGCTGGCGAGCAGTGTCATGAGGGACATTGAAATGTTACTTACACAGGTGCCCACGAGAGGTTATAGGCGCAAGAAAACAGAATAAAAGATGCAACCTAAAAATGGTGAGCATCTTACATGTCGAAGAGAAGGTTCCTCATCTTACCAATGCTGCTCGCTCAGAGTCCGTAGGATTCTTCACCACTCCAATACCACCGACGATGAAGAGGAAGATGGCCATTCCCGAACCACCAATGAACAACATTGGCCGTCTGCCGATCTGGTCGATAATGAACCAGGTGGCAATGAGGCAAGCCAAACCGGTGACGTTACTCAGAATGTTGAACAGGAAAGCCTGGCTTTTGTAGCCCTGTGTCTGGTAGAATACAACGGAATACTGGCTAGAGAATGCTTGGCCGGTGATTTGCTGCCCAAACATGGCAATCACTGCAACCAGAGTACGCGTCCTGTTCTCCTTGTTGAATACCTCAGACCACGGCCCCTTGTGATCAATAGACTGAGCATGACGAAGAGATTCAATCTCCTGATCAATCTCAACTTCTGTGTGGGTTTTGTATAGCTTACGCAGGGAAGCCTTGGCGTCATCAACCCGCTCTTGAGATAGGAGCCTATGTGGTGGAACGACGATGAGCGTCTCTTTGACTTGGAAAATGGCTACCGGAACAGGAATGAACAATAGCAGAGGCGTGAATCACTCACCATCGTGGGGATTCTGGGACAAGAGGCAATAAGGTAAGGATAACGGCGGGAGCAACAAATTGCAAGCCCACCGGGATCTGCCAGCCCTTGTCGCCGGAAATATTTTGGGTTCCATATGTCACCAATGAAGCAACCAGTTGACCAGCTACAATCATGAGCTGTAAGGTAGATGTCATCATACCACGCAGCACCTTTGGTGATGTCTCTGCCAGGTAGATCGGGACCACCACAATGGTCATTCCGGTCATTCCAAAGCTGATGAATCTGCCTACGGTGAACTGCGCGCTTGTCCTTGCTGTAGTCTGTAAAAGGACACCACTGTAGACTCCGGGTGTCAGCGAGCTTCACCTATTCAAAGGGATGAGTGTTCCACAATCTCAGAGATGACCCACATGAAAGACAGGCCGACTAAGACCAAGACGCACATCTTGCGTCCGAATCGCTCGGCAATCGGTCCACAAGCAATGGCACCAAGAGCCTTGCCCAGAAAGGGTAGCGACGTCATAAGTGAAGATAGCCATGCAGGAAGCTTGCAAACGCCTTGCGCATTGCACTCTCCGAACCGCTTACCGAAGCTCTGCATTCCTTGAACTCCACCAAAGTTGCCAACATCGTAACCAAAGTTGAACGCGCAGCCACACATATACCTAATGCAGTATGTTAGAGCTGATAACCCATTGTATTGAAGCTTCATTCAATTGCGGCACTAACAGCATGACGAATATAATGGTCGCGTTGAGCTGCTTCAAGCGGTAACCCGCCGACAGGTTTCCAGTGGGAGATTCGTCGCCCGCCATCTCGCCTCGATATCTTCAGGTTCGATTCGATTCAGAAGCTGAGTTTGAGCGATACCAGGCTGATGATGGTGATGGCCGAGATGGATGAATCTTTTGGGTATTTTCGATAGCGAATGATTGATCGCGGTTCACCGCGTGCTGTATGCTCACAGATGCTGCCGGCACCGCCTGCCCAGCAGGACGAGGAAAAGGATTCTTCACGACATATATAAAATGCTCGAACATCAACGGCTCGTCGCCACAACTGTGTTGAGTCGCTGATGTGTTATCCTTGACGCGCCGTTCCTGGATTGTAGAGCATTGCACCATCCGGATGGATCAACTCGCCATCTGGATGTTGTTCGCTGCAAAATGCCAGGAGTTGCGACCGAAGACCGTGAGTTATTGGACCGAAGTCCGGTGCGAAAGCCGCCAATGTGCGAGGACCGCAAGGGAAAGGCGGCTTCTCGCCCTCCACCTCCATAGGACGGCTAGAGTGAGTGCGGAGAGAGTGGCTAATGCTAGGGCATTTTTGTGGTTCCACGACCTCCATGGGCCTTTGCATGAGCTCTCTAGAATAGTACTATTGGGCGTGCTTCCCCGTAATGCGTGCCGTTGGCCCATGTCACACGAGGATGAAGAACGACTGCGGGATATCGGATCCGCAGATTTTCCCCGACTTCCATGTGGTCACGCATCGCTTTCGACAAGAACGATTTTAGATAGCACCTCAGCTTTCTATTAGATTGCGTACTAATATTCTACGTGCTAGTTGAAGCCAGGAGAAGACACAAATCTCGCGCCATATATTGACTTGGTCTCATTGCTAGCGCTGCTTGTGTCCCTCTCTCCAAATACCTTTCGTTCCCCTATTACGCCTTTCGCAGCACCAACAGCATTCGTAAGCCATGGGTAGCCAGCCAGAGACTAGGCCAAACTTCCTTGTCATTGTTGCCGATGACCTCGGGTTCAGTGACCTTGGTTGCTATGGCTCCGAGATAGCCACCCCTAATATCGATTCGCTCTCTTCCCAGCCGGGGTCTCTGCGCTTCACGCAGTTCCACGTTGCTGCGGCCTGCAGTCCAACCCGTTCTATGCTCATGACCGGAACGGACCATCACATTACCGGCCTTGGGCAATTATACGAATTCACACGCAGCTCGCCCGCCCATCGAGGCCAGCCAGGCCATGAAGGCTACCTGAACGAAAAGGTGGTCGCTCTTCCAGAGCTGCTATCCGAGGGTGGCTACTTTACCGTCATGAGTGGGAAATGGCATCTGGGTCTACAGAAGCAGCATCTCCCAATAAAACGTGGCTTCAAGAAGAGCTTGGCGCTGCTGCCTGGGTGCGCGAATCATTATGGTATGTGACATGGAGCTAGTCCAGCCCCAGCCCCTGCTGCTGTCTCTCTCTCTCTTCTCCCGGTCAGCTTGAGACAATAAGCCGACTAACAACATCATAGCCTATGAGCCGGACTACCAGGATCCCACAACGGAACCGGGGCGATTTTTCGAAACCGCGACGCGAGCTTTACACGCGGAAGATGATCGCTATCTCAACGAGAAAGAGCTTGGGGCTGACTGGTACTCGTCGGATGGCTATGCCAGCAGATTAGTCTCTTACCTGGAAAACCGCACCGATGAAGAGCGTCAGCAGCCCTTCTTCGCCTATCTTCCTTTCTCCGCACCGCATTGGCCACTACAGGCTCCCAAAGAATCGTGCGACAAGTACAAGGGCCAGTATGCAGAGGGACCTGAGGTGTTGCGACAGCAGCGCCTGCAGCGCCTCAAGTCCCTTGGGCTAGTCGCTCAGGACGCGGTGGCTCATCCTGTGGTCACAACAGGTACGGAACCACCAAACTGGGAGTCTCTAGATGATGAGAGGCGTATAGCCTCTGCCAGAGCTATGGAAGTATACGCCGGCATGGTAGATCGGATGGACTGGAACGTCGGCCGTGTTCTTGATTATTTGAGGAAATCGGGCGAGTTTGACAACACCTTTATTCTATTTATGAGTGACAATGGTGCGGAAGGAGCCAGCTACGAAGCGACTCCTCTCATCAGAAATAGTGTCGTCGACCATATAGACAAGTATTATGACAACAGCTTGGAGAACATTGGTCGAGGGAACTCATTCGTCTGGTATGGACCTCTTTGGGCCCAGGCTGCGACCGCACCGTCAAGGCTGTACAAGATGTATTCCACCGAAGGAGGCTGCCGGGTACCCCTGGTAGTCAAACCCCACGTGGGCCTGAGCAACTCCCGGGGCAACGAGGACGGCGGTGTCATAACGGATGCATTTTGCACCGTTATGGATCTTGTGCCAACCGTCCTCGACCTCGCCGGGCTGAAGCATCCGGGGACGGAGTACAAGGGCCGCAAGATTGCACCTCTCCGTGGGCAAAGCTGGAAATCATATCTCAAGTCTATAAGTGGCTGGAGCCGTAAATCGCCTATCCATCCTAGCGATTATGTGGCCGGTTTCGAGATTGCCGGCTCTGGTGCCTTGCGTCGTGGAAACTGGAAGATAACCTTTGTACCCGCACCCAGAGGCCCTCAAAGATGGGAGTTATTCAACCTGGAAGCCGATCCGGGCGAGATTAATGATCTGAGTCAGGAAGAACCAGAGATATTCAAAGAATTGCTAGCGCTGTGGGAGGAGTACAAGAAGGACGTCGGTGTCGTTGGGCTAGCGGGCGAATATCCGGTAGCCGTCCAGGGTGCGCAGCAGACAACTTTGAAGGATGAAATGGAAGATCCGTATGCTTGGATCAAGTACATAGGCAGGCCAGAAATAACTCCAAAGGAGCTGGCAGGAGTTGTGCCGACAGCATGAGCATAGTATAGCTTCGAAAATTTTCCGTTATCAATAAAATAAATCTTTCCAAATGAAAAATATTGAAAGCGTAATGTATAAAAGTCCCGGCTATGCCATTGGCCCCATGCGGCGCCAGACAGAGCGTGAAGGGCCAGAGGTCGCTCATTGGGGGTTTATAATCTCCGACAAGGCAATGTTGCTTCTCATAAATTGGTCGAACTAACGTCAAAGTCTAACCATGAAGGAGGCTCGGATATGTCCCAAGAAATGTAGTTAGCCATCTCACCTGCCATCCGAATGTAGTCCTCGGCTATATCCGACAGATCCATCATTTCCTTTGTTACTACCTCAGATACACCTGCAGCCACATCTTGATCATCAACACTTGGGGGAGTCGGATGTGCCGCAGATGCCAGCTGTAGGCGGTCAATAGGAAACTCGCCAGGATTTCCTAGCAAGCCACTATTCGCAGTACTGAGACGGGCCTCCTTTGGCGGCAAAGACATAATGGGCGGCGGCGGGGGAACGAGAGACGGTGAGTTAGGCAAATCGCGTCTAGCGGGAGATGATCCTCTTCGTTCCCAGTTTTGTAATCGTATCTCCTCTTTGGCTAGACGAAATGGAGCCAAATTGCTAAGAAATCCTGCATCCTCTGGGCCCGTAACCTCAGCTGGCTCCAGATTCATTGATCTAGGAAGGAAAAGTGTCAGCGAAGCGTTACCAAAAAAAGAAGGAGAGGGTGACGGGAGGCGAACATTGGACTGGGATAAGTTTGCCATTCGGCCACTACGTTGTTAAACCCGAATTTGTCCAAGAGTGGCATCAGAGCTTTAAGCTAATCTAACTGTCAGCATTATCTTGTGAAGTTCGCTGCCGCGTCGACTGGGAACTTGGACTGACATAGGGGTTGGGTTTGTTCCTCTGGAGGTGAAGAATGTCTAAAGCTCTCATGTTGAGTCGGATATTCTGGCTCGCTCTCTCTCTCACTTCGACGGCGTTGGATGTAGCTGTCGCAGTGTGAATGATTTGGATCTTTGTTGACTCAAATGTGGCCATGAGGCAATGTAAGTCGTCAAAAACTCGGGTTCCGTAACCAAGGCCAAGGCGGACAAGCCTCGAGATTTCATCTGCATGGAACCGACATCTCTCTTGGCACTGTTTGCGAAACTCGAGAGGGCCAGAGCGAAACGCGGCTGACAGTGGGAATACATATCCCGGGAGTGAAATGCGCGTGAGATCGCAGACAATGGAATGATAAAGGAAGTGTAGCATGAACACGGCGCCAATGATGTTGAGCTCTTTGTGCACGTATGCGTTCAAGTCAGATATCACCAGCTGTTCTGGTAAGTTGGTACGCCATAGTTCTACTCGTTGTATAATGTCCAGGAATGGTGATCCTGGATCCCAGAGGTTAGCCGCCTGGCCGTTACTCCTGATAAGCCTGGAAGAGCACAGTTAGTAGTGCATTTGTGCGAAATACGGTTCCCACCAACCGACCTCAGCACACACGTTCGAAGATGTACAAGATAAATCGTATGAGAACGAAGATTGACGTAGGTACGGTCCGAGAAAAGCTCAAACGTGCTCAGTTTTGGCGTCTCGAAGTCGGCAGAAGGTTCTTGAGCGATGAAGCTTGGATCAGAACAAGGTAAAGGTACGATCGGAGAATCGTCTTTCCAATAGAGGTTCCCATCAACTCCACCGCCAAGAAAGCTATCAAGGATATAGCATGACCATAAAAGCCGCCTTTCACTCTCCGCTCGGGTGATCTGGAGAAGCCCAGGAGAGGATATAGGCTTCCTAGAAGCGTCAAGACCAAGTAGTCTCAGGATGCGCACGCAGCATCCGAAGACGACGAAAGCCAGTGCATGTTGATCCATGAATACCGAGTATTCACAGATCAGGACCATTGCCTATCGATCGAACATTAGAAACCAAAAAGCATCACAGTGAGCTTGTGCTGCATCACACACCATCATTGTTCTAAGCGAAGGGTTGGCTATCTCTTCCATGGCAAGATTCCTGGCTCGCACAGCCCACACAGCCCCAGGGACACCATAAAATGGATTGTAGTACTCGTTGGGGTCATCCAGAAAATACATCCTATGATGGAATTAACGATCAAGGCCGCATCAGTAAACATGTGTTGTACGTAGCTCTCACCTCGCTCCCAAAGCAGCAACTATGTTGACTACTGGCTCCCCAAAATCTTCAAAAAGTGTGCCTCTATCCATAGCTTGATAGAACGTTGGCTTATGGATGAAGCCCAAACAGCGAAGAGACGATATGCGATCAAAGAACAAATCGGCCAAGGACTGCAAGTGAAACCTATCTCGAGGCACCTCGTCTGCAAAGAGCCTATAACAGCGAAGAAACAAATTGAGATGAGCCTCGTTTTCAACTATGCTCCATACGTATTCTCCGCTACGCTCCAATGGAAGAAACGTACCATTTTAGATTTTGGGGGACTGAGACAGGCAGCGGCACAGCAATCCTGGCGGTCTGAATCGAGGGATCAACTGTGGTATCGATAGAGGTGTTTGGCAATGCATTGTCTTCGGATTGTTCTAACGATGGCGACGTCCGGCGAGCACCAGCGTCATATTTAGAGTTGTATTTGCACGTGAAGCCTTTTCTCACGCAACGCTTGCAAATAGGCCGAGTCCGAGAGCAGCGACTCTTAGCCCGGCGACACTCATCACAGGATCCGACCCTACGCTTCTCAACACCTGAGTCTCGGTAGATTAAATCTACCGAAGCTTGGATCTGCTGCCTTGTACCATCTCTCTGAGATAAAATGGCAATCGTATCACTATAGCCCGGGCACTTCACCCCAAGACGATCACAGTTCCTGCATGTTGGCAATGTGCGGTCGCAACGAACCTGGGCGGATGTAAGCGCTTATGCTCCTATTGGAAGACAGCGGGATGAATTGGCCAAATGTAGCAATCCAATAGGGCCGGTCTGCTTGCCTTTCTGGAGCGGCAGACGACACATCCTGTTGACATCTTAGTTGGCTCCCGGGTTTGTCGATTATGCATAGGGAAGTGGGTGTGGGTGAGTAAGGGGCTTAATGGTGAATAAATGGAGATCTGGGGTAGCGGAGAGGTGGAGATCAGCATGACACATCAAATCACTGAATGTATAATTGAAATGGCGTAATAGCGTGAAAAATGTTCTAAAACGAACTTCCAGATTTAAGCGCGAGCTCTACTACCTGCCTGCAGGCAGTGGAAACTCGTTCTACTACACACGAAACACAGTTTTTAGACGCGATGCATTGCACGGGCACCCTACGTCAGGTAATCTGTGTTTTGATAGATAAATCGCTTCGCTTCGCCTACATATTCTCTACTTTTTGAACCCCCCCCCCCATCGAATGGGGTGGCCGGACAGTATAGCTAGACAGTATAGCCTTAGCGGAAGAAAACGACCATGAAGCGAATTTTCATTGTCTTGAGGGCTCTCCTCTGATAGTTCCATCGCTAGTGGTGCATAGTGCTTCAACAACTTAGCAGCTGCGTAAAACGAGTAGCTTTGGTGGATACCAGCTCATCATGGTTATTACGGGGTATATGGCCTAGACTAAATCTACCTTTCAGGGCTATCTTCGATGCGTGTAGCTTATGAGTGACGGTCTTTGTCTGTAAAAATGGATCAATTTGCAGCTTACGACGATTCACATGACTCGGCACAAAGGTGCGCCTATCTGCTCATAAGATGTAACTAGAACTTGTCCCATACATTGTTGTTCCATCCTTCACCTCCGCGGCATCAAACAGTAACCCTGGAATAGCAAAGTGGGAGTCTCCATTGAGTGACAAATGATATTCCAAGAATTAGTATTGCCTACCGCAACTAGGCTTTCGCAATACCGGCTCTTCATTCATATCGAATGTTCTATAGTAACCACGCCTCCATACTTTATAAGTTGAACCCAACTTCGTACCCTGTGCAAGCCCTTAGCCCCAAAAATAAAGTCCTGCGTTCATATATACAGGTCTATCCACTACCTAAGTGAGAATGCATATACAGATCCCATGACATACAGCCCGAGACTCCTCGTACTCTCTCCTCTCTAGACTATCGTAGTAAGAAGATTGATGCACTGAAATAGTCCCGTGAGATACTTAGATCAGCTGCCAGGTCTCCTTTCATCATGAATTCTTCTTCCACGAAAACGCTCCGTACGGTTGATATAAGCTTCTCGCGCGGCCAACCATAGATCGTGAAATAAGTTTTTACACGCAACCCAGGACGTGGTTATATAAACAAGGACGTTCCAAAATCCCTGCAACGGCAATACTATAACGCTCATAAATTCTAGCGGCACAGATACATTGTTATGGTGAGTGAGCGAGTACAGCCGATTGGCGCTAGACGGGATCCAAGTAACGAGCATGGCTGTAAAGAAAAGAAGAGCACACTTGGTATATGACCAAGCCGCATTGTCGCGCTCGTGATTCCGTCGGCGAATAGCGCGAAACGCGCGTGCTGCCACAGCATGAGGCACATGGAAATTTGGCCGATGCAGGTGTGGGCTCCTCGGAGCCGTAGTCGAAGTGGCATGTGAAGAGACCGTTCCATCAGATAGGTGAGATTGATGAGACCTGTTAGGGACCAGGTGGACTGACTCAGTTCTCGTTCCGGCTTCTGAGCTAGAGCCTGCCGCGTAACTCGGTTGGCTGGCATGACTGAACTTTGCTGGGTCGTGATCGGACATGGGTTCCATGGTAAGGGTTGCATCCGTTGACGGTATAGAATTCATTGTATCATTAATTGAGATAGGATCGACGTCGGATGACTGGAAGACATAGACTTGCTTCCGTACTTTATAGATGGTCCGACCGGCTCCGATGTAGATTGCAAAGGCGCACAAGATGGCAACCCTGAATTTGATGATCAGTCATACGATTTTACTTAGTCGTAAGTGGTAATCTGTCTGGTTACTTACCACAATGGCGCATAAAAGGCCGCAACACGAAGGACGGCCCATTCAGACGATATCCAGCACCACGAAACAGCAGCACCGTATATTCGAACCCCTTGACTGTCTTTTACGAAGAGGAACGTGATCCCAGGAATAAGTGGAATGCCATAACAGCACAGGAGGTAGATTGGCTCCACCCGGCGCAAATCTCTGGCCTCGAATTTGTGGTAAAAGGTAAGATAGACGTTGATAGCCATCGCTAACGACCACAGAACATCGGCTGGCAAAAACCTGTAAAGAAAACGCTGGTTTAGCTTCTGTTCCACCTACGGTCTACATGATCAACCAGCCCGGGGGAGGTGGGGACATACGTTTGGATCAGAAATGCTTGTGTCTGACAGCCGGCCGAGTTCGGTTCGTCGACGTATGTACGAGATATGAGTGTGCCAACGTTTGTCATCAGGTTCCCGAACGAAGCATAAAAGACTAGCCGGTTGATGGATTTGCTAAAGTATTTAGAGCAGCAGAATGTAAGGATAGTAAACATGCATCCCAAAACTGACAGTGATGAACAGACCCGTTCAATAATGACGAGGGCACGGAATTGCCCTTCCGTGAGGCTGTCCATAATTTGCCCTACTTGACTGTTGAAGGCATTGGTAAGTGCTCCCCAGGAGTCTGATCACACAAACAAGACCGATGTCGTTGACGCAGCCTCGAGAAGTGGAATTTTACATATGACGATGATGACAGTAGTGATGGCGATAACGATGGAATGAGCGATTCCTGCCCAGGGTCCCCAAGTAGTATACCGTTGCTGTGGAGTATGTGGTGCTGCTCTGTTCCTGAGATGCTTCCGCTCGATTCTAGTCCTCCAAGCAAACCGAAGGCAAGTCCAGCGAAGCAGCGTCGCAATCCTGACAGGAAGCTCTCAGCATCCATAGTTGTTCATGATGGCGTTGGGCAAGGTGGAGGATAGCTTGAGGAGGGTGTGAGGTGAATGTAAGAGCGACAGCAAACTGTCATCGCGGGCGGCGACTTGCTGTCGCGAGTGATTGAAGGTGTTTTGTTTTCCTGACGAGCGATGCGCCGATAAAGAATTGAGCAATAAAGAAACGTTGCGCCCAGCTAATTTTTCTACCTCTGGACAAAGTTTCGCATTCGCGGTCACGTCCCCAGCTTCCCGATCTCCGTTCCCCACGAGGTGTGGCGCCGGGCTTAGCATGTAACAGTCAGGTTAGCTACTATTTCTACCACCACGTCTTCAATTGTTTCTACTTCAAGTTTCGTATCCTTGTCCAAATTACAGCTCTAACCCTTCACAGACTACTCGGAAGCTGAAGCGAAGGATGTGACAGCCCAGCTAATGGAGGGACATTAAGCCATCTCAAGAAAATGCCGAGTAGTCCGCCGTCCCCTGCTCGTTCACTACTGCAGGTCGATTATTACATGATTGGCTACGAAATCGTTTTCCTATGTGTGGCTTGTATGGCGCCCTTCAACGATCTGCCAAGCATCTCATGTTGGGATAAGAGATACATCGTGCTCCTTAATACGAAGCCTCAAAAGGATGTTGGTCCATGAGTGAGCCCAAATCTAAGATTCTCACGGAGAGTGGGCTCTGCAGCGGATGGTATTGACGCTCCAAGAAGAAGATTTATATCTGACGTGGGGGCTAGGGTAGAACGCTGCCTGGTGAGATACATGTAGAAATGGTCATCAGGAGGGAGCACAAGGCCAATTCTATCAATCAAAAGTACCATTTCGGGAGGGCCGTGTTACGAGTGACCAGCGCATACCAGTAGCCGGGCGTATTGCGGGTTTCTCATTCCTCATGTGACTATTCCTAGTGTTTACAACTGCTACTCGCCGGAGCTGTACGTCAGCCAAACATCACTCGGTCGGCAAAAACGTTTTTTGGCGCTCAAAGTAATTGGTGCCCGCTTCGTGAGTAGCCCTTTTCCCGCGTGGCTAGGCTTCATTAGCGCCACTGAAGCCCTCTTCGCCCGACGCGTACAATCAAGCTCTGATGCTAACCTATACCTCCGTCGATGTCGCGGGGATGGAGTTCGCCCGCATCCGCTTCTTCCGCATCGGGGTCTCGTCTTTATCTATATTAACGCGGGATTATTAATATTCACGAAAACCCCGTTGTGAATCTTACACTCATGTTCAACCGGGTGACTCTTAAGAGATTCGACAACGGAGAACTCCAAGTCTACTAATGCGCCTTTACAACGCGTCTTTTCAGGATGTCAACTAACGAAGTAGCCCATTTGTGCTCCATCGATGGAGGAACATCGAACAAGAACTGGCAATGAAATGCTAGGCCAACGCCATCTTCTATGATGTTTTAGCTGAGAATAGGGGCCTTGTCAAACCAATTTTACGGATAGACGCCTGGATGCCAACACTTGTCTTCAAGTGAATAAACTAGCAGATGAACCATTGTCACTGTCGAAAGTAACTTGCTACATATTGCTACCTCATTCCGCTCTTCCACGTACAGAGAACTGAGGAAGCATGAAATCCCATCAACTTCTACGAGCTGTTGCCGATATCGATAACGACCTTTCCAATGTGTTTCTGGTCCAGCTGATGACAATTAGCATCGAATCGACATCAAAGCACCACATTGAACATACCATATACTGATACGCCTCGCGTGCCTCGTTCATTTTGAAAACTCTGGCATCAATCACAGGCTTAATCTTATTCGCATCAATGGCTCTCATGAGAGCTAGAAAATCTTGTCGATTGCCGCAACCGATGGATCGAAGTGTGGCTTGGCTGGCGAATATATCCATCGGACTAAACGGCGGATCAAGAGGTTCAGATGCCTCGAGATTTCCTACCAGAGAGATAATACCTCCCAATCGAACAGCTTTGAGGCTTTGACTCAGCGAGGACGCGCCACCTACCTAGATCGAATTGTGTTACATCAGTATCCGATATCATGTCACTGGCAGAGGACAGTTGCTCGGCGATCCTTACCTCCACGACGACATCGACACCAGCTCCATTTCTTGTTAGACCTTTTATCGTCTCACCCCAGTTGTTGTCCTCTCTATAATTTATAACGTGTTTGGCGCCCAGTTTCTTTAGGATCTCAGCCTTTTCAGGGGAAGATGTAGTAGCGATGACGGTGGCACCGGCAGCGACTGCCAGCTAGGAAGATCATTAGTGAGACGTAAAAGACGTCAAGAAATCCTCATCAGTAGTTACCTGTAAGGCGAATAAGCTAACACCACCGGTTCCCTGTGTGAGTACGGTATCGCCTGGCTGTAGCTGGCGATACCCATAAAGCGAGGACCACGCCGTCACGCCAGCGCCGGGAAGCGTGCTGGCCTCCAACAAACTCAGATGATCTGCGACGTGAACAAGGCTATGCTCAGGATAGACACCGTACTCCCTAAGTACCCCATCGACATCAGCGCCGAGAGACGAAAGGATGGCTGCTGCTGTTATCGGCCCAGCCACATGATCGCGCATCATTGTGGGTGCCACCCGATCCCCAATTTGGAACTCTGACACCTTTGAGCCTATTGCGACCACAACGCCTGCTCCATCCGACACAGGTACTACATCTTTTCTTACTGGGAACGGATTTTTGCCCTGTATGAAGCGTCAACAACATGAACAAAGATGCAGAATCTAGGAGTTCTAAAGTAAAACTTATAAAATACCTGGGCGATCATGATGTCCCTGTAATTGAGGGATGCAAAGTGAAATTTAATAAGGACATCGTAATCGCTTATAATTGAGGGGACGGCAGCGGAAGAAATTTTGAGCGACTCAAATCCATTTGCTTCACTCAAAATCCATTGTTTGAATGTGTTTGGCGTCATCGTGTTTGTCTGGCTACAGAGACTTGCTGGAGAAATTAAAGAATTATCAATACGGTAGTTTATATAACTTCGCGGTTCGTTTTACCAAAGGGTGAGTTTTAATTTGTCTTATAGTGATTATAATTTCTAATGGCGGAGATTAATTTTTTTAATTTGTCTACATTTCATTCATCTGACAACGATTAACTCCTACCTGTTTTGCGAGTCGTGAGACATCTTCTGACGCAATTTCTGACTCTGGGAGCCACGGGTTCTGACAATAGGTGGGTGGAGCCAGTTGACGACGCACGACCTTAACAACTGCGGAAAAAAAGAAGATATATTATGCGGCATCCCCATCAAAGACGGCGGTTTTTATGATAATAGGAATACTCTAAGCTCACACAATCGCAAATACATCCTTCTAAAATCACTTGATAGTCAGCTACGAAACATGAGTGCAGAGATCAGTACCGCAACTACACCTTTGCGTGGTGTATGGAGAGCAACTGTCTTAGCTAAGAGAAAAGAAGGCGTTACAAAAGAAGAATTTTCACGTCGTTTTAGACTCCATGCAAGACTGGCAGGGCCAGTCGTGGTAAAGCATAACGGCATCTCTTACGTTCAGGTAAGAACGACTAGAAGGAGTGCCCGCAAAGGCCGATCTCGGTATACGAAAGACTAACACATCTTGGCTAACAAATATAGCATCACACTCCTGAGTCCCACGTGGACAAATTTAAAGAAGCGCTCGGTCCTCAGCTTGCGCAACACTTTAGCATTTCTGAGACTGATGGAATTGTCACTCTCGTTTTCCCCACTGCCGAAGATTTGGCTGGATTCTTCAGTGATCCTGCGCACGAACAGACGTTAAACGCCGATGTGGCCGAGTATGCAGATGTGACGACCGTTCAGTTTTCAGTAGGAGACGAGTTACCCGTTGTGCAGGATGGCAAATTTCTGCTCTAGAATGAGTAAGTAGAGCCGAGTGTGTTTGATAAGGCTTTGCAAGCAACGAGAGAATCGGAGAATAATTAGTTACTTATTTTGAAGCTCCTATATAGCCTTTCTTAGATATTTGCATGCAGCCCAATCTATCGCTGTATTCCTTGGTAACGATATATCTCCAGTAAATGTTTGAAGCGCTACACCAAGGCTATCAAACATTTTGGTTCTTAACATCTCTAATAGAATACAGTTCTTCTATCATGGTTCGTTGGTTGAGTATGCATGAATAAACAAGATAAAGAAGCCACAGCGTCTAGACAAGAATCTTCCAACATCGACGTGGTGGTGCAATCTTAGAGTGTCATCCAGAGACTGGGCACCGGCTTTACGGTACATTTTACCTACTAATAGTATTGGTTGTAGAGTTTTGAGGTACTCGACAAATTCAATCACAACATCAAGCTCTTATAAGTATCTATATTAAAGTAAGGAGCACATGTCGCCGAAGTGAATATAATGTAATATGCCCAATGTTCTATAGGTTTACACATTGGGATCAGCTTAATGGTCCACGTTAGAACAATTTGCATGGCACACAGCTGGTTCAATAGACATCTCGACATCATGTAGATTACTCGCAGCGGTCAAGCAGGGGAAGATTAACACATTACTCATAGCTAAAGGCTGGACGGCTTCTGACAACTTCACAGTTCCTCAGTCTTCCGAGACGTAAGCAGGTAAAGACATGTTATCCCGATCTGTCATTTAAGAACTTCGACATGAAATGGTAAGGTTTTATTTCTGATCTAAGCTAATCAACAACAATATCATCTTGAAAGACGATATATATGTGTGTACCACACCAGATCTGAAAATTCCATTATGTCACTTTTGATCTCTTCACGCCTGGAAGACTGTCTTTCTGGTAAAGTAACATTATAGATTGGAGCACCGGAGAGGTGGAACAAGAGCCGAGACACTGGTTTTACCAATATAGAAGTAGGAAAGCCGCGCGATATGGAGAAATGCTAAAGTGAAACCGGACCGTGTATAGCTATGCTTGGACTATCTGCAGCCCAATAAGCGGCGACCATTGCTGCAACAATTGGTAAAAATTTTCTCTAACAATTATACAGTAGTAGTATTATTGCGCTAGTCCTCATTCTAGTACTTTCTTTTCGCAAAAGAAAAAAAATTGCGTTCTATAAAGACAACCGCCATCGGTGGCTTTTTTTTTTTTTTTTTTTTTTTTTTTTTTTCTCCTATCCCTCGCCCTTGGACTTTCTTTGTGCTAAAAGGAAGGCGGAGAGAGAAGACTGGCGCGGGGCGATAGCGTTTCCAGCCGGCTTCGTCTTCCGTACATGGACCTAAATACTAAACCTCTCCTGATCTCTGTAGTATTTACTCTGCTAAGTCGGAGCCAAGCTGCGGCGTCTGTCCGGCCCGGTCTCGGGAAACGGAGAACAGAGTACATTTTGCGGAGTAACTTCTCCGGCACCTTCTTCCGGTGCGCCATCATTGGTCACAATTCGTTTACTAATCAGGCACGACGGTAGCCAATAGATCGCTCTGTCAGAAGCCCCACTTCTCCTTTAGGCTTGTCAGAAAGCCCAGTGTCAGATTATGTACTCCGTACTCTTTGTAGCAAGACGTCGTCCCAATCAACTTGCCAGCCGTAACAAATCAGCTGCTTCTCATCGATCGGATAATCAAAATCTTTTTCCAACCCATATCGCCAGGTAGGAGTGGAAATAAGTGTGGGTCTGGGTTGTCGATAATGCGGGATACATGGACTCCCTATGTATTGGGACCGGAAGATGACTGGTCCAAAGTGGCGGACAGCGATGACCGCAAGAGGATCCAGAATCGACTCTCACAGAGAGCTCGGAGTGAGTACTCACAACTGCAGTGTCATTACCAGGATCATAAACGTATGAATGAAAAGATTGACCTTTTTCATTCTGCAAAAGGAGCCCAGCTCAGGGCGAAGCGACATGCAGCCAGAGCCGATTCTGGGACGGCGACTGGAGTTAGCCCGGAGGAATCCCCTGGCGACATTATAGCTTCTTCTCAGGATAAACCGCTCATTGACGAAGCTGTTTCCGGATCAGTATCTTCCCAATTAGAAAGAAGTGATGCAGCCTCTCTTCTGGACCCCACGGCTCACCGTGACGGCGATGATGGATTCCCAACTATATCCTCACAGATCGGCATTTACCCCCATACACCTTGCTCTTCAGCATCTCATCTCGATTTCTCGCCACTGAATGTGGATTCAAGTTTCATTATCCTACAGCCTATCCACATACTCGCCGCTTATTCATCTAATGCCGCCTTATTGCAAATCTCCTGTGCAGTAACCCATCCTCGGATCTTCGATACGTCCCGTTCCACGCCCACGTCCCTTGTACCTACACAGCTGCAAAAGACTATTCCTCACCCCCCATTTATCGACATCATACCGTTTCCGGGAGTCCGCAACCGCCTTCTTCGCTCTCTTGATGTGATTGACCTAAGAAAGTTTTCAGAAGACTTGATCCAGGGGGCTTTTAGGGTTTGGGGTAATGTGGCCTGGGATGGCACCGGGTGGGAGGTATCTGAGGCGTTCGCTCGTAAATGGTGGTTTCTCATTGACGATCAGTTGCTTTCCGTGACGAACTTTTGGAGGAGACAGAGGCTTGAAGGCTCATTGATCTTGACTAATGGGGAGTTATCTATTGAGCATATTAACATTGTCAGAGATGGTTTATTAGGCGTTGACCGAGACTGATGCTTCATTTAATTTACATTTTCGCCTTCAAACATTTCACGCCTTCATACATTTCATGAATGAATGCTCTGACTTGGAAGAGTAGAAGGTGGATAGACCATTGAAAGCATTGGCTACAAATTGTGACGATCGTTATCTCATCTGGTCTCGCTTCGTCAAACCCCACCGCGTTTGTTCTTGTGCTCCTTGCGACTGCCTCACTTCTAAAGCGTGAACGCGAAACTGAACAGGTTATCTTTACTAGCCCTAGGTAACACGTCCACGATTTTGATGTCAAAATGGATATATATACACTAGAGCGCAGAACATTCTCTCCGATGGTAAGCCCCTAAAATTAAACACCCAACAAAAGATCTTTATCCATCTCGATGAGAAGCAACATCTGGGGTTGACTTAGTGCAGCGCTTGAGCTTCAGGCAATCTTGATGCGGCACGCTAGGATAACATCGTCGGGCCGGATAGACCAGATGCTAGTGTTGGAGAACGGAAGCACGATGCTCTTCAGGTCTTGGCTCTAGATCTAAGCTTGATCTTAGAGAGCACGCCAGTTTAGATCAAAACAAGGCACCCCAGCTTTCATGGGGGAAAAGGTCTCGCAGATCAGCCGGGGTCACCGAACGACCCTGCCATGCTCTTGATAGATACTAGCTTAGAGCGTTTGAATATCAAAGCAATGCAAGCAAAATAGCTCTACATTTAAATCACATCATCAAGTACGAAAGAAATCGCCTCCCAGTTGATTGTAGTGACGACAAGCTATGAGCTGCGGGCTACGAGCTTCAGAGGCCACTCCAATCTACCATGAGAAGATGGATCGTCAAGATTTCAGACCTCCAGAAGAAAATTTTTCTCGCGATTACTAAGGAAAGTTCTGTGGCTGTTTGTCCGGAGGGAAGATACCGCTCTCCTTCAGGAGTCGGTCATGTAGGCACTGTCCGCTCCTCTCCTCAAGTCGACTCGTAGTCTCTGTGAGCTAAAGGACCCATCATCATGGGGAAAGGGGGTCAAACTACCCCAGTTTTACCGCGGTATTGATTCGGTGTTGCCTGCATATCCCCCACAAGGGATTCCACTTAAGCATCACTAAAACATTCGCCCCGATCATGATTAGTCGCTGGTTATTCGGCTGAATATAATCCATTGAGAAAGAAGCCTTTGACGGCGTCGAAAACAAAGAAAGGCACCAGAGTTTGTATTCTGTAAAATCTTTTAGAAAAAGGCATTAGAGTTTGTAAAGATTTTATTACAAAGCTGATGAACACCCTTTCAATTTTTTTCTTGAGTCCCACTTATAGCTTGATTAGCTAGCTAGTATTCCATAACAGATGATCTTGACTAGACAATTGGCTGCTGCACACGGTATTCACGCATACTGTCCATAGCTGGGCGAGCCATATACCCCGATTGTGCCTGGACTAGGGCGCCAATCGACAGATGTCCGGCACTGTCCATGTTTATAGAGAATGAAGCTCTTTCTACTTGTGTCGAATAAAATTTCTCAATCTGGAGACACTGTATGGGTCTTTCCGAAACCACTCCACACTCCACCGTATCCACGTCTTCTCGAAAATCTGAAAACGTGACGCGGCGTTATACATATTCCAGAGCAGGTGTTTTGTTGGCAGCTCGAGGTCTTTGTTTCCAATTGTTGGAAGTGGCGCTGACTCAGTCGGTGGCGTTTAACATCAACCACCGCCCTTTTTCCCACATGGTGGGCGGCGACGTGGCATCTCAGAATTTTCATCTCCTACTGACAAAAAATTTCAAGATTTCCTTTTTCGTATGCTTCTCCGACCGTATAATGATGAGAAAAAAAAAAAAAAGACGCAACACGTTGCGTAGTATTGACGGAGGTGAGATCCGGTTCCCCTATGGTTCAACTGCCGTCCTGCGCGATGTGCCGCTTTTTGACGAATGTAATCTTTTTTTTTCTTCAAAGGTATTCTGTTTGTACTTGAGAAAGTTTGATCAGAGAACCGATTGTGTTCTTTCAACGTTATAAAGTCGTTTTATCTCAAATGAACAACGCCCTCCGCATGCCATATTGCCGTTTTTGTAACGAAGCACACCAACATACTCTGCTCTGGGCGATACATCCAGATTGAATGAGTGTTGCCTGACCTCAAAAGAGAAAAGTAGGCGTCAAAGTTTGGGCAAGGACCCATCAAGGACCACTATTCCACACAACCAGCCATTCAGACAAGACAGTGAATACCGATGACCCGAACTGGCCGCGGACGCTACACGTGGAGACGCTCGGCCCTTGCTTGCGTACCTGCGTTTCCGCTGTCAACGTCCAGCCGTGGCAACGTGCAGTGCCTGACTTGGTCCCTGAATCCAAACTGTGTTTAGCTTAGGTGCGCCATCTTAAACTGGGTCTTTTTCTATCCCACAATGGAAGTCTGTTGCCAGCGAACGCTGGCTCATGGTTGCCACACTGATGCTCCGTGAAACCTCCGAATCCATCAGAGAAAACTCGACGAGACGCTGGGGCACTGTGATGGATGGATCTCGAAAGACCCACGATGTTGGCCCGCAAAACCCGTGCGGGACTTGCGCGCGTTCCGTCGGACCGTATTGAATCGTAGCGTCGATGGCATCGAATCTGTGAATCCGTGGAGGGGAAAATGGGGATCGGATGCCCCCCCCCTCCCGGGTCCAAGGGACTCAACCAGCGTCCAAATGGGTATAAATATGAGGTGTTGATCCCTCGATCTGGGAGAGGAAGAAATCAACAAGTCAATCAATCATTCTATATCACTCCCTTCTTTTGAATTGAAAAGCATTGTGTGTTCATTCCTTTGCACACAACCACATCATCATCAACTTATACAACAAACATCCTTGGTTCGACAACCACTTTCATATCCCACACTCCCTCATTCTACACAAGGCATTTAACTTGCCCTTCAAACAACACACCACCATCAAAATGTTCATGTCCATCACTGCTCTTCTTGCGGCCTCTGCCGCCACCGTCTCAGCTGCTGCCTTCCGCCGTGGAACTGGTGTCAGCGTCACCCCCCACGAGCAGTACTCTTCCTCCATCGGTGTGATCGGCTGCAAGATCAACACCAACCGTGTTGCCTACTGGCCCATGGGCGTTGACTGCAACAACATCTGCGTCAAGGTCACCAACGGCGACCGGAGCCTCAACCTCCTCAAGATCGACCAGTCCGGCGGTGCGTACGACATCTCTTACGACGCCTGGAACTACCTTGGCTTCGGCTCCAGCGCCAGCCAGGACCCTCACACCGGCGGTGGCATCGACATGGAGTATGAGTTCGTCGATGCCAGCGAGTGCAGTGACCTGCTCGACAACGGAAAGCTTCCCCTCTCGGCCTCCAACAGCATGGACTACGTCGCTAGCTGCATCAGCGAGCCCAGCAGCTGGGTTGCTAAGAACTACGAGCTGATCAACTTCGCTGACCCCCTCTGCCAGTACGGCTACGACGAGGTGTGCACTCTCAACCTGAGCGTCAGCAACCAGCCTTCTTGCCCTCACACCCTGGGCTCTCAGCACACTCCCACCGGCGAGCATGTCACCAACATCCAGTACGGCACTGGCAAGTCTGTTGAGGCTCAGTCTTAAGCAGATGGTCTAAACCTAAATAGATATGAATGCTTAGATTAAAGTACCAATAGAATGATTGAGTTATGATGAATGACACTACTATGAATGTCCAACCCTAACCTCTGCTCGCTGTGAAGTTCTCCCATGTTGACTTTTGGTTGTCCACTCATACAAAAATGCCGAAGCTTCTCATAGGTACTAAGGTACCTAGGTAGGGACTTGTGCTATGGAAGTACGTACCTACCTTAGGAACTTGTACGCCTTGATTTCGCGTCTGGCTGCGGATTGGTTGGAAAAGTTGCGCCTACCCAAGACGGGAAAAAAGTAAATCCGCTTGATCACCACAGACATATGGCACCTGCCTCCATACGATGACTAAGGATATTTTAGTGGTTTATGTAATGAACCCAGGTATGTGGACATATGCGAGAACCGGGGGATATGTCTTTGGTGATGCGGCTCGGCAAGCTTCGTATCTTCTGAGAGGATGCCCAAAATAGCTTGCATGCAATCATTTCCTTGCAGTGAGCGCAATGACGTACTTGATTGAAATAGTTGATCTGATTGATAATGTTGATAAATGACTCCTCCATGTGCTCAATCTTCCTCAGCTTGCTGACGCGAAATTGCCAGATATTTCATAGTTTTGGAGCTTTGACTATGCATTGACGCGCGCGACGCTGGCAATCTCCGCTCCAAATAAAAATCGATTCCAGATGGCCCTCCGTGCTTTATTCTATCTTCAGTCAGCTTGCCGCCGTCAAGCGCTTTTTCTTTTCCGACATCTAAGTTGGTAGCAATAATGCAGCGACGGAGTGCCCCGTGGGTGAATCCCAAGTTTGCCGTCCTGAGTTGCCGCGACCCCACAAGCCCTGGGCTGAAGTTCTTCCATAGCTTGCCTCGGCCGTTTAGCACGGAGCAGCCTTAGTAATTTACAGTGCCGGACGGTCGCAAATTGCTAATCAGCATCAATCACTCGCGCGCGCTTGTTTGCGAATATAGACATCGAAGCGAACAAGATAAGACGGTAGGTCGCCTGCATTGCTTGCCATGCCTCGATTGCATTGCTTAGTGCCTAGTGCCTACTTCCAAACTCAATCAGTCTAATTGTTCATTTCGACCGTCGTACTGACTATGCCATCAGCCGTGGACACAGTCACCGTGCGTCCCGCGCAACCCGTCCTTCGCTACCAAATGACGTCGGATGCGAGATCTGGCGCTGGTGACAGCGCCCAGCTGCCGTCCTTTTACTCCCCGCGAACGACTGCAGCCGATGCATCCCAGAGCGCCAGTCAAGGTGGCCGTGATGGCCAGCAAGTAGACGAGCTGTCGCTGTCGTCCGGCCGTGCCGACACTCCCACTCAACCGCCCCCGCCATCTCTTCTGTCGCCAGCCTTCACCCCTCCGGCTACACCGGGAGACCAGACGCCTACAACTGCTGGGTTGCGAGGCATACCGGTAGATAGCTCTATTTCCTCTGGCGGATGCGGTAGCAAGCGACCGAGACTGCTGGAGACGTTGCCCAACGTACAATGCGTCGTCCGCGCTCGCATCCCCACAGTCAATGGAACCGAGATGTTCCTCCATCTCTACACCAACGATGTGGACAACAAGGAGCATCTGGCTATTGTTTTTGGGAATCACATTCGAAGCAAATCTCTCGATGCTCCCCGCGAAGGCGAGACGGAGATGGACCGCATGATCCGAGGCGCATACACCGGTAGGCTCTATCCCGGCCGAACAACGAGCGGCATGAGCGGTCCTTCGGCGGAGCCTCAGAACAGGGAAGAGGACCGTCGTGGAGATCCGCCTTTAGTGCGCATACACTCAGAGTGCTATACCGGAGAGACCGCATGGTCGGCCAGGTGTGACTGTGGAGAGCAGCTTGATGAGGCCGCTCGCCTGATGGCTTTGCCGGGCAACAAAGCTGGAGGCATCATCATCTACTTGCGTCAGGAGGGACGCGGCATCGGGCTTGGAGAGAAGCTCAAGGCATATAATCTGCAGGACTTGGGATCCGATACGGTCGAGGCGAATCTGCTACTGCGACATCCAGCTGATGCTCGAAGCTACGGACTGGCCACTGCCATGCTTATGGATTTGGGCCAGAAGGAAGTGCGCTTGTTGACCAATAACCCCGATAAGATCCGCGCAGTAGAGGGACCGAATCGTGAGATTGTCGTCAAGGAGCGAGTGGCTATGGTGCCGCTCTCATGGAAGGGGAAGGGTGGTTTCCGCAGTCAAGAAGTAGAGGGCTATCTGAAGACAAAGGTAAGACTCGCCTTTCCCCCCCCTCGGCCTTAACCCTCCGCTAACGAGTTGCGTGAAGATTGAAAAGATGGGCCACATGCTAGACATGGCAGCGGGTCTTTCCCAATAACCGACGAACCGCCTAGAATGGATGAAACAGGGTACATTTCCCTTCTTGCATATCATACGCTATTCAGGCAACGGCACATACGGAGTTTTTTTTTTTTTTTTTGGTCTCGTAAATGAGGATTGTTACTGCTTTTTGGTCAGCCGAACTTTTGATCATTGTTCATAAGAAAGTTGGCGACTGGTTTTTATCTACACCTGACTAGAGGAGGTAGTCGCCTGAATACACAAGGAGCAATTCGAGCGGAAACGATGATTTTTCAAGCAAGCATAAGACAAAAAAACATAATAAAGCAAAAATTTCTAATATTTATGATGACCCCCGTAGCGTCCTACTCTATTTGATCGAACTGGCGTGATACTGCGTATGTATGTAGTCCGTAGTTCCGTAGTGCATGGGAAATGATATTTGGTTGTTACACAAGTCCCACCAGCAGCGGCTCCACTAACATTTCCACAGCAGGTACGTCTCCTGTGGCACGCGTCTCAACTTTCCATCAGCTCTTGAAATTGAGGGCTCAGTTTTCCTCAGGCCCAACTGTGGTGGATTTTTACATTCCCTCTTTGTCCCCCCACCGATTTTGTCTTCTCTCTAGGTACTGCTCTGCCTTGAGACCTTTTTTCTTTCACGATCCCCGACCGCCAGCCATGCCCTTGCATTCCTAGGCGCTGAAAATGCTACCGCAGGACATCCGCCTTCGGCTGGTGATCCGCCGACATGGACTCCCCGAGCTCAAGCTTGTATGGCCATGCACCTGCTCCGAGGACCTTACCATCGCAAAGGTCCTGGAGCAAATCAACGAGGTCGTACCGCTAGAAAGCGGTGAATGGGGTCTCGAAGACTATGCTGTGGAGCTTGCCGATGGGAAAGGTGGAAGCTTCGAATGTCTTCACTTCCAGCAAGTCGGTCGCATTTTGAAAGACGAAGACCAAATCCTGTATGTATGATCTTTCCCCATGCGGCTTCTTGCTTTCTAGATGTATTGTGGCTAACTGGTTCCCCTCCCTCAGCATCCGATCGCTTTCCTCCGAGGATTTGAAACGACGGCGACTCAGCGGACGACACCAAATTTCCGACGACGGCAGACACCTGGTAGATGGTCTCACTTTCGGTAGGCCATGGCTGAGAACCCCTCGTGATCGGCCTCAGATTGAACTGCCTCCAAGAAAACGCGTGCGAGTCAGCTACGAAGACGAGGATAATGATGAACAAGAACGGTACATGTTGGAAGAAGCCCCACGGTCATCCCGATCGGAGAATTCCAAGAGTGTCCATGTCAGAGCCCCCTTCAGCGACGCTGACAGCGAGTCTGAATACGGCGAAGATGAACGCGATTACTCCAGTTCGCTCTCCGATGTGTCACCGTATAGGAGAGCAGCCCATGCAGAGGGCGCAGATGGGGTCGATATCGACGACATTGAGGATGATGACGAAGATCTCCAGACGGAGTTGCGCCTTTTGAGGAGAGACGCTGCAAGAACAACAAGTCATGCAGGTGACGAAGAGCATGGTAATGGAAATGAGAATGATGAGCATGAATACTATGAGAGACGTGGCGATACCGAAGAAGGGGAGGCCAACGTTTTGGGGGCAGACTTTGCCTTTCAACCTGCTGGAGATGCAACGACTCCGCGCCATAGTGCCCTGCTCAGCAGTCCTCACAGCGGTCCTAGCAGCGCAGCAGCTCCAGGAGACCAGCCCCACGTGGCTATAAATAATCTGGTTGCCATGTTCCGGACGGCATTCCCAACGGTAGACAGCACAGAGATCACATCAACTCTTACCCGGACAAAGAAAGATCTAAGGAAAGCCTTTCTCTCACTTTCCATGCTTCACGATTCGGCTTTGACATTCGACCAAATGATGGACGATTCATTCATCTTCCTCACCCCAAAGGTCTCTGCGCCTCGTGGCAAGTTTCACAGTGCCTCTGAACATCTCAACAATATAGAACAGAGGCCAGTTGAGGCCCCTGGTGTGGTTAGAGATCGATCCAAGCCGCTTATCGAGGAGGTCGAAGAAGATATCGAACAAGCTGCAATCGTCGGTGCCGAGATCTCTCCAGCAAAGAGTAAAAGTGACCAACAAGCCAGCAGTGAAGATGAGACCTCAGATTTTAGTGAATCGGAATCAGAAGATCTTGAGGAAGAAGAAGATGAGGATGAAGAAGACTCGAGTTCAGGAAATGAGGACTCCGCAGGCAGCGAAGACGAAGTGCAGTCCAGACAAGTACTCGCTCCGTCTGAGATCTCTGGAGAATCTGAAACATCTTCTTCAGGTTCAAGCTCATCTGACGACGATAGCGACGACGATAACAGCTCAAGTGTTGAGGGAAATGCTGCTGATCCTAGCGCGGGAACTAGTTCGAGTTCTTCCAGCGACAGCAGTAGTGAAGCTAGTGATTCAGATTCTACGGATGACTCAAGTTCGGAATCTGAGTCAGAAGTCGAAGAACTGTCATCGAAGCGGCCAGACCTACTGAAGCCGCGACAGGAAAGCGCCACGACATCACTGACTCCTCAAGTGTCCGCCAAGCCACCAGCAGTTGGTTTAACGCGGACGCAAAAGCGCAATGCTAGGAGGAAACGCAATAAAGCTCTAAAGGAGTTACTGTCTAGGCAACCTGGATCCACAAACCTCGACGAGGACGGTGCTATGAATCAAGATCTGCTAGCACGAAAGCAAGCCTTGCTAGACGCTATCTTGAATGGAACTTCAGCCGCCACTCAAAACCCAAACGGTACAACAGGCAATGATGCAGAAATGGATGACGACCCTGCGCCTATTATCGCGGACAACGACAGTACGGCACCAGACGTCGCTACAGGCATTCCAGATGGAGTCCAAGCCGAGACCACACACTCGAAGAATAAACCTGAAAAGCGACATAATCGTGTAGACTTGGGTGCGGGCCGGCGACTTGTCTTCGGCGCTCTGGGCCTTAAAGCCCCTACGACTCAAGCCGAGGGAGAGAAGATTCGCAGCGAACTTATGAAAAATGTCCGACCACTAGCCAACCCACGGTCCATACATGGGAGTGATACCGACGGAACAGATAAAGCACCGGCAATAAACGATGAAGATCCAGAGGCATGGAGAGAAAAGATTATATACAGAGCTGTGGAATGTTGCCACGAGAACATGACACTGAGCGAGCCACCATTCCCCTTTGTACAGCGCTGGGATCCCCAGCAAAAGTACGATGCCATGCGAAAACGGAAGCGGGCGTCTGAGAATTATCAGGCGGATGCATCATACGAAGACGAAGCGTACTACTACGATGGTGAGACTCAAGAAGAATGGAATGCTGGTGAAACGAGGAAGAAGAACAAAGGCAAAAAGAGAAAGTCTGCGAAGTTTGAGGAGGGCAATGCCGAAGCGGAGGAGCAAGATGTGGTGCTCAACTATGACGAGACACCAGCCAAGAGCAGCCAGTTCACGGACCTGGATGACCTTCCATCTTTGCCCAAAGATGTAGAGACACTACCGTTACTCGAGCCCGGATCAGTTCAGACGGGCATGGTCATCACCTGGAAACAGTTAGTCATGTCCAAAGCCACGAATTGGCAGCCAGAAGTGTTGCCAATGACAGGCCTAGTGATTTCGGGCGGCGAAAATGGCAACATTCACGTAATCCTGGCGAGGCGAGACCGCGAGGATCACACAAAAACGTACGATGAAGTCACGGGAGAGCGGTTATATGGAAAATTTGAAGTGCCAGATATGGATGAAGCCGAGGAAGAGGAAGAAGAGGACACCGGATTCAGGTCGCTACAGTGGGCAGAAATGATTGAGCCTCGTCTTTTGCAGCCGGCCCCAACGAACGGAACGACTGAGGCTTCGGCAGAGGCAAGCGCAACGCTTCTAGAGCACGGGAAGTCATCAACGCATGAAGAGGTAAGCAATTCTCAGCCAGCGAGGGATACAGCCTTGGAGAGACCAGTCAGCACAGAACAAGTTCGAACGGCCATTGAGGATGACCTGGCACATGATTCTCAAGGCACGCAGGGCCATTTGGATTCAATCTCAATACAGTCTGGTCAAAGGATGCCGCGGCTGGATCTTTCCATATCAGACATACATCTTAGCACAGCCAGCGACAGCTGGGAGCATGTCGGGCAGAGGAACAATCACAGTTTTTCCAAGGCATCTGATGCTCGATCGGAGCAAGCATCCACTGCGCCTGCCAATCCCCAAAAAGTAGACTCTCCAAAATTGCCTCGCTGGGTAGAGAGGGAAGACGATACAGCTGCTGACCAAGTGGCAGAACTAGGACCTAACCTAGCGGATGTCATGGCGGAGGAAGTCTCGGATTCTGGCGACCGCGAAATGAGAATGACGACGCCGCACGCAAAGGAAGGAGATAATGAACAAGGAAGAAGCGGAAGAGAACGGACACGCAGCAATGGCGCCTTGCCGCCGGCGAGTGATGCTCTCGCAGTAATTGCTTCATCGCAAGCCAGCGCCAAGAGTGGACGACAGCCGCGGACGACGTATGAGATGGAAGACGATACTGTCATCCCCGAAACACTGCCGCTGCTGCGCAATACTACGCCGATACCTAGCCACTCGCAGTCGGAGGCTGCGCTGTCTGACCAAGACAGTAGCAGCCCGTTTCCATCGCTGGAACAGATATTCATGTCAGCTCAACAAACGCAAAGCTCTGGGAGACGAAGAGAAACCCCACCTTCACTATCTATAAGCCAGTCACGGCCGGCACAGGATGTGGAATATGAAGAAGCCATGCGTAAGCTTGATGAGGGACACGAGTCGGATCCGTTGATTGAGAAAGATGAAGAAATGGCGAACAGCAGCAACTTGTTTCCCAACGCAACCCAGCCGTCATTCCATGTCAAACACCCGGAAGAAGAGCTACCGGCGTTGCCAACATCGTTTGCTAAATCGGAGCAGAAAAAAGCAGACCGGTCGCCGTTTGTTATTCCAGCGGGCAGCCAAGTTATCGTCTTGAGCTCCAGCCCGGTTTCAAACAGTGGCAGACCACACACGAATGATGACTCAGAATATGAAGAGGGAAGACTTGGGGAAAGGAGAAGGGGAAAGTTGCCTACCGGTCCTGGATGGGTGAGAAAAAGTACCCGCGGCGAGAGAAATGAAGTAAACAGCGAAAGAGGGGGCACATCAGTGGCTTCAACGAGAAGCAGGCGCCAAGCGCAACCGGAGAGGGAGGCTTTGTCGTCGACACCACTTGTGAGTGCGGTAAGCAAGTATAAAAGGAAAAGAGGAAGTGGGCGCTTTGCTTTGTCGCAGTAAAGGCATCTTCTGAGGACCCAGGTGTCTCAGTCTCTTGTACATATTTGTATAAATGAAATGCTGTCACTATTGATGATGACGCCCTCATTTGACAATACTATTTCTTAGAGTTCTTAGAGTGACATGATATCCGTGGGGTTGAGCGTTGAGAAAGAGGCGACGCTGCAGGCATCACAAGGGCCTCTCTCCTACTTAGTACCTAATTTATCTCTTGCGGGATCTACGCAAGTACTTTTCTACCACCCAATACGTCCTTTTATTTTCTGAGAAACCAAGGTAAAGAGTAGATAGATATATGAAGGCAACGTGAGTGAAATATCTGTGAATTTGATAAGGTGTAGTGGGTAAGACGAGCATCAAGAAGATGGCTTAATTGCTTTCCATGTCATGAAGTAGTACGGATACTGTCGTGAAAGTTGTGGATGCAGTCTCTCTGCTTCTAAGGTAGGTACCAAGCATGTTCGCAGCAGTAAGAGATACCTGGCTCTTAGGTATCTGGGAACAAGACGGTGTGCGCAGCTTAAATACCACATCCGTGTATTGGGAACGTGGCTGCCAGGGGCCGAATCACTGCGTCTCCATAGTCGCAACTTGTCGCGTGTCAAGGCTGCTGGAGGACCAATCGATGCCAATGCACGAGTAAAAATGCACGTTTCACAAAAAGCACGCATCACATGGCTGTTGATTTGGTAAGAAGGTGTGATCGATAGCTTGGGCTTGTTTTGACTTAGTCGATACATGTACTCTTTGGCTCGCGATGAACGGTTATAAAGCTTCTGGCGGCGGGAGTCCGAGAGGAGTGAATCCGCCTTCTGGCTACTTCTGGATGAAACAATGCCCAGCAAGGGGCTCCCGTGAGACCGAAGCCAGAGAATATTGAATGGGTGGGACAGGGCTGACGTGCAGAAGACCACAGCTTGCATAATGGGGAACGAATGGACGAGGGGAGACGGAAGGTGGCCGCATCGGTGCGATGTCATCCAACGGATGGATTTGCCGTATTTCTAGGTCGAGATGACGCTCCGTTGATTGGCGACGAAGATGAAGCAGGTTTCAGATCGCATGTATTGGTGTCCAAGTTGCGCACATTTCGTAGTCAAAAGGCCCATTAGTGGGCTCCCTATACAGCAATGAAATGAATAATGTAGAGCTCTCTACTGAGGTCAATCTTCAGCAATATATATAGGTGCGCCCTTGGGGGAAACAGTGAAACATGCGGCATCACTCTGTTCTAGCTGCGCGGGTTTGGAGTTTGAATGAGATCATTCCGTTTGGCTTCGTCAGGCACGAGGAAGGGATTGGTCATCACTTCATACATTTTTGACTCTCTTTTAGGGATTTTTAGACTCATTTTATTTCTCTTTTTCTTTTCTTCCGTCTTTCCGACCTTCCAAAACCCTGTTGGGTGGGCGTGGTAGAAGCTGCGCAACACTTGCGATTTTCCACCCAGAAGCAAGACCTATCTCTGGGACTATTACGCCCTACATCATACATAATACGAGGAAACAAGAAATAAAAAGCAAAAAGCAGAAACAAGCTCGGACGCCTGCCAGACCCTAGCGGTGGGGCTGACTCAACTCAAAATAACGACCAGTAGTAATAATAATCATGCTTCCATGTGCCGTCATGCGACAGCACCCAAGCCGCCGCCGCCACCTCCGACAGGCTGGGCCTTTGCCGGAACGAAGCCTACGCTTGCTTTCTTATTCTTTTTCTTCTTCCGCCACCAACGTTGTTTTCTTCTTCTTTTCCCTCCTCTTTGCATTCAACTATTTCTCTTGCATCGCATTTGCACTTCCAGCAGCTGCTTCCGGCTCTGTTTCTGCCTATCATACGGGGACGCAGACGACGCTGGTGCTGCCGCCCTCACGAAACAGGCCATTGTCGCCGCCAGCGACTCCACAGCCTAACCCGACCGGCAGTCATATTACCGCGAGCACGGCTACAGCTGCCGCAGCTGCACCAGCATCATCCACTTCACGGTTATCTGTATCGCCATCGACGCTAGACACGCCGACGCCTGTCATCGTCGCCGCCAACGTAGTCAGGCTCGGCGAAAACAACGAGGCAGCATCTCTACCCGCCACCGCTGCCGCTGCCGCTGCCGCTGCCGCTGCTCCTCCTCCATACGATCCCATCATCACGCCGCCGCCGGACGAAGCCGCCGACATGGCCGAGCTTGGCTACCGGATGACCACTTTTTACACCTGCGATACCATCGGCGGCCAGGAGCACTGTGGCTGGCATGTGCCCGTGCTCAAGGCCAATGGGCCGACGACCAGGACCGACATCCGCGTCGTGCTAGCCGTGGTGAGCTGTCTGGCCGGCATATTTGCCTGGGGGCTGCTGTAGGCAGCTGGGCATTTGCTCGAGGACGAGTGTAGAAGAGACGCATTGAACCGATTTCGTATCTGCGTCTGATTTTTTTTTTTTTCATGTTCGTTTCCTTGGTCAGACTCACTGCGACGTTTTTCTTTAGGCTGCTGCTTGGGCTTTTGGGAATTGATGATATCATTGCTGGACGGCGATTTACAAGCTTACGGGTACATGTAGCTTTTGGGCTGGAGTTTCGGGCTGCTCTTTTGCGGGATACCTAAGTACTTTTATTTTACACAACATAAATACATGACTGTGACGACCAGAGCATGATCAATCAGCGGAAGTGATTATGATATGTCTGTCTACCTCCATACATCTAGAATAGGCACCTTACATATACCTAATATTCAGGTTTCTGGTTGCACGGAACGCAGCTCGCTACCAGCAGCTTCATTTACCTTGATCTCATTTACAGTTGAGCTCACAGGGCTCCACAGCGGGGTTGTAGCGGGGCGGCGGGGTAACAGAACTGTGCAAGTCGAGCTTCCGCCACCAAATCATTTTCCATCCATTGCATTCAGCGCTGCACTGGAACTGTCCCAAGCTCCAGCCATTCGTGAACGTGCATGCTCTGTGCGTACTACAGTTCGTTTTACCATTGTGGCCGCCCTCCATCTTGACCGCACCGACTAGTTAACCAATTCATCCCATCTTCACATCGACCTCTTTCCCCCCCATTTTTTCGCCTCAACGACGAATCTCACGAAACCCAGACAGCTTTTTCTTCAGCATGCAGGTCCCTCTTATCCGTCTGCAGTGCGGCGTCAACTCCTACGAATGGGGTAAGAAGGGCAGCGAGTCGGCCGCTGCTAGATTCGCCGCTGCGACGCCCTCAGACGACTTCTCCATCCAATCTGACAAGCCCTATGCAGAGGTACCTACATAAGGCAACGGGCTTCTTGGCCTTTTTTTTTCTCCCCTTATACCTTCTTAGTCACAGTAGCTGACACCGTCGTCGTCGTCGCAGCTATGGATGGGCACTCACCCCTCCAACCCCTCCAGAGATCTCCAAACCGGCCGCACCCTTCTCGACCTCTGCTCTGAAAACCAAGCCCTTCTCTCCCACTCCATCTACTCCAAGTACGGCGCTAAGCTGCCCTTCCTCTTCAAAGTCCTGTCTATCAACAAGGCCCTCTCCATCCAGGCTCATCCCAACAAGAAGCTGGCCGAGCAGCTCCACGCGCGAGACCCCAAAAACTATCCCGATGATAATCACAAGCCGGAGATGGCTATTGCCATCACCCCGTTCGAGGGTCTGTGCGGCTTCAGGCCATTGGACGAGATTGCGCACTTCTTAGAGACTGTCAAGCCGCTGAGAAATCTAGTCGGGGAGGAAGCGGCTTCGCAGTTTGTTGCTGCCGCCAAGCAAGAGGGCGGCGACGAAGCGGCGAAGAAGAAGGCTTTGCAAAAGGCTTTCGCAGGCTTGATGTCGTCCTCTGCCGATGATATTGAAAGGGAGACTGCCGCCCTTGTTGCGCTCGCCAAGTCTGAGGGAGCCAATTTCGCTGCTGGTGGTGTAGCGTCCACTAAGGGCGATGTCCTTGCCGAGCTTGTCACACGCCTTCACGGCCAGTTCGGTTCCGACATTGGCATATTTGTTCTCTTCTTCCTCAACTTCGTCACCTTAGAGCCCGGCGAGGCCCTGTTCCTCGTTGCCGACGACATCCATGCTTACGTTTCCGGCGACATCATCGAGTGCATGGCCGCTTCCGACAACGTCGTCCGTGCGGGCCTCACCCCCAAGTTCAAGGACGTATCCACTTTAGTCGACATGCTCACGTACAACTATGCGCCCATTGATGAGCAAAAGATGACGCCGACTGAATACCCTTACGCAACGCTGAACCGTGCCGCCTACAGTTCCGGTTCGTCCGTTCTGCTGTACGACCCTCCCATTGAAGAATTCAGTGTTGTGCGCACTCTTCTCCGCGGGGAGGGGGCCAAGGCAACCTTCGAGCCTTTGGAGGGTCCCAGCATCGTCATTTGCACACGTGGCAAGGGTACGATTGCTGTTGGGCCAACGAGGCAGGAGATACAAGAGGGTTATGTTTATTTCGTCGGATCTACTGCTGAGCTTGTCTTGGAGTCTGCAGTTGGGCGAGAGGAGGAATTTATAACGTTCAAAGCATTTTGCGAGATTGAGGGATCAGAAAAGCAGGGGCGATAACACAAGCATGTTTTTCATTTCAAGTTTTTCAGACAGTGATAGACTTGAGGCGAAGTAGTCCTGTCCATATTACTCCCTTTTACGAACCGAAATATAGCGAATTGATGCGCAATGCCACTTCTTTGGGATCGGCAAACGAGAGCACCAGTATCCTAGAGCTAGATAAACGCTTCTCAGTCGTCATATAGGATGATGGGTTCTTCCGCCTCCTTATTACTGTTTTCAAAGAAAGAAATATCTTTAGCATATGTTTTCAAGTGGTGCTACCGTAGCATGCCTTACTTGACTGTCGGCAAAATGGAGTGTCGCTTCTGTGAGGGATAGCGTGTGGTGCAGCCTCGAAAGTGGGCACGGGAGGCTTTGAGTATATTGATTACTCGTAACAAAACACTCGATTGGCAGTGTAAAATGGCCTAGCTATTTTACTCAAGGAAGTATCTATAGAACTTCCCAAAGCATGATATGCACAGTCGCATACTCCACAGATGTCTTCATGTGATATTCTGCTGCTTGAAAGAATCGCCATGACTCCCAGGGATCACGTGACCGGACCTCAATTGAGTCATCGGCTCTGCCCCTCCAAAAAAATCGACATTCGAAGAAATACTGACCCCACGTACGCCTCAGGATACCTTATCGACCTTGTTATCCGCATCCCACCATGGCTGACCAGACGAATCCTCCTCCCGCTCCCGTGGACGACAAGGCCACCGACGCCGGCGCTGCCCCTTCGAAGAAGGCTGCCAAGAAGGCCGAGGCCAAGGCCAAGAAAGAGGCTCTCAAGGCCCAGCGCGCCGCCGAGCGAGTTGTTGTCGCCGCGGCCAGCAACGAGGCCGAAGAAGACCCCGCCAAAGACAGCTACGGCACCGCCACGCCGGCCCTGCTTGCTTCCTTTTCGCCTGATGCCGAGGACGTCCATCTCCGTGCCATCAGCGACGCTCATGTTGGAAAGAAGGTCATCATCCGAGCATGGCTCCAGAACACGCGCATGCAAGGTGCCAAGATGGCCTTTGTCGAGCTGCGCGAGGAAGGCAATTGGGCCATTCAAGGAGTCGTGACGGCTTCGACCGAGCCCAAGGCCGAAGACGATGCTTCCAAGGATGCTCCCGTCATCAGTCGACGCATGGTCAAGTGGGTGGGAGCTGTCAACCCCGAGAGCTTCGTCACCGTCGAGGCCACTGTACAGAAGCCTTTCCAGCCCGTCAAGAGCTGTCGCGTGACGGATTACGAGCTGCACATCTCCAAGTTCTACATCATTTCCGCCGCTCCGGCCACTCTGGGCATGACCTTGGCTGCTGCCAACCGCCCCATCACCAACTTCAGCGACGAGGAGGTGAAGCCGGAAGAGGCTGAGAAGGCTGAGAAGGAGGCCGAAGCAGGACCCCCGGCTGCGTCAATGCTGACCCACTTGGATAACATTGTCATGCACAAGCGTTCACCAGTTCAGCAGGCTATTGCTGTAGGTCATTGCTAAAACCGAGAAGCGACAGTCTCGCTCTTAAAAGGCTAACGCAAATTTCAGGATATCCGTGTTGAGGTCAAGCACTTGTTCCGCGACTACCTCAGAGACCACGGATTCAAAGAATTCGAGCCGCCGTGTCTTATCGGCGCCGCTTCCGAAGGCGGTGCCAACGTCTTCGCCATGCCGTACTTCAACCAGAAAGCTTACCTCGCCCAATCGCCTCAGTTCTACAAGCAGTTCGAGATTGCTGGTGGCCGAAAGCGCGTCTTCAGCATCGGTCCCGTTTTCAGGGCCGAAAACTCCAACACCCCGAGACATATGACTGAGGCATGTTTTTTTCTCGCTCCAATAATATCGTGAATTTTACCTGGTAGATGCTAACATGCGACGCATCCAGTTCACCGGTCTCGATATGGAAATGGAAATCCGGAAAGACTATCACGAAGTCCTCTCCATGCTGGAAGGCATGCTATTGCACATCTTCCGCGGTATCGAAAGTAGGTCTTCTTACCTCACATCGACTGCAGCAACCTACATGAACTTCTTTTTTTTTGCAAGTCTCCTGACTAACAATGTCGTTCTCCAGGTCGCTGCGCTGCTGAAGTCGAACTTATCCGATCCGTCTATCCTTCACCGGAGATCCTCCTGCCCGAGCCCGGAAAGGAAGTCCGCCTGACGTTCGCCGAGGCCCAGCGTCTGCTTCGTGAGGAAGGTCCTCCTGAATTCCGCAACGTCCGGGATGACGAAGACATGTCAACACCTCAGGAGAAGGCACTGGGCGCTCTTGTTCGCGAGAAGTTCAAGACTGACTTCTTCGCTGTCGACAAGTTCCCTGAGAGCGCAAGACCTTTCTATGCAAAGGTCGACCCAGCCAGCAAGCCTGACGAGCAAGTGACCAACGCGTTCGACATGTTTCTGCGAGGACAAGAAATCTTGTCTGGTGGCGAGCGTATCAGCGACCCAGATGAGCTTGAAGCACGCATCCGTGCTAAGGGTGTCGATCCCAAGAGCCCTGGCATCAAGGAGTACATTAATGTGTTCCGCGAAGCTGGCGTGCCGCCTCATGGTGGAGGTGGCATCGGACTTGACCGCGTGGTGGCCTGGTATCTTGCTTTACCTAGCGTGCACTTGGCTGCCTATTATCCCCGAACCCCCAAGAGACTGCTGCCATAGAGTTCCTAGAGTGTTTCGGCGGCAGACGACCGTAAGATCTTGTTTTGGAGGTAGATGTCAAATGCCAAATAGAGAGGCTTGTATTAGAGTCTAAGAAGTGAACGGTTAACGTCTTCTATCTTGCAGAGGCGACGATCATCTACAGTGGAGGTCCTATTTGTATGCATATTTGATGAGAGAGTTATATCGGCTCAGCAGTAGATAGCCATATATCATGAGAAATAAAGTAAAATGTAAATTACTGAACATTTCTTAGCTGGGCGTTTTTAAACAGTGACGATTCATACTAATGCTTCCCTGAATCAGATTGGATGAGTTGCGACGGGGCCGAGCAGCGCTTGGTATTATTCTTTTATACGTTGTGTAGACAATTGCAGAGGCCAACGCAATCCATCGAAAATGTCGCATCATATCTGACATCTGTCGATGCCCGACCAGAGGTCCCAGTGAACTTGGCATCCTCGATAGAGATGGTGAAAAAGCGGCTCGGTTGTAATATCGCTTGTGAGCGTAGCTTTCACCCTAGACCTTTTCGTCCAAGCTTATCTTGTTGGGCGGCTGCTAGCCGGGTTACCCTGTCCTGCGTTCCATCCGTGGCCCATTGATACGTGCCTTCAACTTGTAACATTTGCAGAAGTCAATGAACAAAGGTCAAGAGTACTATGCAATATCATAGCGTTGAATGAACGAATTAGTATTTTGACTTCACATATCAGACTATATTGTGCCGTAGGTGTAGCCAAAATCGGGTTGAAGCCCCAAGTATTTTCATGTGCTTCCTTACATTGGTAAGTAACGGAGCAGAACGACCATGAGGTCCTCCAAAAAGGATTCATTTATATATGTAGTTCTAGATGTACTCAGAAATAGTAGATTCGGATGTATCTTGACGCATCGGAGCGTCTTGCGGCTCCCATAGCGAGCGCACCTACTTTACTAGAAATGTTATATTATAGGGCACCCTTTCCTAAGAAAGCGCGGCGATGTCATTCGACTTAGGTTGTAGACTCGCGTGTCACCACTATTCCCAAAGTACGGAGTACCTTAATAGCTAATCGCTGATAGGATAACAATTTCCTGCATATTCATTAGACTTTAGACATCAGCTGCGGTGAATGCTTTCGTGGTGCTCCTGTGCAAAGGCGCGGATGAGTTGACCAGGACTAACCTGCAATCGCACTATTTCCAGGGACCACCACCTTTTCCAGCGCTAGATGCTTTATAGTGGTCTACCAAGCTCTTTTCTTCTCTCGCTAGCGTCGCCATAGCCTGTCTCACCGTTCTTTTCGAACCAACGGTCACCGCACTAGAATTCAGGGACACATATGCTGATATTCCATAGCCATCAGAATGGGCAATAGCTTTGCGGTGAATGTGTTGAGCCATGATGCCGGCACTTTACGGCGACGCCGTACTTTGCTGCGTCGGGTCGGCTAGCTCTCGGCGTTGCAATCCATCCAGGCACAGCTGACCGAGTCATCCGGCCATGGCGCGAGAAGAGATCCGTGAGCTATTTTGCGCATAGCAGAGGCGTGATTGTAAAGTCAGAAGACGAATCCACATATAACGTGCGGTGAGAGATCATTCAAGTCACGGCCATGACTTGCTCTCGTGAATCCTGAAATCGGCATACACCGCAACGAGTCGCCTCCTCCGTATTCGTTCTCGGTAATTGTGCCAACTGCCGCCGGGTCCCTTCCGCTTCCTCCCTGACTCGATTAGGTACCAGTCATAATCTCACGCCCCCCTTTGCTGGGGACTGATTGGGGGTCGTGATTTTTTTTTCTTCTTTCCCAGGACACGAGGCAAAGGAAAAACTCATCATAAAGGCTGATAAACTATCTTTGTCTTGCATTTTGCGCTCTCTGTTGAGCTACGGCAATTGTGCCATCCCGAGTTACCACAATAGGAATCTTTCCGCTGCCCTCGGAGGAGCTTGAGAAAGCCGGGTATGGCGGGACCTCTAGATGTAGAAACGGCGGCGCCAAAGCCCCAGCCAGCGATAGACGAAACAGGCCTCTCGGACGCAAGCGAACAGAATGAGCAGGCTGAAGAGGCAACAGTTCAGGGCATCAGTGCCAAGAGCGAGCCCAGCACTCATTTCACTGGCCATCAACTTTTTTACATCTTTGGCTTGGATGGTGTAGGTGCTATGGCTCTGTCTGGTGGTGTCAACTTCGCCATAGCCTACGGTAAGCTTAGCATCATCACTCATTCGTCCTCATATGCGAGACGCATTTCACTAACATGACCATCATAGCCATGTACACTACCCAAAACACAGTAAAGCAACCGATCCGCCTCTGGCAGCTTCCAAACACCTTGGCCGGCGACGCGGCTGTTACCATCATCGTCCAGTGTATCATCACCTGGTTTGTTGAGCTTCTCATCCTGCGCTACGATCTCCGTAATCACTCAGTCCAACCCATCGGTTTCATCTCACAACCTGTCAATCCTTGGCTACGCCGATTCTTTTTCCTTTCGCCCGACCCAGCTGACAAGGTTGAGACGCAGCCTCAGTTGTGTTCTCTTCTATGGATAATTCAGCATGCCTTGAGGGGCTTTAGCTTTGCCGTTGCCGGCTTTCTCATTCTATGGCCCATATTCGTGGGCGTACTGACGGCCTTTGGGAGGAAAGAAGGCGGTGACTACGTATATCATGACAAGTGGCTTCCACAGATCTTCAAGTTGATCCTGGGTGGAATATTAGGATTGCTAACGACGCCACTGATGGCCATGTTTTGGCTTGCCAAGGCTGGCTGGGAACATGGGAAGAGGGTTGATGCGACTGCCCAAGTTTGATGCTGTGTTCTACCTGGATGACAATAATATTGTAATGACTAATCGGTAATGAATAATAACACGAGCCATGAATTAGGCTCCAAACATCGCTCAGTGTCTTACGGATTGCAAAAGGCGTAGATTCAGGGATTGGTTTACGAACTTAATCATATTCAGAAATGAAGCCTGCATTCTACACTTATAGAATGTTGACCAAAGATACTTCCCCATGCTTCCCTTAATGATGAAATGAACAGCCTAAACTAGACAAAGAAAAGAAGCTTGCCATTTAAACATATTCTCAGTAAGCACCCAATTGCCAGCACTGCTCTATCATTTGGCGCTGTGTCGTTGCCTAATATTACATGTACTTTCAGATTTCTGGGCTATTGGTCTTGTACGTACCATTACATGAGAATCATGTGAAAAGGACGATGTGCTCGATTCGTTATGTTCCAAACTTATTTAGAAGGACTTGAAGTATGCTACCCTACGAAGTATTCATTCCAAGAAGTAAAAGCCACTACCTGATTGCTCACTTTGATTGAAGTCTCGATGGCTAAACATATAAAGAGATGAATTGAGAGATTGGCTGTGGCTCAGTATTTGCAGAATAGCAGCCTACTCTCCCCACATCTGGCGCATCGACGACACTCGCTAAGCGCTCTTCAGACACAACTCCGAAGATTTTATTCCCCATGTGCATTGGCTTCATTCTTCGTTGGTTCATACCGATATTATCAAATGGAGCTTGGGAGACGTAAACAAAATCTGCGTCGCGCTAAGACGAGCTTAGTAGAATGTTCATCTTGTATGCTGCAGCAGCGTCGCATATACCACACACCTCTGAGCTTTGAATCCTCATGGAGTTTTGAACATATCAAATGCCAAGTGCAGATTCAACTCATTGGCCATTGTTTCTGAGGATAGAAGTAGCAGTAAACGAACTACATGACTCCTGATTCATACCCTAGCATCACGTTCTTAGGAAAACAATGAGTTTGGCGCCTCCTTCGCTGCCTCCTTTACACTCTAGCATGTTTTGGGCTATTCTGGTTCATGCCGGAACGCTGGAACGCGTACAACGGGAATTTCTCTGATGCCATTCATGGTAATACATGATCGGCGGTTCAGAGAAGGGATAGACTTAAAGTCTGAATTTAGTAAGCCGTGCGGGTGAAAACTCCAACATATCAAAAGCTTTCCAGCGCTTTCAACTATGCTTACTGAATACCGAACCTAAAACATGGCGCTAAGCATGTTACGCTAAGGTACGTGCGCTAGACGCTGTATGTTAAGCATTTTCTAATCATGCTGCGGTGGGATAAAGCCTGCTCCAATGTCTAGTGGGATAACTATCGCATCTCCGCGGCATTAATAATGATAATTCGGCAACTGAGGACATTCGAAAGGATGTATGTTCGGAATCAACGAAAGCCGGAATCGTGCGAAATGAAACCAGACGAGACTAAAGAGGGTAGTTTCGGAGAGTGACAGCCCATCATTGGTCCTGTCCAATTGTATTAGGAAACTCCTTTTCTTGGCTTCTTCTAGGCAGATTTCTCAAGTCTCGTATGACCAGCCTTTTCTAATAGAGAATTCATCTGGTTCAATCTACGTCATGGAAAATATATAAATGTGCTATTTGAACTTTGGCACCATAAACATGAACTTGGAGCCTTCCATATGCCATCTATTTTCAACGATAGATCTTGACAATGCCATCTATCAGGGTCGCCGTTGCCGGCGCTACAGGATCCGCCGGCATCCCAATTATTCAGGAGCTGCTAAATGCCGACTATTTTGTCACTGCACTCAGCCGGCTTGGAAGTAACGGTTCTTCTAAGCTTCCTAAGCATCCTAATTTGCGCGCTGTCGAAGTCGATTATGATTCAGTTGAATCGCTTACAAGTGCGCTGCAAGATCACACTGTTGTTATTGCAGCCTTACCCGTTGCAACGCCGATTGGAAGCCAGGACGCGTTGATTGATGCTGCTATTGCTGCCGGTGTAACGCGCTTTTTTCCATCTGAATTTGGCACCGACACCAACAATGTCAACTGCATGAAGCTCCCCGTATTTGCCAACAAAATTCATGCTCTTGAATATCTCCGAGCTAAAGTCACCGAGCATCCTACTTTCAGCTACACAGCCCTTTGTACTGGGGCATTTCTTGATTGGGGACTGGAGGCTGGGTTTTTAGTAAATCCTAAAACGCACACTGCAACCATCTACGACGGTGGAAATCTCCCATTTAGCACCACCACCCTAGCGACCGTCGGCAAAGCCGTTATATCCATTATACACCATCTTGAAGAGACCAAAAATCGACACGTCTACATTCACGACGCGGCAGTTACACAAAATAGATTGATAGAGCTGGCAAAGAGCATCGATGGCAAGGATTGGCATCTTAAACATGTTAATTCCATCGAAGTATTGGAAAAAGCTCATCTTGAGCTCATGAAAGAAAGTCCGGACGTCACAAAGGGGTTGTTTCCTCTCCTCGAAATATCTGTGCTCGGTGTTGGTTATGGCGGAGATTTTTCAGCCCATCTCGACAACGAGCTCCTTGGAATTAGTACTATGAGTGACGAGGAACTGAAGATGATCATTGCGAACTATTTGTGATGGGTGAATTAGAAAACGGAAAGCCGTATTAGCTGACTTAGATAGTGGCGTATAAGTGAGATGTTTGGTATTTGCAGATTGAATCTCATTCTTACATCAACCAGGGGGCTGAAATCAAGGCTGTGTCCTGGAGCAATTTAGTTTCAGTTTTGTTATGTTTACAAATTGCTTAAGGGTACCGTACGAGCTAAGAATCTACCTGTGAGTATGCCTATTCCAAGGTCTCATGTAAACAAGGATATTTACACCCACCTGTGCCACGCCATGTGGAAAGTCCCGTATAACAAGTACAATTATCCTTCATAAGTTCTGTATGGGGTGAGGCTCACATTCGGAAACTTCCGTAGGAATATAATGACCAGGATATCGTGATAGATTTATAAGCGGTTCTCTGTTTGTCACCATACTAAGGACCCAGCTACAACACGGAATCGGAATGATCACTATTTCGGACTTTTAGCATGATACGGCTCTTGGTGTACAGCATGATTATGATTATGGATACGGATATATATATAAACAGATTGCGAATATATTATTGCAAATATTTTCACCAATGCTGTGGTTCTGAAACAGTGTTCCGTTAATCTCGTGGCCTATCTACAAAAGGGAAGAAATGGCCCAGACTCGAGATTCAAAACAGCTCTTTGCATTCAATGAGCAAGTGGTCTATCAACATATTTGAGCAAAAGCCATACACATCTAACATAAGGAAAGGCAAACCGCATACCAACGCCCCAGCGTACAAGACCTCCTTGACCGCAATGTGTAAGGATTCACAAAGAGCAGCCGTGACGGATGGATGCTTACCTGCTCTACAGACGGGGAACGAAGACCTTTGATCCTATTCCCACCTTTGAGGAAATGAGCAATTTGCCTCCAGAACGACAAATACCGATGCCAAAAATATTTATTGGTAAACAATCGACCCATTCATTTTACTGACTGTTTCTTTACTCACACCGCCAATTTAGTCAGCTGCGACGACCCCCGAATCAACGCGTCAGATATCCTTGGTCTAAAACAATGGGGTAATGCTTGATCGTGATTTTTTTCTTCTTCTTCTTCTATTTCTTTCTCTTTAATTCAATAAGTGTCAGACTTTAATTTGATCGTAGATGCAGTTGTCGCTACAGGTGTTGCAGGCCGTGTGGCCCATCAATTGAACAATATGCTATTTCTTGATCATTTCCTCCGCTTTGAGGATATAATGATCATTCATCATACAGGTATTTTCGATAATTGATGTCCAACCTACTATACAATCTCGGACTAATGCATCTTCACAAGATTGCTCAGCTGGAATATTTAAAAATGATGAGATTCTTCACACCTTGGCGGAGCGAGCACCAAATCCTAGCCAGCTTGAATCCCTCAAACTTCCAGGATTTGATAGGTGAGTATCAATGAATAACCGTCTCATAGATTCACTAGGATTGATAAATGGTATCTAGTCTTGAACAAAGCATTCGAGATGATATTCAATATGTGAAGAACTCACCCTTAGTTCGAAGAGAGCTTGCCGATCGAACAACGGGGTATATATTCGACATACAAACAGGAAAGCTGAATCAGGTGGAATAAATACTTAGATAGCCCTGGGGCTGAAGATGTTCAATACTTCGCCCCCTATTGTATCCCGAATAGCTTAATCATGAGTTATGGCTAATTGAGTACTATGATAAATAGGACTCTGTATTTCTCCCAGCCAGTTAGTTCATTGATATCCCATATATGAGATATTGGCCCCAATCTAACAATATGATTGCTCTTATCAACGCGGAACGCGACCATCCACCTCCCGTTATATCTGTTTATGACTCCTGCACAATGAATGAACATCACTCCACAGAGCTTAAGTTGCGCGACTGTCGCTGTCGAGCATGGGGAGGGTCGGACTCCTGAAATGTGAATGAAACGTATTTTTAGCGCTGCAAGACGCTCAGAATTATCATTATATATTGGTAGCAATAGAAAGTGTCTCGTAATGATACTATGCCTAAAGCTTGATTATACTCTTGGAAGTCTTAAGAGATCAATTTCCTCTCGGTAAGAGAGGGGCCTAGAAATCTGGCCGAGTACAAGGACAGGCTGTAGGGTTGAATCCACGAGCATTCATGCGTTGGATGTTGTATTACTGCCATTGGAAAATGCAGCGCATTGAAACACGTTAGAGGGCATGCCTGAGGGTCGAAAGTTGAGATGCCGTTCCGGCAACACTTCCTTATTCCGCTTTCTATTCTAGGGGGATTAGTGTGTTCTTAGATCGTAGGATATAGAATGATCCATCATGCCGGTTTCAATTTGTGATATAGGAGTCTTGATAAAAAATGGCTTGATGTATTCACCAATCTAGGCAACGAGGGAACCACTCTTCTTCCAAAAGAGTAGTCGAGATAGCCCAAAGAAAACGAATGCTAAGAGAAGACCAGCGGTGGAATACCCGATAAGGTCCGTCCATCTCAAGCGCGAAGCGTCGCCAAGTATTGCACCTGCAATTGGAGTTCCGACTAGGACCGAAATTCCCGCAAAAGAAAAGGCAGTTCCCATTCGGGCACCAAGATGCTTCAAATCGGGCGAGACTGTTATTATGCAGCTGGGTAGCAAGCTAACAAGAGAGCCCGAGAATAGGCCATAAAGCAGGGTAAAAACAATGATGCTTCCCAAGTCGTGCAGGCCAAACCATCCAAACAACATAACAGCCGAAGCAAAACAGCAGAGCGTAATAGTGTTGAGAGAACCGAGTTTATCAGCCAAAAGGTTTGGGATGATACGTCCAAATACGCTACCAACATTGAGCAAGGCAACTGTGTAAGGTCCGAATTCTGGATTAGATATATGAAGTTGTTCGTCGTATAGCTCCACATAGAAGAAGGCAATGTACAGAGTTAAAAAGGCAAAGAACCCCCCAGCTGTCAGACTTAGGAAGGGTGCATCTCGTGCTGCTGTTCTGTCAATCATTTGGCGTACGCCGCTAGGCCGAATGCGATAATGCATAAAGGTAATTGGCAAGATCGAGAGGCCGAGGACTATGAAAGCAATTACTCGTGTAGCCCAACCAAATCCTATTGTAGGCTCAAGGTTGCTAAAGATGATGGGAAATATGATTCCCATTAATGGTGATCCGGTCGAAGCTATCCCAATGGCTAGAGCACGCCGCTTCTGGAAGTATTGAGCCAGTACAGCAGTAGCTGGGAGGACAACGAGTCCCATACCAATACCGCTGCAGATGCCTTGAGAAAGAAGGATTTGGTAGTACGAGTCGGAAATCGAAGTCATAAATTGCCCCAATACTATAAGAAAATTTCCGACTATAAGTTGTAGCTTGAAATAGCCTGCATCGAACAGAGGCCCTGAGATGACGCCTACCCACATGAGTAGCGCACCTTGCAAAGATCCGATCCATGATATACTTGACGATGAAGATGAGCTTAGAAGCTGTTGCTTATAGTATGTCTGAAAGGCCCCAAAAGAATTCACTAAACCCCAGGTAAGGCCGAGAACAGCCCATGATCCCAAAACTTGCAGCCAGGCGTCTAGGCCTCCATCTGGTACTAAATCGGGAACAGAACTTGTGTCAAGACTTTGCGAGTCTGAATCCATTGAAACCTTGGGAAAGGAAGGGCTGGTTGGCAAGCGAGTCGCAGAGCTTTTTGAAGAAGCTTCTTTTGCGCGGCAGAATACTCGCCAGCTCAGGAAGGTGGTGATTTTGCAGTAAAACTCTCTATGCAGTGTCAGAGACTAGTTTGCATCATGAACCACAGGGCATGTGCGCTGATGGGTAATATCGGAATGGCGTTACAATGGCCTTTTGGCAACCATTAAATACGAATCGCATGCAAACGAAGATTGTAATTGTCTATAGTTGAAGGACAACGCCACTTGAAAATATAAATCAGTTTGGGAGTGCTTATATTTCCATAATGAGTATCTTATAATATAGAATAGTCAGCTGATATAGGCTTGGGGCGGTATTAGTCGAGTTTCAGCATTTTTGAAGGCTTCTTTCTCACTTATAGCAGGAAAGGGTCGCCACCGAACATTGCGAAGAAAAAGTTATTTATCTCCGTGGCATAGGACATAAGAGTGGAGTTCACGGTGAGTGAGTCATACCGAATTTATTGAATTGGATTAAAACCAGAATGCAGATCATTTTTACTTAAAAGGAGCCAGCCACCTGAAGTTCATTTATATCTAAGATGAACACTATATATGAGACACTTTCATATTTTCGTTTTAACTGTAGAGCTACCTACGGTGGACGGCAGTATCTCATTCATGAGCTCGCGGAGCGAACAGTCAATGATCCAATTTAATGATGCATAGCTTGGATCTGAGAAATGAATGACATCGCAAGATTGAAGACGACATCATATTAACGGATTCTGCCTCATATTACATATATGGTATGTCGCTTTGCTCTAGAGTCATAATATGCGCATGGCAGTGTTGATTCATGCCCTTGCACTGACATATATAAAGCTCTAACCGGCTTGTCAGGTGTCCACAGGCGACCAACACGTCGAAACCGATGCATAACAGGATCAACAAGCTCAAGAACCAAACCTGTTAGAGAATCGAATTGGGGAGGGACAGACGGGGAGCGGCGCTCCCAGTGGTCTTGCCATGGCACATAATACAAATCGGTCTTTGCCAGCCACTCCCCTAAATTGCCATTGCTGATTTGAAAGTCGAGCGTAACCTGCCCCGTCTTTCTACGGACGTCTTCAGACCAGTCTTTCAGTTGCCGAAAGTCCGCTTTTGGACCGTCGGGGACAGCATGGAAGTCCGTTCCCCCCCCGTCGAAGTATGCCCTTAGCTGCATTTTTTTGAGAGCTCCTACAACCATAACTTCAATAGCAGGGTTCAGGATTGGACCAAATATATCATCTGACACTTCCTGGACGGGGGATTGGGAGCTATCGCGAAATTGAATGCATTTAACACTGACTAAGAATCCCCGGTTAGTAGTCACATCATTTGGCATTATGGGCACGGCTGTCGACGCCCATGAAAAGCTGGGTGCAAGATATTGATCGACGTGATATCTTTCAAACAAGCGTAGACAGTCCTCTGAATGCTCAATGACGGATTTAGTCAGGAGACGATGTCGATACCACATCATCTCGGACGCCAAGTTCTGGCGCCATAGACCCGCCACATAGACATCATCCACCATAGTGCGAAAGAACTTTGCAATACCGGCAAAAGCAATGAGCCGGTCACTTGCAAATGTTAGATAAGATTTAGAGTATTTTGATAAAATCTCGCTCCAGGCGTCGAGTAATGTGCCGGGGGTGGCCGGAGAGGCTGTTTCGGACAGAGTCTTGGACGATAGTTGGTAATCGCCAAAGGCAGCTTTAAGAATAACATCTCCCTCTTGAAGGATTTTTGGGAGACGTTCCGGAAATCTTTCGCACACGGTGTGGTGACTGCACTCGAAAAACACCTCTCGTGGGCCGAAGCGCACATTTCTTGGAGACAGCCACCGCTCCTGCACTACCCATCCTCTGGTGCTCAACGGAGATTTAGAAACTTGCTCTTCCCAGAACTCGTTCTCCACCAAAAGGCTTGGTTCGACAACGGCCGCCTCGGCGTCTTGCTCCCTTTTAAGACGCCATTTGATGCTGGGCTTATCAAGTACCCGGAGATCCCTTTCAAAAAACAAGCCGCGTGCTCCTGAACCCCAATCAGCCGAAATGTTGCAGTACGAATTCCTGTAAACTTGGTCCATGGTAGGCGCCTCAGACTGCCAGTCAGCACCATTATCGCCCCGTTGAATTATACATAGTGAGTCTATCCAAATATAGGTGATTCGTAGGCGCTGGGCTAGGGAGACAAAATCCTGGAAGGTTTTGGGTAGCGTTGATACAGAAATACCGCTCCTCCATGATTCAAGGTTTTCAGTATCGAGCATCGGAACGTTAGAACTTCCCCAGCGGTGGCTGAGTGTCATATAATGTTGATCTTGGGCCAGTACTTGGCTACCCTGAACAAGGGCTACCGTGGTATTCCCTTCAGCTCCAATATCAAGGAGCCTAGTTGGATACCATGGAGTAGTATTTCTAAATCCAGCGCAGCGAGGATGTTCTTGCTCACACTGATCGATCCAAGAGCGGATTTTCAAGAACGTTTCATCAGATGCAGTAGTGGTCGACAATATGGCTTCCAAGTCTGGTCAAAGGAATGCACCCCAGTTAATGAGAGAGCGAAAGCAATGCTAGAATCAGTTACTCTGACATACCTATCGATTCGCGTGGAATACATACTATCGATCCACGCCCACGTCCATTGTCGTCATGACCCCCAGGTTTAATACGCCTCTCCACAGCCTCAATATCCGGAAACATTCCAGATAAAGACTCATGAGCGACTTTGAACCCTTGAAGAAATTCAATATTAAATTCAGGCCACATCCGATTGTTTCCAGCCCAAATGTTGGTCACACATCGTCTATCCAGCGAGAGCCATGATCGTTCAGTCACTCTGTCCGGACTTGAGGTAACGCGCGCTATTCTTCCCAGAATTTTTCTTACTTTCTCAGGTTGGTCAAATGTATTACGAAAGATTCGCCAACATATGAAGCATTTCTGATCAACAGCTTCCAGAAAGTCGGTGAGAGAGACTTGATGAGGATAGTGGTCAGTTATACCTGCTGTTCCAAAATCGAAGATAGTGACTTGGAAGAAGCGATCACACTCTCTGCAGAGAGGCATTTCTTCTATGGTCCTGCAAGGTTATATTCGGAAATAAGAGTGCTAATCAGGATATCAGGATGATAGAAAACTAATGGGCGATTAATTTCTCTGCCTCTGGGTAAGGACAAATCTTGTGCAGGACCTCAAGCCCCACATAAATGAGCAAATTGAGTAATCATCAAATGATATAGCATCGCAGAGCGCGAGTTTTGCGGGCAGAACATAAGTCTAACAGAAGGTGCTTGAAGTCTCTATATGGCAAATGAAATATCATAGCTCACTTATGCCCTCCTGCAATTTATACTGCGGTTGCTTCATATGCATCGAGTTAATACGTGGAATGTGCTCTACGGCTAATCTGCTATCTTAGTTCCAATACAGGGTTTGCGAGGGCCACGACATCTAGTGATAGTAGATGCTATATGTATATGAAGTCATAGATATATGTTCACTCAGCACATATTGCCGTAGAAATGTATCCCAGATACGAGCTTTTGTAAGGGCAAGCAAAGCAGCACAGCCCGCGGTTACTGCGTTCAATACTACATCTAGGCGGCTGAACCTAGTGATACTTAGACAATTGTTAGCCCGTATCCCATTTTAGAGCTGCTGATTCTGTTAGTTAGTAGATCCTTTCCCCAATTAATGATCAAAGCGAAAGTAGTGCTGCTTAGATTCCCACAGCACCTCTCGCATGCTTGATCAGGAATAATACTCAACAAAGCGTCTCCATCTCAGACACTCTTCTATCTCGTCTTTTGTAAAATCAACGGGTCATGACCCCTGTACTGGGGGATGCCAGTCTCGGGAAGCCACTGTGTTAGTAATCACTCCATCAAGTTATAGCTCCTTCTCGAAGTATTCAGCCTGTATCCTCCACTCTAGGAAGACGCCTGCATGTAAAGTCAAATTTGTTTTATTAGGAGCCTGCACTGGAATGGGACTGTGAAAAGATCGTGAGAATGTCGATTGGTTCACCTCCCCAAGTGGTATCTTAGAACAACACCTTATGAGGCTTCTGCTTGTGCCACCTCCAGATGAGGACGCGGGCCGATGCAGGTAGATATATGTTCTACAGTCCAGATTCATAGAGAATAACATAACCCTTGATATTTGTGGACCGCGTATCGAGGGCCGGGCCGTGTTGGTAGATTTCTCTTACCCTCTCTTGCCTGTAGGTATATATAGTGAGCAGATACTTACATCCGACCCTTGAAATAGAGCTCCAGAATCCACCACCTGAGAATTTTCCGCCTGTCGTCGCAGTCTGTTATTTTTCTGTAAGCCTCTTTCGTCATCTGGGAAGGCATAAGGGAATATCAGTGCATTTTTCAGCTTACATCATAAGCTAGGTACATTAGAGCTCGATTAGGGTTTCACATTAAACGCTTAGAGATCTACAGGATAGCGAAGCATCGTCACTTATTTTGGGCGAAAGATGATTACATACGACTTGGCCATTGATTAACTTGCCTAGCAATATGTGAAACAAATTAGAACTCCGTATGTGGAACTATCGCTGGCGTCCTGGTAAGACATTGAGACACTGATCATTGGCTGTCGGTCCTGAAGCGTTTGATCGGTGCCGAAATTCGAGGAACCTGATAATAGTCCCCACGGCTTTGGAATCCCACAGCAAGACTAGATTAAAACAAGGTTAAAACTTGATTGGTGCCGCTCTAGCCGGGCGCTAAATTTTGTTAGCCATCTGTTATTAAGGCACCTAGTATGCCGCATTATTGCGTCTGCTCCTCTTTCTCCATGCATCACAAGATCAGCCAATATGTCTGTGCCCATCTCTGAATGGATCGCAAAAGCCCAGAAAGCGGCTCGGGACGGTGATGCAGATGCGCTCGAGAACTCATTGTCTATGCTGAGCCTGGCCTACCACCTTACGATACAAGCGACATTAGATGCCACGATTGATCAGACAACAGGAGATACCCTTCTGCATATGGCAGCCGCTAATGGACATCTTGCTGCCATCAAAAAGATTAGCGCTCAAATATGGAGTCGATGCCCACATTGGCCCACGCAAGTCAGGCGCTACAAGTTTGCTACGAAGACAAATAAAACTGGGAACACGGCTTTACATTCAGCGGCACGCCAGTCCGATCTCGATATTGTACGCGCTGTGTATCGCTTCTCACAGAACGACGTTTTGCCGGGCGATGAGAGATACGGACGTGTCGCAGTGGAAGACCAAACTGATCGAACCTACGACGAGGAGGATTTTGGACCAGCTCTAGTCTTTCTTTTGGCAAAAAATCAGGAAGGGCGTGATGTTGCTGCAGAGGCTCGCACGGCAGGGCAAGAGGAGAATGCGAAATGGTGTGAAGAGGTGATCGAGCGGCTTGATCCAGAGCGTAAATATCGTGCAGGTGCAGAGCTTCAGCGTTTGAACGAGTTTGTGAATGATCTCTACAAATTAGATGAATAGTTCAAAGATCTTGAACTGCATCGCGAATTATAAGTGCGGCTAATTCTAAGACGATAGCTTTCATCATTCTTTGTAGTGCCTATATTCTATCTCGGTATCTGATACTCCCAGGCATAAGCGATGATAAAGCCGGTTTTCCACCATTACACTATCACTCTAAGTTCAAGATTCTCGTGTCGACTCAGCCTGCCGTAGCAAATCCCGAAAAGAATTCAACGGGCTGTGCCATGAACAGTTAGCATCAGCTACCATGAAGACGCATATGATCGATGCACATCATCGGAGAAGTTCCGCTTGCAACCAGACAATCTTTATAATAAACTGATGAAGCAACTTACCTGACCGTTCACTGGAGCTAGTTGAGTGGTGAGATACCAAGCGTATGAAGTTGCCACATACGTCTCTGGATTTGCGATTGCTTCATCAGTGGCCAACAAGAGCATATCAGCGACTGGATAAGCCGCATCAGGGGTATTTCCCGTGCCCAATAGCAGGTGAAATAGTTCATGGTACAATGTCGCTGGATTAGCACCGCTTATAAAAGTTCCAAGAGTAGACGCGGTATTTGTCGTGCCTGCTCTGATGGTTGCGATAGGAACCGTATTGACATTTGCCGGCACAGTCACACGGGTTCCAGCAGTGTACGACCTACTACATAAAGTAACCGAGGCAGGCTGCGTCTGGGATTGTGTTACGCCTTCACTATCGGCAGCACTGCAATAACCGTTATTGATGCCGCCATACGTTTGATCGAGAATATAAGAATTGTAACGGGAGGACCAATACTATCGTAAAGTTAGTTTTTTTGCATTATGCCAGTTTTGGTCCATGAAACCCCCTTTTTTGGACCTCATGGAACTGTACTCACTGGGACAACCTGCTTTCTTCCAAATGCCGCTTGAAGACTGTCCCACAAGGTTTGGTAAACTTGGTAAATAGTCATGGGGTTTCCATCATTGTCCTTGACGACGTTTCCTGGCCCATTTTTATCCCACGCAGTGGAAGTCTTAGTCAGTGTCTGTCCATTTACAACGCGGGTAACCCAGTTGCTATCGCAAAAGAGCCAAGGTTTTCCCCCAGATAATGCCGATGTTTGCGTATTTTGAGATATAAAGTCGGCTACTGTCTGAAAATTTCCTAGCTGTGACATTAGCTGCCGAATGTATCTAATATGAGAAGCCTAGCTTACTCTGGATTTGCTTTCGACTTCCAATTGATGGAGCGCTGAAGAAGGCGTCAACTAGTCTATTTGCAGCTTCATTGTTATTGCCTACAGCTTGAAGGAGCGCCACGCCTGCGTTTGCCAGAGTCAGGCTATCTGCTGCGTGATTATTCAAGACATTCTCGCCTGGGTTTAAGCAGCCACCGTTTGCGGTGCCTGAGAAATCGACCTGAAATAGGGTAGTAATTGGGAGTTGAGCAACGCAGATAATAGGAAAGAAAAACCTCAGCAACGTCTGAAGAGGGCGCATTTTGCTGAAACAGAAAGCCTATGTCTAAGCCTTGTGTTTCCTCATTATTAAACTCTGTAGCTTATGGGTAACTATATATCGATATGTATTTCCATGCTCCGTTATACCGGATGCTAGAAGGAAAATATGGAATAGGAAGGTGGTCGGCAAGCGCGGCATGCCGCAGCCTATCGGCGGCTTTGTTTTGGCTTCGGTCCCGGTAATAACGACGACAATGGCTCAGTTACGACCAACGATCAATCCTTCGAACCTATTTTTATATAAAAAAAGGCAATGGAATTTCGTAGGAATGGAAGGATTCAATCCTATTTTCAATAGCTTCATGTTGAGCTATTTAAATTAGATTGAGATGCGGGTTGATTACCAATTTCTCTAGCTCATATAATGAACCCGGTGGAATGAAAACTGCCATGATCGAAGATGAAGTTCTTGTGAAGAATCTTTCTGCCACTGGATCTTCAAGATGAATTTCTTCAAGAATTTTGGGTTGTTGACCTTATGTGTTGGCCAAGCGCTCAGCTATGTCACGATACCAGTTGGTCCCGTTGGCACATCACCACCTCTGCCTCCTGGCGGCCCCCAAGTAAGCCAACCTTATGTGAACTGCTTAGGCCAATTGGCCAAAGGCAAAAGGACAAGGACAAAACCCACAACTGCGTGTTTATCAATGCTAATGTCTTCTTAGCCTGCCCCAAAATACATGGTCGACAATATCAACAACATTCATGGCGTAGCTCCTGATAAAGGTGTTTTAAGAGGACCAGTATTGAGTCCGCTCAATGCTACCCTATATGACTTGATTCACCACAGCGAGCCCAAGAGCCCTGCTAAGTCCAGTCCCACCACGTCTTCAAAATCATCCAAATCGCCCAAATCAACGTCAATCCTACAGAGCCGCGATGGGTACTGGCTAGAGACAGCTGGGTCCGCAGGGCAGATGCCCCTTGCTCCCTCTGGATACGAATTCTTTCGAAATGTCAAAGATTTTGGTGCGGCTGGAGATGGAACCACTGATGATACCGCAGCAATCAATAGGGCAATTTCCTACTATAGTCAAAGTGATAGCACTTTGAGATGCGGCCAAGATTGTGGATCGACGACCACTCTCGGCGCTCTTGTGTACTTCCCACCTGGCACATATCTTGTGTCAACACCATTGGTCATGTACTACTACACCCAGATGGTCGGAGATCCTACATCTAAGCCGACAATTAAAGGGTCAGCCAACTTTTCTGGGATTGCTCTTGTCGACTCTGACTTCTATATCCCCGGAGGCAATGGAGCCGAGTGGTATATAAACCAAAGCAATTTCTATCGACAAATTCGAAACTTTGTTTTTGATTTGACGGGGATGAACTGGACTAACATTGAAGGAGACCAGCAGTATGTACCTACAGGAGTGCATTGGCAAGTCGGGCAGGCGACCAGCATAACAAACTGTGACTTTAATATGGCTGTTTCAGTGGCAGGCCAGTCTGCTACTGCCGTGGGTATTTTTATGGAAAACGGTAGTGGAGGTTTTGTCAGCGATCTTACATTTACCGGTGGTAATTATAACAGCTGCCTATCAGGACATACTCAGAGTTGCTAAATATTCGACAGGCAACATCGGATTCCGAGCTGGCAGTCAACAATTCACAGCAAATAACTTACAATTCACGTCCTGTCTTACGGCCATTTCTATGATCTGGGACTGGGGATTTACATGGAAGAATATTTATGTCCTATCATGTTATATCGCGCTTGACCTTACCGCTTACTCTGGTACTGACAACCAGGGCACTGGGTCCGTCAGCGTTGTGGACTCCCATTTCAACGGTGTTCCATATGCGATCACGTTGAGTGGACACGACCCTGAGCCTAACATTATACTTGATAACCTCCTCGTAGAGAATTCAGCTTCCGTCGTCCTAGTCTCTGGTGGCGCAACCGTTCTGCCCGGCTCAACTGGTGCTCTCTACTTCAACTCTTGGGGTATGGGTCCTCAATATCTTAGCTCTGATGGATCGGGGTCCTCAAAAACCGGGTTTATCACCCCTGCGCCGAATAAACCAGCATCTCTGCTTGATAGCAGTACCGGTAAATATTTCACCAGGTCTAGGCCTCAGTATGAAACTTCGAGCCCTATAATAGCCACAGATCACGGTGTTTCCAATGATGGCACAGGTGACCAGACCGCAGCTATCAACTCTCTACTATCGGGGAACATCGGCTCTGTGATTTTCTTCCCGGCAGGAATCTATCTCGTTGAAAGTACAGTCCAAGTACCTGTTGGCTCCATTCTAACCGGCTCAGGTTGGAGTCAGATTGTTGCAGTGGGAAGCTACTTCCAGGACCAGACCAACCCTAAAGTTTTAGTACAGGTGGGTAATAAGGGAGATTCTGGTGTAGTCGAAATATCCGACATGCTCTTCACAGTCAGAGGACCGACCGCGGGCTGCATCCTCGTGGAGTGGAATGTGCACGAGTCCACACAAGGATCAGCTGGCATGTGGGGTAAGGTTTCCTCATCGAACTTGGGTTATTCTTAGGCCGTTTGTTATTGACAAGTTGTTTAGACTCGCACTTTAGAGTCGGTGGTGCGGCTGGATCCGATCTACAATTGGCTGACTGCCCTACCGGGGCAACTTCTGTTAACACGAAATGCATGGCAGCTTCTATGCTATTACATGTCACCTCGTCGGCGTCCGGATACTTTGAGAATGTTTGGGCATGGGTTGCGGACCAGTACGTATGTTTCCACCAAGTACATTATCACATCAACTGACATGCTGTAAGCGACCTCGATAATCCTGCAAATGCAGACGCCTCCGAAAGCAGCGAAGGCATTCCGCTCAATGTTAAGACGGACGTTTCCGTTTACGGAGCCCGTGGCATTTTGGTAGAGTCTGAAGGCCCTTCTTGGTTCTACGGGACAGCGAGCGAGCACAGTGTGTTGTACCAATATCAATGCTCTAATGCATCAAAGGTATGGGTCTAGATTACGCGCCGTCCTTGGCTCCATTGCTAATGTGGACAACAGATATTTTTTGGACATATGCAAACAGAGACGCCGTACTATCAACCAAACCCCACGGCTTTGGAGCCATATACAATTGGCGGGTCACTTTGGGATTCTGATCCGACGTTTGCGGATTGCGCCGACGACGATTGCAAGACGGCATGGGCACTGCGTCTCATCAACTCAAATGATATCTTTATATACTCCGCCGGCTTTTATTCTTTCTTTCAAAACAATCAACTCGGCTGTACTTCGACAGAAACATGCCAACTGCGCATGATCGACACGAATTTTGTTTCCGGGCTATGGCTCTACAACATTTTCACAAAGGGAAATGTCCAAATAATATCCCCTGAAGGAGGGCCTGCCCTTGTGCTATTCAATGACACAACTGCAAATGGATATACGAGTGAGGTTGCTGCTTGGCTTGTTCTTGCTACGAGCGGCAGTAACCTAGGTAACAATGGAACTTTAACCGGAGGTGAGGGTGATGGCTCCGGCGCGGTTTATATCGACCCAACGATCTGGGGTCAGTCAAATCCTACGGTACAATGCTCTCCGCCTTGCATACTTGTGCTCCCACCTGTTACGCTTTCCACAACGACAACAATCACCTTTCCACTCTACACAACATCCCTGGAAGTTGGATGGACTACTACAACAAAATACGTCACTAGTGATGTGACGACGTCTGTTGAAGGCTCATCGACCGTCGATGTGACTATCACTAGCACGGTAACGGTTTCCTATTATACAGCTATCACGGAAACCACAACTCTGACGATTCCTCCAATAATTGGGACGACAATTCCTGTCTGGAATGTCCCAATTAATTCAACAGTAACCACCACCACAATTTATCCATTCAGCAGCATCCTACCGCCCACATTTACCATCACCGACGACCCCAATCCTTTAAAGAGTTCTGGTGTCAGTCATCCCCCTAATACTCGGACAATTACCCCACCCCCGTTTCCATACACCAGCAGCAAAGGAACAAGAGACCCTCATTTTCCAAGCATTTCATTTAGCCATGGTCCCCCCAAACCAACTTGTCTGGCTGGATGCGGTCACGAATGTCTTATCTTTTGTAGTGTACCTTGCTTACTTGACTGTGGCGGATCTGGTGGAGACGGTGAGTTCCCATTACAACGATCTGAAGCGAAAACAGATGGAGACGAGATATTACTTGTTGCTGATTAACGCAATTTGGCACAGATTTCCCCGACTCCAACGATCCGGACAATCCGAAGAATCCAGAATCGAGCAGTGAATGCGAGACAGCTACTTCTTCAGATTGTCAAACTTATTGTACTGCAACGCCAAGTTCCTGCACGTCTACTTGTTCGTCTGTCATAGGGTGCGATGTTACCGGAAGCGAGGTGGCCAGCACGATAACTACGGCGCCAATGTACGCCTTCAGTGACGAAGCCTGGACCACCCTAGCCGATAACACTGCGCAATTAGAGTCCACTGCAATTGGAGTCATATCCTATCTTAGCAGCTTGGGCGATATGAGTGGCATTGGCACACCTACTTCGAAGCAAACAACCTCGACATCCTCGACATCCTCGACACCGCCTTCTTCTTCCAATACAGGTGACCTGTGCATTGGGTTAATGACAACAGCAACAACGGAAGAAGCAATATACGATTATGTCGCTTTCAATACTGGTAAGCCCGTCCTCAACGTGACCATTGACCTGGTTCAAGCTAAAAAATAATGTAAGGGGATCCATGTAATGGAGTATACATTTTGAACGGTACTATCGGTACACCAGAGAATGTTTGCGATATTCCCAATAAACAGGCAACTGTGGCTCTCTGTGTGGGCACTGGCACCTTCGAAAATGAAGGACCCACGTTTTTCAGTGACCCTAGCTGTGGATTCGCGCTTTCAATCAAGGGTCAGGTATACGAAACCGCTGAAACTATCAACTCTGATGATATAAGGTGCTCAGGTACGTGCCCTGATCTGCTTGCATCTGTCCAGGGGATTCTACTTTTCACTGGGTTGCCTGGATGCAATGGGGTAGTTTGATTGGGGTAGGCGCTTTTTTGCACCAGAGCCCGACTTGCAGTCCTATAGAAGGTCGAAGCTGTGACAGAAGTTTGGAGAGGTTCAAATCAAGCCACTAACAGGGAACCTAACTAAACAAAAATTCCGTCCGCTATGCTAGCACTGCCTCCCTTACAATAGCTTATAACAGAAATATTCCATTACATTCATACATAGGAATGAATACATCGCTAACAGTAATGTATGTTGATGGTAACTCGTATTTCGTATCTGCATAACAGTAGAAGTAGTCAACTGCAATATATGTTCGCGTCATCTCGTATCTCGTATCTGTAATGTCCGTATAACGGAAGACTTTACGGAGTACGCAGTAGACGCATTGGTGCTAGTGTCGATACTAAAGTAAGATGCTCGATTCAAAAGTTCATAGACCTTCGGGCGCATGCACGCGACCGATGCAAGGAAGATTGGCTGCACCATATGGACCGCCAACAGCATGCAGCCCATCTAGGAGGACCGACAGGGGTTCTATCACGCTTGGGAGTAAGACATCCTTTCCTATCTACCTCCTTACAGAGTGCACTGATGTTCTTTCGCCATACGACTGTACACAGGGGATCTTAAGTGTAGCAAGGCCATGGGCCGTGATAGAGGGCTACGTGAAGTCAGCACAAGCAAGCACCCCGTTTCAAGACGGATACGCTTTCTTTTGCCGAACTGTAGTGAACCAACACTAGCTACCATAATAAGCTAGCCAGAGCTCGCCAGAGTTAGCTTGTCTGGATAGTTATAATACGCTCTTCTCCAGTCAGGCACGATCCTTGAGCTACGGTTACACCTTGCAATTAATACTGAGACAGGGTACAAATAATAAATCTCGGGTAAGGAGCGGCGGGCATCGACAGTGGCTTGTTCGCAGACGGCGTTGACACGGCTATTATATCGTAGAATGCATGCATTAGCTACCAGGCGGTTGGTATCTTATCACGTTTGTCCAGCACTGCTTTTAGGGAAATGTTATGCTCTGAGAAGGTAAAGCAACGTTGTAGTGTCATATTCTCCCCACCGAGTATGTGACGGATAATCGGCCGGTGACCCGTTTCTTTATCTTCCCCAAGCATGGGACTTTTGCTATGGCATGGGTCTGTTGGTCCATGCTCCGCAATTGCCTCGAAGAAATGGGCGAATGAACGACAGCCAGTCGGGTTTCGATTGCCGACAGGTTTGAAAAGATTCCTGTGCAGCTCACGCCCAACCGGTTTCCCCCACCACCACCTCCTCCCTTTTCAGGAAATAATAGACAGCGCTACTCGTTCGTACGACTCAATTATTGGCAAAGCGTGAACCGACTAGATTTCTCTTGACTGGACCCTATGGTCATTGCATTCTCCAATTAGGAGAATGACCCGGGCGAACAAGGGATCGAGCAAAGGCGCAATGGAAGGCCCTGGTCCCTCCACCCCAATCGAAGGGTGCTATTTGAGACATCACCGACGCCACTTGATAGCAAGATCCATATAAAGAGGAATGACAAGTCAGCAGCCTTGCCCTACAGACTTAGGCGCTGTGAACAACAATGCCATTATTTTAAAGAAGCGGCGTAAGGGATCACGTCCATCTTCCGTTGGCTTCGACCAACTCCTTTTGTTCTTTTCTACCAAAAGACGGGCTGAGAGCGAAGCACCAACGCCATGGATCGTCAGCACGACGAAATCTCTCCCGTCAACAGCGCGCCAGAGCAAGCTTTGGCGCCAGGGGCTCCGCCGTCGGGCTACGAAGGCGGCATAGAGAAGAACGAGACGGCCACAGCGAAGGCTGAAAACAAAGAGAGGATCCGCGAAAAGCAAGGGGGGCTGGACCATGAGAATGAGAAAGCCATTAGTATTATAGACGACGAGCTTGATGGCGACTACGATGTAAGAAAGGAGGACCACTTCGGCGAGGTGACGGTCATCGATAATGCGAAAGATTTGGTTACACATGTTCTCCACGTCGACGATAACCCAGCTGACTCTCCATGGACTCTTCGTGCACTGCTCATTGGTAAGGTCTAGGCAAATATTCTCAGCAGAGACATTCCATGCCATTAGAACTAACGTCTTTCTTTTCCCCAGGTCTCATCCTATGCATATTCGCATCTGTATTGCAGGAGATTTTCTACTTCAAGCCTCAGGTCATCTATGTATCAGTGGTGTTCCTTACGGTCATCGCGTACATACTAGCTCTGCCATTCCAGCTAATTCCACGTCCGAGCGGCAATGGATTGATAGCCCGGATATGCCGCTTTCTCAATCCAGCCGATTTTAACTCCAAGGAGCACGCCTTAATGGTGATTATGGGTTCCGCGGGTTCGACGTCTGCGGTAGCGACGCAGATCCTTGCAGCCCAGCGCCTCTACTACGGATCGAACCCGAATCAAGGCGCTGCCATCTTTCTCGTTATCGCGTCCCAGTTTCTGGCATACGGCATCGCGGGCTTGCTTCGTACCGTACTGGTGCAGCCGGCCAAGATGCTGTGGCCCATCAACATTCCCGTCAACACGCTGCTGGAGACGCTACACCGAGATAAAGTCGAGACGCGGAAGCGCCTCCGGTACTTTACTTACGTCTTTAGCGGGGCTTTCTTTTGGGAGATAATCCCATTGTGGATTGCACCCATCTTCCAGGGCATCTCTATCCCATGCCTGGCGCGGCAGGATAGTTTGGTATTTACGAACCTATTCGGTGGCGCCCAGAACAACGAGGGCCTTGGATTTCTAGGGCTCTGCTTCGACTGGAACTACATTGCTGGGCTGAACTCGCCTCTGTGGTATCCACTGTACACGCTCGTCAACAGCTTGACAGGTTATTTGATCTGTATCGTACTCTTCATGGGCATCTACTACGGCAACGTATGGCAGTCTATGAATTTCCCCTTCTTGTCGCAGCTATTATATGACGGCTCGTCAAACGCGACGAACTTCGTCGAGTACAACCTCACCGTCGTCTTGAACTCGGATAACACTATCAACAACACCCTTGTTGTCAATCAAGGTTTCCCTTACCTCTCTGGATCATACGTGGTTTATCTCATCACCACCAATGTCGGCATCACCGCCGCTATCGTCCACATGCTGCTGTGGAATTACGATGATCTCAAAAATGGATGGGCGTTCTTACGGCCGTCAAACCTACGAAAGCTCCGAAAAGCCTCGACATGCAAGTTCTGGCAGAAACGTGATGATGAGGAGATTCGGCGGCAGGCAGTGATCGCGGACGACGACATGGACCCGCACTACAAACTAATGATGCAAAACGGGTACGCTGAGGTGCCGAACTGGTGGTACGGGCTAGTGCTCGTGCTGTCGTTTGTCATCGGCATGATTACGCTGTATGCGATCAAATCGACGCTCCCTTGGTGGGCCTTCATTGTATCCAACATTTTCGCCGCACTCTTCATTCTGTTCTTTGGCGCCCAGATGGGCCTAACTGGCTTCCAGTTCAACCAGCAGCCGGTCATCCAGATGCTAGGCGGCTACTTGTTGCCAGGAAAGCCGCTGGCTAATATGTACTTCACCGTTTTTGGCTTCAACGGCATCCAGCAGGGCCAGTGGCTGCTCCGTGATCTGAAGTTGGCGCAACTGGCTCATCTGCCGCCCAAGGCGACCTTTACGGCCCAGATGCTGGGTACCATCATCGGGGCCATTATGGACTACGTGATGATGGTTAGTATTGTTGACAACCAGACGGAGACGCTGCTGTCAATCGACGGCACCAACATCTGGTCAGGGCAAAATGTGCAATCGTACAATACTCTGGCTGTGGCGTGGTCCCTGGCTAAGAACATGTTTTCAGTGGGCAGCCGCTACCAATGGGTTACGTTGTCCTACTTGATCGGATTCGCGGCGCCTATTCCGTTTTGGCTCGCGTGGAAGCTGACCAAGCGCGAAGTCTTCCGAGACGTGAATACCTCCATCATCATTTGGTACAGTGGTGTGCTTTGTGTCGGCGTTAACTCGTCACTTCTGATGTTCTTCGCCCTGGGTATTTTCGCCCAGTTCTACCTACGACGCTTTCACCCCGCTCTTTTCATCAAATATAACTATCTCATCTCCGCAGCTATGGATGGTGGTACCCAAGTTATGGTCTTCATTCTAAGTTTCGCCGTTTTGGGTGCCAGTGGCAAGCAGTATAACTTTCCCACCTATGCCCTCAATAACGGCGGCACCAATAATAACAAAAACATTGACTATTGTATGTTCAACGTGGCTGATGGGGCTTAGAACGCCATAGGAGGTGGCTACCTGGCTCAAACTACAACTTGGACGTCTCGCTAGGTGCATCATAATCTATCAAATTCCATATAGGTAGCAACAGATATTCGAATTGGGAGAAGTCAGGTAGTGTGCGAACACATATTTTCGAATAGGAGGAGGAATATAGTGTGAATTGAATACAAAAATACTATATTTTCGACGTACAAGCAAGAAATTCAGAATAACACCAAAGCTGCTAGATTAATTGTGCCAACAGAACCGACGACATAATTTTGTGAAGTCAATACAATTAAATAGCGAGCAGTATACTCCGTACTCCTGAGGTATGGACAGGTATGACTTCGATCAAGGAGACCTCGGAGTCAATATGACTTCTTCGTAAAAATACAGGCTCATATAGTCATTGACCATAGGCTCCATAGCTGAGAGTTTATGATCCATAATATGTATTTGAACAAATACTTCGGTGCAGTTCAGACTATATTTTGATGATGACTCTGTTCAAGGAATGAAGTTACAAGAGGCAGAATGCATATTACAGAACAAGGTCCTGACTTGTTTTGGAGATGGATATACCTCTAGGACGCCGAAATTGCCCACAACTCATGAAAGCATTTGTTTAAGATGAAGGGTCGACGAATTGCGCAAATCTCATATGAAGTCTTTCTAAGCTATCAACATATGCTTGAACATATAAATTGCACCACCTGTCAAATCTTCTAAATGTTATCTAAACCAGGAGTGGTAGACGTGGTGCTGCTGATACTACCGCATGTAGAATAGTGGTATAACCTATATCACCATCAACATTGAGATCGTTCTGATTCCATATCGCCTCAGCAATGTGCTGAACCACGGGAACATGATTTGATCGTTGATATAGCTCCCGGCCTGTTTCGGCCAGGATTGCCAAGATCTGAAGACGTTGCTCATCTTCATTAGCCTCACACGCTAGAATGAGCAACGGCCACGCACTCTCGCAATACCTGAGGTTTTGCAAAAGTAGAAGACCCTCTCTAACCAGCCTTCTATGAGAGAATGAACTGGTGGAAATATTCATTACCGAGCGATTTAAGTATATCAGTGCGGCATATCGATAGAGGGTAGCCATCATATCCGATCTGTTGAATGGCATTCCCGTGCCGTCGTGAAAGGTACCATATTCCCCAATGACGTTGTATAGATTTTGCCGAAGTTCCTGGATTTTACTCATTTCAATATTGCTGTAAAGCGTATCTGCATCGCCGCTGCGTGAGGGCCGTTTGCAAATATAGCGAATCAAGTCAAGTGCTTCTATAGGACAAGTGGTTCTGTTTGAGATCTGACACAGAAATCAGCTCAAGATTAGCAGCGATTCACAACAAACATCAACGTACAGCCGCAGTTTCACTGAAAATATCATGGGGCCTTATTGCCAAAGGGCCTTTGCAGAATCTTTCTATGGCATCCACTTCAGCCCAGTGGCGCAGGCTGAATTCCGATATCACTTCGTGGTAATAAACCCAGTCCATGAGGATCGCAGTATCGTGCTGGTATAACTCCAGTTTAGTAGAGGCAGCATATATTATTTTTTTCGCGCCGCATAGGTAAAATGGCCAAAGCTTTCCAGGGCCAGCCGTATTGGAGACCTGATATCCGTTAGCCTAGAAAGCCACGGAATGCGCGAGCGATTGTAACACACCTCACATTGGTAAAGAAGCATGGTCGCGATCAAATTCTGAATCACATTCTGCCTATCGTCTTTTGTGATATTTTCTTGCAGCCTCGAGATAAGCCTTGACTGATGAACTTGACTTATCGTACGCCCCTGAAGCAATTGTGATGACAATGCGTATATTGCTTCGAGGACTATGTTAAGAGGAGAAGTAATATTCAAGAGCGCAACTCTTAATACAAAATGCGCCAAGGCTTCGTCAAGAATTGGCGCCAGAATTCGTGATCTTGATTGATGGACTGTTCTAGTCAGGTAAGGCGATAGGTATCTATAACAGCCAAGTTACTCACAGTAATCAAGCAGAAGAGCATTGTCTCCAGTGAGTAGAGAGGGGGGTAGATACGGTAGGTGTGGTACTTGCAAGGAGTGCAAAAATTGGGCTGACATTGCATAACGTTAGCAGGAACTTCAAGGGCTGAAGATGGTGTTTACCGATGCTCTGCCTTTGCTGCAATGAATCAGATAAAGAAACATCCCAAGGTGAGACATTTAAGAAACTTAATTTTCCATCCCCATACTTCCCAGAGTCCTTTACCCATGCTTTTGCATCATGGTGGACCAGAGCTCGCCGCCTATCCCCTTCCCGAGGCCAAGATAACTGAATGCCGTAACCCCTACACTCCCGCAGGGCCTTGGTGCAATTGCCGCATTCAGGTCGACGCAAATCACACCGTACCTTACGTTCTATAATAAGGAAGAACAAAATTAGCCTTGAGTATCTATGAAGGTTTTGAGGGCTGCTACCTCGACACGTCCAGCATCCTTTGATTCCCATATTGAACGGCGGTATATGTTTCGTCAATCCTGCAGCTTGTATATCCGACTGATGTTCTCCTTTTCTAAGCTTCTACTTTAACATATGACTGAGAGCGCACTATTAATCACGGCGGACGGGGTAGATATAAGAGGGATTGCGGCCTAGATACAGAGATGCTGATGACCTACCCCGACACTACTTATATAGAGCACCTCAGTGGGGATTAGCAACGAGAAGAATTAATAATGGGTTACGCAGTGTAGGTAAGGGGCTAGTGGCGCGATTTAGATCTTGGTCTAAGTGCTCACGAACTGGGAAGAGAGCCCCGCTCTACTTCAATGATATATAAGTGCACGTAGAACAACGTTTAAGCTTAGCAGCGTCATAGCTTACGAAGAGGAACATGCGAGGATTGCAAAGAGCGAAAGAGAAGACTTTCCGACGGTGGAGCAAGGTTAAATTCCCGCCGTTTATTCACTCACAGGCCGATCGCTCTCCACCCTTTCTCTATGCGAAAACTGTAGACAGCCAAGATTCTCACTGAGAACGATATTCGACGAGATCCTTTACCATCAGTCATCTTTTGACAATCCCAAAATGGAATAACATTGATCTATTAGATATCATTCTAATCTATTCTTCAAGCATCCAACGGCGCGAATATTATCAGCCCACTCTAGATGGCCCCAACTTTCTTGACGGCTTCAATAGTGAGCTCCTTGAGACTCTTCTTCTTGACGTCCAAGAAGCCACCAGCATTGAACTCTAAGCCGTCGATGAGATCCGCTGCTCCACATCCGTTGAAAGCAGCCAATGTAATAGTAGTAAACAAGGCATCGAAAGGTTTCGCAGCCTTCAGATGGGCGTTGCGTTGATCGAGGAGTTCTCGGGACGTGATATAACTTCTTTCGAATCGGGCCCCGATAATCTCCTCATATATAGCCGTGATCTCATTCATTGTCGCGCGCACCTCAGAGATGGGGATCCGTTTGTTTTTAGTACTTTCTTCATCCATCTGTAGCACTGCGACGATGGCGGCCCCAAGGTACGGCAGGGAACATCCAGAGAAGTAGTGGTCGCCGCTGTCAACTATCGTCACCTTGCGGTTTTTAGGGTCGAACAAGCCAAAATCACCCTCGAGCCAAGAGTCCATGAAGGCAGATGGTATAAGTGTTGTGAAGCTTGTAGGCCCATTTCCATCGGCGAGAGAAACAAACTTCTGAGCAGTAATCACAGGTGAAGAATCCTCAGGCCAGTCACCCCCCTCGGTCAACAGTTTCACCGCCTCCGGATGAAGAATATCTAATGTGTATTCGGATGGGAAGATGCGTCGAACACCAGCTTCCTGGGCAGCCTTAAGCAACAGTCGGTCGACCACTTTAGAAGGTGGGCCAGAAATGAAAGAGAGAATCGCATCGGCCCCAGTGACAGTGCGCACAAGCGCATCGTGGTCGGTGTAATCGATAGGTATAACCTTTGCACCTGCAATAGACGGAGTTGCCTTGCCATTATTGGCCCGAGTTAGGATTGTAACATCAAAAATAGGCTTTGTCGAGGCCAGGATGGCGCGGATTGCATGATCAGCTACGTAACCAGTGCTTCCGGCGATGATAAGCTTAGTGAAAGTCATTGCGAGGTTATTGAGTGCTTAATTTTCTGAGAGCTTGTTGATCGACGGAGAAGGAAGGGAGAAAAAGACTGCAATCCTAATAAACCTTTTTATTTCCCATAGTATATGTCTTTTTGCCCTCGGCCCTTGGTCCTTTCAGTCCACATGTCTTGAGGGCTGACATGACAGCAGGAAACTTTCTACGAGATATTCCCTCTGATTTGTAACGAACTTATCCGATGATTTACAAGCTGCAATGGAGACATCACTTTGTGTTATTACTTCAATTCAGCATAACCAGATCCGCGCAATCTATGCCATACGATGGTTATTACCGCAGGACTCTTACCGAAGTCGCTGCAAGTATTTCCGATAGTAGTAGTCGCAAAAAGCATAGTGGGGCCATCATCAGGCTTACGAAATTTCTGGCAAGAATTTCCGAGAGTCAGGGCAGACTTCAGGCAAGAACGATAAAAACCAGCTTATATAATAAATGAGCTTAAATTCCGACGGCAAACCATATGGGGCGCGCATGCCATGTTTGATGGTTCAGCAGCTCCGGGCTAATCCCGTAGCTGATATAGCATAATGTTCTATATCATAGCCAATACAAATTTCCACCCTAGGTGTGAATGCCACGCTCAATTCGGCCACGGATATAAGGTATATATTGGGTACGATCATAATCAAATTTGCCGCTATTGCTTACGAAGACAAATTCGCAGGTTATTACCCAAAAAAAAACCCCCAAGTATGAGCAGCTTAGAAATGTTTCTATAGGAAATGTGATGTGACTTTAGGCCTACTGAAGGACTCAAGTCACCAGGTGTCGGGATCCAGCACAACACAACAGGTTTCGGGTAGCTAGTCGGGAAAACATGGAAAAAAAAAAAAAAAAAAAAAGGCGTATGACTACGCCCACTCGACTCTGCTGTCACTAGTTAAACTACTGAAAGCGAACCCTACCTTGACTGCGAATAAGATCAGCAGCTGACTTTGAACATATGATACAGCCTCTGTAAAACTTGGGAGCTCATTGAGATAAATACGGCCTATGCGAAGCAATTTAGGAAATAATATAACCCCGGCCCAATTTTGTCTTCCACTTTCTACAGACGCCGCATAACGGCTGGAAAATGCTTCATTGTTCTTGACCGAACCAAGGATATAAGATCTCGACTTGTAAAATGATGGCCAATGCAAATTTGGTGTTATATCAGCTATGCAGTGCTCGCCAACTATCTTGAATAGGAACTGCTTTTATATGGTAAACTACTAGGTAGTAATTTGTTGTTTTGAAGCGTGTCCCAACGCGAGTTTCGTATTTGCTGCTTTATTGTGGGTCCTTTTAACTGCTCCAGGAACACATTCTTATTCGTCAACCTTTCTGGCCGCTTAGCTATGTCTGGCCGAAGCGCAAGAAATCGAAGGAATGGTGTCGTCACCAGCATTTCACACTTCAGCTTGCTTTCCAGAATTTATTACCCATGGCTTGGCTGGTAATACAGCGTGCTCCTTCTTTCACCCATTTCGCACGGGATCCTAAGCATTGCCCACCAGATGAGAATATAAATGACGCTGTGCTTCTGGTTCTCGCGACAAGTGGTTGGCCGCAAAGATGCCGCCTAGGAACAAACATTTCCTCACGCGCGAACCATTCCGCGGTGACAAAAGACTGACGCTGCAACGCGCCGAAGGGCCATTTACCTTCCTCAACCCAACAAGAGCACACTTCTCCCATTCAGGCTTGACGTCGAAATCGATCCTCGACGACGGAGCAGTTCCTCACGACAGCGACAACAGTACAGAAGCCGCAGGCGAGCCATCCAAACGAATTGCCGAACACAATAACGTCCCCGCCAAAAATATCAAGTTCCTGTGGCGATCGCGCGACAATAGAAAAGGCCGACATCCTCTCCTCATACAAGAGCCGCTTCCGGGGGAGGAAGCACCTTTCATATCACCAAGACCGACGTCGCATCCGAAAGAAGTCGTGAAGACTGTCATAAAGACCTTTGTATATTATCCCATCTGGGACATTTCTTGGCTCGTCGCTTTTATCTTTACATGGGGCAGCGTGGTCTGGGTCTTGAATGTAAGCGCGGCCTATACCTGAAGATACAGGTAGCTTGCGGATGCTTGAATGAAAGGAGCTGACGTACTTGAAAGGGCTTTTTTGCCTGGCTTCCCTTGGTGGCCCCTTCCACGGAGTTCGATGGCGAGACATACTACGGCGGCGGCGTGACCGCCTTCATCGGGGCAATTATTTTCTTCGAGGTGGGCTCCATCTTGTTGATTTTTGAAGCCATTAATGCCGACAATGCGGGTTGTTTCGGCTGGGCCGTTGAACAACTGGTTGACAGTGAGGGAAGCGGTAAACCCAAAATGCGAGTGGTCGCAAATCGACATCATTGCCATCACCATCATCAGAATCGACGAAACTTGGTCGGAAAGTCTTCAGCTTCCACCTCGACAGAAACTAAACAAGTTCCCGGCAGTGCTGACAAGCATTGGCAATGGTTTCCTTCTTGGCGGGAGTTACGAACGCATTACTTTCATGAACTGGGCTTCCTTGCCAGTTCCGCGCAGCTTTTTGGCGCTACAATCTTTGGCATTTCCGGATTTACCGCGCTGCCAGGGATCGCTAATCATCTCACCCCCCAATGGCGACTTAATGTCGCTTATTGGATCCCTCAAGTCGTTGGTGGTAGCGGCTTCATTGTCAGCAGTACACTGTATATGCTAGAGACGCAGCAGAAATGGTGGAAGCCTGCACCGCATCTCCTGGGCTGGCATATTGCGTTTTGGAATCTCATAGGAGCTATTGGATTCACGCTTTGTGGCGCGCTGGGGATGGCATACAACAACTCTGGAGCGCAATACGAGGCTAGTTTAGCTACATTCTGGTAAGACTCTCAATTTCATTCGCCGTCAAACCTCATTGCTCATTCTTCGTCAGGGGCTCTTGGGCTTTCCTCATTGGCAGTTACCTACAACTATATGAGAGCCTGAACAAACATCCTGTAGAGAGGGTGTCATCATCAGAAGAGTTTTCAGTCAGACAGTAGTCCCGCCAAATCAGAAGCTTTTAAGAGTGATAGCATTTGCCAGCAGCTTAGTTCAAGGGCAACATAACAATTGTGCACCAGTTGCAAGGATATGATGAATTCTAGAGTGCATTTCTCAATATTGCACAGACAGCAATTTCATTTGCCTACTAACGGCGGCATTTCTCGCAGAACAGCATCTCTTTATTGGCCTCAAGCTTTTAATACATACTATTGTAGGCTCGAGTATGAACTCTAGGTAGTGATTTCTTCTGTTGTCTACTAACGATCCTTATACTACAACAAAGGTCTGCATGTAGACCCCTACAGCTGAAATATCGCACTTTTGCAATGGTGCAAACCGAAGAAAAGGTTCCTCGCGGATATCAGAATTCATTATAGCAATAGCTCCGCTTGATCGTATGATTGATGCTGCATGACGCGACTTCACCTGTTGGCTTGACAATGAAAGTTCTATTGCTAGACTTTGTGAAGTATTCACTGTAAATCGAACTGATAGGACAATTCCTTCGCTTTCTTTTCCTCCGTCACTTGCTTTTCCTCCTTCATTTGCTTCTCCTCCTTCACTAAAAGATATCCCAGGTTCTACTGCATTCTATCTTATCTGAAGCATCTGCCACATTGTTTAATACATTCGTGTGTTATAAAGTTCGACTCTCTGTTCACATTATGCCTATCATGTGTCTGATATTTTGGTCCTTATGTTGGACGGATTTGCTAAATTGAAAGAAGCCGCCCTGACGAGATGATCAACTTGAAGGTACTATGTATGCACCTGTGTCATGGCCCCCAAATTAAGTGGTAATACCAATAGCCCTACTATAGCCGCCCTCTCGAACCCCTAATTAGCAATCTATCAAACGCGGCGTAGCTCTACTGTGCCGTCGAACTGCGTTAGTACTTGATCCCACTTCTTTCATTATATTTATATATATATATATATAAAAGGAGGCAGAGATATTATTTCTATTGGGTGCATCTCGTTATGGAGTGCATATGGTCGGGATATAATGGATTACTTAGCATGATAAGCCAGCTACCTTCAGAACTCGAACTATTGACCTAATGGCTATAACATGCAATGTGAACAAAAGGTCCTCTATATCACCCAACCTTTTCGGAGTAGGAGGTGCTGTCTGAAGACTCGCCCGCTTCACTTAAGCCTCGTCTAGACATATGCTTCAATCTAACGGAGTCGATAATTAATGGCATGAATATCAGGAATACCGTGTATATATTCATGCGGTGAGATTGACGACTTCGTATATTTTACGAACTCGCATGTGGGAAAACCGGAGTTGGTGACATTTTCTCGAAGCGCAACCATGCCAAGAATACGTACCTAAGCATAACTTTCATTCTCCTATTGAACATTACTGAATGTCCAACCGCAGGCTCAGGCTGTGAGTACCCAGAATCTGTGGTTAGTTGCTCAGTAGCTGCTTGTGCCCACATCAAAGGTCTCAGTCCCGTCTGGTATCAGTTCAAAACAGAAGATACCCTAGACGGCCATAGGCCTGAAGAGTTTAGTTAAGGTTCCGCGGCCATGCAATCGTACCAATTCTTAGGCAGCAGTCCCTCCCCAAACCATAAGCGAAGGGATAGACAGAAACCATGTGAAAGCAAGAAATAAAAGAAAGAAGCGCCCCGTCTGAAGGGGCAATTGACAGCTGCACGTAATCCCCCCTCCCCTCATACTCCGTAGACCTGATTTACTGAAACGCAGCCAGGACGGCGCAGACACACACCCCTATGGAAATACTTAAACTCGAGCCCATAAGGCGTAATAGCCCTATCTAGTATAGTGGCATATGTAGATAATATCACATTCTTGATTCAAGAGCATTGATTGAGCTTCACCGCTATTGGCATGCTGATCGCGGCCATCCCGAATACTAATCGAAAAAGGGGATGATTCAAAAAACGAACTAGAACCCGTCCACACAGTAGAAAGGTGGCGGATGATAATGAATTGATAGGCGGCATCTTGATAGAAAATTAAAATCATTCACGGTCATGAAGGACTGCTGAGGCTATAACATGTTTGCCGTACCTCATGAATTCTGCATGCAGCTGATAGCTGACTCTAGGCTGCTATAGCAATTCGCTAATTAGAGCTACAACGTAGGCCTTCAGGCTAATGTACGTTACCATCAGCCGAATCAGAATCTTTGGAAACATGAGCCTTAGTAAATCACGGCATACGACAAGCACTATACAAGACTTCCATAGGGAATAAAAACAAATCGACATTCCAAGCAGGAATTTGATATTATGCGATATGTATTCGGCACGTGTAAAGTAGAACTTTTCAGATGCATTGCATGCTTCTAGTCCACGTAGTCGAGCTTTTGCTTCTCTGAAAGAACCTGAGTGCTGGGATGAACAATGCGCCGCTGTCACTCCGGCTATTACTTGAATTTGCTTTTAGGATACCGTCAAAAGTTGCGAGTACTTCATTCAAGGGGAAAAATAAAATCTCTATGACAGGTGACTTGTATCAATGTACGGAGTAGGGCTGCAGCTCGGTCCCAGTACCGTGGCTCAAGTCAGGGAATCTGCCAGCTATGCATTATGGCATGAAAGGCGAGCGGATCCTTTGCCCCGTTCTGCTTGAAACAACTACTACTGTACGGACTAGCTAGTCACGATAGCATGACTCGAGAGACAAGGTCACCTAGAACTACTAGCCACGAAAGGGAAAACGCAAGGAACTCGGCACAGGAGAATCTACGGTCGCATAATTCACTTTTCTCCGACCCCTGCCCCCTGGTCATACGTCAGTCCCTTGTCGGTGCAGGACCTTGCAACTGCTGAACCGGTATACCGCTGCGGAGTGCGTACGGAGCAGTCCCTGGTATAACTAGAGCATTATGTGGTATTTTCTTCCTCCACATATAACATGGGTGATAATTAGATATAGATGTATTCCTGGACTCTTGGGCCTTTTTCGGCAATTCGGAACGCTAGGGGTGGTTTCAAGAATGGCTTCTCCCCTGTTCCTGCACCGCTAGTCTGGGCATTGCTTAGCACATGCAGAAACAGAGCTCAAAAGGGCACTCTCCCACCGCTCATCTTTAAGAAGACATGCTGTTACTGCTTCTTTTCTCACCTGGTATCTAAGTTTCGAGATTCAGCCCTTACGTTCATTTCGCTACGGTCATCATGTTGCCAACGATAGTAGGCGTCCCTGGAATGTGGCATCCGGCTAGCTGCTTCGATGATCTTGCAGCTAGCTTCAAAGCCAGAGGCTATCCCTTTGTCAGTCAGGATGCTCCGGGCATTCTTGTAGAGGATCCCTTCAGCGCCACAGTAGACATGGATGTGGAATCTCTCAGAAACAACCTTCTCCTTCCCCTGCTTGCTGAAGGCAAGACTATCGTCCTTCTCATGCACTCCTACGGTGGCATTTATGGCTCTGCTGCCGTAAAAGGCTTAAGTGTTGAGGAGAGGCGCAAAGCAGGCGAGAAGGGAGGCGTAGCCGGTCTCATCTATGTCACCGCTGTTACTCCCGTTGCCGGGAAATCGTTGTTAGGCGCAATGGCACTCACACCAGACAACTTACCGCCACATGTCGAGCTGAACGTGAGTTTGACACTTTTACCCCTTACATTGAGAAACTCTAGGACTGACGTTATCTGTCTGACAGGAGTCGACTGGACTAATACATTTCATCGATGCTGATAAATGGATGTATCATGACATTCCAGAGTCCGATTTAGGACGATGGCTTGGGATGGTAAAGCCACAGGCGTGGAATTCCATCAATACGCCCATCTCCTACAACCCCTTGCAAGATCCCAATTACAATGATCGGACAGGGTACATACTTTGCGGCAGCGACCGCATTGTTCCTCTGGCTGCTCAAAAGTATTTGGCGGAGTCGTCAGGAATCACGCGGACTGTGTTAATCGAAAAGGCTTCACATGGATTCCTTGTTGGCGCCTGTGAAGAAACAGTTGATGCTACGGCAACCTTATTGGAGTCCTTTGCTAGTTGAATTGGTTGCAGAAGCTATTCCGACTCCATCAGTTAGTATAATAGGGTTTCAATAAGCTCTTTGATCTGTATAGTTTAGCTTGTCTTTAACCCTAGGATCATCTAATTCTTAGTAGTAATAATATCATCTTTAATTGGACGCTATCGCAGGCACTCGTAGACTTATTCCACTTTACAGGCTTTAATGCCATCAGACTGTCTCGATATTACTCGCATCACAAGCAAGAGTGCTATTGATCTCCTGTCAAAAAAAAAAGAGAGGACGGTAGGCGTAAATAGTAATCAGGCATTACCTTCTCCTGGTGCTTTTGCGTGTCAAACTTGCTAGTACTACCCACACCACGTCCCAAGCGCAACACATCCTGGTCGGAAACCCCCTTTTCTTCCTAGACTAAACGTTCGTTAAAGGAGTTGATACTGGCTAGTAGCATTACCGAGATTACAATAGGCTAGACTCAAGCGATGGCGCGGCACGGCACATCCTTAGCGGAACGGCTTATCCCTAGCGCGACTGGATGTCCCTAGCGGGACGACCCTACCTCTAGCGCAGCGATATATCTCTGGCATTACCTGCTATCCTGTATGAGTACCTGTGAGAAGTCCCGAGAGTTGATTTTCGTATTTGGTGTCAATGATCACAAGAGGCTGGTGAAGTAATGTCGACCACAAGCGATGCGCCGTATAGTGCCGCGTTCTTGGCGGAGAATCGCCAAGCAGAAGTTTATGCCGTCGCTACAGTCTTCTTTGTTTTGAGCCTATTAGCTCTTTCGGGGCGCCTTGGCGCTGCTAAAGTTGTTGGCAAGACTCTCGGGTGGGATGACTGGTTTGCGATATTTGCCGCTGTAAGTTACGACTTGTTTCTGTGTATAACTCAGTTCCACCCACGGGCTTACATACGATTAGATATTTGGAGTTGGTGGCTATATCACGACTATGTTGTACCTTCGCTTTGGCCTAGGGAGACACCAAGTAGTGATCGCAGCTGAAGATCCCGAGAACCTTTCCCGTTTCCTACAAACCATTGTCGCAAATGAGCTCGTTTATACAGCTGGCCTTGCCTGTGCTCGACTCTCGATTGTCGCACTATATTACCGCATCTTTGGCTCGTCGAATATGGTCTACTTCCTCCATGGGTTTGTGTGTCTGATAGTTGCCTGGACCATTGGCACGGTAAGCTTATTCCTTTGGTATTGGCATTCAACAGACATATGCTGACGTCTTTTCGCAACATAGCTTATCCCATCCATTCGGACCTGTTGGCCTATATCGAGCTTTTGGGATGGAACAAACCAGAATTGCATTGATCTCCATGGCTTCTACGTCGGAGTTGCGATTGGAAGTATCATAACTGACTTCGGCCTCATGATTCTACCAATGCCCTATATCTGGAAACTGAAGATTCCCGCGTTTCAGAAAGTCTTGCTAGCCTTGACACTGGTGTTCGGTGGCTTGTGAGTACCACGCTTCCACTTAGAGGGGTTAATACTGATAGTCTTGACTGCTTAGTGCCTGTTTCGTTACCATCTTCCGTTTGGCTATCGTCGTTAACCTAGATCTCTCGGACCTGACCTGGAATACTGTTGATCAGATCATCTGGACGACGTTGGAACTCTTCTGGTAAGTCCACAGCCATGCCTTTGGCGCACGGTGGTTGTCGCTGACTGTAATTAAAGTGCCATTATTTGTGCCTGTCTTCCGACATTGCGCCCCCTTATCAAATACGCAAGAGGAATTTTCGGATTCTCAACATGGAGCTCAAAAGATGCTAGCAATCTGGACGCAGGCCGAAGTAGTAATCCCGGTTTAGGGCGCATATTCCCGACGCCTCATGAGTATCACTCAGCGGAAGAAATATTAGGGAGCTGTCATGACAATGAGACGGAGCTGACAAACTATACTGATAAATTCGGAGATCAATTTGGGAAAAAGTCATTCCCAAAGAATGCTATTGATGCCGATGACTCGGTATAAGTTTTTTAAAGCTTTGCTGAACCTATCCTCAGCCCTCTTAAGCCACAGGAATATGTAGCCAATGGGTAATAGATAGAGTTCGAGTGAAAAGCATTGTTTTATGTATTGATTTCATACTGAGACGTGACAGTGTATTGCTATCACAATTGAAAAAGAAATATTTTTAATGGATCTACATATACGTCTTTCATATCACAGGAATGGCGTTCATCCATATAGCAATATGCAGACAATAATACTGCTGGATTTCTAACACGGGTGCTTTGATTAAGTTGGAGGAGCTGAGCTTAATAATACCTCTGAAACTTCATATCAAGAACAACCCTTATACCTCATGTCAATATTTTCTCGAAACACAATACGCCGCTGTGCCGCAGGGTACACTACACAATCGAGGCAAGATGCTGAATATTTCTTAAGTGATGCTTATCACTCCTCTATATATAGAGTGTGTCTGATGGTCAGCGGGGAATTCCGCCTTTTATATGGATATATAATGTCTTAAGCCCACATCGGTTGAGTTCTCTTGTCGGGAGCTTCGAAGCCATAGCAGATTTATAGCGCCATTCAAAAATGTGCTACATCGAAGTATGTCTGCCATTTTGTTGTCTCTCTCTCAACAATAGCATCTGAGGCTAGGTACTAAATTACAGCGACTTGCCCAGTATGGTTTAGTGACCCTGGGGCTCGCATCCTTGACCGTACTAATACTCGCATTGAGAGGTTCTGTAAGTTCCTCACGTGGATATTTAGAGATTATTGTACCCCTTTCTTTTTTTCGAAATGGGTACCGCGGTCTAAAGAATGAGAATCCCTCTGTTCCTCACTGACATAGTTCAACCTTAGTGCCTTGCCACCTACATGCCAAATCTCTTGGCATTTGGACTTACTGCCAATTGTTAACCGAGCATCTGATGACTCATATATGGACAAAAACTCCCATTTACATATGACTAACGTGAGTAAGGCTTAGGAGCCGTTCTCAATATAAAAGTCAATATTGTCAGCGCGTGATCAACTTCACTATGATTTAGCAATGCAAAAAGGGAGCCCTATTTGGCAACAGCACTTGAGATAATCGGTGGTCACTGGGCCCCAGTGGGGCCCTTATCTCCAAGCGTGCAGACGATATGCATTAGATAAGGGGGAGCTCTTTGAAGTAAATGATATAAACTATCAAGAGATTCAGCTTCATGAAGCTTCTATAAACTTGCACCTGAATGGAATGCCACTAGGATCTTGTGGGATTTCGGTGTCTACATGTAATGTATCTGAGCTCGAAAGAAGTAAATTAGGTACTGTTCTGGAAGAGCGTGAGTGCTGTTATGGACGACCTACTACCTTCTTCATAACCATACTTTGCTACACCGTACGGCTTCCAATGCTAGATATATTCTGCCTCACTTTATCGATCTTATATGACCATCTTGTACTTTAAAGGGTAAACACGAGGGTTCTTTTACACAAAAAGCTGGATACTAAAGGAAACTTGCACGACTCTTTATTTTTCTGGAATATTTGTGTCCTCCGATTCGGATATAAAATCGTCTAGGAGTTTCGTGTATCTTGGGCATGTGCAATAATTGTTCCTTGACTCGACTGCTTACGATCGTGAGTTAGGAGCTCCCTCAAGGCTCAAATAGAACTGAATCTCACTGGGATGTCCATCATGCCGCATGCTTTAGGGTAGATTCATATGCCAGGCCGCCTCACTTTAGCTTAAGGTATCTGAACCCAACATTAGAGTGGGAAGGTAAATTGTGGTTTGCAAGCTATGCTTTTATAACATAGCAACTATCGCCGTTGACACAACAAGACTAATCTATGACGACACCTAGAAACTATATATACACATCCACGAGGTATTTCTTGATATTGGATTCGGCTTGCCGGGTGCATATGCCTAAGGATTTCTTTGACGTCCTTGTGAGAGAACGACTTGAGAATAGAGAAGAGTATGCGGATTGGCTCCTTTGGTGTAAAAGATAGGTGAGTCTCGTGGGGTCTGATCATGTTCTTGCGGTAGGTATGACACGATCGCCAATGCTTTATACGGGTAGCACAACACCGCGGGACCCCGTTTTAAGAAGGTAAGGATGGCTCATACTTTTGGCTGCAGGAAAAGGCGATAAAGCATATGGAGCGCTTGTTGTCCAGCCGTGAAAGTAACCAACGACATGCCTCTCTGCAAGCTACCCCGACTACTCCGCACTAGTTTCCCCATCTTGACCCCCGCCGTTCTATCGCTACAATATTCTTCCGTCCATTAGTGGTTGGCATATCTTGCGATAGCCTATCATAGCCGGCTTGGGCCTTGCCCGCTTGGTTGGTGTTAGTGCCCAACAGGGCTAGCCGCCTCGGTTCGTTATCAAAACGGTCCAGTAGCGACCCCTGTTTACCCCGCGAATTATCGACTGGGCCTGATCTAGGAACGGAGATACCACTACTGAGTATTCGTACACTCATAACTCGCGTGACGTTACATCTTTAGTTCTGATACGGATCATTCCTTGATAATTGCTGCTTTGGAGTCTCATGTTATCGCCCCAATTCAGATTGGTATCTTTAAGCTTCAAGTGATTCCAATAGATCGCCAACAATGCCCCCCACACAGCTAGTCAATTTTCGTAATAGAAGCGTCCATGGATCACAGGTGGGTTACATTCTAATTTCCAGCGACCTTTCAGGCTTATATATATACTTAAAGACGCCGAGGGTGTTTAGTTTAATTCCTTCACCTGTCATGCATGAGACATCCAATACAAGTTACGAGCCAAGCAGCATTATCTCATGTTGAATGACTAATCCGCAGAGCCCCGAGATCACGATGAAAGCAGCAGAGGCAGCGGAGGCAGGGGGTGGCTTGAGCGAAGGGGAAAAGGGTGACAAGGTTCAAATTAATGTCACTCGCGATATTACTCGCGCGGAACACGAACTTGGATTCCGACAGGCAATTCGGCAATATCCCACCGCCACGTTCTGGGCCATGTTCTTCAGCATTGCCGTCATCATGTCAGGCTATGATGGCCAAATCATCTTCTCCTTCTATGCTCTCCCCGCATTTCAGAAGAGGTACGGTGAATTCGATGGTGGCTCCTACCAAATCCCCGCTCCATGGCAGACAGCTCTAGGGATGGGTAACCCAATTGGGCAGGTCCTGGGTGCACTTGCTAGTGGATATCCCATGGAGAAATTTGGTCGGAGGTTGACATTGGCCGTATGCTGCGTATGGTCCATCGGCTTTGTCTTTGTACAGTTCTTTGCTACATCTCTTCCTATGCTCTGTGCTGGTGAGATTCTGGGTGGCCTTGCCTACGGGTTCTATGTGGTGATTGCCCCAACATACGCGTCTGAGATTTGTCCATTGGCTCTTCGCGGTCTACTGACAGCGTTCATCAACTTGGCGTTTGTCATTGGACAATTTATCGCACAGGGAGTCGCCGCTGGCTTAGAGGGTCGGGAAGATGAATGGGCATATAAGGCGCCTTTCGTAAGTGTTGACTGCCTTTGATGCATAACATCATTTACTGGATGGTATGTTAACTTGATCAGGCATTGCAATGGCTCTGGCCATTAGTCATCCTTGTGGGCTTACCTTTTGCACCCGAGAGTCCGTACTGGCTTGTCCGCCAGGGTCGCAAAGAGGATGCCCGCAAGGCCCTGGTGAAGCTCTCGTCATCAAAAAACGCGCCCGATATCGATCAGGTGTTACTTGGTGTTGAACAGACAGATCTCCTCGAACAAGAGTTTGAAGCAACAACGACGTATCTCGATCTGTTCAAAGGAATCAATCGAGTCCGGACGGAGATCACAGTCATGGTGTATTTGATCCAGGTCATAGCTGGGAATCCGCTTATTGGCTACGCAAACTACTTTTTTGAGGAGGCCGGCCTCAATCCTGCCGAATCATTTGATAGTGAGTCGCATACAACTTATGGCAATGCTGTGGTCAGCCGCTGACAAGCAGAAGTGGGTGTCGGCAACACTGCGTTGGGCTTTCTGGGCACCATTATATCATGGTTCTTGCTCAACTACGTATGCATCTTCAGTCTATCTAAATATACTCGAATACTAAAGTGAACAGTTTCAATTCGGTCGTCGGACGATTTACACTTGGGGGATGTGGGTGATGACTTTACTCCTCTTCGTCATCGGCTTTCTCAGCATCCCGTCTCACAACAAGGGTGCAATCTGGGCGATGGCTAGCTGTATGGATGTGTAAGTTGAAGCCACTGCTTTTTCAACTCAGACATTCATTTACTGACCTCTTCATTTTCTGATATATAGTTGGACTTTTATCTATCAGATGACCGTGGGGCCGATCTGTTTTGTCATCATTTCCGAAATATCATCTACTCGATTACGGACCAAGTCCATCGCACTTTCTACGGCGGTACAATCATTCTTCAACATCATCAGCACAATCGCTATGCCATATATGCTTAACAGCGACGAAGCTAACTGGGGAGGCAAGGCAGGCTTTTTGTTTGGAGGAATTAGCTTTTTCTGCGCCATATGGTGTCACTTCAGGTTGCCCGAGAGCAAAGGAAGGACATTTGAGGAACTTGACATATTATTTCAAAGAAGAGTTCCATTACGGGAGTTCAAAACCTATGACCTCTTAGCGGAGGCAGAGACAGATAAAGCTGCTGAAGTATATCATTAGTTTAATAATAGTAGCCCCATCTTTAGACCGTTGTCGCATCAGATTCAATCACGTACTTCAAGCACAAACTCACCATCATTATATAAGACCTTAGCGGGTATGAAGGAGATAAAGCTTGTACTCTGCATCCTCAGAAAAAAGACTTCATCTTTTCATTGTACTTACATGTCAAACATGATTGATATAGAGAAGAATTAGCATGCTCTGTGCTCAGGCAAGAAAAGGCTTGCATTGTAGATATACGTTGGATACGAATAGATTCTCCTCTCAAACAGATCCCGACAAGTTTGGTGATACAAGTGCTGGCTAACAAACTTAGATTGTTTTCGAGCATTCCCAGAGCAGCAGCTACACGTTATCCCTATAAATACTAGGGATCGCAAGTGAACCTAGCTATAATGGCTATTATCACAAAATGAAACTCGCACTGGGCACAATTCCACAGGCACCGAGATTCTTCCTATCTATATCCAAGACTGCCTCCCAAATGCATAATTCGCAAAGGGTGTAATGGAGAGCTGTAGCTCTATGCTAATAACGCAGGTCATAATGTTATTGTCCATTTGGCTGGCCATCGACCTAATGCAGAGGTCGAGAATAATCCCAAGGGAATCTAGGCCTGGCGTATTAGTTGCAGTAATCTTTCCCTAGTAGTGCTGACCTACATAAGTTATTCATGTCAACAGAGGCACTCCTATAACATTCACAAGTTATAGAGTTACCAGAAAGAGAAAAGCTATAGTTGAGGTATAGCTATCCACGTCATGAAGACTACCACTGCAACGATATAATGTGCGGAAATATATACTGGCCAATTCTCACCGACTTCGGCATGAAGGTACTGGTTGGTTTGTGCAATTCCCTTCAGTGGATCGTTACAAGATCTATCAGCTTACTAGTAAAGCATTAATCCTTTTTATCATCGTCTTCGACCCTACCGCCCATGATCGGAAGTAGCATGAATACGAAAATATTACTCTAGAAAGGTGTGCACGCGAGCTTATGTATCGTATTTTCGTCTTGAAGTCCTATTATTTTGTCCTTCTCTGAATCTCGGAGACACTGAGCTGCGCAATTGTTCACCTCAGGCATCCTTTACTTCAAACTGTAGTTTGCCTTTATCCGCCTCCTCAACGAGCTGATGCAGTCTGTCAACTTTGGGTAACGTGCCTGATTTCCAAGGCTTGACACCGGAGGCAAAGAGCTCATCAATATCTAGATGTGGCATATAAGTATATCGCTCCTAATATAATATATCACGAGTTTGAAGTAGTGTTGCTCACCTTCTAAGCTTTTCTGTTTTGTCTCCGGAAAGCAGAAAAACGCTTGTATACATGCCACCACATTAAAAGTGCCAAAGATAATGAATGTTTTCCACTGGATGTTCTGAAATGCAGGTGGAGTGTAATAATTGTTGGCAAACCCCAGGATCCAGTTCGCAGACGTCGCAATAGACACGGCTTTGCCTCTCAAGCGCACAGGATATATCTCAGAGGGATAGCACCATGAGATGGGTGCCCAGGTGAAGCTGTAAGTCGCGACAAGAAGATATGTAAAGGCAATGACAGCTGCTTTAGCAGATTTAGCGTTGTCATTCATGGTCCAAGTCACGGCTGCTGAGCCGTCAAAACCACCAGGAACGTAGTGCGCATATCGAGCCATGACACCGGCGGTAGCATATAGCCAAACCATCATGAAAAATGCGCCTCCAATGAGTGCAGGTCGGCGACCGATTCGATCGAGAAAAAGAATGGCTGGCAAAGTGAAAATGACATTGATAACATATTGCACACTCGATGCAATGAGTTTGATGTTGCCAGTAAGACCAGCCATCTGAAAGATGTAAACAATATAATAGAGCAACGCATTATTGCCACTTAGCTGTGTCCAAATATGCACGAAAATTCCGTTCGCAATGCGGTGGATATTGTCGCGGTGAACCAACTCAGACCATTTAACTACACCCTGTGACTGAGCAATAGCCATTGACTCTCGAATCTCGGCAAATTGAGCCTGCACAATGGAAGCTTGGGGATCGCCTTGTCCGTGAATATCAGCGAGCACTTTAAGAGCTTCTTCCCATCTGTCTTGAGATGCAAGCCAACGCGGCGATTCAGGAATGAAAAATAAGGCGCCGAACATGACGAGAGCTGGGAACATTTGCACAGCCCAAGGTACCCGATATACCGCAGCGGTGTTGGTATAGGACGTCCCAAAGGTAATATAGTACATGATGAGACCCTATAACGATGAGAATATATTTGAAAAGTAGTTTTTGAAGTCTGTACATACTCCCCATGTGATGCTCCACTGCTGAAAGCTCAGGATGCGACCTCTCATCTCGGGACGTGAGAGCTCAGCGAGGTAGAGCGGCCCGGTGGAGGTAAACATACCTGTTCCGTGGTCAGCACCTTATTATGTTCTTTCCACACTGAGATTTATGCCTATCGTGAACGTGTAAATAAGAAAATAGCCTACCAACCGCTCCTCCACAAAGTAGTCTGCCCACAATCAGCATAGCAATGTCAACGCTTGCGGTACAGATCACAGCGCCAATGACAAAGATAATGCAGCCAGCCATCATGGTAAGCCTGCGACCGAATCTATCAACCACCAGCATATTCACCAGACATCCCAAGAACGATCCACCAGAGATGCTGGCGGTGATACCGCCTTGTTGATCAGCTGTTGGGCTGTCGAACTCTTCTTTGAAAGGCTTAGTACTCAGGATAGCCGAGAGAGATGATATGTCAAAGCCTTGCAGCAGTCCCCCGATGACGAGGAAAGCGGTAATGATGTAGATGTTTGAAATCTTGTACGCCATCTTGTTGAGCGCCAGCGATACCACGCTGCGATGACAGTGGAAGGGAACCAAGTAGAGGTAAGACGGGCGGTAAATGTTCAATAGCAAAAAAGGATTACTACTAGCAACATCTTGCAACTTTTCCGTGACCTTGCGTAGACAAAGAGAAGCAGCGTCGCCTTTAATCAACAATTAAGGTGATGCTGCCTTCCGCTCGAAGGCATCTGGATATGCTTAGTACGGAATCCTTCGTAAGGATATGTGCCCTGTAGTCCTAAAACCTTTGACTTACAAGCTTATTGAATCAATATCGTATTATCAAAAACATGGGAATTTGGATTAAAGCGGCAGGATGTGGGGTTCGTGAGCCCGTGGTCTCAAATGCCACCGAATTATCGGCAATGGGTTTCCGGAATTACCAGGATCATTCGCGCCGTGCATTTTAGGGCCGTCGCGACATAGAAATGGATTATCACGACATCTAGCAGTGTCCTCCAAGCTGGCGGTATTCAAAGCTGCTTCCCCTGCGAGAGAAATTTGCCAGCGACTTCCGATGGCGCCTTCTTGGCTGATGATCGAATAGAGCCTAGAGAATAAAGGTATGCTATTTCCGGGCCTTGGCAGGATTATGGCCGACCAATAATTGTCACTGGGCTCCGGGGCCGGAGGATGTGAGATGGCTCGGCGTCTCGGTCGAGTATTCACGACATTGTTTACTCAGGCTTTGCAGGCATATCTGCATGATCCTGTGAATATTTCTTGGCAGTCGGTTCCTCGGCACTAGCTTGTTCCACACGACTTTGCCGATAGAGCGAGGCGAGCCGAAATTGGCGAAGCGACAACAACCTCGCACAAAAGAAAAAGGGTTTGCTCTCAGAACCTTAGTTAACGAATAGCGAAGTGAGACCGTATGAGGCTCATGGAGAAAATATGAGGCTACCTAAAAATGATCTCTATGAAGTAATACCACAACCAAGGTAAAATGGTTTATTTAGTTCTAGGTATCGTAATACATAGTTTTTCATAGCGGGATAACCTTTTCCGTGAACGGAATCAACTTGACCGGCGCCGTAAGACCATACGGTTGACCGCCGTAGCTGCTAGCATACTCCGATTGTTCCCATGACTGAGTGACATTTACTTGAAGTAGTCGATTCCTAAGTGTTGATGAAACTTCAATCTTGACATCATTAGAGCCTGTCTTTAGGTATGGTGTGATATCAACAATTGCATCTGTAATATCAATTGGGCCAGTCCAGCGTCTATTAACCCAGAGCCGGACGGTGTTGAAAATGGGGCCTAAGTCCAGCAGCGCGCCGTTGGTTCCATTGTTAGGGTTCCAGTTGAACTGTGTGTTATAGGTACCGATGCCGGAGGTATTCTTCAAGCCGGTAATATTATACCAAGGGATCAATCGATCCAGCTGAAGTGTGTGATATTGAAAGACCGACGTGTAATTGTGATACTTGTCTGGGTTAGGCAGCCAGTCCTGGATCGTGACATTCCACGGACCAAGTTCCGAAGACCTTAATGTTTCTTCTGTGACAGTAAATGCAATTTCTTTTCCGTCACTTAGCGTGATTGTCTTGTCACCGCTTGAAGAAGTGCGAGCAATCAGGGTATTGCTACTTGCAGAGTAGTTGAGATACTCAACGTTAGTCTTCGTCACATGAATATCCGGCACTTGAGCGCCAGGAAAGAAGCCCTTGGGAGCAAATGCCACAATTGTCGACTGATTTGACCTAAGTTCAACCCAAATCTTGAACCTATCCCCTGATGACGTGTAGTTGACAATTGGACTAACTGTGCCTGTCCATGCATCCAATATGTATGGGATTCCGCTGCCTCTAATCAAAGCTTCTGTGGCGTGATCCTCATAAATGTCCGAGTTATACACCCAATAGTAGTCGACGTTATTTGCAGCATCAATTCTATGAACATATAGAATGGGCTGAGGCGATAAGTTCTGTGCTGCAGGCTGCACATTGAGTTCCTGCAAAGCACCGACTACTTCGGCTTCAGTTTCGAGACTTTTGACAGACGGATAAGTCAGTAGCTTCTGAACTCCTTTCTTGACGTACTCATCACAAGCGTCGCAATAGTACGGTGTTATTTCAGGTACACCTCCCACGAAGAGAATGGGAAATCCCTGATTAGCGTATTCCAGGAAACGACCGACGGCTTCAGACGTGATGTTCGTGGAGTTATCTATAATAAAAGCCGAGAACCCAGGGCCATCCTCTGCTAATAATCCATTTGAGACCACTGCATTGTCCTATTAACAGTTGTTAGAATCGAATGTGAATATGTAGGATGGTCATGAAGAAAGGAGAAAATACCAGTTTTAGCAGCGAAGGGCTCACGGAAACATATGTATACCCGTTATTTTGAAGTGACTGATCCCAGAAGATGTTTTCGCCCATGTTGAAGTGCTTGATATCAACAGATATATATTTGTGTCGATAAATGCCAATGTCTATTCGAGGAACGCCAGTTTGAAGAATCAGCTGCGTTCGAGCGATCCAATCCCCCATCTCTTTGACGTATGGCCAGCTGGGCTGTCGTGGACCCCACATCTCAGAGTATAACCACTCAAAAGTCGTGAAACCAGGCCACTCAGTTTGTGGGCGAAGACCGGAGTATGGGAAGCCATGAGTAACAATGCGGTTGACACCACCTACATAGTTGATCTTGCAGTCGTTAAGAATAACCGGCCAAGTGATTGCGTACGCCTCATAACGATGCGCACCGAGCTCAGAAGAGAATATTTGCTTTTTGCCCATTGCCGCTCCGCCGCCCATGGCGCGGAAGGCATCGATAACACCGTCGAAATAATTGGATTCTGTTTCCGGAGCATCAATATGCGCAGCAGCTGAAACCATATCCCACGGCGGTGCGGAATTTGGTGCTGTTGCGTATGGTTGCAGGCTCCCTTGAAGCCCCCATTGGCTTGTCCATTCAGAAAGGCCTCCAAGGTGATACTGCTCGTACATCTCCTGGAGACACTGGTAATAGTCATTACGCAGTTTCCAGCTGATATCTGTTCCATTCTCATGGTCGTTGAACGCGTAGTAAAAGTAACTGTTGGCAAGTGTGCTGGAAGGAAGGCCGGTCGTGCCAAATAGAGCTGGCAGAGCCTTGGTAATATCATAGCCACGTGTTTTTAGAAAGTACGGCCTTAATTCATCTGTCCAAAACAACGTAGCACGGAATTCGGCCGAATCTTCCCATGCATAAGACCCTAATTGCCTCAGAAGATCTCCGTTCTCACTCTTCATGACATAGTCCTCTGTAAATTGTGTCCAGAGATTAGTTCCTTCCTGGCTGTAGTGATCTACAACATACGCAAACCAAGAAGCTGGGTTGTTTGGGCTGATGGAATTGTTAAATGCTCCCTGGGCCGCCAGATAACCGGTTCGGCGCTGATAGAAAGTAAAGAGGACATAGTCGTCTCCATCGGCTGGTGCGGTATAATTCACATAACCATCCTTGATGAGAGATGTAATATCATCAACGCTATCATAGTCCAGCTGTGTAACCCTCGGGTCTGTAGAAGGAACTTGGAAAAGGTGAAAGAAAGCATTAGTAAAAATCCTACATTCTTGTTGTGTAGTGATAAAAGTTACTCACTCTTGCTTTTGCGCGCAACAACTGCAGCAACGAACTTGTTTGTAAAGTTAGTGAAAGGCGCAACAAAATCTGGCTTGTTTGCGTAGCCCGCATCTGTGCGATTTGGCGGTGGGATAGGTCCTTCAAAAGTTTGCCCTGAACCCAGGCTGACACTGCCGTATGCCAATTCCGTGTTCATGCCAGGAGAATCAGGGTCCTGAATCGGAATAGAAGCGCCCTGTGTTGGCCCTAGGGCAAAGTCCACAAGGAGCCCCAAGTCCTTGGATGCATTTAACATCGTATTGAACTTTTGCCGCCATTTGACGCCTCCATATCCGTATATCGCTGGGTCTACCACAGCTAACTCAATACCATAATTCTCATACGCTATGATTTCAACCCCGCCCCATCCTGCCTGTTTGATCTGTTTTAGGTCGTAATAGAGGACATCATCCTCCACATCAGCATCTGGAACCCAGTACCGAAATGTTGGCCGGGCCAGTCCCTCAGGATTTTGAAAGACTTCAGGAACATTGTATGTGATCCAAGGTGCTGGACGAGAACCGAATCCACTGCTCTTCTTGGTGGTAGCAATGGTAACACCAAGGAGAGCAAGAGTGGAGAGCAATGACTTTCTCATTGCACCTCTATATCTCACAATAAGTCGAAATCTCTAAGAACATTGAGCTGAACGTCGATACGAACTTTTCAGTTGGTCGAAGGCAGCTATGTAAGTCCCTGGCACCAACAACCATCCCTTCAACATGCGCCTCCATTTCCGGCTGATTACCAAAGCGACGGCTGGAGTTGGCATGCACAACGCATTTCCCGGCTCATCGGCGAACCTCATGGCATCATCAGGACCCTGTATCAACTCTTCGATAAGATCACATTTCTGCCCCGTCCAACATCTCGCTGCTGGGTTAAAGTAGACCGAAGGTGAAAGAATGAGATGATCTTTGTGCTCTAAGTGACTAAGACCAAAACGGAGAGAATTTTTGATTGCCGCTTTATGCGGACCTATCAGATCCTCTTCTCAATATAGGGTGCCCTGATGATAAAGAAAAGTGGTGAAAAGCGCTCTAGCTAGTAACTACGCTGGCAGTACTCTGTACGGTTGCTCCTTGGCTTGCGATAGTGGACTGGGGGCCCATGTGGACTCCGATATGCTGGAGCTCAACTAGTACCTGTGCCGTGGCCCTTTTCATGCCGGCTAATATGGACCCAATCAAACTAAGCCCTGTAACAGCATACCGCTTGTAAAATTTCTGGTTGTCGAATCGCATGCTGCCCCGCGTGATTTCTAATGCGCAAGAATCGAAAGGTCATACAATTGTCCGTTAGCAAAAGAAGTATGCCGATGGTTGATGTCCAACTCCACCGTCACATCAATCCTAGCTGGGCGGCCTGAGACGCGATTGTGCTGTCGAATGACGTGCCATCAAGGATAGAGTGACTTCGGACCATCGGTGAAGAAGTCGGAAGAGGGAGACTGGGGTCCCGGATGATGCGACCTATGAGTAGGATCAGTCAAGTACAAGTTCTGTCCACATGATGCTGGCAGGACTAGTGAGCAGTCTGCGTCGCTTGTGATTTGGGCTCTATTGGCTACTATCATTCCACTGTAGTCACAGCTATGAGATTTCTTCAGTCTACGCTGCTAGCCTCGGCAGCTTCAATGGTGGTTGATGCCTATCATCCATCATCACCAGAACTCACATGCGTAATTCCAGCTTTGAAGAATGGAGGTGATGATGCTCCTGCCATTCGAGAAGCCTTTGACCGATGTGGAAGAAACGGAAAGGTTGTTTTCCAAGAAGATACCACCTACAGCATCCAGACTACTCTTCAACTTCATAATTTGAAGAATGTTCAAGTCGACATACTCGGAACACTTGAGGTATGAGAAACGCCACCAAGCCATTACCGCTCATCCTCAGCTGACCTATTACAGTATTCTACAGATGTCCGCTACTGGATCACTCATGGATCGTACTACTACTTCCAGAACATCTCAATTGCCTTGGAATTCTCAGGAGAGGATATCACAATTGACGGGCACGGCTCCGGTACTATCAACGGCCAAGGACAAGTATGGTATGATCTGGCTCTGGGAGTCGGCGGCTTGTTTGGACGCCCTATTCCATTTTGTCTCAGAAACGTGACGAATGCTGTTGCTAAGAACTTTAAAATTCTCCAATCGGGTAAATGGTACGTATGCTGCTTATGCATTCTTGGGTCCGGTACGCCATAATAATTTTACTGCAGGAATTTTGTGATGGTAGAATCTCAGAATATTCTCGTGGACAATATCTATCTCTCGGCAACTTCTGATGACTATCAGGTAAGACCCATTAATACATGTATCATGTTGCATGAGACTGACCAAAAGGCAAGGCAAATCCCGGCAACCTTGGTAATACGGATGGATTCGACACGATCAACAGTAACAACATCACCATTCAGGTGGGTATTCGCCGGCATACTGAACAACGTGAATAGTTGGTGCTAACAGGTGCTATAGAATAGCTGGGCTGATATTGGGGACGACTGTGTCAGCTTTAAACCTGGCTCGACAAACATGCACGTTAAAAATCTGACCTGCTACAATAGCGCTGGTATTGCAATTGGCAGCTTGGGCCAGTATGAAGGAGTTCGCGACGTGGTTGAGAACATCACCGCAGAGGATGTCACTGTGAAGCCCCCTCATAATATTCCTACACGCGAGTGAGCTGACATTTGAATAGCTTATCGGCAGTCGAAACGGGGCTTATATCAAGACATACGTTGGTAAGAGAACGTACTGGCCCCCTCAGGGCGGCGGTGGTGGCAATGGCTACGTTCGCAATGTTTGTACGTTTGCTTCTCATCCAGCCATGCTTGCTGTATGTTATACTAACTAGGATCCTAAGTGTTCAAGAATTTCCACATTGAGAATATCACATCTTCCCCAGTTTTGATCCAGCAGTGTACACACTGGGCCGGATGGGACGTGCCGGCCTGCGCCGAAACACCTGCTACAGGCCTCTTTTCCAACATTACCTGGTCTAATTTCACTGGATATATGAATGAGAAGGTAGGGACCAAGTCAATTAGCTGGGCATGCTCCCCGCTTGCCACGTGCGAGGGCTTCTCGTTCAAAGACATCAATGTCACCTCAGCAAACGGGACAGAAGGCACCTACTCATGCACCAATGTTGAAGGATATGACTCAACCTGCCAAAAGACATGATGGGCACCATCGAGCTTATACCAAATTCAGCAAATTGATCATTTTTTTTCTTGGCTGTATATATACATAATATCTCACGCTTTGGGAAGCACATAGCCCTCCTCTAACTCTTCTCTCCTGTTGTAGGGTTAAGGTTAGCGTTGCAATACTACTGCGCAGGGGTGTATGTCAGCTTACAAGAACACTCCAAATTCCGCAACATAGGCTAGCCAGTGTTTAATGAGATTGTCCAAAATCTCCGGTTCTTGATCTGCTAAGTCATGGATTTCTCCTCTGTCTTTGTCTAGATCGTATAATTGCCACTTTTCTGGACCCTTAGGCTTTGGAATGAACACTGCCTTCCATTTTCCCTTGCGAATGGCTTGATGGAAAAACAGCTCCCAGCCAGTGACATGGTCTTCATCATGCACTTGCAGTGTTTGCCGCGATAAATGCGGTATCCAGGATTTACCTTTGATTGGAACTACTTCTCGCCCGCGAAAATTTGACCCCGGTAATGGAATGCCTGCTAGATCAAGCAATGTCGGAAGTATGTCCATGACTGTGGTAAAGGTGTCCGTAATGTATCCAGCAGACTGCTGAATAAATCGCGGATAGTGAATAATAGCTGGGCACCGGATACCTCCCTCGGTGACATAGCCCTTATGCATCCTGCTAGGCGCTGTGGAAGCTTGCGCCCAGCGCGGACCATACCAAATGAAGGAATCCCGGTTGCCCAAGTTGTCATAGTCGTTGTTGTAGTGCTTGTTGATGGACTTCTTGATCACATCTCCAGTCATGGGGATAGCTTCAATAACCGCTCCTTCAGCACCGTTATCCGACATGAAAATAACAAACGTGTTATCCCACTCTCCCATCTCCTTAACCATTTCAATGACTCGGCCAATGTTCTCGTCCATGCGATCGACCATGCCGGCAAACACTTCCATTGTTTTGGCGGACCACAATTTCTCTTCCCCAGTCATTTCGTCCCATTCTTTCGTTGAGGCGATGACGGGATGTGCCTCAACATCTTTAGGTAGAAGTCCAAGCTCTACTTGTCGCTTCAGTCTGCTATCTCTTAGAGCGTCCGGCCCATCATCATATACACCTTTGTACTTCCTAATGTTCTCCTTTGGGGCTTGCAACGGCCAATGCGGGGCAGTGAATGGTAGAAATGCAAAAAATGGCTTTGCTTTCAACTCAGCATTTTCCTCCCTCTCGCTCAAGAAATTGACCAATTCTCCGGCAAAGTAGTCCGATGAATAAAAGTCTTCTGGGAAGTCCTTTGTTTCTACCCTTTGGTCGTCTTCGTAGTACAAGCTGGCCCAGTGCCCAAAGATCGGGGTGCCATCAGGATGCTTCGGTTCATAGGCGTAGTGACTTGATCCTCCTGGTAAAAGGGCAAACGAGCGATCGAAGCCCCGCGCATGTGGAGTGCGCTCACTGGTCAGACCTAGATGCCATTTACCACTCATGCAGGTGTAGTACCCTGCGTCTTGAAGAATTTCCGGCAAAGCAGCTACACGAAAATTCAGGTAGCCCTCATATCCTGGCCGTTGGGACCACGGAACCGGGGGATCGCGTCCGCGACCCCAAAACTCCATTTGGCCAAGGCCGGCGATGTGGTTGTCGGTTCCAGATAAGAGCATTGAACGGGTAGGCGAACACATGGACGCAGTGTGGAAGTTGGTCATGCGAACTCCAGTAGGCGAATAAGCTAGTGAGTCAAGATTAGGCGTTTGAATCTCACCACCGAATGCGCCTACATCTGAAAACCCAAGATCATCTGCGACGATCAGAAGAAAGTTAGGGCGTTTCTTGTGAGCCATGGCTGACTGGCAGATGCTACTTTCAGCAACTGCAATGTCTCACACTCCAAAGTCAATACTGCGCGACTCCAAAGAGCATAGAATATTCTATTTTATCGAATTAGACTGTGCTCTACACACTACTGAAAAACATCCCGATGTGCGCAGACCGGCCATTTTATGCTGCCACCCTCAAGATGATGTGATAAATGTGGGTTGAGTGTGAGAGGGGCCTGTCCATGATAAATGGCTAAAAGCGGTAAGATATGATCCGCCTGTAAGGAGGTGGGAATTAGCGGGATTTAGGAATTCAGGGCCCGTTTGATCCCCCAAATTTAACCACATGATTTGACGTCTTTTAGGGATAATAAAGAGAAGACGGTCAGATCACCTAGCCCTCCGAGTTTCCCGGCATTCCTGATCAGGTCAAGCACTCTCGCCGCCTCTTATAAAACCAGATATTTACTAAAGAGGACTCAAATTAAATAGATAGCTGACCCTCCACTAGGCACTAATGTTATGGACTTCTTCTCTCCCGCTTCATACCGCACCATATTTCTAACTCTTCAAGTAATCTTTATTTTATGGCTTACCAACATAGCATTATGACTAATCGGTATCTATTTGCTTCATAGGTAGACCAAGACATAAGCCTGCGGTTTTAAGTTTATATTTGTGTCACAACCCAACGCTCTGCCTCTTCACATAGTGTTTGCAACGTCGCTTGATGCCTGATGCCTCGTCAAAGAGTCGATCCGCTTCACCGCCAGCGAGTGGCACAAGCGTGTGATAGCTGTAAAAGGCGTAAGGAAAAATGCAATGGCGCCCTGCCTTGTGAACAGTGCAAATCCCGCTTGCGCAAAGGTTGCTGCTACATTAAACGAAGCCGAACACTTGCGGCCGGAAGAGAGACCGAGAACAGGCTCTGACGATAACGAAGTGGGCGTAGTTCTCATTGCACCAGAGGATGCTATCTCATCTCTAGCCGACACGCAAACACAGGTTGATCATATCTTTGCAACTCCTTCTCCTTTTCATAAGAAAATGTTTCCCGACAGCAGAGGCAAATCTAGTAAGGCTCGGTATTGTTGAAACGTTAGTATCTTATCTAATTGGAGCCTCAGTCTACGTTGGAGAGTCCGCCTCACTGTCGTTTCTGCAGACAGTACAAAGTGAAATCACAGTTGCAGTCGGGCCGTGTCGTTTTACAAATGACCCTTCAGCTCACTTGTTGATCGAGAGCACAACTGGCTTGCCCTTCGAGATAGCACGGCAGGTCTCGCTTGACTACGCCATAGTGCCCTCTTTAATCGACGAGTTTTTTGTTGCGACTAGCGGTACTTTAGATCTCTTTGACCCGCTCTGGTTGTCCAACGAAGTGTCAGTGTGGATGAGGCATCCTTCGCAACGATCGGAATCTGAATCTGCCATACTCTACTTGACTCTCGCAATAGGAGCTCAAGGTAGGGCGCGAGACAGGTCTGACGAACTTGTTGCGGACCAATGCTTTGCTTATGGCCGGAAACTTGCCATAATCACTGTTATGGATGATTCTAGTTTATCGACCATACAAGCCTTCATCTTAATCACCTACTACATGATTGCAGCCTGCCGGCGAAACGCGGCTTTCACAAACTTGGGTGTTGCAGTCAGGGCAGCATACACACTAGGTATCCATCTTCACGAGTCCAATATCGCGCTTGGCCCAGAGGAAGGGATGTGCCGAGAGCGTGCCTGGAAGTCTCTCCGTGTCTGCGATCTCTTTCTTAGCGCCTCCTTGGGGAGACCCCCGGCAACGTCCGAAGCTTTCTGCAACAATGCTTGGACATCTTTCGATTCGACTGTCAATAAAGAAATCTCGAGTGTGGACTTGCAACTTTCTTCTGCAATCTTCAATATATGAAACATCATCGAACAAATATTGATTGAAGTGTACTCGAAGAAAGCTATTACACTTGAATCGGCCAAGGGCATCTCCTCACAGCATCGGCGGTGGACTGAAGCGTTACCCCGAATGCTCAGGATTGACGGTCTGGAAGAATCTTACGAGTCACACTGCTCCGGAATCTCGCGCAGACATGGCATTAGAATCGTTACGATGGCATATTACTATTCTATAGTTCTATTGACAGGACCGTTCCTTACCTTTCTAGTTCGCTCTTCTAGAGAAGGCTTTCAGAAGCGGGACGACTCTTCGACACAGACTAACCTCGTCACATACGCTGATGCCTGTGTTACCTCGGCTATTAAAGGTATTGAGATGGCTCACGAAGACGTCTTTGACGAGGGTGCGCCTAGACGGCAGCCTCTTGTCATTAATAGCGTCTTTATCTCTGTGCTATGTTTGGGCCTGGCTTATCTAGGCGACTACGATCAGCGGAGATGGCCGCTAGACCTCTCTCTTGAGCGCGGCATCAATATCTTAGCACATCTTGGAAAACTTAGTCCTCAAAGTGGACGTTACGCGGAAATTTGTCACGCGTTAAAGGAAGCTGTCGCCATGTACGTTTCGAGAAGAGACGATACATTGCTCCAATCCAGTAGTAAGTACGTCCGGAATGTATTTGGTGATGTACGGGCTTCTCTGGGATCTCAAGCCACTACTCAAGAAAAACATAACGTTGTAGCGCCTCCGCTACTATTTTGGTCGGGTTCGGGTGTGACTTGTCATAATGCTGTCCCTGAGACACTTTCAGTGTATGATGCACTACATCAGGAATCTATGATTTCGGCATCTGAAATACTGTTCGAACCCCCCTATGCTCGACATCATAACAGTTCTGATCTAGCAATGCGAATGCGTCACTGTATCGCCGCCAATGTCCCGGAACCCTTGTATGACCTCTACTTTGGACAGGACGTTTCGGTCTTTGGTCTGATGACTGACATGGAGTCAGGAATGGATTCCTCATAGTAATGAGCCCTCATATATTTCCTGCTAGTGTCTCAAAGTCTTTAACCGAACTACTGGTGAAGTCCTACGTATGGTTCGTCCCGTAAAGTCCGCTCTGACCCTTTTTTTTTACTTCCATTGCAATCAACCATTAGCGATGTCATAAGGCTGTCATAAGCTAATATTAAGCTGCAAGGCAGCCGAATTCGAGACATCGTATTTCTACATCAATCGATTATCGACTGCGTAAGACCTTACAGATCTGAGGAAGTTATAGTAAGTAACCAATCGGCAAAGTCATTTCTCATTATCGCTGGCTTCCGAGAGCGGGGTAAACTTCCGAAAAGAAGCACATACAAATCCGGGTAATGGGCCGGCGATGCCGGATGCTCTACCCGAATGGTACTGTTGAACTGCTACATACTGACCACTATGTTGCAGAGTACGCCGTGCAACGAGTCGAGATTTAAGTTTTCATTCTTCTATTAACGTGCTATCAATGCAATCTACCTAAGTGGTAAATCGTCAAGAGATTCCCGCTAGACGACGCTTTAAATCAAGCTGGTATATGTGGCCTACATTAAAATTCATCTTAATATAGACTGGTAACTTGGAAGTGGGTTTATAGGCGCTTATTTGCTAACCGTATACGTCGGACTTGGTGTTATGCGACTCCTAGAATTATTAAAAGCTTTCCTCGATAGCGTGCTCTTGATGTCCTCAGTGAAGTTAGCCAGCTTGCGTAGGCTTAACAGATTGTCCGGCTAATGCCCCTAATATGCGTGATATATCCGCAAACGCCATCCGGTTTGTGCGCATCGATAGGCGAGGCATTCCATAAGCGGGTTACATAACATGCATAATGTATCATCCGAGTCTACTATCCGGTTCGTGCGCCTCAACACGTAAGGCAAACCACCCGGCTAGTGCCCTCAAAATATGTCATGGATCATCCGTCTCATGGCTCTAGAGATTCGTTTCATTACCGGATTGCTGTACATTATGACGCCTTTATAAAGTTATAGTGTGGCCAATAGCTCAGAAGTCAAATAATGTTAAAAAGATAAAGACCAGCATGCGGAGCGCAAACATATTGGCTAATCAGCGGACGACAATGGTTTCAGAAGATGTAAAACTGCCGTTGCTTACAGTTTCCCTTTTCCAAATAAAATTACAAAGATACTAACATATATATCTAGTCACCATATCAAGTTATAATTGCTGGGGCGGGGCCTGTTGGGCTCCTGACGGCCCTTCGCCTAGGCCAGCAAAACATTCGCACACTCGTTCTTGAAGCCCACCACGAGCTCCTGTCCACGACTAGAGCAGTGGTTTATATGCCAGTAGTCAATCCTTGCTTTGATCAGCTCGGCCTTACAGAGGTGTTGCAAACGCATGCATATCACAACCGTACGGGCGTCACGTGGCGCGACAAAAACTGCAATCAACTCGCACATCTTTCCCTACCAGCAGACAGTAACGGGAAATTTGGCGGTTCATATCAGATTGGCCAAGCGCGCATGAATGAGCTCATACTAGACAAGCTCCGAAATTACCATTCCGTGGAAGTGAAATTTGGCCTGAGAGTGGTCGGCATCGAGGATGATGAGAATAAAATAATGAAAGTCATGGCACACCAGACAAAACTCCCGGGTAACGATGTCTTCTTTCAAACCAAATACCTTCTGGCCGCCGATGGAAACAACAGCGCAGTCCGTAAACTGCTCTGCATACCGTTCGACGGGTTCACATTTGACCAATTTAGGATGGTAGGCGCGGACATTCTCTTTGACTATCGGGAAGAATTTGGCTGGTCATCACTCAACTTCTTTGTTGACCCGGATCATTGGGCTGTTGTTGCTTATACTGGACAAGATGGCGGCTCTATCAACAACTCTGAGGACGTGAAGCCATTGTGGCGAGTTGCCTTCGTTGAGCCGTTCGACCTTCCCACGACCAAAGAGGAAACACATAAACGAGCTCGTGAGCGCGTGAAGCTGTATTTGAAGGGTAGAGAAGATTATGAGCTCGTACGAGCAGAAGTTTATTTGTTGCATCAGCGGTGTGCGGCGCAGGCATTTAAGGGTAGAGTTTTTCTAGCTGGTGATGCTCTCCACGTGAGTGATATTTTGTGACTTTACCTGATTTCAGAACTGACGAAACTCACAAGTCCAACAACCCAATAGGCGGCCTCGGTCTGACAGGCGGGATCCTCGATGCCTTTGCGTATGGTAATGCTTTTACTCGTGTAATCAAACATGGCGAGCCAGATTCATTGCTCGCAGATTGCGCAAATTCACGACGAGATGCTTGGGTACATACGACATCACGACTCGCACTTGGCAATTTACACCGGCTGAAAGACACCAAAGGCGAATATGCAGAAGAGAGGGCAGCTTTTCTTGAAAAATTGAATAACGACCCTCAATTCCCGCAACGATTTAGGAACGATCTTGACAGGATGATCCCTGAGACATTTGAGAAAGTCCCGATGGTGGTATCCATACCAGAAAGAATGGCGCCAGAAGCCAGTGAGATGCAAAAATGAGTTGGAAGACCAGGTTAAACAATTCCTGGCCGAATCACAGCTAGCTTTTATAGTATAACTTACTGGCATTTTACGTCACAGGGGAATTTCAATGCTTATGACACGCTATTACTATATAATCTGGAAAGACACTTGCTCGTGAAACCTATGATTGGCTTTGTTTATTGAATATAAGTGGTATAATTTCAACGAATAACGATAGCATGAGCAATCCCAGTGTAGAGAATGAAAGGAAAGGTGAGGCGGATAGGTGTTGTGTTTCTGATACTTGGTATTATCTGAATGCTAGTAGGTGATAGGTCAAATGTAATATTTGATGCTGGCTCGACCTCTGAAGCCGTGGCTGCTTGAATGGTACATCTTTCCTCCATTAGATATGAATAAGAAGTTGAGGGGAGCTATATAGCAGCGACTACTCGCTAGGGAGTTGAATTGCCATTCAGACACATAATAACAACTGTCTGGATGATTGAAGAGCTTACAGTTCGGCCCTGGCAAGTTCTTACATTTGTATCGTGCTTGAGATTCATAACTAGCTAGAAGACCGCTTTCGCATCACCTATAGAGGAAACTGCCTTGGCATTGTCTATCTCCTTTCTCTCTTGCTTGATAACAGTATCCGCCGGTTTACTCCATTCTTGTTTCATTTTCTTTAGATTGACTTGTCGTTTGATGTCGGTGTATGTTTGCTGGGACGGTGAGGATCTGTAGCAGTAGTACCCACGCAAACAAAACAGGTAGGTTGCGATATAACTGATCGATAGCTCCGCCCGAAGTGATCGTGATGAAAATCTCATAGTAGTTCCGACCAGGTAAAGCATACATAAGCTTATAGAAGGGTGGCGCCAAAGGATAGCATGTCAATGCGGCCGCGATGTTGAACACAGCCCAAGTGATAATAAAGAAGGGCGCGCATGTAAATGGGAGGAATGCGGTGACGATGTCCATGACCTTAATTGTGATGAATTGGTAAAGCCAGCCAATCATCCAAATAAGAATAAACTGCCCACTAGTAAGGCCCCAGTCTTCTTGGTAAGCAAAGATATATCCCGCCCAGCACAAAGCGCCGAAAAACGAAGATAAGGCGCAGTACAAATCGCGTATCGTGCTATTTGTCGGAATAGAGAGGTGGGAGAAAACCTTGAACTTCTCGCTTGCGGAGTTGATGGCCATGATGAAGAAGAATTGCTGCACCGCGTGTACGGCGACTGAGGCTGTGTTATAGAAGACCCGAGCTCCCTGGTTCGTGGGTTTGATATTGATTGATGACGCGACAATTGGGTTTAGCAGTGCCTTTACAGCATCAGGATCAGAGAAATTAAGATGTTCAAGAGCCTCAGAGCCGTTAATATGATTATATGCCATTCTGCTTGCTGCAATCAACTCTTCAAGGTTTGGCTCGATAAATCCTGCAGAGTGCAAAGGGAAACGCGCTCCGTTCCAAATGTAGCGGATCGCATCACTGCTGTTGTAGTTGATTGCGTCAGTACCACCTCGAAGTGCGGCATCTAGCCGGCTAGATGCCCCAGAGATAGTATATACGGCCCCCCAATACTCTCCTGTACGTACGGCGCCTATTAATGATTCTTCTGTTGGATATTCTGAAGCAGAATGCACCTGTAGCGTAGGAAATGAGTTACCCTTAAGTTTGTCGTAGGCTGTAAGGAGCGACTTTCCAATCACTCCACCATCATAGTCTACCGTTAAGATATGGAAGCGGTAGACCTTTTTTGCAATTTCATACTGTGACCCGTAGAGAAGTGACATAACTAGCAGAAATACTAGCTGCACACAAAGAAAACTGATTCCAATATTAAGGAAGAAGTTCCTCCTTTGGCCCTGCCATGCTTGGCGAGAAGACCATTTGAAGTCCTCTTTAGTAAGTTTCAGCGCCATTATGCAGTACAAGTCTTTCATATGGGTAGTTAGAAGCATTGAGGTTGAGGTGATAACATTGTGTATATGTGTTATATATGGATATATGTATATATAATATTCGTATGTGTGGATCGGAAGCTACGGCAAGTGCACTGGCAACATTCAAAATAAAATCCAACCTTCACGTCGATGGACATCTACTCATTGTGTAATCAAGGCGAAGTAATAGTAATAGCTGAAAGGAGTTTAGAAGCTTAGTACATGTAATATCAACGGGCAATTCCTTCTTGAATACAAGAGTGGGTCTTTGCGAGATGCATTGGTAGCCCGAGTCACATATCCGGTAGACCACAGCGTCGTCCATCCGGTACACTTTCCCAGTACACTTCCGGCACGCTTCCGGTACTGCTTCCGATAACTAGCCACATTTGCAAATGCGACTGCTACAAATGGATGCATTACGTATTCCACCCCCCCTTCCCGGGGCGTTGTGGAATTTATAAAATTATCCACCACGGATAAAGACTTTCGGCATTGCGCTGTATATTTCCTTATTGTCCTTACTTTCTTAGCACAAAGGACGCAAATATTCAAAACGATGACACTCGTATAGGATTTCATGTTTGCATTACGATGAACTAGATCAACTTAAGCCGCGGTAAGACCTAGGAGTTACCTGCCCCAATGTTGCAGCAAGGCCCGAGTATGGCGATCACCTTGGCTACTTCACAGCAAATATATGAGTATAGAGAACAAAAACATGCCAATATCTGATGGAAAGGTCGCTGTAGTTCCGGCAAAGTAACTATTGCATACTCCTACGAACATTCCAGATAAAGCTGCATATCAAGAGCCGGCCAACATACCGCAACCCTATTCTTTATCAGATGTTCGTCTCAGATTAAAATGCCGAAGGATTGACACGTGAATAATCTTCCAGTTTTTAGTGATGAGATCGCGGTCACTAGCCTATGTGCATCGAATGTACGCCAAGTTTGATCGTTGCGAGCCCCAGCACTAGCGATATCATTTGCCAAAACTACCCATAGATAAGACTGCTGCTCCACCTCGGGGCTCGCTCTTCATTAAAAGGAAGTTCGTTGCATGAATGAAATATATTGAACTCATCTTAAAACTAGATGATGATTCTCTCAATATAGAAAAGGCATATTTACACTTTGATATGCCAATAGTGCTCTATGTATATACTGGATTAAATCCGCTGAAGCAAATTGTCGCTGAAGGTCCAATTTCCAGCTCCATCCCAATTAATTGACCAGGTCATCAGACCTTTTAGCGCGCCATTATAGTGGTCCCAAGCTTGCCCAACCAATGCCGGCGTCATATAGCCACCACCAGCTCCTGACTGTGCAGGAAGACCTGGCACTTGCAAGTCATAAGGGAGCTTGATAGTTGTGCCCTGAATCACAAGCCCAGCGTTCAAGCAGTCGGTCTGGGCGATGAAGCCCTCGACGGTGCCGGCAGCATATGAGTCGCCGGAACAGCCGTACATATCACCATTATAGTACTGCATATTTAACCACCATAACCGGCCGTTGTCGACGTATCTCTTGATGATGGGCAGATATGCACCCCAGATAGATCCGTATGTCACGCTACCTCCTGTTACATATGCCGTCTCAGGTGCCATGGTTAAGCCAAAGTTCGATGGCATCTCCGCAAGAATACCGTCGATGATACGGATCAAATTTGACTGAGACGTAGACAGTGTGCTAATATTGCCACTGTTAGTCAAACCTGTCTCAATGTCGATATCTACCCCGTCGAAATTGTATTCTTTTAGGATCGGGACAATGGTCGAGACAAATTGATCGGCGACGCTACTAGAGCTGAGGTCAATGCCTGCGGTGGCACCGCCGATCGACATCAGGATCGTGGCCCCAGCCGCTTTGGCCTGGCACATCTCGGCAGGTGTTGCGACTACAACATCGGTGTCCATGCCGGTTTCCCATAGCGCAGTGCCATCTGAGAGAATAACAGGAAAGGCGGCGTTGATCACATTATAACCTTGCTGTTGGATTTGGGGATTCTCAATCGGCGTCCAGCCGAACCCAGGGTGGACACCAGTCTTTGCTCCATCCCAGTTCTCCCAATACCCCTGGAGGACTTTACCCGATGGCTTTCCTTTAGTGGCGCATGTGGCGTTTTGTGCGTTAGCTGGCACAGCGCCAAATATCGTTGGCACTATGATTGGCAGCAGTGCGAGACCAGCATCGAGAAGGCGTGTCATTATCACGGCGACTGATGAAAGAACTGAGAAGAGTAATATATACAGGAAAGATGACAAGATATAATTTCAAGAAAAAGTTGGAGTTTGTAATTTTAGTCCACAGACAGATCCTTATAGATGGGTAATAGGAATGCTTTTATAGAAACGAGACCTCTGGCCGGATTTCACACCATTGCTTATCTACTCTGTATGAAAATGTAAGGTAGTATCTTGCGTCTCTACTGTTGTAAGTCGACCTGCCTCTTGCGGATTATCATTCTTGGCTTATAGGCTAATACTTAATTTAGCTTTTGATCTATAATCCCATGACCTTGCACAGTCTACATGCGTTTCATAGAAAATAACGTAAAGCGCCCCTCTTTGGAAGTGTAACGTAGGATTCCGTCATGGGGGTATACTCTGTTAGCATGGTAATAGGCACTCCTTATGTAACGAAAGAAATGCGCATTGACAGGCCTAATAGAAGCCTTAATTGTGTCCTAATAGGATCAAAAGAATGTTTCAGTAAGCATATATTAGTACCCGTTGTTGACGCATCGGTTATATTGCCTGGCACGGCAGGTCACATTAGCGCAACAAAACGTACGCGGCCGGACCATGAGGGTCTAGTGCCGCTACTCTCTCCTTGGTACACATGGCTATGCTAGTAGCACTTCATACTGCTTACAAGTAGCTGGCAATTCTTACTCACTCTATTTAAGAGGTCGACACTGATTATATGAAAGAGATATGCTTTTGGGTTCAAAGTATAAACTATATATATATATATATAAGACGAAGTTCTTCTTTCTACTTCACTTTATGAACTCTAAAGTGCTGCCTTTTATAAGCTGAAGCCCTGAGATTTCCCTTATTCTACACACCAGGCAGTTGGTAGCGAAATAATCTCATAAAGATTGAGATGCAGGTCAATACCAGTGACTCAGCATTTCAAGTTTGTTATATAGCGATAAGTAGTACAAAGGATCCTAACCCTACTGTCTATATGATGTAGAATGTCATTTCCCCTTGTATTATCTCACTATGAAGAGCTTGACTGAAAACCTATATTGTATATGAATTCTTTTTAGCGAATTCTTGTTGTTAATGAGTGTGTTTTACCTATAAAAGTATACTTCAATTTGCAAGTAATTGCATCTGAAAAGACTGTAACTAGGTATCGACCGTCCTTACTAAGTCCTTATACTAGAAATGAACGCAATTTGGCAATAACCATTTGTTACCAATAAACTAACATAACCCTATTTCTTTAAGATTATCTTGTATCTCATCGTGTAATTCCAAGAACAGCTCAAAAGACATAACTTCAAAATCGCAGCTCGAAACCGACCCTATCTCATCTTGGAGAATCGTATAATATTGGCTGAAAGAGATACATTCAACATAAAGTTCGATAGTCAGTTAGGCTACATAAAGGGTTAGCTCAATTTCATATTTGCCTAGCTATTTCATACCTTTGATTTCATATCGGGATAAGTAAGCTGGGATATCAGCAACATCTGTTTGATTCTTGATCAAATTGATAAGCTGAGTAGTGATATCTTCAGGAACATCACGGTAAATATTATATGAGCGGCCTTTGTATCTTAGCTCGTCAGGCTGTACCGAACTTTTGCAGGCAGACAGCAATTCTGTGGAAGTTTCTCCGGTGACTGCAATCACTTCCCATCCTGCACCACTAATGGCATTCTCGCCGCACGTCAAGCAGGCGTTGAGTGGCACAGGAAATTCAGAATCACAAGCAAGACCACAATTCATGTTGTTTTGAGGCTCAAATGCGATAGCGATTTGACCCTGGGACGGGTCTGGGTTGAGACCTGCTACTTCTGCAGTGTCAAAGCCGATGATTTCTGCAGTACAACAGATGCCTTGTCCTATATCATTGCAAACAAGAACGTCTGAATCGCCATTGGGGCAATCAAAATTCTCATCATCAACAAATAACAAGACATTGACAGCTAAAGCTGCAGAACTAAAGAACAAGAGGTTTTTGGTGAAAATCATTTAGCTGTTTATCTGTAAGAATATTAGAAAGTGATGGTGGATTTGAAAATTGAATGACTTATAAGAGATGGTTTGCAGTTTATATAGATATTCTAAGTCGCAGAACTCTATTTGGAAATTCAGAAGTAGAACTTGGGCAAGATAAAGAAATACATGCCATCTTAGACTTGTCATCCCGAGCCCGTATTCATAATATAAAACAAGCCTGGGATTGGACTGATCTATAGTCTTGCGGGCGTAGACCTAAGTTGCAAAGCAATTAAAGGCAGAAATTATGACACATCTTAATTACTCAGCTAATAAGTACAACCCTTCTGCAACAGATGACTCTGCCACTGTTTCTTCAGCTTCCTATATAGGAAACAAGTAAAGTTAATGGATTCATTGGCGACTTGTTATGTCTTGTTTCAATGCTTCCCGTATGCGGAAAATTGCAATGCCTCCACCTTGCTCGATATAATTGAAAGTCCACTTTGAACCTTACATATATAAAATGTCTTCACAAACGACTTTTCAAGAGCAAATACTACCTAACTTTATTAGTAGGTAGTGGAGTTGCTTTGTGTAGTGCTGAGCCCAACCTCAGCCACTTTCTTTGTACATTATGACAAGTTGATTATGAGCAGCTAATCAAAAGCAGCCATTTCTGAACTGTCATTCTCCGATTACTGAGAACTTGCAAGACATTTTACTAGAAAAGATATGATTAATAAACATGTGCTCAATACTTTTATAAACTATTCGAAATCGTTATAGTGTAGGTTCGATTATCAGAGGTAAATCATCATCCAGCTGAAATATGCCCATGTCTATATGAGAGTGCAGGCTTCGATTATATAGGAAGACTATATTATCAATGGCAATATGAATAAACAAGGTGGCACTGAAGCTTAAAGCTAGGTCGGCGGTTGGTGGCAGCTGTAAGTTCTTGGATGCTCAATTATTTCCAGAAGGTCTTACGTCTCAATGACCTGTGCAGCTAGGGAGTGAGGGTGTAAGCCAAGAAGTAAAGTTCGATGACCCCCATTTACTACATGTCATTTTATGATTTGTGATCTTAAAATGTGATTCAAAAAGGAATTTCTCGCCTGTTTTGGCCTTGTGTGATACACTTGGAGTTCAATATGCTGCAAGGCCCAGAGCTGGAATTCATCTGCTATAATTACAGTATGCAGCTATGACAACACCAACTCTCTCAAGTATTTCATGGCGTTATATAGATGAATTCGATTTACAACTCATTTGTTTAGGCCCTATTAATAATAATGGCAAAGAGTTCAGAGAACTTAGAATAGCTACTATATCTCTCTAAGTAGTGCTGCTGTCTTTTCTTGCGTTTGCCTTCTATATCAACAAGTTTTGCCTCAGCGCCGGCTTCTTTTGCTGCGAGTATCAATCGGCTCACCGAAGGAAGAGTTCTCCGATCATGCATTTTGGTCTCGGGCTGGAGCGAGTTCCAATTTACTAGTTGTAGGCCACTACCACGACTTGTCAGCATTTCCCACATCAGGGTCCAGCACTTCCGCTGCTCTTACACTGTACACCGCTCTGTGGACCTGTTGCCTTGGCGCTGCTATGACACCTATCCACATATTCGTATTATGCGAATTACATAGGTACTTACTTGTATACGTGTCTCAACTCAAAGGAGACCAGATAAGCGCTCATGAAAACCCACCGTTGAGTTCCGCTTCAGTGCGTGGGTCAGCGTATCATATGGCTGGATTTTGCAGATAAATGGTCATGATCTACACATGCATCCTTCCACAGACCATCGACTTTATCAGAGAGGTAGCTTGGCGCCTCACCAACGCCTGGCCGCAGGAGATTATGCGTAATTTTGTGTTTAGTCTAGCACTAAGATCCTGCCAGAATTATGATTTGGCAGCCCAGTGTAGCTATGACGTTGGTATAGGCCCATGAACGCTGCTAATAACGCAGGGGCCTGCTTGAAGGATAGTAGTGTGACATACAACCGTATCGTAGTGGATCTGGATCCATAATACCCTGTGTACCTTGGGTGGATCTCATTACAAGGAGTGATAAAACCACGAGCCGAAAGATGCAAACATTCAGTAGCTTGAACAGGTACCCGTGAGTGCTATCAAGAGCAGACTAGCAAAGTCCCCCATGAGTTCTCACCTTTTCATTTTTTTTTTCATGACAGTACCTGTCCATGTCCTATGCCAGTTCTCTACCAGGGGCAGCAACACCATAATACAGCTAGTTCAAAATCATTCTTTGGACGTTGGCGCCTCGTTAACAGCGTATTACAGGTCTGTCAGTATAAGCCGGGACTTGCGCTCGATTTCCGAAAAAAACAGTGTGTAATGCCATACGTGGTACATAAGGATTACATGCAAACATGTAGTTTCAGAAATTTTTTTAAGTTGCAATAGCCGCGATAGAAACATCTATTTAATGTGGTTAGGTATATGAATCACAACGCTGGAGCTTGTTCAGCTCCTCTTCTTATTGGGCTGTATGAACGAAGTCATAAATTACAGTTGCTCCTATATATCGCTGTGCTTATCTCCACTATAGATATTATCTAGAGATTTGCGTCGAAAAAGACTGAACAACGCGATATTTTAATGTGCTTCTGTGAGTGTATAGAGGCGGACTGTAGATTAAACTTGCAAATTTTAGTTGTTAACAGAAGGCAGAGACATAATATTTTCCGGATAGGTTGAAGTCATAATCGCTTTTGATATCATTTTTGCTTCGGTTTGCAATAGAGCCATAGCTAATACCTATACATAAACAAGGACATCTCGCTGATGTATTGCTTGACCAACGACGCCGATGACATTGATGTACATAAGAGACAATCTGATCTCCTTATAAGATAAGTGCCCAGGGACAATAGCTGGTAGCCCTATCATCCAGATTCCTTGTAGATTCCTTGAGCTTGAGTGGGTGTCGTTGGGAACTATTTCAGCACATTTTCGCCAGCTTACTCTTCTTCCGGCCAAACATTATATCCAAAGGTATCTTTCATGTTCACAAAGCGACTATGCCTCCCTTTCGCAACCTGCTCAATAGCTTGGAAATCCTCATCACTCAGCTCTGGAATTATGAAGTTACTCTCGATACGACTGGGAGTTGAGCTTTTTGGAAGCACGACATAGCCTCGCATGAGACCCCAAGCCAACAATATCTGGGCAAGGTTGTAGCCGCTCCGCTCAGCAACAGCGTTGAGAGTTGGATCGTCACGTACACGCTCGCCAGTGCTTGGAACTTGGTTTTGAGAACCAAGCGGCGAATATGCCTCGGGTAGGATTCCGTTCTCGAAGCAGAAGGCGACGAGCTCCTCGTTGGGCAAAAATGGATGAATCTCAATCTGGTTAACCGCCGGCTTGATCCTAGCAAATTTGAGTAGTTTCTTTAAGCCTTCGATCGTCCAGTTAGATACTCCAATCGCCTTAACAAGACCACTGTCGACCAGTTCTTCCATTGCTCGCCATGTTGGCTCAGGGTTCTCTGTCAGATCTTGATTGATGACATACTTCCTGTCTGGGCCCAACTTGACGGTTCTGTCCTCATTCTTCTCGGCTGCGATAGGCCAGTGCACAAGGAAGAGATCAATGTAGTCGACCTTGAGGTTTTCGCATGAGTTCTTGGCGCTCCACTTCACGTCCTCTGGCTCATGCAGGTGGTTCCAAACTTTGGTACAAATGAACAGATCTTGGCGAGTCACGTCGGGCCGGCGGTTGAGAAAGTCGCGCACCGCGTCACCGACCTCATCTTCATTGTGATAAAACCACGCACAATCAAGGTGACGGTATCCCACATCCAACGCCTTCGTAACAGCTGCGTATGTTTCACCCTTGGCGCCCTCGTTGGCAAAAGTGCCGAACCCGACGGCCGGTATTTTCGCTCCGGTGTTCAAGGTGTATGTCTTCGAAGATAGGTTTTTAGGGGAGTTGTGACTCGAATTTGCGGCCATGATGGGAGTGCGAAATAATTTCGGATATGTAGCGGCGATAGGTGCAAAAAGGAAAAGGCAGCAAAAGTTTGTTTCTTGGTTGCGCAGGTTAAGGTGTCTCCCAAAGAATTGTACTGTTTCGATTGTCTTGTATTTTCCAGCGAAAGGGAATTTTCTTTCTCGTGCACTCTGCACTGATCGCTTTATGAATCCGTTCGTTTCTTATACCGTCGCCACTTTGCGCAATGGCTGTGAGCGGCTCGAGGATTGAGCATGGCCTTGCTATAGCTGCGGTGAAATCCTCACTCTGTTATGATGATGCGAGTCAAAAAGCTCCACCTAGTGGTCCACAAATAGTGGATTTCTTTGCTTAGCTGACAAGAATTTCATCCACTTTGACTGCAGAGTGACGCAAGGGGCGGCTGAACCTGGCTCTAAGAATTACAACGAAAGATCTACCGCTTTCCTTCCGAAGTTTCACCCCTAAGCGATAAACTAGGAACTAGGAACATGAGGCTTCAGAATTCACCTGGCGTGGCAGGCCGTCTGAGGGTCTGACGAATCTCATTATCTGAAACAGCCACTGCGGACCGCTTGCCCCACCCTTTCTCGATTCATATGCAGCTCTCACTCAGGTTTATCATATGCGCCCGCGCCGGTCCATCCGACTGGCCCACATGCTAAAATCTCTTACACCGACGCCAAGTTGAATGCGAGAACCGTGTCCACAAGAAGATAGGCAGTGATGAGAAGACCCAATGCCGACTGAACCCCGGTCAATTATGATGTATCTCTGGGTCAAAGTAGTAAAGATCTCTCCTCCACTGGACCCTCCTGGACACTGTGGCATGGGAGTAACTCCTGATAAATGCGTCAACCGTGGAGAATAGGGGTCGAGAGTGGATATGAGGCAGCCACTGTTTTCATGTCAAGCTAATGACATCAGAGCTGAATCATGGATGAAACCTTCTTTTCTTTTGGCATTCAGTCTAGCGATAAAAGTCAGCTCGAGCGGCTCCACTACGTCTTGTGTGCTTGATATAGCTAGCTGTGTGCTCCCCTCGAGTATTAAAACGTGAGGCCTGAGCCAGCTATCAGGAACAAAGTCTCAAGCGAAAAGAAAACCCCCTCTAGTCAACAATACCAACACCATGGCTACCTTTGACGATGTTGATTTCGGTGTGGAAACACCAAAGGCGGCACCTCCCAACGGTAGCCAACAAAATGCCGGCGATGGCAGCACCACCCACAGAGCCCATGAAGGGGCCTTAGCTATCCCGTTGTCTCCCACTTCAACTCACCATGATGCTATTGAGATACCAGCTACAAGATCACCTCATGCTGATGCCTCCAAATACATGCACAACCTCTCACTGTCTCCGTCTATGCGAGATAGGAGGGCGTCTCGAAATTCCTTTGGCACTTCACTTCCCATTCCACGCTCTAAGAGACAGTCACGGCTGAGTTCTGTCCACCATGTCGACCAAGAGGGACCAGGCCCGATTCCAAAACCGACCCGGGACATTCTGGCAGCCCAGGTTCAGGACATGTCTGCAGACAAAGTCAGAAAAGCCAAGAATATGGCGTTCGTATTCGATATTGACGGTGTCTTGGTGCATGGTGATCGGCTGATCCCAGAGGGCAAGAGGGCATTGGAGATCCTGAATGGAGATAATGAGCTTGGAATCAAGATTCCGCATATCTTTTTGACGAATGGATCTGGTAAACCAGAGCTGGCTCGCACACAACAGCTTTCAAAGATTTTGCAGAATCCTGTGAGCACAGAGCAGTTTATCCAGTCCCATACTCCCATGCGCGCCCTTGCAGAGTACTACAACACGGTACTCGTCGTTGGCGGTGAGGGATACCGGTGCCGAGAAGTGGCAGAGCAGTATGGGTTCAAGGACATTATTGTTCCCAATGATATTGTCGCATGGGACCCCACGATTGCTCCCTATCGTGTCTTCACGGAAGAAGAGCGTGCCAGTTCGCGTCCTCGCGACTTCTCCAAGATCAATATCGAGGCGATCCTAGTCTTCTCTGATTCACGAGACTACGCCACCGACATGCAGATCATCATGGATCTCCTGCGTTCAGAGGACGGTCGACTCCTGACCGTGGCAGCCGATCCGGTCTCTCAGAGGATTCCCATCTATTTCTCTCAGGGTGATCTGTTGTGTCCTACTGAGCATCCTATTCCCCGCATGAGCCAAGGCGCTTTCCGCATTGGGCTCGAGGCCATGTACAAAGCGCTCACCGGTGTTGACCTCGAGCGTGTAGTATACGGAAAGCCCGAGTTGGCAACTTATAAGTACGCCGACGAGGTTTTGGCATCGTGGATGGAACAGCTCCACGGCGAAGAGCGTATACCTGACAACATCTATATGGTTGGTGACAATCCGGCCTCGGACATCATTGGCGGCAATATGTACGGTTGGAACACATGCTTAGTACGCACTGGTGTGTTCCAGGGCGGTGAGAATGATGAAGCCAATCCAGCCAACTTTGGCGTATTCGCAAATGTCCTGGAGGCAGTTAAGGCCGCGATCCGGAAGCAACTGGGTGATTCATTCGGCTTTGAATGGGATGATCGTGTAAACCCAGTACTACATGGCGAGAAGCATGTTGCATCGGCAATCGAGTAAGAATGTTGGATTGATGTGAAACTCATTTAGCTCGCATAGGTTGATTATAAGGAAGGATTCAGGGTATATTATAGAAGATTCGGAATAGATATTTCAGCGGGCTTTTCGAGTATATATTTATTTGTTGTACTCCAGGATGGAGAGCCTCTTATGGAAAAGTATTAAAGGTAGATACCTAATTTCTATTGTATTTTTTTATAATAGTATATGAATCTATGACCAGGTCACAGAAGACTCTATAGTTTTCTTATGTTAACCCACCAGCTTAGAAAAGAGCAATGAATCCATCACTCTTTTATCAGAAGCCCACGAAGCCCACGAGCAGTGAGTACTACTGTCTTGCTATCTGGGAGCGATTGCAAGAGCCTATACTCTTTCATCCTATAGCTTAGGCACTTCCACTCTGGGTCTGGGTCTGGGTCTGGGTTAGGGTTAGGGTTAGGGTTAGGGTTAGGGTTAGGGTTAGGGTTAGGGTTAGGGTTAGGGTTAGGGTTAGGGTTAGGGTTAGGGTTAGGGTTAGGGTTAGGGTTAGGGTTAGGGTTAGGGTTAGGGTTAGGGTTAGGGTTAGGG